>OX451735.1:627592405-628792405 GCA_948472305.1 Vicia faba | reverse complement strand
ATCTGTTGACGAATATTTTCCGGACTCGATTCCTGTATCCTGCCAGGGCACGTCTGAAGAGTTTGAAGATCCGATTCCTGTATCCTGCCAGGGTGTATCTGTTGACGACTATTTTCTGGACTCGATTCCTTTATCCTTCCAGGGCACGTCTAAAGAGTTTGAAGATCTGATTCATGTATCCTGCCAGGGTGTATCTGTTGACGACTATTTTCCAGACTCGATTCCTGTATCCTGCCAGGGCACGTCTGAAGAGTTTGAAGATCCGATTCCTGTATCCTGCCAGGGTGTATCTGTTGACGACTATTTTCCGGACTCGATTCCTGTATCCTGCCAGGGCACGTCTGAAGAGTTTGAAGATCCGATTCCTGTATCCTGCCAGGGTGTATCTGTTGACGACTATTTTCCAGACTCGATTCCTGTATCCTGCCAGGGCACGTCTGAAGAGTTTGAAGATCCGATTCCTGTATCCTGCCAGGGTGTATCTGTTGACGACTATTTTCCGGACTCGATTCCTGTATCCTGCCAGGGCACGTCTGAAGAGTTTGAAGATCCGATGCCTGTATCCTGCCAGGGTGTATCTATTGACGACTATTTCCGGACTCGATTCCTGTATCCTGCCAGGGAACGTCTGAAAAGTTTAAAGATCCGATTCCTATATCCAGCCAGGGCGTATCTGTTGACGACTATTTCCGGACTCGATTCCTGTATCCTGCCAGGGCACGTCTGAAGAAATTGAAGATTCGATACCTGTATCCAGCCAGGGCACATCCACATGAAGAGTTTGAAGATCAACCCCTGTAACAGGCCAGGTAATTGTTTTTCTTTCTCAGGTACGCAAGTTCTCGCTAAGGAATCTCTTACGCGATCGACACCCAGATGGCATCCATAAGCCCATCCACATACCAACAGTCTCCAAATGGCATCCATAAGCCCATTCCCGACAAGATTCTGTCACAGCTCCAGATGGCATCTATAAGCCCATCCTCCTATCCATCATTCCACCAAATGGTATATGTAAGTCCATTCCTTACATCACACTGCTGATACTCTACTATGCGAGTGCAAATTTCTGGGCACTCTAGTGTTCAATCATCTTCCACCCTCGGATCACGAAAGGCATACAAGCCAATCTACATCCTCAGGTCTAAGAAGATTGAACAGGTGCAAATGTTGTACCCCAAAATTTTCCCTCCCATATTCTTCAAGATTTGGCAAGATCATGGTTCAAAATCTCTCAAGGGTTGCACAGTCCAATTGCCTCCTAACACAGTCAAAATTAGGGTTTTGGTTCTTGCAAAGAAATTGAGATTTTCTAAGGGTCCAATCAAGTCCCATATGCCTGTATCCATTGTCAAGCATCCATATGTCAAGTTTCAAGACTCACAGCATCAAATTGCACAGTCAAAAACCCTAATTGCTTCACAGTCAACTGTAGGGGCAAAATGGTCATTTAACAGTCAAAATTCAAAATTTTTGGTCAACATCTCATTTTGAAGCCACAATCATCATTTGATCAATTCTTGATCATGATTCCACAAGCATGGCTCAAAAAGTCTCAAGATGCAAAAGTTTCTATTTTTGGACAGCTGAAAAGTCAACTGCAAATTGACCAAGGCATAACTTTTTCAGGTTTCATCAGAAAAATCCCATCCAATGCTCATTTTGAAGGGGATGACATTTCCTACAACTCATCTTCACACTCCAAGTCCAAGAAATGCTCTCACAAAAAGTTATCAATTTCAACATTATAGGTCATTTTCAAAAGTCAACAAAAAGGCACTTTAAGTCAAAGACCATAACTTTAGTTTGGTAAATCAAAATGACATGGAACCAAAGGCATTGATTAGAGGACTTCAAGACCTTTCCAAAATGTCCAAGAACATGTTCATAGCTTAAACATTGAGCAAGATATGCATTGGAGAAGTTGGGAAATTTTTGAGAACTTTCAAAAGTCAACTTTGCCTAAAACACTTCAATTTTGCTAATGGGCCTCAAATTCTTTCTTGAATCATTACCCAAAGCCTATGCACGACCCATTGAACTTAAAATGATTTATTTTCTTATTTTTAATTAATTAATTGAATTATTATTATTAATTCATTTAATTGGTTTTAATTGTAGAAAAATATCAAAGCATGGTTGTCAAATCTTTTTATGAAGCAAATACACTCCACACATGCTAAAGATTTCGTGCATCACTCAAGGGGACAAGATCTTCCATAATTGGCAAGATTTTCATGGAAAAAGATTGAAAATTACATGATTGAAAATCAAGGATTTGAAACATTAATTCATGGACTTTTGGGCCAAGGTTTTGACCTAATTTGCATCACATACATATGCTGAGTGAAACCCTACTCAAAGACACGTGAAAGCTGCTAAAAACTCCATAGCCAATTTGCAAAAACTCAAGAAAATTGTGAAACTGACTTCATACTTGCAGCGCGTTTCAAAGCCTAAAAAGGATTCTAATCCCTTGCTGAGAGTCTCCTGAACGTATTGCAAACACTTTCCAACCTCATAGCTCAAGGAAACGGTAAAACAAAGTCATGGTTTGATCAAATATTTTCTTAATCGAAATCTAATTTACATGCATCATTAACATGTTTTGCTTGTTGATTTGTATTACTGACACCTTCCTGAAGCGTTTGAGATAGCTTAATTGTGCTAAGGCTGCCTGAATCGAAATCCACCATGGACAAAATCTAGGGTTTAGAAGCTTGAAAATTAGGGCTTTCTTACTGAGCAAAAATCAGACCTTGAGAACTATACAGTTAAATTCAGAAGCTCAGTACGAACAAGATGGACCTATCGCGCCTTTTTTATATTTCCTCTACTTCTATTCGTTATTTTTCACTATTATACTTAGTGGGGGTTTAAAACCCCCGCTATCTTATTCATGTTGCAGGTGAAAACGAGGAAGAAGATGGGCGTGGCACCATGTGATTGGGGAGTTTAAACCTTAGCGCTCTTTTTTAATGTTTCAACATAATGGGCACTTTTCATATATTATATTTCTTTATTATTATGTATACAAACGCGCTTGGTAGCTCAGATGGTGGAGGACGTGTCTTGCAAGCATAGGGACCTGGGTTCGATTCCCAGGTCCCCCCATATAATTGATAATTTTTGTTCTAACGTATTCTAGTGCGGCGCCTCATCCAACGTCCCACCATACGTACTCACGCGTAGCTTGCCAAATGGTCTTGATCAATAATCCAAGGGCCACATAATGAATTCCATGGTATGCTCCAGTCAATGAACGTGTACACGATCCTGAAAGTCAACGAGGCTTGGATTCCTCTTGGGCCTGAATTAATGCAATATCATCTCCACTTTGGGCCTGACACCCCCCTTGGTTTGCCTTGCATAATTTTATTTTATTTTCTTTTTAATTCTTTTAATTGCTTTAATTATTATTATTATTTCATCTTAACTTAATTTTCCTAATAAAAATCAGAAACTAAAAATTGTAAATATTTTTAATTATTTATTAATTGCATCATTAACCTATTTTTTGTAAATAAATGTTAACACTTAACTTTAGTTTAATTTAGGTTTAAAATTTAATCTCTTTTTTTAATAAATAAAAAATACATAGAATTAGGTTTGACATTTTTATCTTTTTCTTAATTAATTATTTTCATCATTATTGTTATCATTATTAATTGCTATTATTTTTGTAAATAACATGTAAATTAATTAATTAGCTTAAATTAGGGTAACTTTAATATTTTCATTAATATTAAAATAAACTTAGAACTAGGGTTTTCTTTTGTTTTTAATTTTCTTTATTTCATTAAATACAAAAACATAAAAAACACACTTTCTTTTCTTTAATTAAATAATAATTAGGTCCTAATTTAATTTAATTTCAACCAAAGGGTCAAAACCCTCGGACGTTCAGTTTAATTTCTATTTTGCGCGTTATTTTCTTATTGATTATTATGTAACTGTTCAAGGATGTAATAATAATTAGGTTTACTATTTTTTACTTTCCGCATATTTATCAAAAACGAGTCTTTGTATTTTGGCGATGTATAGACCCGCGCCTTGTAATAGCGTAGCTTTTACCTTTCCGTCTTTTAAACTTTCCGCACTTAAATTCTAAATTGCATGAAAGAATGTATGGTAATTAAAAACAACACGTAGCTCACAATGCCCTGATCAAAGATAAAATATAACATGAAAACAACGCACAATGCACACACCACTTCTAGGGTACGCCTCACTAGTTGCCTTCGAAACGTGGTCGTCAAGCATAGGACGTTTTAGTGGTCGCTCTTATGTCCAAGATCCAGTTGCCTCGAAACAGTTGCCTCAAAACAGTTGCCTCGAAACGGTTGCCTCGGATTAAAAAGGATCTAGGACATTAGGGTTGCTTCTAAGGTGTCCTAACTGTTGCTTCGGTGACCACACTGTCCCTACAAATCGAATTGACCCGAACACCTCCAACGGTGGTGCTACCTACCTCTCAATGGTGGGATGGCACTACCTTAAGGACAAAAATACAGCCTAATTCCTTAGGGTAGGTAGATGACTCATGGATACTTGCTCTCTTCAAAAACAAATAAAAAATCTTTTCACACCGACACTTTCAAAAAGCTTTCAAAACAAATTTTTCAAACACTCTTGAGGACATATACAAGAGTTATTCAGAAATCTTTCAAAGGAACTTTTTCAAACCCACTCACATTTGAAAAGCAAACATCTTTTGAAAACATAAGAGCAAGTATCTAAGAGCCCGTGGATAACCACGGATAGAAAGGGTGCTAACACCTTCCCTTTCTATAAATCTACCTCCCGAACCGAGAAACGTTCTCATAAGGAATTTTGCTGTGCTTTTGTCCTGTCCATGTTGGAGAAAATAAAAGACGGTGGCGACTCTTGCTTACCGCGACATTTCGCGAAACCAGCTAAAACAGTCAGTTCTATTTCCACCGATCACACCCTTGCAAATCAACTTCATCACGTTCGAAGGGTATGCATCAGTGAGTTACTGCTGACAAGCCTATATGAAAGCATAGGTGCTGCAATTTCGAAACTAAAGACTTATGAATCTGGCACTAACCTGCTTCTTGCTGGCCCCTTTTGGCTATTGCAGCTTTGGTTAAATGCAACTTTCGAACCATCTCTGTCAACCTTTGGGGTTATCAACGAAGAACATCCTGACGTTGTAAATCGAAGCATTGAAGGAACTAGGCTGTTAAAACTAAGCCCAAACGATGAAAGGGAAAATTTCAAAACATGCTTTGTTAACTATACAATGATTTTCTCCAAAAGACATAGGTTTGACCCTTCAATGGCCCCTTTTGCCAATCGAAACTGTGGTCCAACTTGGTTTACCATGCCCCTTGAACAAGCTATTGAAGAAGAGATAATTAGGGATATTTGGTGTGCCTTTTTAAACCATAGGCTTATTATTTCTAGGATCACGCCTGTGAAGAGCCAAGTGTGTATCCTTGCTTATCAACCTAATTTCGTGGCTCGCCAATTTGGATTATGCCAGATTCTACCTGAGCCTCTCTTTAACAAGAAAAGGGAGATATGCTTAGTAGGGGTGCCTTACTCCTTCAAGGAAATCAAAACTAGACAACAGAAATATGCTGGCTTCGCTGACTTTTCATTAGTCTCTTTTACTCCTTCCTTTTACATGACGAAAGATTTTTATACTTGGTGGACGGCTTACTATTCGAAGAATATGTTCAGCACCATCCAAATTCAAAAACAACTGACGACAACTTTTTCCTTTGTGCAGGAACATGTCAAAAAAGGTAGATTTACTCATGTCAAGGGAATTCGAGCCTTTCAAAAATATTTCAAAATTGTCTATAATCCTATGGAGATACATCGAACTGTCTGCGAAGCAGCAAAAATTTTGAAAGAAAAATTTGAAAAACAACTTTCAAAAATTCGACTTCCTCCTTATGTAAAACCTGAAGATAGGTATTGGTGGGATTTTAAACATCAAACACCAAAATTTCCAAACCTACCTACTTCAGAGTTGGCTTTAGCCTTTTTTCCTCCGTATCCCTGGTGGCTCGTTTGTGGGAACATTTTTCATTTGTGTGAAAATGATGCCAAAAAACCTGCCCAAAGGGTAACGTGGGCTAAATGTGATTTAGACAATTTCAGGGGGAACCTTCGCTATGACTTGTCAGCCATGTCTATCACGTCTCAAAACGGCGAAGGTGCAGAACTGAAGAAATTCGAAGCTCCCTTATTCTTCCTAAACTTTGTTTTAAAATTGACCATTTGATATTCCTTTCAGCTGTTGATCTAAAATCCTTGAAAAAGGATAAAGTTGTACCCAAGGCAGGTTCAACTTCTTCTTTGAAAGTGCCAATAACCAATACTGAAAATCTTCCATCGGACCAAGAAGATGACTCCTCAAAAAAGAAAAACGTAATACTTCGCTCACTCCTTTCTTATTGTCGAAATTACCCTTTTTTTTTATTGACTAGTTATTTTTTATTTCTCCAGGCAAGTGGATTACCTCCCAAGTCTCCCAAGAAACAAAAACACGATAGTGCCCATTCTGAAAATGAATCGGAAAAAGATGAAGACATTTCTCCTCTAAAACGAAAAAAGAAGAAGAAAATCAACAAATCTGAGGAAGGTTCTCAACTTGCCAATCCTTCAAAAAGTAAAGTAAACGTGACTGCTCCCAAGGTCAAATCCAAAGGATCTTCGAAGTCCCAGTCTTCGAAGAATGTAATTTCAGAATGCATTGGTAGCAATGCAACTTCTGATGAACAAAAGGTAAATCTAACTCAATGCCTTTTTAAATTGACTATGTAATCTTCTTCATGCTAACCCTTTGTTTCTATGCATAGCGCTCCTTTTGTTCTTTCTGATCCTCTGGCCATTCAAGGCCAAGCTTCCAAACTTGCAGCTTCTCCTCAACCAGAAGGTTTCAACGAAGCTGTTTTAAATAAAGGTTCGTCCACTGCTGCTACTCCTGCAGGGACCGTCGAAGTCTTGGATTAACAAGCAACCTCGCCTCCATTGGTCGAAGCTTTAGACCAACAAGCAACTTCGCCTCCCTTGACAGAGGACCATGTAGCTGGCGAACCAAACACAGTGCTCGAAACTCTCATCAATGACAATCCTAGTGACTCTTCTCCCAGAAGGGTACATTTTGCTGACCAATCTGAAGAGGAAAGCGACACACATACTGTGAGTCGTTACTTCGCAGATGGTGACGAAGATGAGGTGGTGCAAGAGGAGGTGGAAGTTCCAGTACCTACTGAGACTATTTTCACTAAAAACCCAGACCCTCCAATCTTGATTGGGGAACAGAAGGAAGAGCTAAAACGGAGCAATCCCCTGAAATATATCAAGCTAATGCTTGCTCAACGGGATTCTTTGTCTAGCAAAAATCAATCTGAAGATTCTAGCCAAACAAAGGATAATGCCCCTCTTACTTCTCTTGATCATCTTCTTCAATAAGTCAACAAAACCATTCTTGAGGCTGACATTTTTACCATTCTAAAAGCAAATACTGCAGCATATTTTCCAATGAAGAAGTTGCTTTCTCAGATAGATCTCAACATCTGTACACTTGAAGTAAGTGAAACCATATATGATCTGCAAATCTTGCTCAATGAGGTTAGCAGTGAATATATCAGGGTTAATGATGTTGAGGCTAAGATTCGAAGCAAACAAGAATCTTTGTCTAAAGCTTATGATCAAACTTCAAAACTTTCTGAAGAAGCAGAGAAGTTGGAGCGCGCTAAAATCCAGGCCCAAGACAAGAATGATGTCTTGGCTCGATCAATCCTGTTTTGGGAATCTCAGATTGAAGAACTTAAGAAGAAGATTGAGGGTGCTCGAAATGAGCAGGCAGCCTTGAAGCCTGTTGATGACCAAGAGCTTGAAAGTCTTGTCACACAGAGTATTCAACAGATGGAGGTGGCTGAAGGAATAAGTGAAGAAATCAAAGGGCTTGAAAATGTCAGAAATACTACCCAATGCAAAATCAACTTATGCAAGAGCAAGTTTGCTAAGTTGAAATGAAACGCCCCTTTCTGATTGTCGAATGTATTTTGTTAATGCTTTTTCTTGTTAATGATTGAACACAACCATTCTGGTACTTATATAATACCATTTTGGCTTCATGTTCATATATATATTTTTTATTATTCTGTAGTGATTCTAACCTCTTGCAAGCATGGCTATCTTCAAGCATGGCTATCCTGTAAATTATTTGCCTCTGGACAAATTCCATAATGGCCTCTTGATCAACATTCACTAGAGGAATTGCTTCGACCTATTTTGTAAAATAATCTATACCCACAAGGATGTATTTCTGTCCTTTGGATGATGCTGGTCGAATTTCACCAATTAGATCTAATGCCCATCCTCTAAAAGGCCAAGGCTTAACAATTGAATGTAACTCACTTGCAGGAGCATGTTGAATACCTGCATGAACTTGGCATTCCTCGCATCCTTTAGCAAATTCTATGCAGTCTTTGAGCATAGTGGGCCAATACATTCCATATCGAAACAACAACCATTTCATTTTGTGACCTACTTGATGTGCCCCACATGCCCCACTGTGCACACTGGATACTGCTAAATATGCTTCATTTTCTCCTAAACACTTGAGTAATATACCTTCTGGGGTTTTCTTAAAAAGTTCATTTCCTATTAGGACATAAGACAATGCCCTATATTTGATCTTTTTCTCTGTACTTACTGAAGGTTCTTTCAGATAATTTAGTATGGGACTTCTCTAATCTGTATCTGCCAAAGTATCAATATTTAGTACTTCGAATTCTTTCTGATCTGCATAACCCAGTTTCAAATTTTCCAAGTCTAATGGTGATAACTTGGTAGCCATTATTCTGCCTCTTGTTTCTATGAGATATTGAAGTTTTTCTCTAGATGTCTTATATCCTGAAGCTATTTGAGCCAAGTCATTTACCTCCTGATTATCAATTCTGGGAATATGTTTTATATCCACATATTCAAATTTCTTGAGTAATCTGTTAGCAATAACGAAGTACATGATCAAATTTTCCTTGATACATTTGTATTCTTTGGTTATCTGTTTGATGACCAGCTTTGAGTCTCCCCTAATTTCGACTCTGGTTTCCCCCAATTCCAACAAAGCTTCAAGTCCAACAATTAATGCTTCATACTCAGCTTCGTTGTTCGAACAGGGAGGGTCGTCTAACTTGTACTTGAATTTTGTTGGAATTCCCTCAGGAGAAATTATAAGGACTCCAACACCACTCCCATATTTATGTGTTGAGCCATCAAAGGATAATTTCCAAGGCTGGATCTCAACATAATCTAACACGAAGTCCTCACTCACAGAGTGATCCACTATGAAATCTGAAACTACTTGTCCTTTCATAGCTTTTAAAGGCTTGAAGGTCAGATTATACTCAGTGAGCGCTAAGGCCCATTTGCCAATCCTGCTGTGCATGATTGGTTTTGAAAGCATATGTTTAATAACATCAAAGTGAGATGAAACATAAACATCAACTGGTTTAATATAATATTTAAGTTTTGTACAAGAGAAATACAGACAGAGGCATAGTTTTTCAATGCTACTATACTTAGTCTCTGCTTTATTTAGGACCCTACTAAGATAGTAGACGGCTCTTTCGACGCCATCATCATTTTCTTGGGCCAACATACTACCTATAGTTACATTGGAGGCAGAGATATACAACCTCATTGGTTTATCTTTAGAAGGGGGTGAAAGTATAGGAGGATGCATCAAATAAGCTTTGATTTTCTCGAATGCCTCCTGATGCTGCGCAGTCCATGCGAAATTCCCTTGGTTGAGACAGAGGAGTGGAGAGAAAGCCTGAGTTCGCCCACTCAAATTAGATATGAATCTCCTTAAAAAGTTAATTTTACCCAATAGAGATTGCAACTCTTTCTTGGTTGAAGGAGGTTTCGTCTCCATTATAGCCTTCGTCTTGTTCAAGTTAATTTTGATCCCCTTCTTGTGGACCACAAAGCCTAGGAAATCCCCAGCCTGAACAAAGAAAGCACATTTAAGAGGATTCATTTTTAAGCCATGTTTTCTCATTCTTTCGAATGACTAGCAAAGGTGAGTCAAATGATCCTCATCAGAAACAGATTTGACTACTATGTCATCTATATAAATCTGCATAAATGACTCAATGAAATCATGAAAAATAGTGTTCATTGCCCTCTGATATGTTGCCCCAGCATTTTTTAGTCCAAAGGGCATAACTACCCATTCATAAGTGCCTAAGGCGCCTGGACATCTGAATGTAGTTTTGGGAACATCATCCTCAGCAATAAAAATCTAATTATACCTAGAGTATCCATCTAACATACTCAGGTATTCGAAACCCGCAGCAGAATCAATCAGCATTTCTGCTATAGGCATGGAATATTCATCTTTTGGGGTGGCAGTGTTTAAATCCCTAAAATCTATGCAAATTCGCAAAGAGCCATATTTCTTAATAACATGTACAATATTAGCAAGCCATTCCACGTACCTTGTGGTCCTGATAAATTTGCATCGAAGGAGCCGTTCCACCTCTGCCTTTATTTTTGAGAGGATTTCTGGAGCGAATCGTCTAGGCATCTGCTTGATGGGCTTCTTGACATCCTTGATTGGAAGCCTATGCTCTACCAGTTCCCTCTTTAAACCAGGCATTTCATCATAGTCCCAAGCGAAGCAATCTTTGTTTTGTTTGAGCATTTCAACCACCTTGCCTTTTAGACTGGGACTAAGTTTCACACTGATGTATGTAACCCTTTTTTCGACACCATCCCCAATATCAACTTCCTCCAAAGGATCTTGGGCCAGCATCTTAGCGCTTGATGACTCTGGATCCCTCTCGAACCCCAAGGGCTCTTGATCATAAATGGCATCTAGTCGTTGATCCACCAGTTCGGAAGTTTGTCCATCACATGGTGAGGGTGAATGGTTTCCTTCAGGATTTGCTATTTCTTTTTTGTCTATGGCTTCGACAACCATGTTTTGTATTTCGGCTTCGAGAGCCGTTCTTCGTTTGTTCTCAGCCGAATAGGCCGAAATCTTTTGGTAGTAATTTGATTCAGTCATAATAACCTTCGCTTGCCCAGCCAGTTGGCCGTATCGTCGAAGTCTCTCCATCTCTCCCAGTCACCTGCCCATCCCACATGATTTCCCTATCCCATTGGAATCCGTTGGGACGCAAGGTTAGGGAATAATAAGCGTTTTCATTGGGCTCGAAATATTCCTCAGGTGGGTGACATGGCCCTATGTTGGCCATATTTCTGTCGAAATTTCTTTTGTCCACATTGTTGATTTCTGCCATATAGTAACTTTGGTCTGCTTCTATATTTTCGACAATCCCATTATCTCTCCATAACACCAACCTTTGATTCATTGAAGAAGGCACTGCACCAACTTCATGGATCCATTCCCTGCCAAGCAACAAATTATAGTTTGCCTTCGCAGCAATGACCATAAACATTATTGGTCTTGTGAGGGAACCAACTGTTAAGTTAACTTGTATTACTCCCAAAGTCTGGCCAACCTTTCCTTCGTAATTCGAAAGCACCATGTTGTAAGGTCTAACATCTGAATCCTGCATTCCTATCCTCTTTAGCATGAATTGGGGCATCAAATTGACAGCAACTCCACCATCCACCAGAACCTTGTTCACACCATATTGTTCCACCTTTGCCCTGATGAATAAGGGTTTTAGATGGTTCCTCATTCCTTCGTCTGGTTTTTCAAAGAAAGCGTTCTGCTCTTCGACCGCTCCATTGTTCATCACATAATAGCATACTGGCCTATGTTTGGCCATTTCGTCCTCATCAGTCTCCTCATCAGCATACACCTATGTTTCCTGATTGTACTTACAAGGCAGCACCGAAACTACATTGCAGTTTGCATTGAAGAAGGATTCCCCCTCAGATTCGAAGTCATCAGTCATCAAGTCTTCTTTGTTCGCAACTTCCTTATGGGGCTTACTTTCTTTAGTGTCTTTCTGTGGTGAAAAAAGTTTCCTGGATACTGGGGGTTTTCCCCCAGCCTGGTTCACTGATGTTGGGTTATTGGTACTGGATTCTCCTACTCCCATAGGCTTCGAATCCCTTGCAGCTTTTTGGTTTCTCTGGTGTCTGCGCCATTGAGAGCGAGACATTGGGTTAATGCCTTTATAATTCTCCAATCTTATTTCTTCCCTCCTGTTTGAATTGAATTGCCTCCTGTAAGCCATCACAGTTCTGCCTCCTTTGTCGAAGCTGGGCCACTTCCCTTTTCCCTTATCAGCATTCACTTGCAGCCATCTGTCAGTGGGGATTTCTGCAGGTAGTTTAAAGGAAACTCTCTTTGCTCCCCTGGGGTAAGGGCTATCTGGCCTTCTTGGCATACTTCTGCCTGTGCTAACAAGATTCGAAGGCATTCCGCCTTGGTGCCCCCAGCCTGACGCAAATGGAATTCTCTTGAACGCTTCAGCCATTTCCTTATTATACACTGCTGCACATCTGGGACATATTAAGCATTCTGTTCCAATCTTGTGGCAACGAACCAGGAATTCGAGCAGACTTTCATCAGCTTTTGGATAGACTTTGTATAGTTGGTTGTCTTGCCTCCAGTTGACTCCTGTTCGTTCACGCTGGGCCCTTTCGAATTCAGCAGCAATTCTGGGGTTGCAGATCATACTGCACCTTGGGCATAACAACTTTTCCTGATTTTTCTTATGACAGTGGAAGGGGTATTCACGCAAACCCGCATCCTTTCTAGGTAAGTTCTCTCTTCTTTGTTCTGTTTCCCTCTCTAAACAGCGTTCCACTTCTTCCATTTCAGCGTTAGGCTGTTCGAAGTCCACCATATTTACTCCCAGCATTTGATCATCAGAAATTTTGACTTCTTCAAATTTCATCCTAAGACCTTCAGTGGCCTCAGCTAATTTTTGTCACTTAATATCTTTGCTTTGAGCACCTTTGGGAGGCCATCAGTAGCCTCTGTTTCGTTTTTGATCAATGGGAGGCCATCAGTAGCCTCTCTTTCGTTTTTGATTAAGATGAAGTCCCCATCCTCTTCGAATTCCTCTTTCGACTCAACTTTCCCCTCAGCAATTTCTACCGCATTGATGTCTAGAGGTTCAGCATAGTTAGTCTCCGCCATCAGAAACGGATCCGTACCAACTTTCATTGGATTCTTCCCCTTGTCTGAGAACTTCAGCCTGCCATCTTTGATTGCATTTTGTATCAGATCCCTGAAAAGGAAACACTGTGAGGTTTTATGGCCTAAAAAATTGTGATATTTACAAAAGCCCCTCTTTTTCCTTTGTTCCAACGGAGGAACCTTAAGGTTAGGAGGAACTATTAATTGGACATCTTTAACAAGCAGATCAAATATCTCATCACACTTAGTTATATCGAAAGTATAGATTTTCTTGGGGAATTTATCATTCCTTTCACTTTCGACAGAATCCTTTCCATTGGAAGGAAGTAGAACTTTGCAAGCATAAGGGGGTGCTTCTTTTAGTTCTGCAAGATCTATTTCGAACTGATCGAAATCATAAGGGTCTTGATAATCATCTATGTTTTCCTCTTCAGCCTCTATGTAGGCTATTCTCTCTTTCTTATGATTTTTACTAGCCCTGGCTTTTTCAGCTTTTAACCTTTTGACCTGACGCACTCTGTCTGCTAGTTGGGCCATATCTCTAAGATAATGTGTATCCAATTTCTTTTGAATGGAATAATCTAGGCCCCCAGCAGCCATTTTGACCAATTCATACTCAGGGACCACTGTGAAGCATCTGGATTTTAATAAACAAAATCTATTCAAATATTCATCTATTGGTTCCGTGAATTTTCTCTTAATGCTTGCTAGTTCCTTGAGACTGATTTTAGACTGACCCATGTAAAATTGTTCATGGAAAAGTCTTTATAAATAAGGCCATGTGTCTACAGATCCAGGGGGCAAGGTGGTGAACCAAGTGAAAGCGTTCTTTGTTAAAGAACTTGGGAAGTATTTTATCCTGAGATTTTCATTATTTGCTATATCTCCTGCTTCGGTTAAATATCTTGCTATATGTTCCACCGTTGACTCACTTGTATCTCCAGCAAATTTCGTGAATTTAGGAACTTTAAAGCCCCTGGGCAATTCTGTTTGCAAAACATAATCTATAATAGGAGATGTGTAGTTTGGCCTCCTAAATCCTGAATTTAAACCATTCTGGGCCATTATTCTTTCAATCATGGTGGTGAGGTTATTTTCTGCCACTAAATTGTCATTTCTAATTCTATGAACAATTTCGTCTGCATTTTGGTCCCTATTCACCATCATTATAGGTCTAGGCTGTTCATTATGAACTTCCTGAATTCCCTAGTCTCTTAATCTTACCCCTATATTTCTTTCTTCGACCACTTGTACAGGGGGTCGAATTTGTTCAATTATGGGTTCTTCATTTCGAATCACCACCGAGTTCTGCATACGCCTTGCAGGCACATTAGGGGCACCAAAAAAATCTGCTATTCTGGCCATCTGGGCTGCATTTTCTTGGTTTGTTCTATTTATATTCTGGATTAGGGGATTGAAAATAGCATTCATTTCGCGGGCTAGGATGCCTACCATATCATGATTGCTATCATCCATCTGTTGCCTAAGCGCCGCCTGACTATTAGTTGTAAGAGTAGGCAATTGGGCGAAGTTTCCTATATTCTGGAAATTTGTACCCAAATGGTTCATTCCTGAACCAGATCCTTGGAGTGGGGACGAAGTTGTTGCATTATGTAACCCTGCCATAAACGAAGTTGGCATCCCATACTGAGGATTTCTGGGTCTCAAAGGTTCGAAACCTGGAGGCCTAGGGGGGGTCGAATATTGTTGATTCCCTATGTGTGGTGCAGTTTGCACTGAAGACACGTTTGATGGCATGTCTAATGTACTTATTGGGATCGTATTCGAACTGCCAACAGGAATGGAATTGGAGGCATCAATCGAACTTGAAATGATTGTTGCAGCCCCCTGTGAGGGATTTTGTACCCCATCTTGGTTAGTTATATTAACCATTGTTTTGGTACGTTGTTTTCTGGGTATATGTGGATTGTTATTCTTTATTTTTCCGCTTCGAAGGTTCATGTACCGAAACGCACTCCACACTCAGAAAAATCCTAAAACTCCTCTAATATGTTTGATAAAACTTTTTTGTTATGACACTGTCCCACCGGGTGTGCCAATTTGTTTACAGTGATTTCTAGTAAACAACCGCTAGTCTTCCAATTTTACTAATTATTATTGGTTACTTGCAGGATCGACTAGATTGATCCTAGAACACATGTGTCATAACTCATTTCTATGTTCATACCCATTATCTTGATAAACTTATATTGTGTGTTAAGTTCGAATATGAGATTCTTAGCAAAGATTTCTAGAATTGTCTATAGGAATAAACTAACTGGATGTAGGAAAGAAAGGTTTCGAATTAGACTTGGGATTTAATGCTTGGATGTAAAGATAAGTGTTTGAATAAAAGGATAAAATGAAAGTAAAGTTTCTAACGAAGTAATTGTGTTTAAAGGCAAGTAAAACAAGGAAATGCAAGGAAACCGAAGGATTTAAGGGCAAAAATACTGTAATAGCGAACTAAATATAACAAGACTTGTATTGAAATTGTAAAAAAGTGATGATGTTCAATACGTACATTGTATCTTCTGACTCGTTTCCCTTAATTCACGGTAGTTTGAGTGTTTTGAGATCTTTTAGTACATAAAAGTGAACATGCTAAATCTAACATAAGAACACCTATTTATAGTGTCTTGACCCTAACGGTCCTATTCTAAAATCACGTCACGTTCGAAGCATGCAGGCTTCCTATGTTTACTGACTTCCACGCGTCTTCTAAGAATGACGCTCCTATTTGAAATTCGAAATCTGCACCAATCGAAGCATCTTGTTTCTTCGTTGTTTTTGAAATAACCCAATTACCTGGACCATTTCCAATTCTGGCACCCTTGTATAAAGGAGCTCTTTATAATTCGAACACTAAAAAATCCAAATCGAAATCCACTGGAAATTGAATAATCCTTCAACATAATGACTCCATATTTCCCACCAATATCCAATATTGATATCAATCTCCTTAGGTACATTATTCTAAATATTATTTTGATAGTGGTTTCTTCTTTATTCGAAATAGCCAGCTAATATGTTCTACATCTTTATTCTCGTTATGTGCCTACTTCACTCTACAATAGTTTCTCATTGAAAATTTGTTGTTCTTCCACTATGATTTTGACAATTTTACACAAAGTATTTTAATTTAATCATGATTAAAGATAATGTTGAAAATAAATGATCTTCGATCTGAATCATATCTTTGACTATATACAATGTAGGATACTAGTTTCTGTGAAATCTTTACTTGATCTCGATTTCTATCTTCCAACTTCAAGAATTCTGCTCCAAGCATCTCAAAAACCTTTTCCAAGATCCTATTTGTTCCTTTTTTGAGTATTGAACAGTCTGAAGAATGTAGAAACTATGACTTTGTGTATGGAAGCTTCCATGCAGCTATACCAAAGCAATCTTAGAGAAAAGAAACCTTTTCTTTATCACACTAGATTATTAATCCCAACCATAACTACACAAAGATTTCAACCTAAAATCTAAAAAATTCTTCACAAAATGTTAATCAAAACACAAACATCCTCAGACAAATATCATACCGTGGTAGAGGCTAGAGGTTGAAGATGAAGAAAATTTTTGGTTACACTCTCAGAACAAAACTCAAAACTCTTTTTGAAAGTTTTAGAGAAAAGTGTGTTGTATGTTATAAATCATAGAATGTTATGCGAAGGATTTTGAAAAATGATATATATATATATATATATATATATATATATATACATATATTTGAGATAAGGCATAAAAATGAGAGAAAATACTCATTAGATTCAAGTCAAGAGCAAATGATATGAGTAGAGTCAAGAGAGTGAATGATTTGAATGAAGAATTAAGAATCCAGAACCTATGATTTGAATCAAGATTTATATGATTCGAGCCATGTGATTTGATTCATCTAAATCCATGATTAAAATCAAGATCACATGACCAAAATCTAAAATTTGTAACCAAGATTTAATTCAAGTCAAGTCTTGTAAATATTCAAATCAAAACCTTTATGATTTGAGTCATGGTTTACTATGTTCCAAATTAAACAAACAGAAGCAAGATATTTTTTTCATAACCATATTTACTTCGAGTCATTCTTTCTCATGATTCAAATCAGACTCACGAAAACAAAATTCTAATTTTTAACATTTAATTTAATTCGAGTAAGGCAATTCCCTGATTCAATCACAATTCCAAAAATTCAAATTTTAATAAGAATTAAGTGTTGATTTGAATCGATACTTGGCACGATTTGAATCATGCTCTCATATTTTTTATCAAAACCTTTGACTAATTGACTAGAAACATATTTTGTTGACCTTAATCAAACAATTTATTTTATGCATGCGTAAAAACGATTTAGCTCAACCCTATAATACCCAACTATATGAGGAGACTCAATTACGAGAAATAAACCAAAATACTAAATTAACAAGAAACAAAACACAAAAAATGGCAAACCTTGGGAGGAATAGAAACTTTGGTCTCCCCCATTTTTATGTTTGGCAAACCCAGGAGGCAGAGCAACTTCAGTCTCCACCATTTTTATGTTTGGTGAACTTTTAATTGGAATTGAGTTGATATCGAGCAGACGTAAAATGTGATCAATGCTTTCCTTCTTTTACTTATTCTCCCCCCAAAACATTGAAAATTACCATAAATAATATAAAACGCATAAGTCAAATCTAGAGTCACATTACAACTTCTCCTCCTTTGATAAGATCAAAAAGATATAGATGGTAATGAGGTTATGTGCAAAATAACTAGTAACATAGAAAATAATACAAAGAAATAGAGATAAGCATAGTAAATAAATATATACATCATATAAGAATAATAGAAGCAGACTTAAGCTGGGGAGACTGTAATCTGTTGGGAAAATAAACCCTGTTAGGGAAATAAACCCTGTTGACAGAGAAATACTCTGCTGAGGAAATACCTTTGTCAAGGAAATAAGCTCTACTGGAGAGAAGAAATCTGCATCAGGTTTTACAGTTTTAGAGGAATAAACTCAGCCGGGGAAGAGAATTTCCATAAACCGTACTGATTGGAACTCCGTAGGTGGGCGATATTGCCAGGAAAAAGATCATATTCTTTTATCCACTGGGGTGATTTGCTGGTGAATATGATTGGTGTATCCCATTTTATGGGGGACATATCTTTGTTAAGATTACTCTGTGGGGATTTATGGATAGCTTGAATGTTTTCCCAACTCCTAGGGTCTTGAGTAAATGCTTATTCCTATTTTTATGCATATATTTGTTAACAGTTAATCGTATTCATATGTATATGTTCATTCAATTTTAGTCATTGGACGTTTTTGCAAACAAAACAGAAAAACAAAAAGTTTGAATTTTGAAATTTGTATTTCTATTGATAGTTTACCCATAAACAGGTGATTTTATACAAAGAGACATAAATCCTAGTAAGATGAAATTGTTGTGAAATGAAAAGAGTACAAAGTGTAAACAAGATAATAGTTATGTGGGAATAATCTCGTTGGGTCCCTACTCTACTATTGTCCTTATGTCTTCAAGCATATCATCCCTCGTTGTCGAAAGAAAGTGGTTGAATTAATTTGTATCATTTGAACTTGATGTTGGCAATAAAGCTTGCTGTAAGTGATCCAATATGACATAGTCATACACTTTTATCCCTAACTTTTGCCTGGACCGTCCTTTCGGGTTTTTAGTCCACCGCGATACCCTTTCTTGCCCAAGCCGCCTTTTCAGGTATTCGACTTGCCAGGTGTATAATCTTTTATATATATCCCTAATTTTTGGCCAAACCCTTTTGGATCGCCGGGATGCTCTTTCTTTTTGCCTAGGCCAGTCAACCTAGCGGGTCGTTTTTATGCGTAGTATCTTTCCACATTCACATGGTGCGGGAAATCTTCATCGTCTATGGTAGTTAGTATCATGGCACCGCCCGAAAATATTTTCTTGAGAATAAATGGCTCTTCGTAGGTGGGAGTCCATTTTCCCCTAGGATCACCTTACGGTAGAATGATGCACTTTATTACTAAGTCACCAGCCTGATATACCTGATGCTTAATCTTCTTGTTGAATGCCTTGATCATACACTTTTGATACATCTGACCGTGACAGACAGCCGTAAGCCTCTTCTCGTCAATCAGATTCAACTGGTCTAGCCTAGTCTGCACTCGTCTTTGTCTAAGTCTGCATCTTTCATAATTCTCAGAGAGGGAATCTGAAGTTCGATAGGCGGGCCAACTTCTATAGCGTAAACCAGAGATAATGGGGTTTCCCCAGTTGACGTTCGAGCTGAAGTGCGATAGCCATGGAGAGAAAACGGTAATAATCTTCTTTATGTTCTTATTAAAGGCTTCCACCGTGCCATTCATCTTTGGTCGATACGGAGAAGAGTTGTGGTGCTTGATCTTGAATTGAGTGCAGAGTTCAGTGATCACAGTGTTGTTGAGGTTGGTACCATTGTCCGTGATGATCCTCTCGGGGATGCCATATCAAAAGATCAGGTTATGTTTGATGAATTGGGCGACCACATTCTTGGTGATAGAGGCAAACAAGGATGCTTCTACCCATTTTGTAAAGTAATTAATGGCGACGAGGATGAAGCGATATCCATTAGAGGCAATAGATTTTATTTCTCCGATCATATCAATACCCCACATTGCAAGTGGCCAAGACATTAAGAGGAACTGGAGGAACATAAACTTTATTAGCGTAAATTTGGAACTTATGACAAGTTCTCGAGTGGTGATGAAAGTTAGTTTCCATAGTCGACCAATAGTAACCAACTCTCAAAATCTTTTTAGCCATAGTATGCCCACTGGAGTGAGTACCAAAGACGCCTTCATGCATATCTTGCATAATTTCCTCTGCTTCCTTCTTGTCCATGCAACAAAGTAGAGTCGAATCATGATTGCGCTCGTACAAAATTCCATTGCTCAAGAAGAACTTAGCCGAGAACCTCCATAGGAATTTCTTGTCATTGATCGATGCCCTTTTAGGGTATTCTTGAGCCTCAAGGTACCTTTTCACTTCATGAAACCAAGGTTTTTCTTATACTCCATTAGTATCAATTTCATAGCTGTGTGCCGGTTCGTCGAATCTTTCAATGGTAATTCTGGGAGTCTCATTGTCCCATATGACCTTGAACATGGGTGACATGGTAGCCAATGTGTCCGCCAACTGATTCTCTTCTCTTGGGATATGCTCAAAAGTAATCTCTTTGAAATACAGAATCAAGGTTAGCACATATTCTCGGTAAGGGATAAGATTCTGATGCTTCGTATCTCATTCTCCCTTAACCTGACTGATTACCAAGGCTGAGTCCCCATATATGCTCAAGAACTTGATTCTCAGGTCAATAACAGCTTTAATACCCATGATGCACGCTTCATATTCAGCCATATTGTTGGTGCAGTCAAAGAAAAGTTTGGCAGTGAAGGGCATATGACAACCCTGAGGAGAGATAATTATAGCACCAAGTCCATTGCCAAATGAATTGGAAGCTCCATCGAAGACCATAGTCCATCAGGATCCTGACTCAGGTCCTTCATATGGTCCATGTTCTTCACAATCTATTATTAGCATAATGTTCTCATCCGGGAATTCGAAATTCATAGACTGATAGTCGTCTACTGCTTTATGTGCCAAATGATCTGCCAATACACTTCCTTTGATCGCTTTTTGAGTGGTGTACTGAATGTCATATTCTGTCAAGACCATTTTCCATTGGGCTATTCTTCCGAAGAGAGCTGGCTTCTCGAATATGTACTTGACGAGATCCATTTTAGAGATCAACAAGGTAGTATGGGTCAACATATACTGTCTTAGTCAGCGAGTAGCCCATGCCAAAGCGCAACAATTTTTCTTGAGCAGTGAATATCTTGTTTCACAATCGGTAAATTTTTTGCTAAGGTAGTATATTACATGCTCTTTTCGACAAGACTCATCATGCTGCCCCAGTACACTCCCTATTGAGTTCTCTAGCACTGTTAGGTACATAATTAAAGGCCTTCCTTCAACTGGTGGCATCAGAATTGGAGGTTCTTATAGGTACTCCTTAATTTTATTAAAGGCTATTTGACAGTCGTCGTTCCATTTTACTACTTGATCTTTCTTCAACAACTTGAAGATTGGCTCACAAGTAGCAGTCAAATGGGAAATGAATTGGGCAATGTAATTTAATCGTCCTAAGAAACCTATGACTTCCTTCTCGATGCAGAGAGCCGACATTTCTTGAATAGCTTTAACTTTTGCAGGATCAACTTCAATAACTTTACCGCTGATGACAAAACCTAAGAGTTTATCGGATCTCACCCTAAAGGTGCACTTGTTCGGATTTAATCTTAGCTTATACTTCTTCAGTCTTTCAAATAGTTTATGCAAATGATCAATATGCTCTTCTTTAGTTTGTGACCTATCTATCATGTCATCAACGTAGACTTCTATCTCGTGATGAATCATATCATGAAATAAGGCTACCATGACACACTGACAAGTTGCCCCAACGTTCTTTAACCCAAAAGGCATAACCTTGTAATAGAAAGTGCCCCACTATATGACGAAGGTAGTTTTCTCCATGTCTTCATGCGCCATCTTGATCTTATTATACCCTGAGAAACCATCCATGAAAGATAATACCTTGTGCTGAGCGGTGTTGTCAACCAAAACATCAATATATAGCAGTGGGAAGTCATCTTTGGGGCTCGCCCTGTTCAAATCCCTGTAATCTACACACATACGTACCTTGCCATCTTTCTTTGGCACCGAAATAACATTAACAACCCATTGAGGATATGACGTCACTTCTAAGAAACCCGCATTGAATTGTTTCATAACCTCATCCTTGATCTTTTCTGATATTTCAGGATGCATGCGACGAACCTTCTTCTAATCAGAGAATAACCCTCTTTTATTCGCAGACGGTGAACCATAACATCCGTATCGAGCCCTAGCATGTGTAATACGGTGGGAGAACTAACTTGGGTGTTTTGCATTTTATCGCAATTGTTGCGGATAGCAAGAGTCGCCACCGACTTTTCTTTTATCCAATAAAGGAAAGGGTGAAAAGAACAGGAAAGACCTTTTGAGAATTTTCTTGAGTTCGGGGGTAGGTTATGAAAAGGGAAGGTATTAGAACCCTTTTCATCCCTAGTTATCTACGGGCTCTTAGTTGCTATCTCACTTTTTAAATGCTTTTGTGAATGTGTTTGTTTGAAAGTATTTTTGAAAAGTGCCTTTGTTTAGGCAAACTTTGTAATGATTCTCGTCTCTATAAGAATGCATACAAAGTGTTGAATTTTGAAAATATTTCATGAAAGTGTTGGTGTGTTTGAAAGATGTTTGTCTTGAAGTGTTTGTGAGCAAGCAACTACGAGCATTCTACCTACTCAAAAGAAGTCTTTGTTCTTTTCCTCCTCCTTTAGATAGTGTTATCTTGCCATTAGTTAGTAAGAAACCTTATCATTGGATGTGAAGGAACAAGCGTGGGTCATCGTACAGTCATAGAAGACAACTTGTAAGATGTTTTAGCAATTATCGTAAGGTACTAAGATCGTTTACTGAATGCAACATCGAAGGATCATCGAGGGACTACGATCTTATAATCGAGGGTCTTTGCTAGAACATCTCACATTCGAGGGACATGACTGTTTCTTATCCGAGGCAACAAGTGTGGGTTACCCTAGAGGTGCAAGTGTTTAAGGTGTTTTGATTTCATATATTTGTCTTGAATTAGGGTTGTCTAGTACTGATTTTAAGTCTTGCCATACAAACCCTAATTACTAGCAATAATATAGAAAATGATAAATTGCGGAATTTAAATGTCCTACGCTATTACAATACTTTGGGGGATAGGGGATACAAATTTACAAATGGGGATGACAAGTAAAAATAAACCCTAATTACTATTACAAGGCTTTGATAATTACATAATTCATAATGCAAAATAGCAAAATGCGCAAGAAAATGTAAAGTGAAAAGAAATTGTTTTTTAGGGTTTTTTTTATAGAAAAGGTTTTGTAGTTACAATTATTTTAGAAAATAACTTGAACATTTTATCTAGAGAAAGGTTTTGTATAGTGTTAGGCCATCTCCAAGCAATGAAATATGTCAAAAGTAATTTAAAAATCTCAAAATTAGGAATTTTGATGCCTGAGTTGACACGGGTCGTGTCAGTGGACACGGGCACCCGTGTCAGTGGACACAGGCACCCGTGTCAGAATCTGCCCTTGCTCCTTGTGATACGATAGGGAGGCTGGTGAAGGAGCATCATGGAGAGGAGCTGGATGTGTTAGATCTGGGCTTGATTGAGATCTGATGGTGGAGGATGGATGATGCATCATGCGCTCTAGGGGGTTGCTTGCACTGAATCTGAAATGAGAAAACATGAAAAAGAAAAAAGGTACCACTAGGGCTCGAACCCAGGTCCCATAGGTTATCAGGCACGCGCTTTACCAATGGGGTGGCTATACATCTGTTTATTAATACAAAACCATAAATATATATTGGAAAAAAACTCCATGGCTGTTATCTTCTTCTTCCTCGCGCCAGAAGCCATTGTCATACTTTTGAATTTTCTAAC
This sequence comes from Vicia faba, assembly GCA_948472305.1. Lineage (NCBI taxonomy): Eukaryota > Viridiplantae > Streptophyta > Magnoliopsida > Fabales > Fabaceae > Vicia > Vicia faba. The sequence continues at coordinate 628,768,722 of OX451735.1, read as the reverse complement.
TTCTTCATTTCTCAACCAAATTGAAAAATACAAACATGAAACTTGCTTGAAATTTCAATACAAATTCAACCATGTAAATAACTATAGCTATAAATTACAGATGAATGGGAATTTTGTTGGCCCTAAACTGAAACTTAATTTTTTCAGAAACTTTAAACTCAAAATTCTCCCTACTCAATCAATATAAATGAAAACTATGGACATGTACAATTTCAGGGCAATGATATCTACATTTTATCTTTGAAAATGGAAACCTAACAATGCCTAAATGAAAAGATGAAAGTTCAGAAAAATACCTCAAAAACTGGAAATCGTGAAATGAGTTTGAGCTTGTTTCAAGTGATGGTGATGATCAGGTTAGATTCCTTGAACCTCTAGGAAGCTAATGCAATAGTTGGCTTGAACCGCGAGTAGCTGAAATGGCCTGGAGAAGTCAAGATGCAGACTTCTGTTTTTGGTTATGGAGGATGGTATAAATGGTGTTACAGTTTGCAAACAGGTATTGGTATGGTTTGTGTATGATGCTAAGAAGCTTTTGGAAGTATTAAGCCAAGAAACGCACAAGTGGTTTTGAAGATTGAAGTTCAAAGTCAGAAATGACACAAAAATGAAGGTTTTGTGCAATTTCTGGATTGAGGGAATTTGGGAGTGCTTAAGGGTGTTCAAACTCGTGTCCTAGGTGCATAATAGTGTTTTGATATATAGGAAAAGGTTTGGAGACTTGTGTGATACGGTGGGAGAACTGACTTAGGATTTTGCGTTTGTTTTCGCACTTGTTCGGTTTAGCAAGAGTCGTCACTGACTTTTTATTTTATCCAAAGGAAAGGTCAAAAAGCACAGGAAAGACCTTTGAGATGTTTTCTTGGGTTCGGGGGGTAGATTATGAAAAGGGAAGGTGCTAGCACCCTTTTCATCCATGGTTATCCATGGGCTCTTAGTTACTTGTTTTAGATCACTTGCCTTTGCTTTTCAATTGTTTGAAATGGTGCTTTGTGTGTGTGGTTTTGAAAATGTTTTGAAAAAGCTGCCTTGTCTAGGCAACCTTTGTAATGATTCTTGTTTGAATATATACAAAGGTGTGTGTCTTTTTGAAAAGATAATTCAATGTTTTGAAAGTTGTTTTTTTTGAAATTGTTTTGAAGTTGGGTTGTGGAGTGTGTTTGAAAATGGCAAGGATGTTTTGCAAGATTTTTGATCAAGTAACTAAGAGTTGTCTACCCTATTTTACTCAAAGATCTTTCTTATGTTTTTAACCCTTTTAACAGTGTTGTTTCACCATTGTATTTGGTGAACAACCTTGCGTTAGGATGTTTAATGGGACATGCGCGAGTCATCGTATACAATCATTGAAAGCAACTTGTGAGACGCTCTAGCAATTTTGTAAGGGACGAGATCATTTTATCGAAGGCAACATCGAGGGTCATCGAGGGACTGCGATGTTTATTTATTGAAGGGACATTTGCTAGAGTGTCTCATACTCGAGGGACATGATTGTATTTTCTGAGGCAACAAGCGAGGTTACCCTAGAGGTGCAAGTGTGAATTGTGTATTGATTTTCATGCATTTATCTTGTATTAGGTCATCTAGCGATTGATTTTGAATCTTCACATACAAACCCTAATTACTATACAATATATGGAAAGCGATAAATTGCGGGAATTTAAAGTCTAAGTTATTACAAATAAGTATCCGGGGATGGGGGTACAAATGTTTACAAATGGGGATGAGTCTCATCAGAATAATAATGTCCAAGTATATATTACAATCAAATCGAGCTGTCGCATTCTCAATGTAAAAATATAACAAGGTATAAGATGATGAAAATCAAAGAGATATGAGATGTGTTTATTTATTTACAAATGATCGAATAAAAATTCTAACCTAAAAAGATTAAGTATTTATTACTATTTTTTGTATTTTATATTTTTTATTGATTATATAGACAAAGAGTTTTAAAGAAAAGAAAAAAATTATTTAAGTTAAAAAAATTCTATTATTTATGTGTATTTATTAAATGTAATAATTATTAGGAAAAATTATTAAGAAAATTTGTACAAAAAATTTACTATATTTTTTATCTAACAAAAGAAAAGAAAAGAAGAAATAGATTATAAAGAATGATAATGAAATGATAAAAAATGTTAGTTTTAAAAATATTAAAAAAGAAAAGAAAAGATAATGGGCCTAAGATTAGTATATGGCCCAAGTAAAAAAAACAAAAAAAAATTAGATTTAAAAGGGGGGTGTAGGCGCCAGAACGTGTTTGGGCTTCAGTTTATGGAGCAAAAGCCCATTTGAAACGTACATCGTTTTTAGGGTTTGTGTTTCATGTTTTCAGAATTAGGGTTTGGTTTTGAGTTAACGGCGCCTCTCCTCTCGTCTTCTTCTCCTCTCATCTTCGTTCTAAACCATGGATAACTAATTCCTCTCCCCTCGCCTTAGCCACCGGAGCATCGCCTCCATCCACCTTCTGCCTTCCCTTTGCAGCGGTCTAGGGTTCTTGCTTCGTGACAGTACGATTTGTTAACTTGTTTTAGGTTTTTTTGTGATATTACTCTTTCATTCTGCTTGATCACTACATGCGAGTTTTAATCCATGTTTCTTTTGATATTTACATGTAGTAGGAGTTTTGAGAGATATACCTTGGCGTTTTGTTCTGTAAATTGAAGGAGAAGGAGGGGGAGCTGGCCGGCGGCGCTTCCAGGAGGTTAGGCGAAGGAGGGGCGTGACGATTGCGCACTGGTATTTTATATCTTTTCGTTGTTTGATGATGATATTATTTCTGAAAACCCTTGAATATTTGTTTCACTTCTGGATTTCTTCCTCTTCTTTGAGTGTTGGCTTTTGATGATGAACTTTGTTTATTCTGAAGAAAAAAATCTATTTTGGTGTTTACTGATTGTTGATGATGAAGCTTATGTTCTGAGACATTTTTTTATGTGTTTTTGTTGGCTTGAGTTGATGATGATTGATATATTCTGAAACCTATATCATTTTGCTTCTAGATTTTTCCTCTTTCTGGGCCCTGTTGATTTGATGATGAATTTGTTCTGAGGAGGCTTGAATATTTGTTTCTGATTTGAGCTGATGATTTTGTTGGTTACTGATTGTTGGTGAAGGTTTAACAATTTTGTTCACTGGTTTGTTGGCCTGAGTGTTTGAGTTTTGGCCTGGTTTAGCAGACATGTAATGCAGGACTGCAAGCATTGGCTTGCTTGGTGTTCAGGCAAGTTTGGTTGTTTACAGGTTAGGAAGTTTGTGTGATTTGTGAGGCAAGCTAATGAGTATTTGGTGTTTGTTGTTTAAACTGGTTTTTGCAGTTTTGTGCAGTTTGAGCATGTTTGAATAGGTTGGAGATTTGCTTGTTATGCAGGCTCCAGGTTTTGCTTGTTGAAGGCAGGCTTGCTTGAACAGGTTTTCTTGTTTTTGGAGTTCTGAGTTCTGGTGAGCTTGAGAGGCTTCTGAGTTTTGAAGCAGGATTGGTAAGCTTTAGGCAGGCTTGTGTTTTCTTCTTGGATGCAGGTTTGCTATTTTGTAAGGCAGATTCTGCTATTTTGTGAGGTAGGTTCTGGAGTTTTTTTTTGCTTGCCAGTTTGGGATAATTATGCAATATTTTTATTCTATCTCCCTTGGACTGTTTACTGTCTTGTTCTCTTATATCTTTTAAGCCTGCCAAAACTGCAAACCTCCTTTCTGATTCTCTCTTTCTCTCTCCATAAAAGCATTTTAAATTTCTTAATGTATTTTTTATTCTGAAAAGCTTTGTTGGCCAGAATGTGATGATAAGTTTGACAAGCCTGCTTGCTTGTAATTTAGTTCTTCTCCTGCATTGTTTTACTTGTTTCCATATTTCCTGCATTGTCCTTTTTGACAGCTTTGCAACTTTCTTGGACAACTTTTTCTGTTTTGACAGCTTTGCAACTTGGTTTGCTTTGTGACAGTCTTGCAACTTAGTTTGCTTATGCTGGCTTAGTTGGCTAATGCAGTTTGGGAATCCAGTTTGCTTTGCCTTGATGCCTTATATCTTTGCATTTAATTGTATGCTTGTAAATTAATTTTACTTTCCTCTTTGTGAACCAAGAAGAGAAATCTTCTTGTGATTTGCAAAGAGGACAAGTAAAATATGATGAACCCAATAACAATCTGATTCCGGCCAACAAGCTTTAATGATGACCTTTTTTATTTATCTGCTTAAAAATGCTTTTTCAGTTTAACTGCACTGACTTCTTTTTTCTTCTGTCCTTTGCAGGTAAGTACCAGTTGAATAATGGAGGATGCAGTAAAAGATCAAAGATTTCAAGAGACTTAGGCTTTAGATTTATTTTCTTTTCATTTATTGTAATAAATATTATTGTAAACACTGTAAATTATAAATTTACAATATTCGAATAACATTTGTAACAATATTTGAAATAAATAAAAAGTCTTTGTCAAATAAGAATTCTTTACTGTCAAATATTTCCTTCTTTCCTTTGCACTGTCTATTTAATTATTTAAATCCCTTGAATTAAAATAACTGGAAATGTATCCCAATGACTTTAATCTAGATGAAATAAATAATCAACAAACTTTGCAGTCTCGCAACCTTGCATTAACCATAATACGCCTGACACTCCAATTAATCATATGCTTTGTACAGTTAAATAAACAAGCATTCCATACACTTTTCACTTTACTGATCAAACCAATGCCTCAAAGTTTCAATCAAAGCCTCAACTCCTATCCCAGATATTTAGATTTTGAGAAGCAACCGATAATCTGGAAGAAGCGTAAAAATAATGTAACAATCAATTGAATTATTGTGGATTCAATTTCGAGCGAAAACCCTAATTCCAGATTTGTCGTCAAAGAAAAGTCTGCTTGATCAATTCCTGAGCCAATCTCAACCCAATCAATGGAAACCCTGATTCTGGACTTGTTGTCAAAGAAAAGTCTGTTTGATCAATTCCTGAGCCAATCTCAACAAAATCAATGGAAACCCTAATTCTGGATTGACTGATAAAGAAAAGTCTGTTTTACCAATTCTTAACCAATCTTGAAAGATCAGGGAAAACCCTGAAGTTGTGATTTCTTGTGAAAAAGGGAGGGCAAATTTTGGGGTACAACAACTTGAGATGGTTAGAAGTATAAGATCACATGTTTTTGCTTCTTGGCTCGATTTTGAAGTAAGGTTGACAAACATGGTTTCAATGCATAGTACAAGCATGGTCTGAGTAGTTAGAGGCCCTAGACAAGTTTCTTATGGATTTTAGATTGTGTGTGATCAGAAGGAACAAGTGCAAATCTCAAGACAAGTTGACTTTGTGATTAAAGCCTCTTTACTAGAATGGCAATGTTACTTTGTGCCATTAATGGAAATGCAACTTGGATAATGGCTCAAATGCTTGGATCAAAGCTATAACATCTGTGTAAACATTTAATTATGGAGTGAAAAACAAGTTTGAGGCCTGCAAAGCAAATATTATGCAGCCTAGCATGGATTTGGTTCATGTATTCTTCACAATGGCTTGTAATTCAAGTTTGAAAGCCCTAACTTCTTGCCTTCGACTCTCCTTGCTCAAACATGATATCAATGAGTTCATGGACATTTTGCAAAGCTTTTAAAATCATCTACAACCTATATGTTGGACATTTTTGAAAATTCCTCTGGGAACTATGTGAAAAATTACCATGAAGTTAGGTTAAAATCCTGCCTAAACTAGGGCAAAATTTCACTAAGTTTCCAAGTTCATGAACATGTATTCACAAAATCATAACTTGAAATCCATGAATTTCTAGGAGAAGTTGTGTTCTACATTGTTTTATATCTTATTGAGATATACAACTTTCATTTTGTAAGTTTCCTTTGAATCATCTTGCATCATGGTTAAAATTTTGCTCAAAGTTATGAAAAAAATATGAAATTTTCAACACTTAGAAAAATTTCTAAGTTTAGAAATTTTGACTTTTCAAAATGAAATCTTGACTTTTTTATTTCTTGATGAACAAGTTTCATATTTTGACATGTTTTGATTAATTGTGATCTTTGACACTTGATTTTGACCAAAAAGTCAAAGTTTGACTTTTCAGTGTACAGTTGACTTTTCATCAGTTGACTGAAAATCAACTGTCAACCAATTGAACTTGAGAGATGTTTTGAGCCATGCCATTAGGTCAAAGTGATGTAATTGAATCCTTAAGATCATAACTTAAACTAATCAAACATTTTCTAGGTCAAAAATAAAAAATTGCACCTTTTCAGTCAAAACCCTAATTTTGACCATTTTGCCCTTTTGATGATTTGATCAAATTTCTTGAGGAATTGTGATCCAAACTTGACCAAATGACATATATGAGTTCATAATGTTGATATGGATCAAAAATTACGAGGCTTGATTGTAAATTGACCATAATTGACTTTTCCCTCAATACAACTGATTTTTAAGTCAACTGATCAATTGACTAAGCAAAAATGTGATCCAAGACTTGTAACTTGACATGAGCAATCTTGAGGGTCCAAAATGATCCAATAAAGTCATATGAGGCATTAAAAATCCAATTTTCCTTGTGAAATCTCAAACCCTAGTTTTCAGTCATCAGTGCTTGAGGAGGTGTCTTGAGCTGATCAACCCTAGTGCAGTCTTGAACCAAAAGAGATCTTGTGAGAGATTACTTGATAAATGATAGGGAAAATTTTGAGGTACAACAAATGCCCCTGTTCAATTTTCTTAAACCTGAAGAGTTAGATTGGTGGATCCGCCATTCGTGACTTGAAGGTGGAAGATGATTGAACACTAGAGTGTCCAGAAATTTGCACTCGAAGATGGATTGTGAATGGGCTTATAGATGCCATTTGGAGGAATGTTGGTAAACACTGGAAGAAGTATCGACATAAACCTTTGGTCGATTCATACTAACACTTGATGTTTTACCTGTGGGAAAAAAGAGTTAGTAAAATGCAGATGTATGCATGATGTTCACAAAATGAATGAGATCACGCTAAATGCATTTTGTATGTATATGTCATGATGTATGAATGTGAGATGCATGTTTTTTGTCTGGGAAAATAAATCCCTGACTACTGCTGAGGAAATTCTGGGGAGTTTAATCCTTGATTGCTGTTGGGGATGAAGAATATACATATCTTCAAACTTTGCTGAAAGGATGCTTCCGCTAGGGAATATCTCTTGGATGTCAGCTGTTATCTGGTCAGATACAGGCTTCATAATTTGTTGAGGATGAGGAAGTCAACTGCTATTTGGTTGGGTTCCAAGCTTCACGATAACTTACTGTGGAAGAATAAATTAACTATTATCTGGTTAGATTCCAGGCTTCGCAAGAAATTTCTTGAAATTGAACTGTTATCTGGTCGGATCCAGGCTTCATAACAACTTGCCGGGGGTAAGGAAGTTAGCTGTTATCTGGTCGAATCCAAGGCTTTGTAGTAACTTACTAGAAAAGATGAAGTTGAACTGATATCTGGTCGGGTCCAGGCTCCATAGTAACTTGAAGTGGTAACTACTATCTGGTCGGGTCCAGGCTTCATAGTTTTGGAAAAGTCATACTATTATCTGGTTGGGTCCAGGCTTCATAGTGTCTTGCTGACATTGTAGCTAATTGTTATTTGGTTGGTTTCCAGGCTTCACAATAAGCTTGATTGAATAGACGGAGTTGAACTGATATCTAGTCGGGTCTAGGCTTTACAGTAACTTGCTTGGGATTTTAGTTGTTATCTGGTCGGATTACAGGCTTCATAACAAACTTCTGAGGGGAATTGCTATCTAGTCGGATCCAGGATTCACAATAACTTACTTGAAATTGAAAACTGATAGTTGGTCGAATCCAGGCTTCACAGTAACTTGTTGGGGTAGAGGCAAACTTTACTGGGGAAAAGGAGTTAAACCTTGGTCTGGTTGAGTCCAGGTTCTTCTATATCTTTGAAGAGTTGAACTATTATCTAGTCGAGTCCAGGTTTCATAGTTTGTAAGAAGTTGAATATTATCTGGTCGGGTCCAGGCTTCATAATATCTGAAAGTTGTACTAATATCTGGTCGGACCCAGGATTTATAGTATTTTGTGGAGATAGTAAAGGTTTTGTTGATGAATTTACCATGGATTAGGGGTTGTGGCCCTAAGATTTGCAATAGTCTGAAAGGCAAACTCAAACTGGAGAATATAGACTCAGTCGAGGAGAACAGACTCAGCTTAGGGAGGGTACACTCAGCTGGGGATAATAGGCTCAGCTGGGGAAGAGAGACTAAACTGGGGAATTTTATAATTGGTTGGGGAGAGAGCTGCCAAGAGATTGAGACTCTGGTTGGAGATTTTCCTATGCAAAGAGACTTTGTGAGTAACTTTGTTGAGGATGATGTTAATGAAATAACTCCGTGGGGATATTCCATATACATTAAAGAGGTGCTTGTTACTGCTTAGGTCATATGTGCCAAACAGTTTTAATTATGTTCATATGCATATGTTCGTTCAATTTTAGTCATTGGAAAAATTTGCATTCAAAACAAAGATAGAAAGTTTGCACTTCAAAGTATATTTGTATTGATATTTTGCCCATGAATAGGCGTTTTTTTACAAAGAGACGGAGATCCTAGTAAGAGGAAATCATCGAAAGGAAAACAAAGATTGGAAACAAAAACAAATAGCCATGTGAAATGATCGCATAACATTCCAACTCTACTATTGCCCCAATGTCTTCGAATGCCCCTTGCCGTTGACATAAGTTGATTAGATTGATCTTGGACCGTTTGAACTCGGACCTCGGTGATAAAGTTGGCAGTGGTGATTCCACGGGACATAGTCATACACTTTCAATCCTTAACTTTTACCTGGACCGCCCTTTCGGGTTTTCAGTCCACCAGGATACCTATTTTTGCACAAGTCTCCCTTTCAGGTTTTCAACTTGCCGGGTGTATAATATTTCGCATATATCCCTAACTTTTGCCCAAACCTTTTGGTTTGCCGGGATGCCCTTATTTTTCCTAAGTGTGTCAACCTAACGGGTCCTTTATGCATAGTATTTTTTAACTATGTCCGCGTTTATAGGATGTGGGAAGTCTTCACCATCCATGGTAGTCAGCATCATGGCACCGCCAGAGAACACTCTCTTGACAATAAATGGTTCTTCATAGGTGGGGGTCCATTTGCCTCTGGGGTTGCCTTGTGGCAGAATGATGCGCTTTATCACCAAGTCACCAGCTTGATATACTCGAGGCTTAATCTTTTTGTTGAAATCCTTGATCATCCGTTTTTGGTACGCCTGACCATGACAAACAGCAGCCAGTCGCTTCTCATCGATCAAGTTCAGCTGATCCAATCTCGTTTGAATCCACTCGTCTTCACTTAGGCCTGCTTTGTTCATAATCCTTAGTGAGGGAATTTGAACTTCCACTGGCAAAACAGCTTCCATGCCATAGACTAAGGAAAAAGGAGTTGCCCCAGTTAATGTCCTAGCTGAAGCGTGGTAGCCATGTATGGAAAACAGTAACATCTCATGCCAGTCCTTATAGGTTACTACCATCTTCTGCATAATCTTTTTTATGTTTTTGTTAGCCGCTTCGACTACGCCATTCATTTTAGGTCTATATGCAGAAGAATTATGATGCTTGATCTTAAACTAAGTGTAAAGTTCAGTAATCATAACATTATTGAGGTTAGTCCCATTGTCGGTGATGATCATTTCGGGGATACCATAGCGGCAAATGAGGTTGTGTTTGATGAATCTGGATACCACATTCTTGGTGACTGAGGCAAATGAGGCGGCTTTGACCCATTTGGTGAAGTAGTCAATAGCGACCAGATTGAAGCGATGTCCATTTGAAGCAGTGGGCTTGATTTCTCCAATCATATCAATGCCCCACATTACAAATGGCCACGGAGCGGTCATGATGTTCAGAGGGATAAGAGGTACATGGAATTTGTTAGTATAGATTTGACATTTGTGATAAGTTCTTGAATGTTGATGGCAATTAGTCTCCATTGTTGACCAATAGTAGCCAGCCCTCAAGATCTTCTTAGCCATCTTATGTCCACTTGAATGAGTGCCAAAGAGACCATCGTGTATATCTTCCATAATTTCCTCTGCCTCCTTCTTGTCCATACATCGGAGTAGAGTAGAGTCATGGTTGCACTTGTATAATATTCCATTACTTAAGAAGAATTTAGCTGAAAATCTTTGTAAGAACTTTCTGTCATTGACGGATGCTCCCTCAGAATACTCTTGTGCTTCAAGGTATCTCATCACCTCATGGTACCATGGATTTCCCGTGTCAGTGTCAAGTTCACAACAATGTGCAGGTTCGTCGAATCTCTCAATTGTAATCATAGGGGCTTAATTGTCCCATCTGATCTTGAACATTGAAGACATGGTTGCCAAAGCGTCAACCAACTGATTTTCTTCCCTAGGGAAGTGCTCAAAGGTGATCTCTTCGAAGTGAGGAATCAAGGATAGCACAAGTTCCTTGTAAGGGATGGGATTATGGTGCTTAGTGTCCCAATATCCTTTTACTTGGCTAATCACTAGAGTGAAATCCCCAAACAAATTCAAATGCTTAATCCTTAAATCAATGGCAGCTTTGAGACTTAAAATGCACGCTTCGTACTCAGCCATGTTGTTTGTGTAATCGAAGTATAGCCTGGAAGTGAAAGGAGTGTGGAAAACTTCAGGAGAGATAATCACAACACCAATTCCGTTACCCAAGGCGTTGAAATCCCCATCGAAGACCATAGTCCACCGGGATCCTTGTTCAGGTCCGTCATACGGTCCAGGTTTCGCACAGTCGGTTATTAGCATGATGTTCTCATCCGGAAAGTCAAAGTTCATGGACTTATAATCATCGACAGCTTGATGGGCCAAATGATCAGCTAGTACACTTCCTTTGATGGCTTTTTGCATTGTGTGTTGGACGTCGTACTCAGTCAAGATCATTTTCCATCTGGCTATCCGTCCGGAAAGGGCAGACTTCTCAAAAATGTATTTGATTGGGTCCATCTTAGAAATAAAAAAAGTGGTATGAGTCAACATATATTGTCTTAGCCGGAGAGCAGCCCATGCTAGAGTGAAGCAAGTTTTATCGAGCAGTGAATATCTGGTTTCATAGTGGGTAAACTTTTTGCTCAGGTAATAAATAGCATGCTCTTTTCGGCCAAACTCGTCATATTGGCCCAAAACACACCCCATAGAGTTCTCTAGTACTGTCAAGTACATGATCAAGGGTCTTCCTTCAACTTGAGGCATTAGAATAGGAGGATCTTGTAGATATTCTTTGATTTTGTCGAAGGCATCTTGGCATTCATCATTCCATCTGACTACCTGATCTTTCTTCAAGAGTTTGAAGATTGGCTCACATGTAGGAGTCAAGTGAGATATGAAATGGGCAATGTAATTGAGACGACCCAAGAATCCTCTAACTTCCTTTTTAGAATGAGGGACTGGCATTTCTTGGATGGCCTTTACCTTGGTAGGATCAATTTCAATGCCTTTATTGCTGACAGCAAAACCTAGAAGCTTTCCAGATCGTACTCCAAAGGTGCACTTGTTAGGGTTCAACCTCAACTTGTACTTTTTCAAACTTTCGAACAACTTGTACAAGTGATCGAGATGTTCCTCCTTAGTTTGTGATTTATCAATCATATCATCCACATATACCTCTATTTCATGATGTATCATGTCATGAAACAAAATTACCATAGCCCTTTGATATGTTGCCCCTGCATTCTTCAATTCGAACGACATGACCTTGTAGAAAAAGGTGCCCCATTGTGTGACGAAAGTAGTTTTCTCCATGTCTTCAGGAGCCATCCTTATTTGATTATATCCTAAGAAGCCATTCATGAATGAAAGAATTTATGCTGAGCAGTATTATCGACCAAGACGTCAATGTATGGTAGAGGGAAGTCATCTTTGGGGCTTGCCCTATTCAGGTCCCTATAGTCTATGCACATACGAACTTTTCCATCTTTCTTTGGCACTGTAAACACATTGGAAACCCATTGGGAATAAGACGTCACATATAGGAGCCCTGCATCAAATTGTTTGATCACTTCAGCTTTAATCTTTTCAGACATGTTAGGCCTCATGCGACGAACCTTTTGTTTGACAGGAGGACAATCTTCTTTTGTCGGCAGACGATGAACTACGATGTCGGTATCCAACCCAGGAATATCTTCATAAGACCAAGCAAATACTTCCACATAATCATGAAACATCTGAACCAACCTGCTCTTAACACTGCTTTCCAAGTTAGTGTCGATCTTGATTTCCTTCTTGTCTGTCTCAGTACCCAAATTGATGACTTCAACTGACTCTTTGTGCGGTTGAATAGATTTTTCCTCTTGTAATATAAGTATGGCTAGTTCTCCTGGTATTTCACAATCTTCCTTGCCTTCCTCTTCGGCTTGGTTGATTGGACATTTGAAGTCATAGTCGGCAATAGTAGAGTCATTAGCAATAGGATCCAGAGTGGATGAGGACCTGCAAGAGAGTATGTGTGTGCATGTAAGATACATGGCTATTTTGAAAAATGTATTTGAAAGAAAATAAAGATAATGAACACAAATATTTGAATGCAAAAGAGTCCAATCTACTGAATGATCATATGATTAGATGAACATAAATAAAACCCTTGACAAATGGACCAAAGTGCCCCAGGCCAGGCACATGGCTTAAAAGTCATTGTTAAATATTACAGATAAAATGTTCTTGAATTGAAAGAAAAGCAATAACAAGTAGATTACTCCTCAATGAAGGAGACGGGCACAAAGTCCTTTGCATGCCAATTCTTCAGCTCCTTTTTAGTTGGATACACCCAATCTTTAAATGCAACTTCCTCATCCAAATCACCCACAACATTGACTTCGTGGCTTCCAATGCAGAGATGTGGCTTTCCAACACGAGCATGCCTCACCTCATTCTGATCCTTGAAGGTGAAGCCCAAACCAAACTTGTCCGCTTTAAATGGAATATCGAGGAGTTTCCCCCAAGTATCACAGTTTCCTTCTTCAATTGCCTCACAAGCATATTTGACTGAAACCATCTTCGACACAACTTTAACAGCTTTAGATTCATCAGAGAAACATTTGGTAGCAGCAATCATTGGTGGCATGACTTCAAAGGCTTGACACGGGGTCTCAATCAATTCTCCATCCATCTCTACGTACTTGAAAGAATTAAGGTGGCTTACCATAAACTCTTCCTCTTCGCAGATGGTGACAATTCTTCTCTTGACCGAATATTTGAGTTTCTGATGAAGAGTTGAGATCACTGCCCCAACTTTATGGATCCATGGGTGACCCAACAGGCAAGAATAGGCAGGACGGATATCCATAATGTAGAAGGTGGAGTTGGAGATTTGGGAGCCCACCTTGATTGGAAGGTCTACTTCCCCACGAACTATCCTCTTTGATCCATCGAACGCCCTTACAATGATATCACTTGGCTTCAAGACTAAACCTTCACAATCTAGAGGGTCTAATGCCCCATTGGGTAACACGTTTAGAGAAGAACCAATATCGACTAGGACATGTGCTAGGGTTGTCCCCTTGCACTCGAAAGAAACATGTAGAGTTTTATTGTGGTTCTTCCCTAACGGTGTTAGGTCAACATATGAAAATCCCAAGCCATTATCAGTCGTCAGGCTTGCCACGTAATTCTCAAATTGGTTCATTGTGGTCTCATGGGAGACATGAGCTTTTTTCAGGAATTTGATTAATGTCCGAGCATGGGCATCGGAACAGAGCAACAATGACAACATATAAATCTTAGAAGGGGTTTGCCCCAACTGTTCCGCAATCTTGAAGTCACTTCTTTTTATCATCTTCAAGATCTCGTCCATCTCACGGGAGGAGGGTCCTCCATCAACAACATCCTTTGCGGATATTTTTGTTACGATCGGCTCAACAACCTTCTCCCCCCTCTTGTATCAGTACTTGGCTTAGAGATAGTGATGCGGATGGGCGCCTTTGTAATAACTGGTGGTGAGATATTGGGTGAAAATATTCTCCCAGTCCGGGTTACTTTGCTTGAGCCAGTTATGTTACTAACATCATCAGATTTTTCTTCTTCGATCCAAGCGTCTTGTTTTATCCCATGATAAAACACCTCAGCACCATAGTTCCATGGTACTGCCTTGTTTGAAGAATAGGGAATTGGTCCGGGATTAGTAATTATTAAGGGAGCAACAGTGGGTTCATTTGAAATCCTAATAGGAATTTTGGAGGAGATCCTAAGAGGCTTGTTTGAGATGGTGATAATGGAGAGATCTTCACATTTGTTAGTCAAACTTTTGGAAAATGGGGTCTTCTCAAATAGAATTTCGTGGCTATCCATCAGGCGTTGAATGCCTTTCTTAAGCCCTTAGCATCCATTAAGTTGTCTTGTACAACACACAGAGTCTTTTACACAGCCAGGGAAGATCCTAACTTTCAACATATTCTTTTTGATGATATTCAGTGGAGTAGTCAATTCTTCAACAGAGGAAATAAAAATTGTATCTTCAACATCATTAACACCTTTGTCATGCTTCGGCATAGGTGTGGTGATTACATTCAGAGTCAGAGGAGGATCAAACTCAATAGTCTTGTTATCGATCAAATCCTGAATTTTGTTCTTCAAGACCCAGCAATGGCCAGTCTCATGTCCGGGGCTACTTGAGTGGTAAGCACATTTAGCGTTTGGATTATACTTTGGTGAAGAGGTATCTGAGTTGGGAGGAGGATCGCGCAATGTCACCAAATTAGCCTTGAGAAAATGTTGTAAGGCTTGAGAAAATGACATGCCCAACCTCGTAAATTGTCTTCTCGGAGTTTCAAAACATTGATGATTTGCAGATGGTCTTGGAGTAAGAGTTAGATTGGAGATTCAGACAACATTAACAGACGGGTGATCATTCTTCTTGGTACGGGCCTTTGCCCTGTACACAACATTGATTTCTTTCTTTGCAGGAAAAGGTTTCTTGATAGGATTGGAAGTAGAGGTAGATGCCATAGAGATCTTCCCACTTTTGATGCCGCTTTCAACCCTTTCACCGGTTAAGATTAATTCGGTGAAACCAGAAGAAGAGAAGCCAACCAACTGATTAAAGAAAGGACCAGATAAAGGGCCCTTGAACATGTTAATATGCTCTCTATCAGTCAAGGGTGATTGAACTCTACTGGTGAGGTCTCTCCACTTTTGTGCATATTCTTTAAATCCTTTGTTCTTCCCCATGGTCATATCTTGTAACTGAAGCCTCATTGGCGCCAAGTTGGTGTTATACTGATACTGATGGAAGAATGCGGTAGCTAAATCCTCCCAAGTATTGATATGGGAACCATCTAACTGATAAAACCATTCAAGTTGCATTCTGGTCAAGCTTTATTTGAAAAAGTGAACCCAGAGTTTCTTATTAGCAGTGTGCGACTGTATCTTGCGCACATAAGATTTCAGGTGAAGTTTTGGACAAGAAACTCCATCGTACTTTTCAAAGACTGCTATTTTGAATTTGTGGGGAATGACTACCCCAGAGATCAAACCTAAATCATCAAAATCTAAACTGGGGAAGGCCTGCATTTCAACAGCCTTCAATCTGTCTTCTAACTGCTTATATTTAATATCGGCGGGTGGATACTTCTCGTCAAAATAATCATCATCAGACGCTTGATCATTAACACAATCAGCCTAGGTACTCTTAACCTCACCAATCTGATTCTCGTCTTCTTCAGATGAGTCTTCCTCTACCGGGATCTGACGGACTGTCTCCTTGAACCTTCTACCCATGTTGAGTAGAGCTTTCTTCTTGGGCTTCTTCTTAACTGCCAGCAATGCCATCATATCTTGCTGCCCCTTGGATAGGGCCAGTAGAGTCTCTTAGAATTGAGAGTTTTGTGCCTGGAGATCCTTCACAGTTTTCTCTAGATCCATCTTGCTGAAATAAACAGCAGAAAGATAAGGAAACCTGTTATGTGAAAAACCTGTCATGTTATGATGCATAGAGGATACATATGCAGATGATTTCAAGGATTTATTGAGATTTAAATTTGCATAGACAAAAGAGTGAACAAAGGTCAAATTTCATTAATTAGTTTGAAAAGATTACAACATGCCTCTTGGGCTTACAAAATAACTCTCTAAGCTAAAAATATTAAACGCATCCTCTACGGTACAAGGTAGGTGTTCACGCTTTGCTCTTCTTGTAGCTGCTTCGTAAGCTCCAAGACCCTCTTCTCACTAGCATAGAATTGAGCTTCGAAAGTATCTTGTTCTTCCTTAAGCTGAATCCAACCCTTTTGCAAGTCTTCGAGAGAAGTAGGCATGTCTAGATGGAGGACAGTGTATGGGATATCTCCTTCGACCACATGTTCCATAATGATTGGTAAGATGGTAGGATAAGGCATCACATATTTCTGAGCACGAGCTCGTACCCGCTTAAGGTAAGGCTCAAGGGGAATGGAATTCTTGTGTCCTAGCGTCTTACTATCCACCTTGATCACCATCCTCCAAGCTCGGATAAACCTCTGGAGGTAGATTTGATCATTGCTCTCGTAGTCGAATACCACTCCTTGGATAAGCATCTCATTTGGACCATCCCTTTGGGCGTAACCAAATTGTTGTAAGGCTAAGCAGGGGTTGTAAGTGATACCTCCTCTAATGCCAAGCAAGTGGACATTAGGGAATTCTCCACAGCGGTCGATGATAGTAACATTCTCCAAGGATCGGGAACACCAATGAACATCTGAATGTCTGAGCGTCATCAACCTATGGGACCACCTCAAACCTTGCTCATTCCTCAAAACAGATTGGGGGAGATGCAAAATAAACCATCTTGCCAAGAGAGGAGTGAAAAACATGAGGATACCTTTCTTCCTCATAGTTGGAGAGTGAAAAGAATGTAGAATGTCTCCCAACAAAGTAGGCACTGGGTTGCTAGATATGAAGATTTTAATAGCGTTTACATCTATGATTTGGTCAGGGTTTGGAAACAAAACCATCCCATAGATGATAAGGGACACAATTTCTTCAAAAGCTTGTAAGTCCAAGGAGTTCCAACAATATTGAGCTTTCTCAAACAAGAACTTGGATAAGAAACCTTTGACACCACTCCTTGTTTCCCAATTAGTTGTGATATCAGATTGTTGCAAGTGTAATTCTTAGGCAATCTCTTCAGGTTTTAGATCTCTTTCCATACTGTTGAAGGGTAGTTGATTGAGAATGGGAATCCTCAAGAGTTGGGAGAATTCTTCTAGAGTAGGTACAAGTTGATAATCGGGAAAAGTGAAGCAATGGTGTAAAGGGTCAAAGAATTGGAAGAGCACCTTCATCATATCTTCATCAGTGTTAGAGGTAACCAAGTTTAGGAGGCGACCATGTCTTTCAGTGAATGAAGAATTTTTAGGAACCCTTGATGCTAACTCTTTGATTTGAGGAGGAATCGTTACGAGATTGACTTGGATAATATTTCTGTGGATAGAAGCCATGTCCTACAAAATAGAACAAAGATAAATCCCAAAAATCCTTGAAATGGTTAGTGAGAATGAGTATGATGTTATGATGTTTATGATGTTATGTACAAGTAAGTATATACAAACAAGGCAAACAAGTCCTTAGGTTTAGGCTTGCATGGAGTCTCATAGGTAAGTACCCTCCTGAAGTTTAGTTGGCTCAAACCTGTCCTAGAAATAGTAATCGGGTTCTAAAGGATCCCAATATCAATGGTCTGTCTTCTCGGGAATTGTTTCAGCACAAGCCACTTTGCGACCAAAATATCCCAAAAAGCTAAACTTCAATGAGTGTAGTATCGAGTATCTACCAACTTCAGACTGCATCAAATCCGGTCATCTCACTACGTCCTAATGGCCAAGTTGGTAAAGTAAAGGTTCTAAAGTCAGTTAGTGTTTCATGACATCACTTAGCGGCCCTGTATTCTCCTTGACTACTCAAGGGCTACTGGTACCCACAAATATGTCACACTAATATAGCTATTGCTTAGACCATGTCGGCATACCCCGTACAGTTTCCACAATGTATTGCTACTTACCTATAAGGTATCCCTAAATCCGGGTAGAGTATTAGAACAAGCCCAAACAAGGAACCAAAATGTAAAGCAAACAAATCAAACAATAAAAGCAAGTAAAGGTGATCTAGCCCTAATGTAACCCCACTTTTTTTCTCCAGCAGAGTCGCCAGTTTTGTGATACGGTGGGGAGGATGGTGAGGGAGCATCATGGAGAGGCGCTGAATGTGTTAGATTTGGGCTTAATTGAGATCTGATGGTGGAGGATAAAGGATGCATCATGCATGCTAGGGGGTTGATTGCACTGAATATGAAATGAGAAACACATGAAAAAGAAAAAGGGTACCACTGGGGCTCGATCCCAGGTTCCATGGGTTAACATGTGTGCGCTTTACCACTGGGGTGGCTATACATCCGTTTATTAATACAAAACCATAAATATATATTGGAAAACAACTCCATGACTGTTATCTTCTTCTTCCTTGCGCTATAATCCATTGTCATACTTTTGAATTTTCTAACTTCTTCATTTCTCAACCAAATTGAAAAATACAAACATGAAACTTGCTTGAAATTTCAATACAAATTCAACCATGTAAATAACTAAAACTATAAATCACAGATGAATGAGAATTTTGTTTGCCCTAAACTGAAACCTAATTTTTTTAGAAACTTTAAGCTCAAAATTCTCCCTACTCAATTAATATAAATGAAAACTATGGACATGTAAAGTTTCAGGGCAATGATATCTACATTTTATCTTTGAAAATGGAAGCCTAACAATGCCTAAATGAACAAACGAAAGTTCAGAAAAATACCTCAAAAAACTGGAAATCATGAAATGAGTTTGAGCTTGTTTCAAGTGATGGTGATGATTAGGTTAGCTTCCTTGAACCTCTAGGAAGCTAATGCAATAGCTGGCTTTAACTGAGAGTAGCTGAAATGGCCCGAAGAAGTCAAGATGCAGACCTCTGTTTTTGGTTATGGAGGATGGTATAAATGGTGTTACAGTTTACAAATAGGTATTGGTATGGTTTGTGTATGATGCTAAGAAGCTTTTGGAAGTATTAAGCCAAGAAACGCACGAGTGGTTTTGAAGATTGAAGTTCAAAGTCAGAAATGACACAAAAATGGAGGTTTTGTGCAATTTCTGACTTGAGGGAATTTGGGAGTGCTTAAGAGTGTTTAAACTCGTGTCCTAGGTTGCATAATAGTGTTTTGATATATAGGAAAAAGTTTGGAGACTTGAGATGGTCAGAAGTACAAGATCACATGTTTTTGCTTCTTGGCTTGTTTTTGAAGTAAGGTTGACAAACATGGTTTTAATGCATAGTACAAGCATGGTCTGAGTAGTTAGAGGCTCTAGACAAGTTTCTTATGGCTTTTAGATTGTGTGTGATCAGAAGGAACAAGTGAAAAGCTTAAGACAAGTTGACTTTGTGATTAAAGCCTCTTTACTAGAATGACAATGTTACTTTGTGCCATTAATGGAAATGCAACTTGGATAATGGCTCAAATGCTTGGATCAAAGCTCTAACAACTGTGAAAACATTTAATTATGGAGTGAAAAACAAGTTTGAGGCCTGTAAAGAAAATATTATGCATCCTAGCATGGATTTGGTTCATGTATTCTTCACAAAATGGCTTGTAATTCAAGTTTGAAAACCCTAACTTCTTGCCTTCGATTATCCTTGCTCAAACATGATCTCAGTGAGTTCTTTGACATTTTGGAAAGCTTATAACATCCTATAAAACATATATGTTGTACATTTTTGAAAATTCCTATTGGAACTATGTGAAAAATTGCCATGAAGTTAGGTCAAAATTCTGCCTAAACTAGGGCAAAATTTCACTAAGTTTCATGAACATGTATTCACAAAATCATAACTTGAAATCCATGCATTTCTAGGAGAAGTTGTGTTCTAAAATGTTTTAGATCTCATTGAGATATACAACTTTCATTTTGGAAGTTTCCTTTGAATCATCTTGCATCACGGTGAAAATTTTGCTCAAAGTTATGAAAAAATATGAAATATTCAACACTTAGAAAAATTTCTAAGTTTAGAAATTTTGACTTTTCAAAATGAAATCTTGACTTTTTGATTTCTTGATGAACAAGTTTTATATTTTGACATGTTTTGATGAATTGTGATCTTTGACACTTGATTTTGACCAAAAAGTCAAAGTTTGACTTTTCAGTGTACAATTGACTTTTCATCAGTTAACTGAAATTCAACTGTCAACCAATTGAACTTGAGAGTTGTTTTGAGCCATGTCATTAGGTAAAAGTGATGCAATTTAATCCTTGAGATCATAACTTAAACCAATCAAACATTTTCTAGGTCAAAAATCAGAAATTGCACCTTCTCAGTCAAAACCCTAATTTTGACCATTTTGCCCTTTTGATAATCTGATCAAATTTCTTGAGGAATTATGATCCAAACTTGATCAAATGACATATATGAGTTCATAATGTTTATATGGACAAAAAATCATGAAGTTTGACTGTAAATTGACCACACTTGACTTTTTCCCCAATACAGCTGATTTTTAGGTTAACTGATCAATTGACTGAGCAAAAATGTGATCCAAGACTTGAAACTTGACATGAGAAATCTTGAGGGTCCAAAATGATCCATGAAAGTCATATGAGGCATTAAAAGTCCAATTGTGCTTGTGCAATCTTAAACCCTAGTTTTCAGTCATCAGTAGGGGTGTTCAAATCCAAACCAATCCAAATAAAAAACCGAAAACCGATCCAAAAAACCGAAAACCATAAAAAACTGAAAGTTATTGGTTGTGTTTGGATGTTATTTTATGAAAACCGATCAGTTCGGATTGGATTTCGGATGAATTTTTCAAAACCGATCCAAACCAAACCGAACCGCATAAATATATTTTGATACTTATTTACTTTTTATTAGTATGACATGTTATGTGAATTTATTATTAGATGATAATAATTTTTTTAATAATATTTATTAGTTTGGTATAATCTATTTATTTTTATTATTTCAAGCATAATCAATCACTCTCATTTTGTAATATTAACTTTTAATATACTATATGTTATATATTATATCAAATCTATGATTTATTAGTAGTTTTATAATATTAATAAAAATATAATGTGTAATTTGGATATCCAAAAACCGATCCAAATTAAACCGCATAAAATTGGATCGGATCAGATTGGATTTTTTTAAATATATCATCCAAAATCGAACCGAACCTTAAGTGAATTACTCTTTGGATTGGATGAGTTTTTGCTTTAAAACCGATCCAAACCGAACCACGAACACCCCTAGTCATCAGTGCTTGAGGAGGTGTCTTGAGCTGATCAACCCTAGCGCAATCTTGAACCAAAGGAGATCTTGTGAGAGATTACTTGATAAATGAGAGGGAAAATTTTGGGGTACAACACTCCTCTACACATTTTTTATTCCAGCCAAATTGACACGGGCCGTGTCGTGTGACACGGGCACCCGTGTCAGCCCCTGTCCTGCCTACTTTGCATGTTTCTAATTGACATGGGTCGTGTCATGTGACACAGGCACCCGTGTCAGCCCCTGTCCTGCCTGTTTTGCCAAATTTCCAACCCGGATAAACTGAAACGTGTCGTGTCATGTGACACAGGCACCCATGACATCCCCTGTCCCATCTTTTACTAAGTTTTCTCTCTGATCTGTCCTATTGTATCCTTTTGAAAACGAAAGCAAATGATGTATGGATAAAGATATTACAGTTTGAGAAAATTTACCTCTTGAAGTGAAAACTTTAGAACACGTATGGATGTTTCCGGGTGCAAAGTGGTTCTAGATTGAGCTTCTTTGGACCTCCTTGAAGTTGTTCTAATCCTTACTTTATGCTGAAAGTTGCTGAATCAGTCCAACCAAGTCAAGTTGCAAAGTACTGTTTTTGAGTTTTTAGGATGGTGTAATGGTGTTACAAAAGTTGTTCTTGTTTTTTAACAACTTCTATATGATGTATATGAAGTATTTGGATGATTTGTTTGGGCAAAAAGTTGCAAGGTGTGAGAGGTACAAAGATTTGGATTTCAAAGCTTAAAAATGGAGGTTTTATGGACAATTCTGGTTTTTTTGAGAGTATAGGGGTTTTGACGGCTGGTTCATCTCTTTATATCTTGCAAATGATCTCTCTATTTATAGGTAAGAGGTTTTAAGACAAGGGTTGATCAAATTTTTAAGATCACATGTTATGGCTAGGTTGGATTTTAAATGAAGCAAGCTTGAAGATCATAGTTCCAATGCTTTGGACTTTGCTTCATAGAGTTGTTGGATACATTAAGCATGCTTATCTGATTTTGTGTGTTGAATGTATGTAGAAGGAATAAGTTAGAGGCTCAAGAAGAGCTGACTTTGTGATTAAAGCTACTTTGCAAGAATGGCAATGTTAACTTTGTGCCGAAAATAGAAAGATCACTTGGACAATGCTTAAATCAAATGGACCATAACTCAAAATTTTGTGTAAGCATTAAATTATGGTGAGATTTGCAAGTTATAAGTCCTACAAAACAAGATTATGCAGCATATCATGTAGATTGGATTATGTGTTCTTCACCAAAATGACTTGTAATTCAAGAATGGATGCCCAACTTCATGCCTTTGGATCTCCTAGCTCAAGTATGATAAATTCATGCTCTTGGATGTTTTGGAAAGCTTGAAACATTGTATACAACTTTCATGTTGACCACTTTGGCTAAATTAAACTGGAACTTGATGAAAATTGGCCAAGAAGTTAAGATAAAAACTGACCAAAACCTGTTGAAAATTTCTCTAAGTGTTAAATAAAAATGTCATGACTTCATGGGCTTATATCTTAAAATCTAAGCATTTTTTAGACATCAACCCGCTAATACAAAATTGTAGAATTCATCAAGATCTACAACTTTCATGTTGAAAGTTTTCTTTGAATCACCTTGCATCTTGGTGAAAAAAATGTCATGAAGTAATGATATTATCAAGTGTAAAAACACTTAGAAAATTTCTAAGTATTGGAAACTTTGACTTTTTGTTGATTTTATTGAATTTCTTGACTTTCTTGATTTTCTTGATTCTTGATGATCAAGTTTGATATTTTTGTAGGTCTTGATGAATTTTGATCTTTGAAATTTAATGTTGACCAAAAAGTCAAAGTTCGACTTCTTGTGTATCAGTTGTCTTTTCGTCAGTTGATCCAAATTTCAACTATCAAACCTTTGATCATGAGAAATGATTCGAACCATGGAATTAGGTAAACGTGTTGTGTTTGAGTCCTTGAAACTATGATTCAAGTCATTAGGTTATGGATTAGGTCAAAAGTCAATGATTAGTTATTATCAGTCAAAACCCTAATTTGGAGGCTCAATGCTTTAGAGGTGAGCTTGTCTGATCAAACTCTTGAGAACCCTTGAGAATTTGAGATCTTTGGTGAGGAGTATCTTGATAAAAGAGAGGGAAAATTTTGGGGTACAACAGCTTCCCCTGTTTAATCTTCTTAAACTTGAAGAGTTAGATTGTCTTGTTCGCCATTCGCGACTTGAAGGTGGAAGATGATTGAACACTTAAGTGCCCAAAAATTTGCACTCGCTGGTGCATGAAGTAATGTTATTGGTTGATTGTATCGGGAATAGGCTTAAAGATGCCATTTGGAGAGGTAATGAAGAGTTGTCGGAGATGGGATTATAGATTCCATCCAAAGGTGACAGAATCGTCAGAGACGGGCTTATAGATGTCATCCAGAATGACTGTTGGTAAGACTAATGCTTGGCCTGACCTTTAAGAGACGTATCCAGAAAAGAGTCTACATGAAATTAATACTTCAAAGAATAATGAAGGAATCTGTGGCGACTACTACTTCAACGGGTAATGAAGGAATATGTGATGACTACTACTTCAACTGGTAATGCAGGAATCTATGACGACTACTACTTCAACTGGTAATGCAGGAATCTATGACGACTAATACTTCAACAGGTAATGAAGGAATCTATGGTGACTTATGCTTCATTAGGTAATTAAGGAATCTATGAGGAATAATACTTCAGTAGGTAATGAAGGAATCTATGACGACTACTACTTCAACAGGTAATGAAGGAATCTGTGACGACTACTACTTTAACAAGTAATGAAGGAATATGTGACGACTACTACTTTAACATGTAATGAAGGAATCTATGATGACTACTACTTCAACATGTAATGAAGGAATCTATGACGACTACTACTTCAACATGTAATGAAGGAATCTGTGGTGACTACTACTTCAACGGGTAATGAAGGATTCTATGACGACAACTACTTCAACAGGTAATGAAGGAATATATGACGACTACTACTTCAACGGGTAATGAAGGAATCTATAACGACTACTACTTCAATGGGTAATGAAGGAATCTATGATGACTACTACTTCAACGGGTGATGGAGGAATCTATGACGACTACTACTTCAACAGGTAATAAAGGAATCTATGATGACTACTTATTCAACGGGTAATGAAGGAATCTATGACGACTACTACTTTAATGGGTAATGAAGGAATATATGATGACTACTACTTCAATGGGTGATGAAGGAATCTATGGTGACTACTACTTCACTAAGTACCAGAAGGAATCCAAGCTTGATTTCGTCTCGGAGATATATTCTTCAGAATGACTCCTTGGGGTAAGTCTTCAATGGAAATACTTGTCAGATTTTAGTCTTTGGAGAAATATGTCTGATTATATAGATAGTTGATGATATTCATCTGTTGATTGATATTTCCTAAAAAGCTAGAGATTTATTTGTATGCAATGTCATGATATATGAAATGCATTGTTTAATGATGTTCTCAAAATAAATGAGATTATTCTATATGTTTCGTATGCATATGTCATGATGTATGAATGTTGTTGAAAGGCATCTTTGTTTGGGAAAATAAATCCCTGACTATTGTTGTGGATGAAGAGTATATGTATCTCCAATTTCGTCTTGAATAATTCCGTTGGGGATTCCTGTTTGCTGTTTGAGGGAACTCTGCAGGGGATGTTGATTTTTGCTTGGGGAGTAGAGTTCAAGAACCTTAGTCGTTTATTGCTCTACTGGGGAATTTAATTCTTATATACTCTGACTGAGGATAAAAGAGATGATTAAACTTCTGATTTGTCTGGGGAGAGTAAAGCTAACTGATATTCTGGTCGGGTTCCAAGTTTTACAGCAACTCTCTAGGGATAATATCAACTCTACTGGATAAGAGGAGTTCTGTCAGTGATGTGTAATACTCCGAGGAATAGACTCAAGATGGGGAGATTGTATTTTGTTGGGGAAATAAACCCTGTTGAGGAAGATATTATGGAGATTTCACTGGGGAAATAAATTCTTCTAGGGAAGAAATTTGCAAGGTTTCTCTTTCATTTTTGGAAGGCGAAACTTGGTTGGGGAAGAGAAGTTCTGGGAGATATACGGAATGTAACTCCGAAAGAAAATTGTGTATGAATGTATGAATTTACCCTGTGGGGATTTATGGACTGCATAAGTGTCATCCTGGCTCTTTGAGTAAATACTTATTCCTGTTCTTAGGCGTACATTTGTTAATACTTACTCATGTTAATATGCATATGTTTATTCAATTTTAGTCATTGGAAATTTTTGCAATCAAAATAGAAAAAACAAAAGTTTTGCACTTTGTTGTACCCCAAAATTTTCCCTCCCATATTCTTCAAGGTTTGTCAAGAATCATCTTCAAATGGTTCAAGATTGCTCAAGAGATTGTACAGTCAAACCACCTCCTAAGCCAGCTGAAATTAGGGTTTTGGTTCTTTCAAGGAATTTGGGATTTTCAATGGTGAAATCAAGTCTCATATGCCTATAAACATTCTCAAGCACCTACATGCCAAGTTTCAAGACTCACAGTGTCAATTTGCACAGTCAAAAGCTCCATTTGACCTACAGTCAACTGCAGGGGAAAAATGGTCATTTTGCAGTCAAAAGTAAGAATTTTTGGTCAACATCTTATTTTGAGTCCACAATCATCATTTGATCAAGTCTTGATCATGATTCCACAAGGATAGCTCAAAAATCATCAAGATGCAAAAAGTTACTATTTTTGGACAGCAGAAAAGTCAACTGTATCTTGACCAGGGCATAACTTTTTCATGGTTCATCATAAAAATTCCATCCAATGCTCATTTTGAAGAGGATGACATCCCCTACAATCCATATTCACATTCCAAGTCCAAGAAATGCTCTCACAAGAAGTTATCAATTTCTACATTATAGGTCAATTTCAAAAGTCAACAAAAATACACTTGGAGTCAAAGGCCATAATTTGAGATTGGTAAATCCAAATGACATGGGACCAAAGGCATTGGTTAGAGGACTTCAAGACCTTTCCAAAATGTCCAAGAACATGTTCATATGATCAAAATTGAGCAAGATATGCATTGGAGAAGTTGGGAAATTTTTGTGAATTTGCAAAAGTCAACTTTGCTCAAAACACCTTATTTTTGCTAATGGGCCTCAAATCTCTTCTTGAAGCTTCATCCATGGCCTATGCACGACCCATCAAGCTTAATTGAATTTATTTTCTTATTTTTATTAATTAATTGGATTTTTAATTGATATTAATTCATTTAATTAATTTAAATTGTAGGAAAATACAAAGATTTGATTTTTCAATCTTTTTGTGAAGCAAATATAGTCAAGATATGCTGGCAATTTCGTGTACAAATCAAAGATGCAAAAATCTCCAAAATTGGCAACTTTATTCAATCATGAAAATGCAAAAATATTTGATTTTCAATCAAATATTCAATCATCATTGCAATGGATTTTTGCTCAAGATCTTGACCTAATTCCATTCCTCTATATATATGCAAACAAACCCTAATGCCAGACACGTGAGAAAGCTGCAGCAACAGACCCTAGCATATTGAGAAAATTTCAAGAAAATTGCAAAACTGATTTCTACATTCCAGGCCAATTCAAGGCATTCCATTGATTCTAACACCTTGCAGGAGTTCCCAGGAACGTGTGGCAATTGAATTCACACGCTAAAGCTAAAAGAATCACAGGATATAGAACCACAGTTTGACCTTTTTTTCCAAAATCGTATTATTGAATTCATGCATAATTAACATGTTTTATTGATTGTGTTGCATTGCCAGAGGTCATACCAAGCTTATGGAATCATTTAATTGAATTATAACACATTGAATCACAAAATGCCATGGATGATTTCTAGGGTTCATAAGTTTTGAAATTGGGGCTTTGCAATCCAGGAAAAATTAAGACTCATAAAACCCATGACTGGATTTGTTGAAACAAGACGAACAAGAAGGAACCCTCGCGAAATATTTATGTGAACCACAGTTCTATTCACTATTTTTCACCACTGTAGTTTGTGGGGGTTAAAAACCCCCGCTATCTAATGTTCTATACGCAGGTACAACAAAGAAGACAAGGACGTGTTGACACTCCATTGGTTCATTCAAAAACACGCGCGTTATCTTTCTTTTTCAGCATATTGACTAATTGCTTAATATAATAATTGTTTGATATTCTAATAACGATTGAAGCGTGATGGTGGAGTGGTTAGCATGCTGGCTTGGAACCATTGGGACCTGGGTTCGAGTCCCAGGTCCCCCAAAATATTTGTTTCTATTTTTCTTCATATAATTACATGCAGGTCTCAGGAGGTGGTCTATCATATACCTCAAACATCCATGCGCCATTTGGCTACAGGCACAGATCTAATGGCCATAAGATGATGATCACCATACTCCCAGTCAACCATGCGCATGGAGGATCTCAAAAGTCAAACAGGCCTGCAGCATATTGGGCTTCAGAAAATTGCTTTCTCACCTCCTAACCTGGCCCAAACCCCCTGGTTTCATTATTTCTTTTCTTCTTTTATATTTTTTCCTTTTTATTTCTTTAATTATTATTATTATTATTATTTAATTAACATAATTAATTATTTTCATAATAAAAATTAGAAGACTAAAATGTAATATTTTTATTATTATTATTATTTATTAATTTCACCCTTCATTATTTTTGTAAATAAATACTAACAAATTAATTTAGTCTTTTTTAATTAGGTTAATTTCAATATTTTTCATAATAAATAAAATAAATTAGAATTAGGGTTTTTTACTAACTTTTGACTATTTTTTTATTTATTTCCTCAAGACATAAAAACTCAAAAAAATATCTTTCTTTTATTTTAATTAATTAGTTTAGGATTAATTTAATTAAGTGCAAAAGGCAAAAACTTCTTTCTTTCTCAAAAAGGGTCAAAACCCTAAAAACTTCTCCGATTCAATTTTCTCTCGCGCGTATGTTTGTTTTATCAATTTTTGATCATATAATTGTAATTGCTCCGAGGATGTAATATCTTTAATTAGGACTTTTTATCGCTTTCATTTATTTTCCGCAATTTACTTTTCAAGGGTTTGTTTTTGGCGATGTAAATACCCGACGCCTTGTAATAGTTTAGATTTATTTTCCGCAACTATTAACTGTTAGATGTATGTTAACTAGGCTATGCATGACAAGACTTATCTGAAAATTAAAATCAAAACGTAGCTCACCATAACTTGTGCAAAGATAACTAAATTGAAACCTGATACACTCGCACATGCCACTCCTAGGGTCCGCCTCACTTGGTTGCCTCGACGTGGTCATTGAGTATAGGGTGTTTTAGAGGTCGCCCTCCTGTCTAAAGATCCAAGTTGCCTCGAAACGGTTGCCTCGGATAAAAAGGATCTAGGACATTAGGGTTATCGCTAAGGCGTCCTACTATTGCTTTGGTGACCACATGTCCCTATAATCGAATTTACCCGAAAACTCCAACGACGGTGCTACCTACTTCTCAATAGTGGGATAGTACTGTCTAAAGGACATTTACACAACTTAATTTCTTTTGAGTAGGTAGAGGTTCTCAGGTACTTGCTCTTTCAAAACAAAAATACTTTTCGCACCTACACTTTCGAACAAAAGTTTTCAAACAAACACTTCATACACTCTTGAGGACTGATACAAGAGTCAAATCGAAGTTTTCAAACAAAATTTTTCAAAACCCACAAACACAAGAAAAGCAAACATTTTTGAAAACATAGTGAGCAAGTACCTAAGAGCCCGTGGATAACCACGGATAGAAAGGGTGCTAACACCTTCCCTTTCTATAATCTACCTCCCGAACCGAGAAGCATCTTGAAAAGGAATTTTGCTGTGCTTTTGTCCTTTCCTTGTTGGAGAAAATAAAAGATGGTGGCGACTCTTGCTTACTGAGACATTTCGCGAACCAGCATTTCAAAACAGTCAGTTCTATTTCCACCGATCACCGAACTGGCGACTCTGCTGGGGAAAATATTATAAGTGAGGTGTACCTTAGGATTAGATCACCATGTTTTCAATTGTATGCCTTGAATGCTTTAATATTGTGGGCTTGTATCGGAGTTTTATGTATCCTAACCCGGATCTGGGGATACCCTTTAGAAGTAGCAACAAACTGTGAGGGAACTGTGCGGGGTATACCGACATGGTTGAAGCAGTTGCTACATTGATGTGGCACTTTGGTGAGTACCGGTAACCTTCGAGTCAAGTCAAGGAGAGTACGGGGCCGCCGCGTGGTGTCGTGAAGCATCAACTGACCTTAGAACCTTACTTGACCATCCTGGCCTCTTTAGGGGTAGTGAGATGACCGACTTTGGTGCAGTCCGAAGTTGGTAGATACTCGATACTACACTCATTGAGGGTTGTTTTCTTGGAATATTTTGGTCGCCAGTTAAGTGGCTAAATTAAAACAATGAACATAGAAAACAATCCAATGATATTGAGCTCCTTAGAACCCGATTACTATTGATAGGACAGGTTTTGAGCCAACCAACTTCAAGAGGGTAATACCTAAACTCCATGCTAGCCTAAAATCTAAGGGCTCTTTCCGTGACTTGTGTGCTTTCAAACTTGAACTACTTGTTATCTGACAACATGGGTTCCTTGCAGGTTTTGCTTACAGTCCTTATCCAATAATTTGGACTCATTGCAGGGCTTGTTTACATCACCTCACACACATATCATACACATCATAACATCATACCATAACATTTCCTTAACCATTTCAAGGATCTCAAGGGTTTGTGGTGCAGGTCATAATGAACCAGATGTCTATCAAGGGGCAAAGGGGATTTATTTTCCTCTAGCCAAGGTTGTAACTTGAGTCAGGGGCTATGACCCACTGGATATGGTGAGCTTTGACTCTTGAAGAAGGACTCTCAACAACATGAAGTTCCTTCAATCGAGCTATCAGATTCAAATTCTAACAGTTTCCTGTTTACCCTGCGAGATCCTTGAAAACATTGCATACATACATATCATTGCATAACAGGTCACCCTTTACAGGTTTCTCATGTTCTCACTGTTTATTTCAGCAATGGCTCTCCAACAAGACAACCAGGATCTTCATGCTCAAGAGACTCAGTTCAGGGAAATCTTCCTAAACCTATCCAAGGGGCAGGAAGAGTTGAGAACACTCCTCATGGGGAATTTGGTCAAGAAGAGTCCTGAAGACAATAAGGACGAACGGCTGAAACATCTGCAAGCTGAGGTAGATGCAATGAGAACCCAGATGCTGGGGCAGATGGCTCTTATCCAAGGCTTAGCTCGGGAGCAAGAAGAGTTGAGAACCATGATCAACCAGCTTCATCAAGACAGACACAACAGTATAAAGCAAATAGTCAAGGCTGAGGATCAAGTCATTAATCAACTTCCTAGAAGTCAAAGGTTTGGTTTGGTGAAGAATGGACCTCTCCAAGTTGCTACTACTTCACAGGTCCAACAACAACCTCGCCAAGAACAACGGGTTGATCAAAGCAAGCCAAACAAGCCCAGGAGGCAATTCACTAAGATCAACGTGTCACTGACTCAAGCACTACAACAAGTGTTGAAGGCAGGGCTGATTACATTAAGGGTTCCTCTCCGGAACCCAAACACTTCCGCTCCTACCTATCATCCCAATGAAAGATGTGCCTACCATTCTGACAGTCCTGGACATGACACAAATAACTGTTGGGCCTTGAAGAACAAGATCCAAGACTTGCTTGATGCCAAGGAGATCAAGTTTGATCACTGATCCCACACCAAATCATTGAGAATGTCTTTTGTTCATTAGAATTTTCAAGTTGTATTTTTCTTTGCTTATTCAAACAATTATGTTCATGTCAAACTTTATTACTTTATCAATGCATTGCATATGTCTGTTTTGAATCAATCCATTCGTATTCACTATATTCAAATTGCTTTCATTTTTTGTGATGATCAACTCTCAATTAAAAAATTCTAAGCCTTTTGAGGGAGGATGACGAAAATGATACCATGATCTTTACAATATGCAATTGAACAGACCCCGCTGATGAGGTACAGGCATTGTTTCAAATCCTAAACAGTGGAGTTATAAGGAAGATAATCGCTAGTCAACCCCTTTGAGCCAAATAAGTTGGAGTTTTTTCTTTTCAAAAAAATTAAAACCCTTAATCATAACCTGGGGCAGGGTAGTTCTCTTAGTTAATTCAGGTGCACAATGAATGGCATCAAAGGAGTCCTTCCAAAACAAAAGACAATGATGGTTCCCTATAATTGTCAAGACAGGCAATCATTATCTCTCAGAAATAAAAGCTCATTAAGTCAAAACCTATGAAGGAGACTTACAAAAACTGGGGCATCCCGCTGACTGTAATCACAAAAGAAACAGTTCAGGCAAAAAGACAGGGATAATAAAATTGAAAAGAAAGAGGTCCTACAGACTCTCAGCAAAATGACTGCCTGTTCAAAATAAATTGTCAGTATCCGAACCATCACCGGAATATCAGAGCAAAGACTCAAACAAGATCTGATGCATGATTAACTGAGTTTAGGATCGAAGAACATCACGAAGAACGGGTGGGTACAAATAAAATTTGAGCCTTTACCCTTTGTTTCTTAAACCGTGAACCAGGCCACGTTATAACCCTTAAAAGTCCTAGCTGAAGCATGGGTTAGTTCGAAAGCATACTGTTACAAAAGGTATCCTGACTCCTGTAGGGCTTGCTGTAAAATCCTGAGTTCACATCACATTTTACAAAAATTCACTTGTTTTATTGAAAACTGCATTTTCAAAAAACTTCAAGACAGACATAAAATTTGCATTCTTAAAATAACATTATTTGCATATGGCTATTTGTTCAAACAGCAGAGAAATTTGCACGACGAATATCTAGTGAACAAAAACCTTCTCAATAAAAAGAGTCACCTCAAGGGGAAAAAACACTTCTGTTGTACCCCAAAATTTTCCCTCCCATATTCTTCAAGAATTGCAAAGAACATGCTTCAAAATCTCCCCAAGGGTTGCACAGTTCAAGGGCCTCCTAATAGTCAAAAACAAGGGTTTTGGTTCTGGAAAAGAAAATGAAGTTTCCAAGGGTCCAATCAAGTCCCACATGCCTACAAACATGGTCAAGCATCCTCATACCAAGATTCAAGACTTATAGTACAAAATTGCACAGTCAAAAACCCTAATTGCCCTACAGTCAACTGCAGGGGCAAAATGGTCATTTGACAGTCAAAAGTTCAAATTTTTGGTCAACACCTCATTTTGAAGCCACAAACATCATTTGATCAATTCTTGATCATGATTTTCAAGGCATGGCTCAAAAAGTCTCAAAATGCAAAAGTTTCCATATTTGGACAGTTGAAAAAGTCAACTGTAACTTGACCAAGGCATAACTTCCACATGGTTTATCAGAAAAATTCCATCCAAAGCTCATTTTGAAGAGAATCACATTTCCTACAACTCCTCTTCACACTTAAAGTCCAAGAAATGCTCTCACAAAAAGTTATCAATTTCAACATTATAGGTCATTTTCAAAAGTCAACAAAAAGGGACTTTAAGTCAAAGGCCATAACTTGAGATTGGTAAATCGAAATGACATGGGACCAAAGGCATTGGTTAGAGGACTTCAAGACCTTTTCAAAATGTCTAAAAACAAGATCAAAGCTTAATAATTGAGTAAGATATGCCTTGTGGAAGTTGGGAAATATTTGGGCATTTTGAAAAGTCAACTTTGCTTCAAATGCCTCAAAATTGCTAATGGGCCACATTTTCTTCCAAGATTCATCATCCAAAGACTATGCACGACCATTTGGCCCAAAGGAGATTTATTTCATCATTTTATTTATTTATTTGAATTTTTAATTACTATTAATTCATTTAATAAAATAAAATATGACAAAAAAAAACTAAAATAAGGTTTTCAAATATTTTTGTGCAGAATAAACTCTCATCAAGGCCTAAGGATCTCGTGCATATCAAAAGAGGAAAGAATTGGTGCAAATTGGCATGATTCTTCATGAAGAAATATTGAAAAAGATTCATAAAAATCAAATCTTGAAAACCATTAAAGACAAAGCTTTGGGCTTGGATTATTGACTAAAATCATTCCTTTTACAAGCACAAACCTAACCCTAATGCCAAGAATCAAAAAGCTGCGCCCAAAGCTGAACAAGAACTTTGCAACTTTTGTGAAAAAAGTAAAAACTGAAAACACGATTCCAAAGCGTTTCAAGGCAAGAGAACTATTCTATTGCACTCCCAAGGCATCAGGGAACATTTCTGGATCAAAACCACTGCTTCTAACGCAAAGAACTGGTAGAAACATGTCTCACTTTTCATGAAAATATGCATAATCGTGTTTAAGTTTCTGGGCATCTTTCATACATTTTAATTGTTGTTTTATGCTAATATGAACCTTCTGAGTCTATTGATGTTGTTGAATTGAGTTTTTATAGCCTATACGCGAAGTTGCCATTGGAGCTCATTAGGTTTTCTAAACTGTGAATTTGGGGTTTCTTTATTCTGGGAAAATTGAGACATGAGACCCACACCATTGAACTCAGCACGCTTGGACGATTCAGAACCACTAGTCGCGCTCAATTTATCATTCGCCAAATCCTATTCGCTATTTTCATGTTTTAAGTTGGTGGGGGTTTAAAACCCCCGTTATTTAAATGTTTTTTTGTTTCAGAACAATGAAGAAGACGATGCGTGGAAGACGGTGATTGGGCTATTCAAAGTTGGCGCGCGTTTTTATTAATTCAGGCCACTAACTCTTGTTTTTCCTTATAATAATTGCATTCTATTTAGCTTTTGAATAAACGCGCTGGCATAATTGGTTGAGAGAGACGTTTGCAAGCCTTGGGACCTGGGTTCGAACCCCAGGTCCCCCTTCTTTATTCCATATTTTTCTTCTTAACGTGGTTCTATGTAGCTCGCTCCCTGAGGCCTACCATGCAGCCTCATGACTTGGCTTGCCACACGTCCCATGGCATATGTCCAACGGTCCAGATCTAAAGCCTGTGGAATGATTCAGTCAATGCCTACACACGTGACCACCAAAAGTCAAAGGGGCCTCCAATAAGTGGGCCTAATTGCTGGACAATACCTCCAGATTGGGGCAGAACCCCCCATTGGTTTGCTTTTCTATCTTCTTTCTTTTCATTTTTTTATTTCATTGTTTTATTTATTTTTATTTAATTCATCAAGAAATTAATTTCACAAAATATAAAAAAAAATCAGAAAGTCACAAAATAAAATATATTTGATTTAAATGTTATTTTTGTAAATAAATGTTATCCATTAATTTAGTTTTCTATTCTAGGATTAATTTTAACATTTTCTTAATAAACTTAAAAAATTTGTAGAATTAGGTTTTAATCACTTTTTTCTTTTTTCTTTTCTTTTACCATAATTAATAATTAATTATTTATTTTTGTAAATAAATTATCATGTAAATAATTAGGTTAATTTTAGATTCAATTTTAACATATTTTTCTTAATAAATTAAAAATAGTTAGAATTAGGTTTAAATTCCATTAATTCTTACTAAAAGTCCATAAATACAAAAAAACTCCAAAAAATCTTTTCTTTTTATTTTAACTTAATTAATTTGTTAATCGTAATTCAATTTCTTTAAAAGGGTCCAACGCCCTCGCATTCCCGATTCCAATTCTCTTCGCACTTTTATTTCTTTTTGTGAATATAATGTAATTCTCCCAAAGCTATGTAATAGATCAATTAGGGTTTTTATTTCTCGCACTTTATTTTATTCAAATCGGGTCCTGGATTAATTTGGCGATGTGGACCCGCGCCTTTGTAATAGCGTAGAACTTTTAATTCCGCATATTTTAACTATTAATAATTGCATGGAAGAATGAATGCCAAAATAAAAGCAACGCGTAGATCACCATTGCATGAACAAGACAAAAATAAATGAACATGACACACAAATCACACACCACCCCTAGGGTACGCCTCACTGTTGCCTTGCCCCTCGAAAGGTGATCGTCGAGTAGAGGACGTTTTAGTAAGTCCTCATGTCCATGAACATGGCATGAGGGTAGCTTCTAAGGTGTCTTCCTGTTGTTCCGGTGATCACCATGTCCCAAACCTTTGAATTGACCCGAACACCTCCAACGGTGGTGCTACCTACCTCTCAATGGTGGGATGGCACTACTTCAAGGACATTTACACAGACGAATTCCTTAGGGTAGGTAGACGACTCTAGATACTTGCTCTAATTTCAAAACAAATCAAAAAATACTTTTCACACCGACACCTTTTCAAAAGCTTTCGAAAGCAACTTTTCAAACACTCTTGAGGACTGATACAAGAGTCGAACTGAAATTTTCAAAGAAACTTTTTTTAAAACCCACAATTGAAAAGCAAACAAACCTTTTGAAAACATAAATGAGCAAGTATCTAAGAGCCCATGGATAACCATGGATAAAAAGGGTGCTAACACCTTCCCTTTCTATAAATCTACCTCCCGAACCGAGAGCAATCTCTATAAGGAATTTTTCTGTGCTTTTGTCCTTTCCATTTGGAGAAAATAAAAGACGGTGGCGACTCTTGCTTCCGTGAAATTTCGCGAACCAGCGTTAAACAGTCAGTTCCAGATCCACCGATTACAGAACTGGCGACTCTGCTGGGGACCTATCTTTTAAAGTGAGGTGTACCTTAGGGTAGTTCATAATTGTGTTTTCAATTGTATTGACTTGCTTGCTTTAAATTGTGGGTTGCATGGGAGTTACATAGATCCTAACCCGGATCTGGGGATACCCTGTTTAGGTAGCATAAGTTGTGAGGGACCTGTCCGGCGTAGACCGACACGGGTGAAACAGTGGCTACGTTGGTGTGGCACCTTGGTCTGTACCGATATCCCTTGTGTCGCAACGAGGAGAATATGGGTCTTCCAAGGAGTCATTAAGCACCAACAGACCTTAGGACCTTAAATGACACAACTTGGCCATTAGAACAGTAGCAGTATGCTACGCCCATTGAGGCTAAACTCTCGTGATGGTTCTGGCCGCAAGAAAAGATTGCGATGCTGGAGTTATGACCGATTGAGGGTAGTCAATGATATTGGGATCCTCTAAGAACCCGGTTACTTTTGATAGGACAGGTTGAGCCCACCAACTTCAAAAGGGTAATACCTAGACCCCATGCTGGCCTAAACTCTAAGGGTCTCTCTTGTGTGACTTGTGTGCCTTCCAACTTGACTATTTGCATGCTTGTTATCTGACACTTGAGT
The DNA here is from genome assembly GCA_948472305.1 of Vicia faba. Lineage (NCBI taxonomy): Eukaryota > Viridiplantae > Streptophyta > Magnoliopsida > Fabales > Fabaceae > Vicia > Vicia faba. The sequence goes on along the minus strand of OX451735.1, from coordinate 628,732,137 downwards.
TCCCTGCAGGTTTTGTTTATAGTCCTTAATTGGGACTCATGACAGGGTTTACTGAATTTTTTGCAAGTTTTATTTATAGTCCTTAATAGGGACTCATAACAGGGCTACTCACATTACCCCATGCATACCATAACATCATACCATTGCATACATCCTAACCCATTTCAAGGATCTCAAGGGCTTGTGATGCAGGTCATGGTGAATCAACTATCCCAGCAAGGGGCAAAGGGGATTTATTTTCCTCTAGACAAAGTTGTCAGGGGCTATGACCCACTTGATATGGTGAGCTCTGACTCTTGAAGAAGGTTCCCCTAACCAAGGTTGTTTGGAAACCAAAACCAGACATGATGACTAAAGTCAGGGGCTATGATCCACTGGATATGGTGAGCCTTTGACCCTTTGAAGAAGGATTCTCAATAACATGCAGTTCCTTCAATCAAGCTACCAGATTCAAATTCTAAACAATTTTCTCGTCTATCCCGTGAGGCCCTTGAAAACATTACATGCATGTCATGCACATCATTGCATAACAGGTATCCTTGTTGCAGGTCACTTACCTTTCTCGCTTTTTATTTCAGCAATGGCTTCCCAACAAGATAACCAGGACTTCCTTGCTCAAGGGACTCGGTTCGGGGAAATCCTCCTGAATCTATCCAAGGGGCAGGAGGAGCTAAGGACACTTCTCATGGAGACTTTGGTCAGGAACAGCGCTGAGGACGAATGGCTGAAACAACTGCAAGCTGAAGTGGATGCATTGAAAGCCCAAATGCTGGGGCAGGTGACTGCCATTCAAGGTTTAGCTCAAAGATAAGATGAGCTCGGGGTTCTCGTCAACCAACTGCTTCGGAGTAACCAACTGGGGCAAACATCCAAGGTTGAAGGGCCAGTCATCATTCAATCACCTTTGAGACAAGGAGATAAGGGGAGAGCTCCTCAGATGGCTTCAGGGTCACAAGCTCAGCAGCAACTTCACCAGCTTCGGCCAGACAAGCCCAGGAGGCAATTCACCCAGCTCAACATGTCGCTGTTTCAAGCTTTACAACGCCTGTTGAGGTTGAATCTAATCACATTAAGGGCTCATCCCCGGAACCCCAACACATCATCTCCTATCTATGATCCCAATAAAAGGTGTGCTTACCACTCTGCCAGTCCAGGACATGATACAAATGAGTGCTAGGCTCTGAAGAACAAGATCCAGGACCTGATTGATGAAGGAGCATTAGAGTTCACACAAGATGGTCAGGCTGAGTTTTTCTACCATCCCTCCAAGGCTCACCATTTGAAGTAACAAGCCCTGAAGATGAAAAGACTTTTGTTCATTAGGATTTTCAAGTTGTAATTTTCTTTTGTTCAAACATTTACTCATGTTAAACGTTGTTATTTCATTAATGCATCGCATATGTCTGTTCTGAAGCAATATATTCGTATTCACTATATGCAAATTATTTTCATATTTTTTCTGATGATCAACGCTCGATTAATAATTATAAGCCTCTTGAGGGAGGATGACGAAAACGATACCATGATTTACAGTATGCTTTTGAACAGACCCCGCTGATGAGGCACAGGAATTGTTTCAATCCCTAAACACTGGAGTTATAAGGAAGATAATCCCTCGTCAACCCCTTCGAGCCAAAGAAGTAGGAGTTTTTATTTTCGAAAATTAAAACCCTTTATCATAACCTGGGGCAGGGTAGTTCTCTCAGTTGATCCAAGTGCATAACGAATGGCACCAAAGGGGTCCTTACAAAAAAAAGAAGACAATGATGATTCCGAATAATCATAAGGATAGGCAGTCATTATATCTCAAAAATAAAAAACCCAATAAGTCAAAACCTACGAAGGAGACTTACAAAACTGGGGCATCCTGCTGACTGTAATTCCAAAAAGAAACAGTTCAGGCAAAAAACAGGGATAGCGAAGAAAAAAAAAACAAAAAAAAAAGAAAGAGGTCCTACAAACCCTCAACCAAAAAAGAAATGACTGCCCATTCAAAACAAAATATCAATATCTGAACCATCATTGGAACATCAGGACAAAGACTCGAACAAGGTCTAACGCACGATCAGCTGAGCTTAGGTTGAAGAACATCACGAAGAGCGGGTGGGTACAAATAATTTGAGCCTTTTTCCTTTGTTTCTTAAACCGTGAACCAGGCCACGTTATAACCCTTAAAAGTCCTAGCTGAAGCATGGGTTAGTTCGAAAGCATACTGTTACAAAGGTATCCTGACTCCTTAAGGCTTACGGTAAATACAGAGTTGACATCACGTTTTACAAACATTCATTTGTTTTATGAAAAAGAATGCATTTTCAAAATCTTCAAGACAGACATAAGCTTTGCATTTTTGATATAACATTGTTGGCATATGACTATTCGTTTGAACAGCAGGGAAATTTGCACGATGAATACCTAGTGAACAAAAGCACTTCCAATCAAGGGGCACGACATGATCATGGTCCGTCATCTGGGGCAATCCAATCAAGATTCGAAGAATCTCTCAAAGGCCAAATAGCCTGGGGCAAATCTCCGCCTAAGTCACTTGGGGCATTCCGACAACGAATCTTGCCTGATCAAACACCTTCTGGTGGCATGGCAAAATACTTCTAACAGGGGCAACCCCCTACATTCTGAAAGCACGGACATAGTCGAAAAAAAAATTACGCATAATCAAAGACCCGTTAGGTTGACGTACCTAGGCAAAAATAAGGGCTTCCCGGCGAGCCAAAAGGGTTCGGGCAAAAATAAGGGATGAAATGAAAAAAATCTGTACACCCGGCAAGTCGAAAACCTGAAAAGGCGGCTTGGGCAAAAATGGGTATCCCGGTGGACTGAAAACCCGAAAGGGCTGTCCAGGAAAAAGTTAGGGATCAAAGCGTACGACTATGTCCTGTCATCTTGTCACATGCCTACCTGAAGAAGGTTTGACCCCCAACAACTACCAGCACTTCACAGGTCTCCCTCTCCCACCTCAGAAACAGGGGCAATAAAGAGTTGTCTAAACGATCTAATTGCTCTGTCCACTAAAGTACCAAGGTAAGTTCGGATGAAGAATGTAACCAAGATATCTTAATTCCCCAGAGAGTGAGCCAGCAAGTCAGTGCACTCTCCCCAAGCTATATTATCAGCCTTAAGGAAGTCAGGTATCCGCCGCAGATCTCAACGTTCCCCAACAATATACAGACATTCTTAATAAGCATCCCCGGCAGTCTTGACCTAAAGATTGTTCCCCGGCGGTATATCAAACATTCAGTGGAGTTACTTCCAGTACAGTTCAAAAATTTCCCCAGGAGAGTCCAATCCAGGTTTCCCTAGGAAAGTTGAGTCATCTCCCCAAGCAATAAGCTTGTCCCCAGTAGATTCTGGAAGCTTCTTCCCTCGCCGAGCACGAACGCGTCCCCCGGCTTTATTCAAAGAGTTATTTCCCTACCAGGATATAACTGGGTTATCCTCAGCCAAAAGCCACGGAAAGATCGTCCTCGACAAAGTCTCTCTTATCCCCAGCGAAGTCTATTAATACTTCCAACATAACAATGGTATCCCCAGCGAAGTTACCATCAACATTTCAGCAAAGTACCTCTCTCCCACAGAGTATTGTTTCCCAGCAGGATCGTTAGAGTACTTTCCTCCCCGCAGAGTAATTCATTCGCCATGTTTATTCCCCAACGGGGTTATCTCCTCCTACCGGTATTCTTGCAACTATCATCCCCAGCGGAAGCAAAGATCTATTCTTCAACATCAGCCCAGGAGTGACTTCCCGGCACCCGTCAAGGATTTATCTTCCTAAGACGAAAACATACATTCATAAACATCACATACATCATGATACATGCATATACGCATCATATCTTACAAATCCCATTTAGGTTGAGAACATCATTGCTTGATCCATATCATGCATTGCATATGACTGACCCTTACCTTTCAGGAAAGATCCAGTTAAATTCTCAGCTATATTCAAGACCTAGACCGGTTCAGTTAAATCGACCCTAAGATTTTTCTGTTTCTTATCCAGTCAAAGGCCTTCTCTGGTTCAGTCAGATCGACCCTAAGATCTCCCTGATGCTTATCCAGTTGTAGATTTCAAGACCTAGACCGGTTCAGTTAAATCGATCCTAAGATTTTTCTGTTTCTTCTCCAGTCAAAGGCCTTCTCTGGTTCAGTCAGATCGACCCTAAGATCTCCCTGTTTCTTATCCAGTTGAAGATTTCAAGACCTTGACCGGTTCAGTTAAATCGACCCTAAGATTTTTCTGTTTCTTATCCAGTCAAAGGCCTTCTCTGGTTCAGTCAGATCGACCCTAAGATCTCCCTGATGCTTATCCAGTTGAAGATTTCAAGACCTAGACCGGTTCAGTTAAATCGACCCTAAGATTTTTCTGTTTCTTATCCAGTCAAAGGCCTTCTCTGGTTCAGTCAGATCGACCCTAAGATCTCCCTGATGCTTATCCAGTTGAAGATTTCAAGACCTAGACCGGTTCAGTTAAATTGATCCTAAGATTTTTCTGTTTCTTCTCCAGTCAAAGGCCTTCTCTGGTTCAGTCAGATCGACCCTAAGATCTCCCTGTTTCTTATCCAGTTGAAGATTTCAAGACCTAGACCGATTCAGTTAAATTGACCCTAAGATTTTCCTGTTTCTTATCCAGACAAAGGCCTTCTCTGGTTCAGTCAGATCGACCCTAAGATCTCCCTGTTTCTTATCCAGTTGAAGATTTCAAGACCTTGACCGGTTCAGTTAAATCGACCCTAAGATTTTCCTGTTTCTTATCCAGTCAAAGGCCTTCTCTGGTTCAGTCAGATCGACCCTAAGATCTCCCTGTTTCTTATCCAGTTGAAGATTTCAAGACCTAGACCGGTTCAGTTAAATCGACCCTAAGATTTTCCTGTTTCTTATCCAGTCAAAGGCCTTCTCTGGTTCAGTCAGATCGACCCTAAGATCTCCCTGTTTCTTATCTAGTTGAAGATTTCAAGACCTTGACCGGTTCAATTAAATCGACCCTAAGATTTTCCTGTTTCTTATCCAGTCAAAGGCCTTCTCTGGTTCAGTCAGATCGACCCTAAGATCTCCCTGTTTCTTATCCAGTTGAAGATTTCAAGACCTAGACCAGTTCAGTTAAATCGACCCTAAGATTTTCCTGTTTCTTATCCAGTCAAAGGCCTTCTCTAGTCCAGTTAAATCGATCCCTAAAAGATTTTCCTGATGAAGACTCAGTAGAAGATATCCAAGATTCTCTCAGCGTTACTGTTGAGGTTGAAGTCGCCCAGATTCTCCCAGCGTTACTGTTGAGGTTGAAGTCGCCTATGATTCTCTCAGCATTACTGTTGAGGTAGTAATCGTCCCCAGATTCTCTCAGCGTTCTTGTTGAGGTAGTAATCGCCCAAGGTTCTCTCAGCGTTCCTGTTGAGGTAGTAATCATCCAAGGTTATCTCACCGTCCCGTTGAGGTAGTAACCATCCCTGGTGCATTCATCACCTTTGTGAAGCTCCAGATTCAATTCCTGTAACCAGTCAGGACGCACCTATACAAAGAGTTTGAAGACCAGCTCCTGTAACAGGCCAGGTAATCATTTTCTTTTAAGGTACGCAAGTTCTCGCTAAGGAAACTCTTACGCGATCAACATCCAGATGGCATCTATAAGCCCATCATCCTATCCATCAATCTCCAAATGGCATCTATAAGCCCATTCCCCACATCACACTACTATGTGAGCGCAAATTTCTGGGCACTCTAGTGTTCAATCATCTTCCACCTTCGGATTACGAAAGGCACGTCAACCAATATGCATCCTCAGGTTTAAGAAGATTGAACAGGGGCAACTGTTGTACCCCAAAATTTGCCCTCCCATATTCTTCAAGAATTGCAAAGAACATGCTTCAAAATCTCCCCAAGGGTTGCACAGTTCAAGGGCCTCATAACAGTCAAAAACTAGGGTTTTGGTTCTGGCAAAGAAAATGAAGTTTCCAAGGGTCCAATCAAGTCCCACATGCCTACAAACATGGTCAAGCATCCTCATACCAAGATTCAAGACTTATAGTACAAAATTGCACAGTCAAAAACCCTAATTGCCCTACAGTCAACTGCAGGGGCAAAATGGTCATTTGACAGTCAAAAGTTCAAATTTTTGGTCAACACCTCATTTTGAAGCCACAAACATCATTTGATCAATTCTTGATCATGATTTTCAAGGCATGGCTTAAAAAGTCTCAAAATGCAAAAGTTTCCATATTTGGACAGTTGAAAAAGTCAACTGTAACTTGACCAAGGCATAACTTCCACATGGTTTATCAGAAAAATTCCATCCAAAACTCATTTTGAAGAGAATCACATTTCCTACAACTCCTCTTCACACTTCTAGTCCAAGAAATGCTCTCACAAAAAGTTATCAATTTCAACATTATAGGTCATTTTCAAAAGTCAACAAAAAGGGACTTTAAGTCAAAGGCCATAACTTGAGAATGGTAAATCAAAATGACATGGGACCAAAGGCATTGGTTAGAGGACTTCAATACCTTTTCAAAATGTCCAAGAACATGATCAAAGCTTAACAATTGAGCACGATATGCCTTGTGGAAGTTGGGAAATTTTTGGGCATTTTGAAAAGTCAACTTTGCTTCAAATGCCTCAAAATTGCTAATGGGCCACATTTTCTTCCAAGATTCATCATCCAAAGACTATGCACGACCATTTGGCCAAAAGGAGATTTATTTCATCATTTTATTTATTTATTTGAATTTTTAATTACTATTAATTCATTTAATAAAATAAAATATGACAAAAAAATACTAAAATAAGGTTTTCAAATATTTTTGCGCAGAATAAACTCTCATCAAGGCCTAAGGATCTCGTGCATATCAAAAGAGGAAAGAATTGGTGCAAATTGGCATGATTCTTCATGAAGAAATATTGAAAAAGATTCATAAAAATCAAATCTTGAAAACCATTAAAGACAAAGCTTTGGGCTTGGATTATTGACTAAAATCATTCCTTTTACAAGCACAAACCTAACCCTAATGCCAAGAATCAAAAAGCTGCGCCCAAAGCTGAACAAGAACTTTGCAACTTTTGTGAAAAAAGTAAAAACTGAAAACACGATTCCAAAGCGTTTCAAGGCAAGAGAACTATTCTATTGCACTCCCAAGGCATCAGGGAACATTTCTGGATCAAAACCACTGCTTCTAACGCAAAGAACTGGTAGAAACATGTCTCACTTTTCATGAAAATATGCATAATCGTGTTTAAGTTTCTGGGCATCTTTCATACATTTTAATTGTTGTTTTATGCTAATATGAACCTTCTGAGTCTATTGATGTTGTTGAATTGAGTTTTTATAGCCTATACGCGAAGTTGCCATTGGAGCTCATTAGGTTTTCTAAACTGTGAATTTGGGGTTTCTTTATTCTGGGAAAATTGAGACATGAGACCCACACCATTGAACTCAGCACGCTTGGACGATTCAGAACCACTAGTCGCGCTCAATTTATCATTCGCCAAATCCTATTCGCTATTTTCATGTTTTAAGTTGGTGGGGGTTTAAAACCCCCGTTATTTAAATGTTTTTTTGTTTCAGAACAATGAAGAAGACGATGCGTGGAAGACGGTGATTGGGCTATTCAAAGTTGGCGCGCGTTTTTATTAATTCAGGCCACTAACTCTTGTTTTTCCTTATAATAATTGCATTCTATTTAGCTTTTGAATAAACGCGCTGGCACAATTGGTTGAGAGAGACGTTTGCAAGCCTTGGGACCTGGGTTCAAACCCCAGGTCCCCCTTCTTTATTCCATATTTTTCTTCTTAACTTGGTTCTATGTAGCTCGCTCCCTGAGGCCTACCATGCAGCCTCATGACTTGGCTTGCCACACGTCCCATGGCATCAGTCCAACGGTCCAGATCTAAAGCCTATGGAATGATTCAGTCAATGCCTACACACGTGACAACCAAAAGTCAAAGGCGCCTCCAATAAGTGGGCCTAATTGCTGGACAATACCTCCAGATTGGGGCAGAACCCCCCATTGGTTTGCTTTTCTATCTTCTTTCTTTTCATTTTTTTTATTTCATTGTTTTATTGATTTTTATTTAATTCATCAAGAAATTAATTTCACAAAATATAAAAAAAAAAATCAGAAAGTCACAAAATAAATATATTTTATTTAAATGTTATTTTTGTAAATAAATGTTATCCATTAATTTAGTTTTCTATTCTAGGATTAATTTTAACATTTTCTTAATAAACTTAAAAAATTTGTAGAATTAGGTTTTAATCACTTTTATCTTTTTTCTTTTCTTTTACCATAATTAATAATTAATTATTTATTTTTGTAAATAAATTATCATGTAAATAATTAGGTTAATTTTAGATTCAATTTTAACATATTTTTCTTAATAAATTAAAAATAGTTAGAATTAGGTTTAAATTCCATTAATTCTTACTAAAAGTCCATAAATACAAAAAAACTCCAAAGAATCTTTTCTTTTTATTTTAACTTAATTAATTTGTTAATCGTAATTCAATTTCTTTAAAAGGGTCCAACGCCCTCGCATTCCCGATTCCAATTCTCTTTGCACTTTTATTTCTTTTTGTGAATATAATGTAATTCTCCCAAAGCTATTTAATAGATCAATTAGGGTTTTTATTTCTCGCACTTTATTTTATTCAAATCGGGTCCTGGATTAATTTGGCGATGTGGACCCGCGCCTTTGTAATAGCGTAGAACTTTTAATTCCGCATCTTTTAACTATTAATAATTGCATGGAAGAATGAATGCCAAAATAAAAGCAACGCGTAGATCACCATTGCATGAACAAGACAAAAATAAATGAACATGACACACAAATCACACACCACCCCTAGGGTACGCCTCACTGTTGCCTTGCCCCTCGAAAGGTGATCGTCGAGTAGAGGACGTTTTAGTAAGTCCTCATGTCCATGAACATGGCATGAGGGTAGCTTCTAAGGTGTCTTCCTGTTGCTCCGGTGATCACCATGTCCCGAACCTTCGAATTGACCCGAACACCTCCAACGGTGGTGCTACCTACCTCTCAATGGTGGGATGGCACTACTTCAAGGACATTTACACAGACGAATTCCTTAGGGTAGGTAGACGACTCTAGATACTTACTCTAATTTCAAAACAAATCAAAAAATACTTTTCACACCGACACCTTTTCAAAAGCTTTCGAAAGCAACTTTTCAAACACTCTTGAGGACTGATACAAGAGTCAAACTGAAATTTTCAAAGAAACTTTTTTTAAAACCCACAATTGAAAAGCAAACAAACCTTTTGAAAACACAAATGAGCAAGTATCTAAGAGCCCATGGATAACCATGGATAGAAAGGGTGCTAACACCTTCCCTTTCTATAAATCTACCTCCCGAACCGAGAGCAATCTCTATATGGAATTTTTCTGTTCTTTTGTCCTTTCCATTTGGAGAAAATAAAAGACGGTGGCGACTCTTGCTTCCGCGACATTTCGCGAACCAGCGTTAAACAGTCAGTTCCAGATCCACCGATCACAACTTCCAACCAAGGGGCAGATATAACCATTGTCCATCATCTGGGGCAGTCAGGTCAAGATTCAAGGAATCTCTCAAAATTCCAAATAGCCAGGGGAAAATCTCCGCCTGAGTCACTTGGGGCATTGGACATGAATTCCAGCGACAAATCTTGCACCATCAAACATCTTCTGGTTGTATGGCGACACAACACTACTGACAGTGACAACGCCCGAAACTCTGAGAGCATGGACATAGTCGAAAAAATACTACGCATAATCAAAAACCCACTAGGTCGACTGGCCTAGGCAAAAATAAGGGCTTCCCGGCGAACCAAAAGTGTTCGGGCAAAAATAAGGGATGAAAATGAAAAAATCTGTACACCCGGCAAGTCGAAAACCTAAAAAGGCGGCTTGGGCAAAAATGGGTATCCCGATGGACTGAAAACCCGAAAGGGTGGTCCAGGCAAAAGTTAGGGATCAAAAGCGTACGACTATGTCTCGTCACTTGCCTACCAGAAGAAGATTTGTCGATCGACAGTTATCAAACTCCTCCATAGGCCCTCTTCTCCCTCAGAAACAGGGGCAATAAGAATTGTCCGAACTGTACAAGCTGCTCTGTCCTCCAGGTACCAAGGTATATGTTCAGCGGAAGAATATGACCAAGATACCTTCACTCCCCAAGCAGAGTTGGCCTCCGATCAAGGGAACAGTATCCCCAGCAGGTCAGCAATACTCTCCCCAAGCAGAGTTGGTCCACCATCAGTCCTGAGAAAGTTGGGTATCCCCTGTAGATCTTAATATTCCCCATCGGAGTATACAGATATTCCTCAGCAAGCATCTCCGGCAGTCTTAATATTCCTCGACAGAAATATAAGATTGTTCCCCGGTGGAATACGAGATACCCCTAGTTGGGCCATTTCCCAATGCAGTCTGAAAAGCTTCCCCACCCGAGTTGAATCATCTCCCCAGTAGATTCTGGAAGCTTATTCCCTGCAGAGTACAAATGCATCTCCCCAGCAATATTCAAAGGTTATCCCCCACCAGAGTCTAACTGGGTTATCCTCAGCAAGTTGCAACAGAAGGATCATCCCCAGCAAAGTTCTTTCTATCCCCAACAGAGCTTGTCAACGGAGTCCTCCAGTGGAGTTATCGTTAAAATCTCAGCGAAGCATCTCTTCCCACAGAGTAATTCCCCGCAGAGTAATCTCTTCACCAGGTTTATCCCCCAACGGAGTCATCTTCTCCTACAGGTTTATTCACACAATCATCTTCGTCACCATCCCCAGCGGAAACGAAGAATTCAACTCTATTCTCCAGCAGCTATACGGGATTTATTTTCCCCAGCTAAAGCATCACATTTCCATACATCATGATACATGCATATACGCATCATATCATACGATCTCATTCATGTTGAGAACATCATTGCTTGATCCATCTCATGCATTGCATATGACTGACCTTTATCTTTCAGGAAAGATGCAGTTTTCTCAGCCATATCAAAAGGCCTGCCTTCTCTGGTCCAGTTAAGTCGATTCCTAAAGATTTTTCTGATGCCGATCTAGTTGAAGATATTCCAAGACCTTGTCTGGTCTAGTTAAATCGATTCCTAAATATTTTTCCGATTCCGATCCGGTCAAAGGCCTTCTCTGGTCCAGTTAAATCGATTCCTAAAGATTTTTCTGATGCCGATCCAGTTGAAGATATTCCAAGACCTTTTCTGGTCCAGTTAAATCGATTCCTAAAGATTTTTCTGATGCCGATCCGGTCAAAGGCCTTCTCTGGTCCAGTTAAGTCGATTCCTAAAGATTTTTCTGATGCCGATCCAGTTGAAGATATTCCAAGACCTTGTTTGGTCCAGTTAAATCGATTCCTAAAGATTTTTCTGATGCTGATCCAGTCAAAGGCCTTCTCTGGTCCAGTTAAATCGATTCCTAAAGATTTTCCTGATGCAGACCCAGTTGAAGATTCCAAGACCTTTCCTGGTCCAGTTAAATCGATTCCTAAATATTTTCCTGATGCCGATCCAGTTGAAGATTCCAAGACCTTGCCTGGTCCAGTGAAATCGATTCCTAAAGATTTTTCTGATGCTTATCCAGCCAAAGGCCTTCTCTGGTCCAGTTAAATCGATTCCTAAAGATTTTCCTGATGCTGATCCAGTTGAAGATATTCCAAGGCCTTCTCTGGTCCAGTTAAGTCGATTCCTAAAGATTTTTCTGAGGCAAAGCCAGTCAATGGAGACAAAGTCAGATAAATCGATTCCTAAAGATTTTTCTGAGGCAAAGCCAGTCAATGGAGACAAAGTCAGTTAAATCGATTCCTAAAGATTTTTCTGAGGCAAAGCCAGTCAATGGAGACAAAGTCAGTTAAATCGATTCCTCAATATTTTTCTGAGGCAAAGCCAGTCAATGGAGACAAAGTCAGTTAAATCGATTCCTAAAGATTTTCCTAAGGCAAAGCCAGTCAATGGAGACAAAGTCAGTTAAATCGATTCCTAAAGATTTTTCTGATGCGAACACCGTCAATAGAGACAAGACCAGTTAAATCGATTCCTAAAGATTTTCTGAGGCCAGTCAGTCAATGGAGACAAGACCATTTAAATCGATTCCTAAAGATTTTTCTGAAGCCAAGCATGTCAATGGAGCCAAAACCAGTTAAATTGATTCCTAAAGATTTTTCTGATGATCATCCCGTCAATAGAGACAACCTGTCAATGAAGACAAAACTACCTACCATCAACCTTTCTTAAGTTCCAGATCAACACCTGTAGCAAGCAAGGAAATATCTGTGGACGACGGATTATAGATTAACACCTGAAACCAGACAGGACAACTATCTACTTAACCATCATGAAGCAACCCTACACCGGTTCCTTCTCTTTCAGATGCAGTTTTATACGAACTCATCATCAGGCAACCCTACACAGGTTCCATCTTTCAACCTACCAAGTTACAATTCAACAAACAATCTCCAAATGGCATCTATAAGCCCATCCCCGACAAGATTCTGTCACATCTCCAGATGGCATCTATAAGCCCATCCTCCTATCCATCATCTTTCCAAATGGCATCTATAAGCCCATCCTCTTATCCATCATCTCTCCAAATGGCATCTGTAAGCCCATTCCCGACATCACATTACTGATACTACACTATGCGAGTGCAAATTTCTGGGCACTCTAGTGTTCAATCATTTTCCACCTTCGGATCACGAAAGGCACGCAAGCCAATCTACATCCTCAGGTCTAAGAAGATTGAACAGGGGCAACTGTTGTACCCCAAAATTTACCCTCCCATATTCTTTAAGGTTTGTCAAGAATCATCTTCAAATGGTTCAAGATTGCTCAAAAGATTGTACAGTCAAACCACCTCCTAAGCCAACTGAAATTAGGGTTTTGGTTCTTTCAAGGAATTTGGGATTTTCAATGGTGCAATCAAGTCTCGTATGCCTATAAACATTCTCAAGCACCTACATGCCAAGTTTCAAGACTCACAGTGTCAATTTGCACAGTCAAAAGCTCCATTTGACCTACAGTCAACTGCAGGGGCAAAATGGTCATTTTGCAGTCAAAAGTCAGAATTTTTGGTCAACATCTTATTTTGAGTCCACAATCATCATTTGATCAAGTCTTGATCATGATTCCACAAGGATATCTCAAAAATCATAAGATGCAAAAAGTTACTATTTTTGGATAGTAGAAAAGTCAACTGTATCTTGACCAAGGCATAACTTTTTCATGGTTCATCAGAAAAATTCCATCCAATGCTCATTTTGAAGAGGATGACATCCCCTACAATCCATCTTCACATTCCAAGTCCAAGAAATGCTCTCATAAGAAGTTATCAATTTCTACATTATAGGTCAATTTCAAAAGTCAACAAAAATACACTTGGAGTCAAAGGCCATAATTTGATATTGGTAAATCCAAATGACATGGGACCAAAGGTATTCGTTAGAGGACTTCAAGACCTTTCCAAAATGTCCAAGAACATGTTCATATGATCAAAATTGAGCAAGATATGCATTGGAGAAGTTGGGAAATTTTTATGAGTTTGCAAAAGTCAACTTTGCTCAAAACACCTTATTTTTGCTAATGGGCCTCAAATCTCTTCTTGAAACTTCATCCATGTCCTATGCACGACCCATCAAGCTTAATTGAATTTATTTTCTTACTTTTATTAATTAATTGGATTTTTAATTGATATTAATTCATTTAATTAATTTAAATTGTAGGAAAATACAAAGATTTGATTTTTCAATCTTTTTTTGAAGCAAATATAGTCAAGATATGCTGGCAATTTCGTGTACAAATCAAAGATGCAAAAATCTCCAAAATTGGCAACTTTATTCAATCATGAAAATGCAAAAAGATTTGATTTTCAATCAAATATTCAATCATCATTGCAATGGATTTTTGCTCAAGATCTTGACCTAATTCCATTCCTATATATATATGCAAACAAACCCTAATGCCAGATTCGTGAGAAAGCTGCAGTAACAGACCCTAGCATATTGAGAAAATTTCAAGAAAATTGCAAAACTGATTTCTACATTCCAGGCCAATTCAAGGCATTCCATTGATTCTAACACCTTGCAGGAGTTCCCAGGAACGTGTGGCAATTGAATTCACACGCTAAAGCTCAAAGAATCACAGGATACAGAACCACGATTTGACCTTTTTTTCCAAAATCATATTATTGAATTCATGCATAATTAACATGTTTTATTGATTGTGTTGCATTGCCAAAGGTCATACCAAGCTTATGGAATCATTTAATTGAATTATAACGCATTGAATCACAAAATGCCATGGACAATTTCTAGGGTTCATAAGTTTTGAAATTGGGGCTTTGCAATCCAGGAAAAATTAAGACTCATAAAACCCATGACTGGATTCGTTGAAACAAGACGAACAAGAAGGAACCCTCGCGAAATATTTATGTGAACCACAGTTCTATTCGCTATTTTTCGCCACTGTAGTGTGTGAGGGTTAAAAACCCCCGCTATCTAATGTTCTATACGCAGGTATAACGAAGAAGACAAGGACGTGTTAACACTCCATTGGTTCATTCAAAAACACGCGCGTTATCTTTCTTTTTCAGCATATTGACTAATTGCTTAATATAATAATTGTTTGATATTCTAATAACGATTGAAGCGTGATGGTGGAGTGGTTAGCGTGCTGGCTTGGAACCATTGGGACCTGGGTTCGAGTCCCAGGCCCCCAAAATATTTGTTTCTATTTTTCTTCATATAATTAAATGCAGGTCTCAGGAGGTGGTCCTTCATATACCTCAAACATCCATGCGCCATGTGGCTACAGGCACAAATCTAATGGCCATAAGATGATGATCACCATACTCCCAGTCAACCCTGCGCATGGAGGATCTCAAAAGTTAAATAGGCCTGCAGCATATTGGGCTTCAGAAAATTGCTTTCTCACCTCCTAACCTGGCCCAAACCCCCTGGTTTCATTATTTCTTTTCTTCTTTTATATTTTTTCCTTTTTATTTCTTTTATTAATTATTATTATTATTATTTAATTAACATAATTAATTATTTTCATAATAAAAATTAGAAGACTAAAATGTAATATTTTTATTATTATTATTATTTATTAATTTCACCCTTCATTATTTTTGTAAATAAATACTAACAAATTAATTTAGTCTTTTTTAATTAGGTTAATTTCAATATTTTTCATAATAAATAAAATAAATTAGAATTAGGGTTTTTTACTAACTTTTGACTATTTTTTTTATTTATTTCCTCAAGACATAAAAACTCAAAAAAATATCTTTCTTTTATTTTAATTAATTAGTTTAGGATTAATTTAATTAAGTGCAAAAGGACAAAAACTTCTTTCTTTCTCTCTCAAAAAGGGTCAAAACCCTAAAAACATCTCCGATTCAATTTTCTCTCACGCGTATGTTTGTTTTATCAATTTTTGATCATATAATTGTAATTGCTCCGAGGATGTAATAGCTTTAATTAGGACTTTTTATCGCTTTCATTTATTTTCCGCAATTTACTTTTCAAGGGTTTGTTTTTGGCGATGTAAATACCCGACGCCTTGTAATAGTTTAGATTTATTTTCCGCAACTATTAACTGTTAGATGTATGTTAACTAGGCTATGCATGACAAGACTTATCTGAAAATTAAAATCAAAACGTAGCTCACCATAACTTGTGCAAAGATAACTAAATTGAAACCTGATACACTCGCACATGCCACTCCTAGGGTCCGCCTCACTTAGTTGCCTCGATGTGGTCATTGAGTATAGGGTGTTTTAGAGGTCGCCCTCCTGTCTAAAGATCCAAGTTGCCTCGAAACGGTTGCCTCGGATAAAAAGGATCTAGGACATTAGGGTTACCGCTAAGGCGTCCTACTATTGCTTTGGTGACCACATGTCCCTATAATCGAATTGACCCGAAAACTCCAACGACGGTGCTACCTACTTCTCAATAGTGGGATAGTACTGTCTAAAGGACATTTACACATCTTAATTTCTTTTGAGTAGGTAGAGGTTCTCAGGTACTTGCTCTTTCAAAACAAAAATACTTTTCGCACTTACACTTTCGAACAAAAGTTTTCAAACAAACACTTCATACACTCTTAAGGACTGATACAAGAGTCAAATCGAAGTTTTCAAACAAACTTTTTCAAAACCCACAAACACAAGAAAAGCAAACATTTTTGAAAACATAGTGAGCAAGTACCTAAGAGCCCGTGGATAATCACAGATAGAAAGGGTGCTAACACCTTCCCTTTCTATAATCTACCTCCCGAACCGAGAAACATCTCGAAAAGGAATTTTGCTGTGCTTTTGTCCTTTCCTTGTTGGAGAAAATAAAAGACGGTTGCGACTCTTGCTTACCGAGACATTTTGCGAACCAACATTTCAAAACAGTCAGTTCTATTTCCACTGATCACACACTTCAAAGTATATTTGTATTGATAATTTGCCTATAAATAGGCGTTTTTGTACAAAGAGATGGAAATCCTAGTAAGAGGAAGTTTTTGTGAAATGAAAAGAACACAAAGTGAAAACAAAATGTATAGCCACGGGGAAGTGATCTCATTGGGTTCTAACTCTGTTATTGCCCCTATGTCTTCGAGCATATCATCCCTTGCCGTCAGAAGAAGTTGATTGAACGAATCTCGTACCATTTGAACTTTTCACTTTGGTAATAAAGATGGCTGTAAGTGATTCAATAGGACATAGTCGTATGCTTTAATCCCTAACTTTTGCCTGTACCTCCCTTTCGGGTTTTTAATCCACCAGGACACCCTTTTTTGCCCAATTCACCCTTTCAGGTTTTCGACTTGCCGGGTGTACAATCTTTTGTATATATGCCTAATTTTTGCCCGAACCCTTTTGGTTCGCCGGGACGCCCTTATTTTTTCCTAGGTATGTCAACCTAGCGGGTCATTCTTTATGTATAGTATTTTTTGACTATATTCGCGTTCACAGGGTGCATGAAATCTTCACCGTCCATAGTGGTTAGCATCATAGCACCGCCAGAGAATACTTTCTTGACAATAAACGGCCCTTCGTAAGTGGGAGTCCATTTTCCCCTGGGATCGCCTTATGGTAAAATGATGTGCTTTATTACCAAGTCGCCAGTCTGATATACTCGAGGCTTGATCTTCTTGTTGAATGCCTTGATCATACACTTTTGATACATTTGACCATGACAGACAACAACTAGTCTCTTTTCATCAATTAAATTCAACTGGTCCAATCTAGTCTGAATCCATTCGTCTTCACC
Organism: Vicia faba; assembly: GCA_948472305.1. Lineage (NCBI taxonomy): Eukaryota > Viridiplantae > Streptophyta > Magnoliopsida > Fabales > Fabaceae > Vicia > Vicia faba. The sequence goes on along the minus strand of OX451735.1, from coordinate 628,714,872 downwards.
TAAGCCTGCTTCTTTCATAATCCTTAAAGAAGGAATATGAACTTCGACAGGCAGGACGACTTCCATGCTATAAACTAAATAGAATAGGGTTTCCCTAGTTGATGTTCGTGCCGAGGTACGGTAGCCATGAAGAGAAAAAGATGACATCTCATGCCAATCTTTATAGGTCACCACCATATTTTTCACAATCTTCTTTATATTTTTGTTGGTGGCTTCCACTACACCATTCATCTTAGGTTTGTATGGAGAAGAATTGTGATGCTTGACCTTGAACTGCATGCAGAGTTCATTAATCATAGCATTGTTGAGGTTGGTACCATTGTCAGTGATAATACTTTCAGGGATGCCGTACCGATATATGAGGTTATGTTTGATGAACTGGGCTACAACATTCTTGGTAACTAAGGCAAATGAAGTCGCTTCAACCCATTTAGTGAAGTAGTCAATGGCGACGAGGATGAAACGATGTCCATTAGATCCAGTGGGCTTAATTTCCCCAATCATATCAATTCCCCACATTGCAAATGGCCAAGGAGCAGTCATGACATTAAAAGGAACTGGAGGCACGTGAACCTTATCAGCATAAATTTGGCAGTTATGACAAGTCCTTGAGTGGTGGTGACAATCAGTTTCCATAGTTGACCAATAGTAACCAGCTCTCAGAATCTTCTTGGCCATAGTATTCTCACTAGAATGAGTACCAAATACGCATTCATGCATGTCCTCCATAATTATCTCTGCTTCCTTCTTGTCCGTACAATGGAGCAGAATTGAATCATGGCTATGCTTGTACAAAATCCCATTACTTAGGAAGAACTTGGGTGAGAACCTCTGCAGGAATTTCTTGTTGTTGATTGAAGCTCCCTCAGGATATTCTTGTGCTTCAAGTTACCTCTTCACCTCATGGAACCAACGCTTCTCCTCATCAGTGTCGATCCTACAATAATGCGCTGGTTCGTCAAATCTTTCGATAGTAATTTTAAGAGCTTCGTTATCCCAATTGACTTTTGCCATAGATGACATAGTTGCTAAGGCATCTGCCAACTAATTTTCTTCCCTTGGGATATGTTCAAAGGTGACCTCCTCAAAGTAAGGGATTAGGGTGAGCACAAGTTGTTTGTAAGGGACCAAACTTGGATGTTTGGTATCCCATTGTCCTTTAACTTGACTGATTACCAGGGCCGAATCTCCATATACGTTTAAGAATTTGATTCTTAGGTCAATGGCAGCCTTTAGACCCAAGATGCATGCTTCATACTCAGCCATGTTGTTGGTACAGTCAAAGTAGAGTCTGGCAGTGAAAGGTGTATGGCAACCCTCGGGAGAAATGATCACAACACCAATTTCGTTACCCAGTGCATTGGAAGCTCCATCAAAAACCATAGTCCATCGGGATCCTTGCTCAGGTCCTTCATGCGGTCCAGACTTTTCACAATCGGTTATCAACATGATATTCTCGTCCGGGAATTCAATGTTCACGGACTGGTAGTCATCAACAGCTTGATGGGCCAAATGATCCTCTAGTACACTTCCTTTGATTTCTTTTTATGTAGTGTATTGGATGTCATATTCACTCAAGATCATTTGACATCGGGCTATTCATCTGGAGAGGGCTGGCTTCTCGAAGATGTACTTAATGGGATCCATCTTAGAAATTAAGAGAGTAGTATGAGTCAACATATATTGTCTTAGTCGGAGAGCAGCTCATGCCAAAGCATATCAAGTTTTCTTGAGCAGTGAATATCTTGTTTCATAATCGGTAGATTTTTTGCTAAGGTAGTATATCGCATGCTCTTTTTGACCAAACTCGTCATGTTGGCCCAGCACACACGCTATTGAATTCTCTAACACAGTCAAGTACATGATCAGAGATCTTCCTTCAACCGGAGGCATTAGGACTAGAGGTACTTGTAAATACTCCTTGATCTTGTCAAAATCTGTTTGGTAGTCGCCATTCCATCTGACTACTTGATTCTTCTTCAGCAGTTTGAAGATTGGCTCACAAGTAGCAGTTAAGTGATAGATGAAATGGGAAATGTAGTTGATTCGACCTAAGAAAGCTCTGACCTTCTTCTCAGTACTTGGATTTGGAATTTCTTGTATGGCATTGACTTTTCCAAGATCGACTTCAATACCTTTTCTGCTGACGACAAATCCTATGAGTTTTCCCGATCTTACCCCGAAAGTGCATTTGTTGGGATTCAACCTCAACTTGTATTTCTTCAACCTTTCAAATAGATTGTGTAAATGATCTAGGTGTTCTTCCTCAGTTTTCAATCTTGCAATCATGTCATCAACATAGACTTCTATTTCATGATGAATCATATCATGAAATAAAGCTACCATAACCCATTGATAAGTTGCGCTTGCATTTTTCAAACCAAAAGTTATGGCCTTATAACAGAAGGTGCCCCACTGTGTGACATAAGTGGTTTTCTCCATGTCCTCAGGCGCCATTTTGATCTGGTTGAACCCGGAAAAGCCATCCATGAAGGAGAACACCTTATGTTGAGCAGTGTTATCAACCAAGACATCAATATATGGTAGTGGGAAATCATCTTTGGGGCCCGCCCTATTTAAGTCCCTGTAGTATACACACATACAGACCTTATCATCTTTCTTTGACACTGGAACACCATTTGCAACCTATTGGGGATACGACATCACTGCCAAGAAACCTGCATTGAACTGTTTCATTACCTCAGCCTTGATTTTCTCAGACATATCTGGCCGCATATGACGAACCTTTTGCTTGATCAGAGGACAACCTTCCTTCATCGGAAGACGATGAACCACAATATCAGTATCAAGCCCCGAAATATCTTCGTATGACCAAGCGAACACCTCAACATAGTCATGCAACATCTAGACCAATCTTCTCTTGACATTGTCTTCCAGGTTAGCGCCAATCTTGACTTCTTTCTTATCTGCCTCAGTACCTAGGTTTATCACTTCAACTGGTACTTCGTGCGATTGAATGGACTTTTCCTCTTGTATCAGGAGTCTGGTGAGTTCCCCAGGTATTTCACAATCTTCTTCACCTTCGTCTTCGGCTTGATAGATTAGATTTTCAAAGTCATAAATGGCAATAGCAGAATTATTGTCAATGAGATCCGGAGTGTACGTGGATCTACAAATGTGTGCGTGTGCATGTAAGGTCACATGGCTATTTGAAAATGCAGTAAAGTAAAAGAAAGTCAAGGAGCGCAAAATTTGAAAGCAAAATATTCCAATGTTTTCATTAAAATGAGCATATGACATATGAAAATGACAAACCCTTAACAAATGGACCATTGTGCCCCGGGCAAGGCACATGGTTTAAAGTCATTGTTTTTAGAGGAAATTATAGAAAAATTTATCAAATTAATAAAAATAGAAAATGGAAATTACTCCTGGATGAAGGAGATTGAGATGAAGTCTTTGGTCTTCCAGTTGTTGAGTCTGCCGTCAATAATTGGGTAAATCCAGTTGTCCCATTCACCATCACTATCAGAGTCTCTCACAGCATTAACTTCATTGCTGCTAATACGGAGAGTTGGTTTCCCAACATGAGCATGTCAGACCATTTTATGAGCCTTGGAAGTGAAGCCCAACCCAGATTTGTCTAACTTGTAGGGGATATCAGGAAGTTGTCCCCAAATGATGCATCGTCCGTCTTCAACAACAACATGAGCATCCTTTAGAGATGCCATTCTTAGTGTATCTTTAGCAGTTTTTGGAGTGGCAGGAGTGGTTTTGGCAACAACAATCACTGGAGGGACCACTTCAAATGCTTGACTGGGGGTTTCAATGAATTCTCCATCGATTTCAACATATTTGAAAGAATTCAAATGACTGGTCATGAACTCCTCCTCTCCGCAGACTGTGACCGTTTTCCCTTTGACCTGGTACTTTAGCTTTTGATGTAATGTGGAGGTAACCGAACCTGCCCTATTACATAGAATGTTGAGTTAAAGACTTGAGATCCAACTTTGATAGGAAGATCAACCTCTCCATGGACCATTCTTTTTGACCCATCAAAGGCTCTTACTATGATATCACTTGGTTTAAGTACCAACCCTTCACAGTTCAATATGTCCAAAGCACCTTTTGGTAAAACATTGAGGGAGGGCCCTGTATCTACTAACACATGTGCTAAGGTGGTGCCTTTACACTTAATGGAAACATGTAGAGATTTGTTGTGATTCCTCCCCGCCGGAGTCAAATCTGCGTCTGGAAAGCCCAAACCATTGTCAGCAGTCAAGCTTGCTACACAGTTTTCAAATTGGTCAGCAGTAGTTTCTTGTGGGACATGTGCATTTTTTAGGAATTTTAGCAGATCTTGAGCATGTGCTTTGAAACATAACAATAAAGACAACATGGATATCTTTGAAGGTGTATGCTCCAGTTGTTCCACTATCTTGTAGTCACTTTTTCGGATTATTTTCATAATCTCCTCCATCTCTTGGATAGATGGGTCCTCAATTACAATATCTTTTGTGGAAGCCTCCTTCCTGGAAGGCTCAGTCATTTTTTCCTTCCCTCGAGTATTAGCAACATGTTTAACAGCGGTAATGTGAACGAGTGTAGTAGTGGTTGTTGGAGGAGAGATCTATGGAGAGAAGATCCTTCCCGTCCTAGTGACTTTACTTGATCCAGTAATGTTTGTAATTTCAACAAATTCATCTTCAGTAATCCATGGCTCTTGTTTGATGCCATGATAATACCCTTCCTCCCCATAGTTCTAGGGCACTGCTTTGTTATAAGAGTAGGGGACTGGCCCCAGTGTGGTGATAATTAAGGGAGCTATTCTTGGTTCAGTGGGAATCCTAATAGGACATTTAGAGGTGATTCTAATAAGAGTGTTTGAAATGGTAATTATGGACACGTCTTCAAACTCTTGAGATACACTTTTGGTCAAACTTTTCAAAGGTGGAGTTCTCTCAAATAGAATTTCACGGCTATCAATCAGGTGTTGGACACCTTTCTTCAGCCATATGCAACCATTAATTCGTGCAGCACAAAGGTAACAGTCTTCAAGACAGCCTGGAAATACACCGACTTTCAACATATTCTTTTTAATGATCATCAAAGGAGTGGTTAAATCATTTATGGAGGAAACAAAAGAGGAATCTTCAATGGCATTGACACCCTTACCATGACTGGGAATGGGTGAGGTGATCACATTGGGAGTCAGTGGAGGGTCGAATTCAATTGTTTTGTTGTCGACCAAGTCTTGGATTTTATTCTTTAAAGACTAACAGTCATTGGTATCATGTCCGGAACTGTTTGAATGGTAAGTACATTTTGCATTGGGATTGTATTTAGGAGATGAGGTGTCAGGGTTATGGGGAGGATCCCTTAGTGTAATCAGTTCCGCTTTTAGCAAGTGCTATAACGCTTAGATAATGGCATATTGATCTTAGTATACCGCCTTTCTTGAAATTTCGTCCTACGCCTATTCCCTTGTTGTTGTTGAATAGATGTAGTATTGAAAATTAAAACAACCCCTGCTAAATGATGACAGTCCTTCTTAGCATGGCTCATTTACTCGTACACAACATTAGTTTCCTTTTTGCCAAGAAATGGTTTTTTCACAACATTAGAGGTAGAGGCCATTGGTATCTTCCCGCTTTTAATCCCGCTTTCAACCCTCTCTCCAGTCAAGATCAATTCAGTAAATCCGGATGTTGAACTTCCAATCAGCAAGTTGAAGAAAGGACCAGTAAGTGTTCCCATAAACATGTCTACCAAATCTCTATCATTGAGAGGTAGTTGTACTCTGCCTGCCAGAACTCTCCATTTTTGGGTGTACTCTTTGAAGCCCTCATTTGAACCTATAGTCATGCCTTGCAATTGCACCCGAGTTGGTGCAAGATCAGCGTTGTATTGGTACTGCTTGTAGAAAGCAACAACTAGGTCCTCCCAGGTGTGGATATTAGTCCCCTCAAGTTGATAAAACCATTCTAACTGCGTTCTAGATAAACTTTATTGGAAAACGTGAACCCATAACTTCTGATCAGTGCTATGTGGTTGAATTTTGTTGACATAAGATCTTAGATTCATCTTAAAACAAGAGACCTCGTCATACTTGGTAAAAGAAGGGACTTTTAATTTGTGATGAATAACTACCCTAGGAACCAACCCTAAATCTCCAAAGTCTAGACCATGTACTTTTTGAATTTCTACAGCCTTGAGTCTATCTTCAAACTGTTTGTATTTCTCGTCCGTTGGCGGGTATTGTTCTTCGGAGTAATCCTCGTCCTTAGAAATTTGGTTATTCCCACCCGTAGCCCGAGTGCTTCTAGCATCTCGATTATGATCCTCTTTAGAGGAGTCATCTTCAATTTTAACTTGCCGAGAAGGGCCTTTGAACCTCTTCCCCATGTTGATAACATCTGTCTTCTTGGTCTTCTTCTTCGTGACGAGAAGCGCCATCATTTCTTGCTGGCCTTTGCCAAGTTGAGAAGAGTCTCTTGGAACTGAGTGTGTTGATTCTGCAAGTCCTTGACGGTTTGTTCAAGATCTATCTTATAATGAAATAAACAGTAGAAATATGAGGAAACCGATGTTGGAAAACCTGCTTATGATATGATGGATGTTATGCGGATGCAATGTTTTCAATGACCTTTAAGAGAGTTAAATTTGATTAGCCAAAGAGGAAACAAAACAACGATTGTATTAATAAGTTCAAAGGTTACAAATTTCCTCTTGGGCTTACAATGAGAGAAAGATGACAAAATTAACTTATAAAATAAAAGACTCAGGTCTCTCATGGACGCTTCCTCTTTGGGCTGATGTATGCATTCAAGCTTTGCTCCTCGTGAAGTTGCCTTGTGAGCTCCAACACTTTCTTCTCGTTTGCGTAGAATTGGGATTCAAAAGCGTCTCTTTCTCCCTTGAGTTGAATCCACGACCATTGCAATTCTTCGAGGTTGGTAGGCATGTTAGGATGGAGAATGGTACGAGGAACATCTCCTTCGGCAATAGGCTCCACAATTATTGGTAAGATGGCTGGATGCGGCATTATGAGATTTTGAGCACGAGCTCTCACCCACTTGAGATAAGGCTCCAAAGAAATAGAGTTCTCATGCCTCAAAGTCTTGCTATCAACCTTGTTTACCATTCCCCTAGCTCGTACAAATCTTTGATGATAACCTTGGACATCGTTCTCGTAGTTGAACACAATACCTCGAATAAGTGCATCATGAGGAGCATCCTTCCTAGCATAACCAAAATGTTATAGAGCCAAAGAAGGGTTATAAGTAATGCCTCTCCTAATTCCGAGGAGCAGGACATTAGTGAACTCCCCATAATGGTCAATAATGGTAATATCCTCCAAAGATCGGGAACACCAATGAATATCCGAATGTGAGAGCGACATCATCCTTTGAGACCACCCCAAGCCTTATTCGTTCTTCAAAACAGATCGAGGAAGGTGTGAAATAAACCACCTAGACATCAATGGTATGCAACACATAAGAATCCCTCTCCTCTTCATGGTATGAGTGTGAAGAGAGTGCAAAATGTCTCTGAGTAAAGTAGGCACGGGGTTACGAGAGAGGAAAATTTTGACCGCATTCACATCTATAATTTGGTCTGGATTAGGGAACAATACCAACCCATATATTAGAAGATCCAAGACTTATTCAAAAGCTTGCAAATCCAGAGCCTCCCAAAATTTTTGTGCCTTTTCTAACAAAAATTTAGCTAGGAAACCCTTGACTCTGCTCCTTGTTTCCGAATTGGCTACAATGTCAGACCATTGTAAATGTAAGGCTGGCGCAATCTCCTCATGTCGTGGATCTTTCTCTAGACTGGTGAAAGGTATTTGATCAAGAATAGGTACTCCCAATAGTTGAGAGAACTCTTCCATTGTGGGAACCAATTGATAATCAGGAAATGTGAAACAATGATGTTTAGGGTCAAAGAATTGATAGAGCACACCCATCATTTTCTCTTTAAAGCTTGAGGTAGCCAAATTGAGAAGTCGATCATATCTTTTGGTGAACAAAGAGTTTTCAGGAACTATTGATGCTAACTCTTTTAGTTGAGGAGGCACCTTTACAAATCTAATTCGGATGGTATTTCTACGAGTGGAAGCCATGTCCTACAGAACAAAGATAAATCCCTAGATCCTTGAAATGGTTAGTGAAAATTTTATGGCATGATGTCATGATGTTTATAATGTCATGAATAATTAATCACAAACAAAGCACACAAATACCTTAGGTTTATGCTTGTGTGGGGTTTATAGGTAAGTACCCTCTTGAAGTTTAATTGGTTCAACTTGCCCTAAAGAAGTAACTGGGTTCTAAGGAATCTCAATATCATTGATCTTTCTTCATCGGGAATTGTCTCAGCACAATCAATCTTTTTTTGCGGCCGAAATATCCCAAAAGTCCGATCTCAATGAGTGTAGTATCGAGTATCAACCAATCTCTAGTTTTGCACCAATGCCGACTATCTCACTACTTTCTAATGGCCAAGTTTTTCAACTAAGATTCTATGATCAGTTAGTGCTTCATGACACCACACAACGGCCCCGTATTCTCCTTGATTCAACACAAGGGACATCGATACCAACAAATGTGTCACACTAATCTAGCCATCGCTTCAACCATATGGTCTACGCCGTATAGTTTCTATGATCTATTGCTACTTACCTAATAATGTCCCCAGATCCGGGTATAGGATCTATACAAGAAATAAACCCAAGCATATCCCAAAATATAAAGCATACAAGGCAAACAAGTAAAGCAATAAAGGTGATCTAGCTCTTAAGGTAGCCCCACATTTAGTTTTCCCCAGCAGAGTCGCCAGTCCTGTAACACGGTGGGAGAACTGACTTGGGTGTTTTTATGTTTTATCGCAATTGTTGCGGATAGCAAGAGTCGCCACCGACTTTTCTTTTATCCAATAAAGGAAAGGGTGAAAAGAACAGGAAATACCTTTTGAGAGTTTTCTTGAGTTCAGGGGGTAGGTTATGAAAAGGGAAGATATTAGAACCATTTTGTCCGTAGTTATCTATGGGCTCTTAGTTGCTAGCTCACTTTTGAAATGCTTTTGTGAATGTGTTTGTTTGAAAGTATTTTTAAAAAGTTCCTTTGTTTAGGAAAACTTTGTAATGATTCTCGTCTCTATAAGAATGTGTGATACAGTGGGAGAACTGAGTTGAGGTTTTGCGTTTGTGTTTGCAAATGTTTCGGTTTAGCAAGAGTCGCCACCGACTTTTTATTTTATCCAAAGGAAAGGTCAAAAAGCACATGAAAGACCTTTGAGATGTTTTCTTGGGTTCGGGGGGTAGATTATGAAAAGGGAAGGGGCTAGCACCCTTTTCATCCATGGTTTTCCATGGGCTCTTAGTTACTTGTTTAGATCACTTGCTTTTGCTTTTCAATTGTTTGAAATGGTGCTTTGTGTGTGGTTTTGAAAATATTTTGAAAAAAGGCCTTTGTCTGGGCAACCTTTGTAATGATTCTTGTTTGGATATATACAAAGGTGTTTGTATTTTGAAAAGATGTTTCAATGTTTGAAAGTTTGTTTTGGGAAAATGTTTTGAAATTGTGGTGTGTTTGAAAATAGCAAGGATGTTTTGCAAGTTGATCAAGTAACTAGGAGTCGTCTACCCTAACTCAAAGATCTTTCCTACATATTTTTAACCCTTTGACATTGTTGTTTTTCCATTGTATTTGGTAAACAACCTTGTGTTTGTTTACCGTGGGAATTGGTAAACAACCGCTGATCTTCCAAATGGTTACTTATTTGGTGACTCGCAGGATCGATCAGATTGATCCTAAGACATGGTTGATTTTGTGGTTTTGACTAAGTTTGACAATGGTTAAATGACAAGAAAATAAAGAAGCTTTATGTAAATTGCATGAAGAAGAGAACTTGATAAAATAAAGGAAGGCTTGAAATAAAGGCTTTCGACTGGAAAAGTAAAGGAGAAAGCAAGTAAAGTTTCTGGAAAATAAATGACTTTGATTAATAAAGTGGTGTTTCACACGTACATTCTCAACAATTCTTTCTCACACGCTGGGTACTCGAATCTATATGAGTGACTTGTATATAATTGTGAACACACGCGAAAAACTACGTGAACTACTAATATTTATACTAAACATCCCAAGTAACCGTCGGGCAGTTACACTGCTTCGAGATGACTCCACTTGGCACGTTCTCAGCGTTCGACGCTCCAGATCTTTGCACGTTGCACTTGGTAACCGCTGGGAACCGTTTTCCCTCCAAACGTTTGAATTTCAAACCGTCCCACTCTGAGCAATCGAACACCTTCGTCGAGAGGCATCTTCGACGAGCCACACCTTCGACGTCGAAGGCAACCAAATTCTCCCTTGGAAGAAATTCTCTAAGTACTTTGCCATCTTCTGATGGGAATTTCGACAGACCCAGCTGGTCGAAAACATCCTTCAGCTTTAATGGCTGATATTAATAAAAACAAGGGTGTCGAATTTAGGAGCCAACAAATTGCCCCCCAAGAATGCCTTATTTCGACTCTGAGAAGAAAAAGGCATTCTTTGAAACTCCATTCGACACCTGTCTTTTCATTCTTAGTCACAAATTAAATCGTGCACTTTTTTGTCTTCTACCAACCACTGACAATCCCAAGAAAAAGCCATCATTTCATCCGTACCTAAGACGTCACCTCAGTACGGCGTGCAGCGTGCCAAATGTCTTTTCACAAATTGTCATCATGATAATTCCCAAAAACGAGGGCGCACGCTGCACCCTTTCATTTCTGCAGAACGGCTATGTCAACAGGGGGACGCCACGTGTCCCACTATCTTCTGCAACATTAAATGGCATTAAATGGCCTCCAGTTTGGGGATTTCCCAACTACTATAAATAGCGCCAAGTACCCATTGTGGGACTTTTTCACGCTACCTTGCCTTCAAACTTCCTTATTGAATACAAACTCTCTGCAAACTTTGCAAACCACCTGTTCTTCACTTCATCTTCAACCTTAACATCAACAATGGCGTCCGGTTCTTCCACCGCTCCTAGTTCTAACATCCCCTCTGGAAATGCTAAACCCAAGATTTTCTCCACTGCTCCCGTAGTTACTCCTACAGGCCAACGAAGGGTTCCTGAGCCCTTAGACATTGCTGAACGTGACGCTTATTCACGCCAACTCATGATTCCGGTTGGATACTCCAACCAAATCTTCGCCATGTCTGGCCCGCTCAACCCAAGCATCGCTGAAGCCATGAAGATCAAAAGCTTCTTTCCAGTGCTCGAAAAGCTCAAACCTGTTGGATGCTCTAAGAAAGATGCAGAGGATAACGAAGATCCCGCTAAGGAGAAAATCGATCTTCTCTTCTTCAATAGGGGTGTTAGGGCTTTCAGGTCTAGCCCTAGCCTCACTCCTGACTATAGTGCTTGGCTGGAAAAAATGGAGAAAAGCCAGGCTTCGATCTGGAAAGACCTGGGGATATTCGACCTAGTTATGTTGTCGAAGACGGGTCTCAACTACTCCCCAGAAATGTTGATAGCTTCCTTACTCTTCTGGGATTACACTCATTTCACCTTCCACCTTCCTCGTGGAATGCTGACACCCACGCTGTTCGACGTGGCTGCCATCACTGGCCTTCGACCCACTGGGGATTATTTCGACCCAGAAGAAATGTCGGAGGATCAGATTGGATTCTCTGCCACAAAACCAACCTACACCACCTATATCAACCATTACCACGATAAGTCGACGACCACTGTGTCGGATGTAGAGCATATCGCGTTTCTAGCCTTATGGATGTCACGCTTTGTGTTTTGCACAAAGTCTTTACAGGTGACAAAGAAGATGGTCACCCTCGCCACCCAACTCCACCATGGCCAAAATATTTGCTTTGCAGAATTGATCTTGGCGAATCTGTACGAGTCGATTAGCAGCGGAGCGACCCTTTTGAAGATCATCGAGAACAGAGCCAGTCTGCTGCTTGCAGGACCTTTTTGGCTACTTCAGCTGTGGCTCAATGCCACCTTCAAGTCTTTCTTACCTCAGAAGACTCAAATAAATGAGCAAGCTCCGGAGATAGCAAATAGGTGCATCGAAGGCACCAGATTGGCTCTGCTGACCCCAACTGAAGATGGGCTAGAGCTTCAACAAACTTTTACAAACTTCGTCTTGATGTTTGCAAAAAGGAAAGAATTTGTTTCGACCATGGCTCCCTTTGCTCGACGAAAGGTTGGTCCAGAGTGGTTCACGAGGCCCCATCCTAAGTCGTCAAGTGGCCCTCAGGTCGAAGAACATACAACAGTGTGGGAAGCATTTCTCACACCAAGAATAATGCCCCTGCGATTCAAGAGCTCCAAGACTCACTTGAGCCTGATCGCGTATCAACCAAACTTGGTCTCCCGCCAGTTTGGTATCATTCAAACACTTCCTTCTCCTATTTTTCCCAGGGAGAAGTCCATGTTATACTTTTGCAACGACTACACTGAAGACGCTGCCACTAAGCATATCGGCAGGTATGCTGGTCGAACAGTTCTTTCGTTGTTCGACTATCATCTTAACTTTCTCTGCTCACCGTCCTTCGAAGAGTGGTGGAAAAGTTACTACGCTGAAGAGTTCTTCGAAGAGAAGGACTTCATGGACGAACTTCAGAAGTCTTTTGTTCTTGTCTTGGACAAAATAAATAAATGTAAGTTCATTCTTCCAAATTATTTTGTCTTTCTCTTTCGACTGGCAGCCTGTTAATTACTTTGTCTTCTTTCAGTTGTTCGAAAGCCTGCAGCCAAGAAAGCTGCAGAAGGCCATCAGGGAGGAGGTCCCTTGACAAAACCTCCACCACTGGCGAAGACTATAGCACCGACGAAGACTACAACAAGCCATCAGGGGGAAGGTCCTTCGAAAAAGCCTTCTGCACCGGTAACCAGACCTTTATTATTTTCTTCTGGCTTTAACATTCTGACTTTCGATGTAGCTTCTAAATCGAACTCCAATTGGTTTTTAGGCACCTTCACCCAAGAAGCGACCTGCTCTGACGGTCGAATCTGGGAGTGACGAAGAAGATGACTCTCCCCCCGCCCCTCTAAAAAGGCGAAAACTGAAGAAGGATGTTCCCTCTCCTGAGACTCGAACAATCAGAATAAAGGTTGCTGGGAGAAAACCCAGGCCACCTCCAGTAATTATTGAAGAGCCAACGGAGGAGGAACTAAATGTTCTTCTCAATAAACCTGTCGAAAGCGATAATTCCAGCCCTGGGGCTGAAGTTCCTCTACAGGTAATTTCTTTGACCCTTTTTTAACTTAGGTGTCGATACCCACGTTCGATTACGTTCCTTCCTAACTTAGAAGATTCTTCTTCTGCTTTTTTCCAGGAAACCACTGAAAGCTCAGCGCCAAAGACTTCTGAAACGTTAGATTCTGCTGAACTCAGTAGGCCACAAGAAAAAGACTTGGCGAACGATGAAGCCAATGCTGAAACAGATGAAGCCAATGCTGAGACAGAAGAACAACAAACAGAAGATCCACAAACAGAAGAGCAACAACCAAAAGAGATTCAAGTGGTTGATCTGTCGGAGGAACAACATGACGAAGGAGGACATGACGAAGGAGGTCATGCCGATGCTGGTACTGCTGATCTTCAAGTCGAAGAAAGTCAAGTCGAGGCAAATGCTACTCAACAGCCTCAACCCCAAGGCAATGCTGCTACGAAGGTTACCACCTCAACAAAGCATAGGTCGAAAGAAGACTTCGCACTCTTGAAGCAAACTGATCCAGTTGGCTATCTGAATGCCATTATCGAGAGCAAGGGAAGTTCGTCTGATATTAGTCCGGAGGCTTCTACTCAGTCGGGGAAGTCCACTGAAACTTCTCCTCTTGATGAGGCTTTGACGAAGGTCAAGGCCCAGTTCTTCAAGAATGATTTGATGAAAGCTTTGGAGGGGGACCCTACTGCTCCATCGTATTTGGGGGCTGTTTTGAATGCCGTAGACTTTCTAGCTGTGACTCCGGAGGTTTCAAGCTTTATCATGGAGTTACACTCCATTATTGATCAAGTCTCAGCAGACTATCGGCGACAAAGGGGCTTCAACAGCCAGCTTAAAGTGTTATATGGCAAAAGCTCTTCTGCATGGACTGCCGTAGCAGAGACGACTTCTCGAATTGCAGAGTTGTCGAAGCAAAAGGCATCTAAGCAGGAAGAGATTGATGCCATAGATCGAGAGAATGCTTTCATAAAGGTGCAAATCGAAGAGTTAGAGGCCAAGATGAATGCCAATACTAAGCGTAAGGAGGAACTTCTCTCGACTGTTCCAGACACCGAGAGTCAAGCTGAAATCACACAAGGCCTAGAATTTGCTGAGAAAGCTCAAGCCTTCGACGACCAAATTGCCAAGCTTGCCCAGGCGAATGCCTTGTGCAACAAAAGATTGGAGTTGCAGCAGGCGAAGTACCTTCGACTCAAAGATTCGATCCCCTTCTGATTGACTCAGCCCTTTAACCATATATTGTAATATGTATTTGAAAATATTGCCATTTTGGCTAATTTATAAAATTTTCCATTTTGGCTTATTTATGGTTAATTTAGTCGTTACTTGTTATTTATTTTTATCTCTTGGAGCATAGGTTTATACTTTTTCAAATATTTTCCATTTACTCTCAAGAGCCTTTTATCGTCACCTAACTCTTCGACTTCATAAGCTCCACCAGAAAAAGTCTGGATAATTCTGAATGGTCCTTCCCATTTGGGTGACCATTTTCCCATGCTTCGATCCCTTCGATCCATGGGAAGAATCACCTTCCATACTAATTCTCCAGGCGAGAATGCCTTAGGTTTCACTTTTTTATTATAAGAGTCTTCCACTCTTTTCTTCTGAAGCCTTAGTAGGTCGAGAGCGCGCAATCTTTCTTCGTCTAAATCTACTAGTTCGTCTAACATCATATCCCAATAAACTTCAGATGGAATATCATGGTGTCTCTGAACCCTTGCAGATTGAAGACAAATTTCTGCTGGCAACATTGCGTCATGACCAAAGGTTAGCCTATATGGTGTTGTACCTATGGCTTCTTTTGGGGACGTTCGACAGGCCCACAAAATCTGGTCTAACGTCTTATGCCAATTTTTTGGCTTCTTCCTAACATGATTTTTTATCAAGCCAATCACTACTTTGTTCGCTGCTTCGACTTGACCGTTTTCCTGTGCATAATAAGGCGTTGATGTTAGGAGTTTAAAGCCTGTTTCTTGAGCGAATTCCTGCATCTTTCGACCGGTGAAAACTGATCCTTGATCAGTTGTTATAGTCTCAGGGATTCCATATCTAAAGATAATGTTCTTTTGAATAAATTCAATGACATTTTCTTGGTCTACATTGACTAAAGGAATAGCTTCGATCCACTTAGTAAAATAATCAATGCCTACCAATATATACTTCTTGCTCTTTGATGATGCTGGTCGAATCTCTCCAATAAGGTCCAACGCCCATCCTCTAAAGGGCCAAGGTTTCACTATCGAGTGAAGTTCGCTTGCTGGTACATGTTGGATGCCTGTATGGACTTGACATTATTGGCAACCCTTGGCGAACTCGACACAATCTTTCAACATGGTGGGCCAGTATAGTCCTTGTTGAAACAACAACCATTTCATCTTATGGCCCACTTGGTGAGCCCCACATGCTCCAGCGTGCGTAGTCGAAAGGGCTACGTATGCTTCAGTTTCACTTAAGCATTTTAGCAATACCCCTTCAGGCGTCTTTTTAAATAACTCATTACCCATGAGTACGTAACTCAACGCCCTATACTTTGTTTTTCGTTCTGTCGAAGCTACTGGATTTTGAAGATAATCCACAATGGGTTTCCTCCAATCTTGCTCTGACAAATTGTCTATGAACGAAATTTCGAAGTTAGTTTGATCAGCATACCCTAGTCTTGTCGATTCTAAGTCTGTTGGTGACAAACAAGTTACTTTTATCTTTTCTCGAACTTCGATTGCTCTTTGTAATCTCTATTTTGAAATTTTGTACCCAGATGCAATTTGTGCCAAATCGTTGGCTATTTGATTTTCCAATCTGGGTATGTGTCGAATATTGACCATTTCAAATTTTTTCAACAAACGATTTGCTATCACAAAGTACATAATGAGATTTTCTCTTATGCATTTATATTCTTTTGTGACTTGCTTAATGACTAACTCTGAGTCTCCCATTATTTCGACTCGAGTTGCCCCCAATTCCAACAATATCTCAAGGCCAGTAATTAGAGCTTCATACTCAGCCTCATTGTTCGAACAAGAACCTGATATCTTGTACTTGAATGTTGTTGGAATTTTTTCTGGAGAAATAATCAAGACTCCTACTCATGTTCCATCTTTATGGCTGGAACCATCGAAGTAGAATTTCCAAGGTTCTATCTCCACATAATCAATACTCTCAACTTGAATTGAGTGGTCGACTATAAAGTCTGCCACCACTTGTCCTTTTACTGCCTTAAGAGGCATAAAGGTCAAGGAGTATTCAGTTAATGCTAGTGCCCATTTTCCAATTCGACTGTGCAAGATGGGTTTCGACAACATGTACTTGAAAACATCAAAATGAGACGAAACATACACATCAACTGGTTTTATATATTGCTTGAGCTTTGTACAAGAGAAATACAGACATAGACACAATTTTTCAACTTCACTATATCTAGTTTCTGCATCGTTCAAAACTCTACTAAGATAGTAAATAGGTATTTCGACTCCATTTTCATCTTCTTGGGCTAACATGCTTCCCAAAGTTTTGTCGGACACAGCTATGTACAATCTCATACTCCTGTTGCTACAAGGAGGCACCAAAATAGGTGGCTTTGTGAGGTACCCTTTGATTTTGTCGAAGGCTTCTTGCTGCTCCTGCCCCCATTCGAATCCCTCTTTGTTCAGTCGAAGCAAGGGTGAAAAGGCTTGAGCTTTACCACTTAGGTTAGATATGAATCTCCTTAAGCAATTTATCTTGCCTAACAGAGATTGCAGTTCCTTTTTATTCGATGGCGCTTTCGCTTCCAGAATTGCCTTCGTCTTGTTCTGGTTGATTTCGATTCCTTTCTTGTGGACAACGAAGCCCAAGAAATCTCCAGCTTTCACATAGAATGCACACTTCAAAGGGTTCATCTTGAGACCATGTTCTCTCATTCTTTCGAATGATTGTTGAAGGTGGTCTATATGGTTCTTCCTGGAAACAGATTTTATAACAATGTCATCAATATATACTTGCATAAAAGTGTTAATAAAATCATGGAAGATAGAATTCATTGCCCGCTGGTATGTTGCCCAAGCGTTCTTTAGGACAAAAGGCATCACTACCCATTCGTAAGTGCCTAAAGCCCCAGGGCATCGAAAAGCTGTTTTCGACACATCCTCTTCAGCAATGAATATTTGATTATATCCTGAATAACCATCGAGCATACTCAGATACTCGTAGCCAGCGGAAGAATCGACTAGCATTTCCGCCACAGGCATAGGATATTCATCTTTGGGTGTAGCAGCATTCAAATCTCTGAAATCTATGCACACCCTCAATGTACCATTTTTCTTAATTACTGGCACAATGTTTGCAATCCATTCGACGTACCTCGTAACGCGTATGAATTTGCACTTCAGCAGTCTTTCGACTTCCGTTTTGATCTTCGACAGTATTTCTGGAGCGAAGCGTCTTGGACTTTGCTTGATTGGCTTCTTCCCAGGTTTGATTGGCAACTGAAGTTCCACCAATCCTCTGTCGAGACCAGGCATTTCGTCGTAATCCCATGCAAAACAGTCCTTGAACTCTTTCAACAAATGGATTACTTCCAACCTGAGTTCTGGGTCAATTTTTGCGCTAATGTAAGTTGGCTTTTTCTCTGACCCTTCGCCCAAGTTGATTTCTTCTAAAGGATCTTGCGCTAACATTTTGATGTTGTTCGCCAAGGGGTCCTTTTCGAAGCCCAAAGGCTCATCGTCATAGATGGCGTCGAGCCTCTGTTCCTGCATCCCTTCTGGCATGATATCAGGAGGTTCTGGATCAAAGTCCTTTCCAGGACCTGTAGAAGATAACTGTTGATCATTGGCCTGTGTGGCCATGTACTTTACTTTGGCTTCGAGAGCCGTTATCATCTTTGTTTCGGCTACGTAAGCCGAAATTCGCTGCAATGATTGTGACTCAGTCATTATCACTGAATTCACTTCCCCAACCAGTTGGTTGGATATCAGTTAACCCACTGAAGTCTATGTGGGACAAGTCTTCTCTGTCCCATTGAAAACCATGCTCAGGGTGCAGGTATAGGGAACAAAAAGTATTTGGCGCTGGCGCCAAGTCGAAGTCAGGTGTTGGGCATGGCCCAATGTGAGCCAAGTTCTTGTCGAAGTCTGCCAGCCCTAGGTGATTCACTTCGCCCAGGTAATAGCTTTGGTCTGCTTCTATGTTTTCGACCATCCCATCAGGACGCCATAGGAGCAACCTCTGGTGCATTGATGATGGTACAGCTCCAACACCATGAATCCATTCACGACCCAACAAAAGATTATAGTTAGGTTTGGCCGATATGACCATAAACATAGTTGGTCGAAGGATAGATCCCACCTTGATATCCAGTTGGATCACACCCATTGTGGTCCCTATGCCGCCTTCATAATTCGACAGGACCATGTTGTGAGGCTTGATATTCTCATCACTTTTGCCTATTTTTCTTAGCATAAAGTGAGGAATAATGTTGATGGTTTCCCCATAATCCACCAAGATTTTATTTACTGTGGTTTCTTCGAGTTTAGCCCTTATAAATAAAGGCTTGAGGTGATTTTTCATCGCCTCTGTAGGTTGTTCGAAGAACCCATTCTGCTCCTCAGTAGTGCCATTATCCATGACGAAATAGCACACTGGCCTATGTTTGGCCATTTCTTGCTCCACTTCCCAATTGCTTGTTTCGACCTCCACCTGGCGGTTGAACTCCCTGGGCAGAACTGAGACTATGTTCACCATGATGTCCAAAGTGTCATCAGACTCAGAACCATCTTCGTTATCGACTTCACCTTGGTTAGGCCAAACTAGCCTATTGGTTACTGGTTCTCTTTCCAGAGGTTTCCTTTGCTTTCTTTGAGGAATATTTGAACTGGTTTCCGCCTTTGGTTCATTAGCAGCCTCCCTCTCAGCTTTTCGACGCCTCTGGTATCTCCTCTATTGAGATCGAGACATGGGATTTTTCCCTTTGTAGTTGCTTGACACCTGTGTCACTTTAGGGGCAGCAACCTGAGGCTCTTTCTTATGTGTTAAAGATGAACCTCTTGGCACATCGAAGGAGTGCCATCTTTCCTCGCTTGGCCTCTTTCGACCAGATGTTTTGTACCATGTATCTATTGGCACATTAGTTGGAGGCCTGAAAGTCAGTGGCCTCTTTTCTTGGTTTGAACCTCTTTGGGAGGCTCTTCTGGGATCATGTCGAAGATCAACACTTTCCCTTTTTTTATTTGCTGCTCTTACACCTTGAATATGTTCAGCGGCTTTTTTGTCGAAGATCGAACTGCATTTGGGACACAGCATCACTTCTGACTTCTTTTTCTGGCATCTTTGCAGAAAATCTGCCAGATTTTCATTTTCCCGAGGGAAAGCAGTTTTGTTGGCTTGTTCTTGCCTCATGGCCTCCTCTGATGCTTTTGGTTCGGAGACTTCGACCATGTTGACATTCATGGTATCTTTGTTGGAAAGAGTCAACTACTTCATTTGAATCTCCAAGTCCTCCATCTGGCCTTGAACTGCAGCCAAGTGAGAACTGGGTTTTGCTCCAGATATTTGGGCTCCAACTGTCTCCAGCTTTGGGCTTTCGACCGCTTTCTGAACCGCTTCAATTGTCTTTCTGGATAGATTCCCAGAAAAACTGCCAAAGATTGGCATGTTGACATGGTCCTTTGAGACTTCGACCATTGTGATTCCTGGCCTCTTCGACTGGCTTCTGGATGCCTCGATCACGTTCACCTCTGAAGGTTCAGCATAATGGGCTTCAGCCTGCAACGGGTTAGAGTCCACAGTCATTGGGGTCTTGTCAGCAAACTTCAACCTCCCTTCTTCGATAGCGTCTTGCACAAGATTCCTGAAAAGAAAACATTGAGACGTTTTATGGCCTAGAAAATTATGATATTTACAAAAGCCTCTCTTCTTTCTTTGATCAAGAGGAGGCACTTTTACCCCTGGGGGTATTATCATTTGGCCATCTTTTACAAGCAAGTCAAAGATTTCATCACATTTTGTAATATCAAAACTATAAGTCTTTTTGGGGAACCTATCGTTGGTCCTTTCTGGACCAGTGGGATTTTTTCCACTTGAGGGGACTAACAGTTTGCAAGAATATGGTGGTCCTTGTTTTAGTTCCGCTAAATCGACTTCGCCTTCTTCGACAGTTATAGTTTCGTCGAAGGTTTCTGGATCTTCGTCATCCATCTCAACATACGCTATCCTCTCTCTTTTATGAGTTTTCGTTGCCTTGGCTTTCTCAGCTTTAAGGCGTTCGACCTGTCGGACTCTATCGGCCAGTTGGGCCATGTCTCTCAGGTATTGAGTGTCTAACTTCTTCCTAATGGAATAATCTAAGCCGCCTGCGGCTATTTCGACTAACTCATGTTCTGGCACTTGTGTAAAACATCTCGCTTTGAGCAACCTAAACCTATTTAGATATTCGTCTATAGGTTCAGAGAAACGTCTCTTTACACTGGCCAATTCTTTCAGGCTTATCTTGGTTTGTCCCATGTAGAATTACTCATGGAACAATCTCTCCAACTGGGTCCAATGATGTATCAAATTTGGGGGAAGAGTTGTAAACCAAGTAAAAGCGTTCTTTGTTAAAGAACTTGGGAAGTACTTAATCCTCAGGTTTTCTTGTTTGAAATATCTCCTGCTTCGATCAAGTATCTCGCCACATGTTCGACAGTAGATTCTGTCGTGTCCCCAGAGAATTTAGTGAACTTAGGGACTTTACATCTAGGAGGTAAGTCTGTTTGTAACACGTATTCTGACAGTGGGGATGTGAAGTTGGGCCTACGAAAGCCCATGTTCATCCCATTTTGCGTCATGATTCTTTCGATCATGGCTGCCAGATTATTTTCCAAACCCATATTTTGGTATTGGATATGCTGAACTACTTCGTCAGCATTTTGGTTTCTGTTAACTAACCTTACCTCTGGGGTTATTACCCTAGGTTCTTCGACAAGCTGCTCCAATCGTGCTCTAAGGTTTTCTTCGACAGGCTGCTGGCCTTGGTTGATAGTGGTTTCTTCCTCTAAGAGTATACCTTGGTTTCCCCTTATTGGCGCCCTTTGGGGCTGTCGAATAGGTTGGGGTACTCCAAAGAAATCAGCCAAACGCGTCATTTGTGCTGTCATCTGCTGATTCGATTGGGTGGTGTTTTGTATTAGAGGATTCAGCACTGTACTTAAAGTTTGTGCCAACATTTGAACCATATCATGGTTGCTTTCGTCCATTTGTTGCCTCAAGACTGTTGTCGAGGCATTTGTAAGGCCATGTGCTACTTGGGATGTTCCTCCTAAGAGTTGGGTCCTATTTCTGTTCGCCATACCTACTCCAGAACCTTGGAGTGGCGAAGAGGCACTCACTAAAGGGTCTGAAAAAGTGGACGCAGCGTTCGTCAGGCTAGCCAAGTCAGAAGTTGGCATGCCATAGAGTGGTTCTCGATTGTGACCGCCTGTCATAAATCCTGGGGGAACATAAGGCCTTGTGCCTAAATTTCCCCTTGGTGGGGGGGTTCCCAAAGGCACTCTGGGGCCAGTGAACGGAGGTAATGGCCCCGTCGTTGTGACCGTTACTGCTGGTGTTGAACCAGCGGTTATCGCTTCACTTACGGTTGGGATAACCGTTGATCCCACATTCGTTTGTGGGATTTCGTTATTGTTTGGCGGATTCTCCATCTCTTCTCTTCTTCTGGCAGTATTGGTATTGTTAGTGTATATTCTACCACTTCTCAATAACATACAACACTCCTCGAAAAAGATGATATTTTGTGTAAAAAGATTAAACTTCAAAATCAACACACAGTCCGACCAGGTGTGCCAATTTGTTTACCTTGGGAATTGGTAAACAACCGCTGATCTTCCAAATGGTTACTTATTTGGTGACTCGCAGGATCGATCAGATTGATCCTAAGACATGGTTGATTTTGGGGTTTTGACTAAGTTTGACAATGGTTAAATGACAAGAAAATAAAGAAGCTTTATGTAAATTGCATGAAGAAGAGAACTTGATAAAATAAAGGAAGGCTTGAAATAAAGGCTTTCGACTGGAAAAGTAAAGGAGAAAGCAAGTAAAGTTTCTGGAAAATAAATGACTTTGATTAATAAAGTGGTGTTTCACACGTACATTCTCAACAATTCTTTCTCACACGCTGGGTACTCGAATCTATATGAGTGACTTGTATATAATTGTGAACACACGCGAAAAACTACGTGAACTACTAATATTTATACTAAACATCCCAAGTAACCGCCGGGCAGTTACACTGCTTCGAGATGACTCCACTTGGCACGTTCTCAGTGTTCGACGCTCCAGATCTTTGCACGTTGCACTTGGTAACCGCTGGGAACCGTTTTCCCTCCAAACGTTTGAATTTCAAACCGTCCCACTCTGAGCAATCGAACACCTTCGTCGAGAGGCATCTTCGACGAGCCACACCTTCAACGTCGAAGGCAACCAAATTCTCCCTTGGAAGAAATTCTCTAAGTACTTTGCCATCTTCTGATGGGAATTTCGACAGACCCAGCTGGTCGAAAACATCCTTCAGCTTTAATGGCTGATATTAATAAAAACAAGGGTGTCGAATTTAGGAGCCAACAGTGTTTAGATGTTAAACGGGACGGGCGTGGGTCATCGTATGACCATGATAGCAATTGTGCCAAGTATCTTTAGCAAGTTTTTGTGGGACTAGATCATTTTTGTATAGGTAACCAAGATAGTGTCATCGAGGGACTATGATCTCTTTGTTTTGTTTTTGTTTTGCCAAGATACCTAGCATGTATACCATGGCCATGTTTAAGGCAACAAGTGGATGAAACCCTAGGGGTGCTTGTGTGCATTGTGTTGTCATTTTTCATGCATTTTTGTCTTGTATTAGTCATGCTATTTGTTTGATTTTGGTTATCATACAAAACCTAATCTTACTATCATGGCATATTTGAAAGCAATAAAAGCGTAAAAGTAAATCTACGACTATTACAACATTGATATGGGGAAGGGGATACAAGTTTGAATAGGGGGTATTTTGCAAGAAAATAAAACCCTAATTTCAACTATTACAACCAAATTGAATTCATTGTAAGTAATAAATTAACAAATATTTAAATGTGCAATTAAATATAAATATGCAAAAGATGTTTTTTTTTGTATTTATTTTATGTATGTAAAATAAATTATTTAATGTATCAAAAATAAGAAAATAAAAGATTATTTTTGAAAAGGGTAAAAACCCTAATTTTGGTTTAAGAAAATATATATATATATATTATAATTATTTATTTATGTACAAGAAAATAAAATAAAATATATACAAAAGTGTTAAAAAATAAAAATGTGTGAGAAAATATTATTTAAGTGTATAAATAATAAAAATAAAAATATATAACATTTTTTGTATTATTTATGAATTTATTTTAAGAAAATAAATGTATATATTATTTAATAACTATTTCTATGTCCAAAAAATAATAAAAATAATAAAATAAAATGTGAAAATTTAAGAAAATATTTTTGGTGATTTTTTATATTTAGAAAAAATAATAAAAGTCATAAATGAAAATAGAAATGGAAAATATAAAAATAAAAATAAAATCAATGGGCCAAGGGGGTGTAGGAAGTAAACAGGGGGTGTCAAAAGCAAGGCAAGCAAGCCCAACCCATTTTCCACTTCATCTCTAACCTCTGAACAAGAAAAATGCGCGCCCTGTTCAAACTGCTAACTCCTGCATTTGTGCTTAAAAACAAAAACTTGCAACATGAAAGTTATAGCTCTTGATCACACGATTCTAACCATATAAAAAACTTAATCTAACTCTCAAAGACCAGAGAGAATTTCATTGTCCCTAAATCTTGACCTAGTTTTTTCAGAAAGTTCAACTATCAAATACTCCTAGCTCAGTTAACATAAATGAATTCTATGCATATGTACAACTCAAGGGCAATGAGGACTACATTTTTTATTCACAAACCTAAGCCTAATGATTCCTAAATAGAGAGATAGAAGTTTGAAATTTACCTGTTTCAGTCAAGCTCGAGTAGGGAAATGCAACAACTTTCAGTGAGGCCTGAGGTTCTTTTGAGCTTGCTTGATGTTCCCTTGATCTTTCCCAATGCTTGGCTTGCTTTGAAATGGCTTGAATCTTCCTATAGAATAAACCTGCAAACTCAGAATTTGAAAATGGTGAAGTGTGTAAATGGAGTTACAGTGACTTGGGAATGGTTGGGATAACTTAGGTATGTTGTATGGAGTGTGTTGGAACTGGTTTGGGACAAAACGCACGAGGCAATGTGAAGATGGAAGTGATTCTGCAGGGCCTGACCTGTTTTTGCAAGAACTTGTGTTTTGGTGTTTTGGAGGGTTTGAGAACTTGCTAGCTCGTGTTTCTGACCTTAGGCAATGTGTAAAACTTGTTTGAAATGAATACAACACTGTAATTGCAAGCTTCTCAAGCCATTTTTTAAAGCATGTGTTTTGATGAAGACAACATGGACATCAAGTTTCAAAGGATGTGCAAAAAGCTTATCAACATCAAATTAAAGTCTTGAAGATTATTGAAGAATTATTAAAGAAATCCTCAAATGTCAATATGGTATAAATAATCCTCAAAACCTTGAATATAGATGTTCACAATATGCATTCATCAACATATACATATTCCATAACTTTAACATCAAGAAAAACTTTGTTTGAAATATCTTTCAAAATGTATTTTTGAAAATAAACCTTTAGGAACCGGTTCCTCCCTAACAGGGAACCGGGTTCCAGCTTTTCTCAAAAAACATGTCCCTGGTTTTTTTACCAGGAACCGGGTTGTACCAATAGGGGAACCGGTTCCTGCGTGATAAATTTGAATTCCAACTTATAACGTTCACTAAGAACCGGGTTTTGTCAGTGTCGGAACCGGTTCCTAGAGAACCAATGCAGCTTTTACTTTGTTTTTTGAACATTTTTCAAGTGGTATCTTTTCATGAATGCATTGCAACTTTTCATATGAATTGGCATGAATGAAGAGGTTCTTACACCTTTATAAAATGCAGATTTTTCAGTTTTTCAAAACAAGAACAATAACATTTTCATATATGTTCAATACTTCAATTTTCAAATTAACAAATATACTTCTTCATTAACAATTTTCTCTTTTACTCACATTTGAATTTAAACTTTCATGTGTTCATAATTTTGTGAAACTTGCCATATACACTTTCATTATCATTTCAAGTTTCATACATACATTGTGAACATTTATATACATTGTTGAGAATTGTTTTTATCTTGAAGAAGAAGATCAATTGAAGATTGATAAAGCTCTCCATATACTTCAAAATTAATCATTGTATTACTTAAAGATTTTTCCCTTACTATCCAGGATTGTTGGAAGTAAGTGTTGTGATTTGGAGAGGATTGTTCTTCATTCACATTAGTGTTTGTTTGGTCTTAAAGGTGTTAAGAACCTTTGATCACCCTATAGGTTAGATAGTAAGCATAGGTTGTACAATCATTCTAACTATAGTGAAATCTCTTTCGTGTTGGAAAGGGGACTGGAGTACTCTCGGATTGTGAGGGGAACCAGGATATATCACCGTGTTCTTTACTTTTCCGCATTTATCGCTTTCATCACCATAATCAGGAAAAGATAAAGATATAATCAAAACCTTCAAACACTTAACCAAAAATTACTACCAAGCATTCTCATAAAACCGAATAAATTTTATAAGACCTAATTCACCCCCCCCCCCCCCCCCTCTTAGGCACTCTGAGACTTACAATTGGCATCAGAGCAAGTTATAGGCAACTTGTTCCTAAAGATCCAGAATGGCTTCCGCAAATCATCAACCAGTCTTCAGAGATGGTGGTAGTAACAACAAGCCTCCTCTATTCTGTGGTGAATATTTTGACTTCTGGAAAATACGCATGAAGGCGCATTTAGAAGCACAAGGAGAGGAAGTATGGGATGCTGTTGAAAATGGTCCATTTATCCCAATATCAGTAATCAATGGCATTGGTTCTGTAAAACCCAAAACTGCATGGGACGATGATGATAAAAAGAAAGTTCTCTATGTCAAAAAGGCAAAAAACCTTCTTCAAGGTGCACTGAGTATGGACGAATTTTTCCGTGTCTCGAACTGCAAGACAGCAAAAGAAATATGGGATACCCTGGTTCAAACTCATGAAGGAACGACTGAAGTAAAAAGATCAAGGCTAAATACCTTGAGTCAAGAATATGAACTATTTCGAATGCAGCCCGGAGAATCCATTCTTGACTTACAAAAGAGATTTGTGCATTTGACAAATCACTTAAATGCTCTTGGTAAAACCTTGACAAATGATGAACTCAACTTGAAAATCCTTAGATCATTGACTAGGGAATGGCAACCAAAGGTAACGGCAATCTCGGAAAAGAAGAGTCTCTCTGTAATGACTTCCGCTACATTATTTGGAAAACTTCAAGAATATGAAACGGAACTCGGTAGACTTGAAAAACATGAAAATTTAGAGAAGAAATCCAAAGGCATTACCTTGAAAGTTGATTCAAAGGAAAGTCAAGATAAAGATGCATCGGAGGAAGATGAAAACTTCTTGCTTCTTGTAAAAAGGTTAGGAAAATATTTTGGTCATAAAAATAATCTTCATAATGCTAACTTTGTCAAGAGGAAGAAATTTTATAATCATAAAGATAAAGAATCCTCCACATCAACACAAGATGTCACATGTTATGAATGTGGAAAGCAAGGTCACATAAAGCCGGATTGTCCAAAACTCTCAAAGAAAAATGGATTCAAAGGCAAAAAGGAGTTCAAGAACAAAAAGGCTTATGTTGCATGGGAAGATAATGAGATAAGTTCTTCATCCGATTCGGAAAGCGAGGAATGTGCAAATCTAGCATTAATGGCTTCAAATCACTCCGACAATGAAGAAGAGGTTAGTAATGAATTTAATCTTTTTGATGATGATGTTCAAGATGCTATTGATGAACTCTTGAAAGAAAGCAAAAGTTTATACAAAAAGGTGTCAAATCAAGAAAAAGAACTTCTAAGTTGCTTAGAAAAAATTGACACCATGACTAAAGATTTTGATCTTCAAAAACAGAATTTTATTAAAGAAAAAGAAAACTTTGCATGCTCCAAGTGTGAATCAAATGTCTTTCAAATTGTTCAATTAAAAAGAGTCATTGAACGATAAGAAAAAGGACAAATAGGATTGGAAGGATTACTAAGCCAACAACGTTATCCAAATGATAAAAGGGGTCTTGGTTATGTGAATTCTAAGAAACCAAGTAACAATCCCACTGTTTTTGTAAAGGCTAGTAATAGTTCTAATCCTAAGAAAGTAGAAAAGAAGCAAGTTGTTCATAATCATCAAAAGAAAAAGGCTAATGTATCGAAAAAGAAAACATTTCCTAAGAAGAAATCTTATCCTTCTAGATATAGAAGTAACTTTGAACCTACTTGTTTTTATTGTGGTATTAAAGGCCATAAACCTAATGCTTGCTATGTTAGAAACTTTAGTATAACAAGTGGGCATTATGTGTGGGTGAAAAAGGGAACTAACTATGAAGGACCCAAGGCAACTTGGGTACCTAACAAAGAATAATTTGTTTGTGTAGGTATGCTTGAAATCCACATCAAATGTTTGGTATCTTGATAGTGGATGTTCAAAGCATATGACAGGAGATGTACATCAATTTTCATATCTAGTACATAAAGCCAAAGGGTATGTCACCTATGGAGACAACACCAAAGGAAAGATTCTTGGCGTTGGAATAGTTGGCACACTTCCATCCATTTAAATTGAGGATGTTCTCTATGTTGAAGGATTAAAGCACAATCTTCTTAGCATAAGTCAACTTTGCGATAGAGGGTTCAAGATCAAATTCAACAAAGATGAATGTCTCATTATGGATGAGGCAACCAATGAGGTAAAACTCAAATGTATAAGAACTAACAATATTTTTATGATTACTTTAGATGATTTGTCTCTGAAGGTACAATGTCTTATGGTAAACAACAATGACGCTTGGTTATGGCACAAGAGGACCGCTCACATTCACATGGAGCACTTGAACAAATTGGTTAAGCATGACTTAGTTATTGGTCTACCAAAGATGAAGTTCATCAAGGACAAATTATGTATTGCATGCCAAAAGGGCAAACAGACCAAAACAACTTTCAAATCTAAGAATGTGGTGTCTACTACAAGACCACTACAATTGTTACACATGGATCTCTTTGGTCCATCAAGAACAAAAAGCTTGGAAAAGATCTTGGTTTTTGGAAGAAGGTGATCACTAAATAGTTCTCACAAGGTGCACTCTTTCTTTTATATATGTTTTTATAAAATATGTGTGTATATATTGTTTGTACAAAACTTTTCCTTTCACCTATAAATTTTCAAGTTTTTGGCAATTTTTGCATGTGGAACCCGGTTCCCATAATGGTAGGAACCGGTTCCTGGTTCATTTTCCAGAAATGCTATTTTTTCAAAAACCAGGAACCGGGTTCACTATAGTGCAGAACCGGTTCCCAGCATGCAGACCGGCTACACGCCCTTTCATGTGCTTAAGTGCTTTTTAAATGAGTTTTATGTCATAGTCAACATTCATCTCTCAAAAAAACCCTTCCACCTCCATTATCACACCTCATGGAAGTTAAAAGGATCATGAAGTATCTTAAAGGAACAATCAATGTCGGCCTATGGTATCCAAAAGGTAGTACTTGCACTTTAATTGGTTATTCTGACGCGGATTATGCAGGTTGTAAAACTGATTGTAAAAGCACAAGTGATACTTGTCACATTATTGGAAATGCATTAGTATCATGGGCTTGTAAAAAGCAATCATGTGTTGCTCTTAGCACGGCCGAAGCAGAATACATAGCAGCAGGTAGCTGTTGTGCACAAATTCTTTGGCTCAAGCAACAACTCCGTGATTACGGACTTGATCTCGGATGCATTCCTCTTCGATGCGACAATACAAGTGCTATCAATATTACAAAGAATCCGGTCATGCATTCAAGAACCAAACATATAGATATTCGACATCATTTTCTCCGTGATCATGTACTTAAAGGAGATGTCGAAGTCACTTTTGTGGATACTCATAACCAACTCGCGGATATCTTCACTAAACCGCTTGCTCGAGAACCTTTCTTCAAAACCCGAAGAGAACTTGGTATTTTGGATGAAGGTGATATCTAATGTTTCTCTTAAGATACTTGTCTTAATTTTTTACATGTATCTATTTCACTCTTTTCCCCCATCCTTTTTGATGTTAACAAAGGGGGAGAAGAGTATGCATGTATGTTGTTTTGTTTCAAAGAAATTGCAGGCCCAAATAAATGTCAAACTCTCTCCAAAATTCAAAGAATCATGGACTTAGGGGGAGCATATAATTTAGGGGGAGCCTTGCATTTGCTCAACATGTTCGCTACACAAAACAACATGAACATTTCAAGAAATCGTTTTCAAGACTTGGTTGTCATCATCAAAAAGGGGGAGAATGTAATTGCAAGCTTCTCAAGTCATTTTTTAAAGCATGTGTTTTGATGAAGACAACATGGACATCAAGTTTCAAAGGATGTGCAAAAAGCTTATCAACATCAAATTAAAGTCTTAAAGATTATTGAAGAATTATTAAAGAAATCATCAAATGTCAATATGGTATAAATAATTCTTAAAACCTTGAATATAGATGTTCACAATATGCATTCATCAACATATACATATTCCATAACTTTAACATCAAGAAAAACTTTGTTTGAAATATCTTTCAAAATGTATTTTTGAAAATAAACCTTTAGGAACCGGTTCCTGCCTAACAGGGAACCGGGTTCCAACTTTTCTCAAAAAAAATGTCCCTGGTTTTTGTACCAGGAACCGGGTTGTACCAATAGGGGAATCGGTTCCTGCGTGATAAATTTGAATTCCAACTTATAACGTTCACTAAGAACCGGGTTCTGTCAGTGTCGGAACCGGTTCCTAGCGAACCAATGCAGCTTTTACTTTGTTTTTTGAACATTTTTCAAGTGGTATCTTTTCATGAATGCATTGCAACTTTTCATATGAATTGGCATGAATGAAGAGGTTCTTACAACTTTATAAAATGCAGATTTTTCAGTTTTTCAAAACAAGAACAATAACATTTTCATATATGTTCAATACTTCAATTTTCAAATTAACAAATATACTTCTTCATTAACAATTTTCTCTTTTACTCACATTTGAATTTAAACTTTCATGTGTTCATAATTTTGTGAAACTTGCCATATACACTTTCATTATCATTTCAAGTTTCATACATACATTGTGAACATTTATATACATTGTTGAGAATTGTTTTTATCTTGAAGAAGAAGATCAATTGAAGATTGATAAAGCTCTCCATATAATTCAAAATTAATCATTGTATTACTTAAATATTTTTCCCTTACTATCCAGGATTGTTGGAAGTAACTGTTGTGATTTGAAGAGGATTGTTCTTCATTCACATTAGTGTTTGTTTGGTCTTAAAGGTGTTAAGAACCTTTGATCACCCTATAGGTTAGATAGTAAGCATAGGCTGTGCAATCATTCTAACTATAGTGAAATCTCTTTCGTGTTGGAAAGGGGACTGGAGTACTCTCGGATTGTGAGGGGAACCAGGATATATCACCGTGTTCTTTACTTTTCCGCATTTATCGCTTTCATCACCATAATCAGGAAAAGATAAAGATATAATCAAAACCTTCAAACACTTAACCAAAAATTACGACCAAGCATTCTCATAAAACCGAATAAATTTTATAAGACCTAATTCACCCCCCCCCCCTCTTAGGCACTCTGAGACTTACAAACACTTGGTTATATCAAATTACAAAATTGTTGAACTTTTGGACAATTACTTGGTTTTGAAGTAAAAGGTGATTTTGACAATGCTATGACCTGTACAGGCTAGCTCCAAGCATGCACATAGTTGGTGTACCTTGCCCTAAGTTTGTGGAGTTGGGTTTCTGCAAAAGATTGGGTTCACAACTCAAGAGAAACAACTTGACATAAAGCAAGCTTTATCAAAATGGCAATGTTGCCTTTTTGCCATTTTTAGATTAATTCCTTGTGCAATGCCCTAAATCTTAGAATAAAGCCTTAATACGATGTGTTTGCATTCAATTTTTGAGTGTGGAAGGGTTTAAGGACCTGTAAACCAAGTACAAGCATGGTTGGACAGAATTTGCAACTTGTATCATTGTGCAAAATGCCTTGGCCAAAAGTGATAATTTCCCATTTTCAAACTTTTGATTCTCCCTAACCACAAATGATCTTGGAGAGTTATTGGACATTTTGGAAATCTTGTAACATTATCTACAATCCATATTTGAAATGAATTTTGAGATTCCACTTGGAACTATGTGAAAAATTGCCATGAAGATAGGTCAAAATCCTGCCTAAACTAGGGCAAAATTTCACTAAGTTAAAAGTTTCATGGACCCTTATTCACAAAATCATAACTTGAGATCCAAGCATATTTTGGGAAACGTTTGTGAATAAAAGTTTTAGATTTTGTGTAGGACTACAACTTTCACGTTGGAAGTTTTCTTTGAATCCAATTGCATCATGGTGAAAAAGTTGGGAAAAGTTGGGAAAAAATAAGAAATTTCATAACTTAGAAAATTTCTAAGTTATGAAAATTTTCCATTTTAAACCCTAATTTTCAAAATTAGGTTTCTTGGTGAACAAGTTTCATGTTTTGACACATCTTGATGAAAAATGACCCTTGGCACTTGATTTTGACCAAAAAGTCAAAGTTTGACTTTTCAGTATATAGTTGATTTTTGATCAGTTGACTGGAAAATTCATCTGTAAATCCAATGCAATTAAGATCTTTTGAACCTTGTGATTATGTCAAGATGATGCCATTGAGTCCTTGAATCCATTCTTGAATCCAATTTGCCATTGGCTAGGTTAAAAATCAGAAATTGCCCTTCTGCAGTCAAAACCCTAAAAATGACCATTTAACCCTTTTGATGATCTGATCAAATTTCTTGAGGAGTTGTGGTCCAAACTTAATCAAATGGTTCATATGAGTCTATAATGTTGATGTGGATAAAAAATTATGAGGTTTGACTGTAAATTGGCCATAGTTGACTTTTCCCCAATACAACTGATTTTTAGGTCAACTGTCCAATTGACTGGGCAAAAATTTGATTCAAGGCTTGAAACTTGGTATGAGAAATCTTAGGAGTTCAATATGAAGCATGAAAGTCACATTGAGCATTGAAAGTACAAAAATCCTTGTGCAAACTCAAACCCTAATTTCATGACAACAATGCAAGGAGATGTCTTGAGCAGAGCAAACCCTATCTTGGTCTTGAATTTAAAGAGTCTTGTGGGGAGAATCTTGATAAAATGAGAGGGCAAATTTTGGGGTACAACAGCTGCCCCTGTTCAATCTTCTTGAACCTGAAGAGTTAGATTGGCGAGTTTGCCTTTCGTGACTCGAAGGTAAAAGAGGATTGAACACTAGAGTGCCCGTAAATTTGCACTCGTCAAAATATAGTTGAGATAATGGGCTTAAAGATGCCACTTGGAAGTGTGAATCTTGTTGGATATGGGCTTAAAGATGCCATCCAAGAATGTTTGTTGAAAATCAGGAGAATGAGTGTCAGAATGCTATCCGTGTCTGGAGCATCTCTGAGCTGGGGATCTGAATAAGCAATAGAACAACATCCGTGTCTGGAGCGTCTCTAAGCTGTTTTCTGAGCTTTGAATTTGAATAAGAAATAGAATAGCATCCGTGTCTGGAGCGTCTCTAAGCTGTTTTCTGAGCTTTGAATTTGAATAAGCAATAGAATAGCATCCGTGTCTGGAGTGTCTCTAAGCTGTTTTCTGAGCTTTGAATCTGAATAAGCAATAGAATGGCATCAGTGTCTGGAGCGTCTCTAAGCTATTTTCTGAGCTTTGAATCTGAATAAGCAATAGAATAGCATCCATGTCTAGAGCGTCTCTAAGCTGTTTTCTGAGCTTTGAATCTGAATAAGCAATATAATAGCATCCGTGTCTGGAGCAACTCTAGGCTATTTTCGGAATTATGAATTTGAATAAGCAATAGAATAGCATCCGTGTCTGGAGCATCTCTAAGCTGTTTTCATTATTGTATATTGGTAGCTTGTTAATCTTATCCTAAAAAGGGTAAAATGTTAGCTGAAACACAAAGTTATGTTGCATGGAATGTATGATGCAATATATGTGTTTTATCAATGTTTATGATATATGAATGTAATGTATGCACATGTAAGCTGATTTGCTGTCTTGCTGAGGAAAATAAATCCTTGATAGCCGGAGATAATAAAATCCTTAATTGCTACCGGGGGAAATAAATCCATGACCGCTGCTGGAGATTCAAGATCTTTGATTGTTGAGGATGAGACCTCCTTGGACCACTGCCGGGGATAGAAAAATCCTTGGCAACTCGCGGGGATTATCAAAAACTTGACAAATTCTGTGGGGATGTGAGAATCCTTCATGACTTTCCTGAGGATATAGAGATCCTTCAAGTCTTTGGAGTTAGAGGATGATAAACATTCTGTCGTGAGAGTAAATATCAAGTGTTGTTTGAGAAACCTGCTTGGGGAATCCAGAGAACTTTGATGACTATGGCTGGAGATTACACAAAGGGAATCCTTACTCGGCTGGGGAATAGGGAAAACTATGGCGATCTCTACCAGGGATCAAACAAAGGAAAACCTTGATCTGCTGGAGAATAAGGAAGGTTCTAATGGCTTTTGCGAGGAATTAAGAATGAGAATCTTCAATCTGCTAGGGGATTAAAAATTCTGACAAATTCATGTTGGGAGTAAAGAAGGCTCTGGCAACTTCACTGGGGAATCAAGAATGAGAATCTTCATTCTGTTGGGAAGTAAAAGCTCAGTGGGGAGTAAATATACTGCTGGGGAGTAAGCTATCCTGCTGGAGGGTAAGTTCAAGACTCTGGGGGAAAAGCTTATTCCTGTTTGGAAAAAATTCAGGAGTTTGGGTTGTATGCCAACCTACTGGGGAATTATCCTAGGTTGGGGATAAAGAAAAAGTTAACTGTTATCTGATTGGCCCTCAGACTTTAAGACAACTTGCTGGGGAATCTGGAGTAACTGAATGGTTTCTGCTGTAGATTGATAGTCTCAGCTCTGCTGGGGATCTTAATGACATGCTGATTTGATTGTGTATGGAAATTTGACTTCGCTGGGGAAGAAGGTTTCATCTTTACTGAGGGTTTGTAGTTTAAAATTTTGCTCCGCTGGGGACTGGGAGTTTGAAAACTTAACTCTGGTGTGGATTTTGAAATTTGACTCCGCTGGGGATATGTAATTCAAGGTTTTAGCTCCACTGGGGGATCCAGATGATGTACTGTAGGGGATTTCTCCTGAAATAGCCTAAAGACGTTTTTCTATACTTTCAACCTATCAGTAATTATTCTTTCCCATTTCGTTTATTTGTAAACATGTGATTATATTCAAATGCATATGCTTATTAAATAAATCATTGGACGTTTTCAAATAAAACACAAGTGTAAAAAGAAAGAAAAGGCAAATAGTTTTATGCACTTTGAAGTATCTTTGTATTAACTTTGTGTAAGTATTTTGTACAAAGGAGACAGACATCCTAGTAAGAGAATGTTATCGTAAAAATGAGAAAAATTTATACAAAGAAAGATGGCTATGTGTAAAAAAAATTCCATGGGGTTCCCATTCTACTATAGCGTTTGTAACTCTGAATATCTTGTCCATTCGTTGCTTCGTCTGAAGACGGTTGAATCGATCAGAAGCCTGGAGCTTGTCTATTAAGAGATCTTCCTTAAAGTGATCCGACGAGACATAGTCATACGCTTCAATTCCCTAACTTTTTCCTGGACCGCCCTTTCGCGTTTTCGATCCACCGGGAAACCCTTTTTTTGCCTAAGTCGCCCTTTCGGGTTTTCAACTTGTCGGGTGTACAAATTTTTTTGTTTATCCCTAATTTTTGCCTGAACCGCCCTTTCGAGTTTTCGATTCACCAGGATGCCCTTTTTTTCCCAAGTCGCACTTTCGGGTTTTCAACTTGCCGGGTCATTTATGCGTAGTATCTTTTGACTATGTCTGCGTTCGCAGGGTGAGGAAGGTCATCACCGTCGATGGTGGTTAATATCATTGCCCCACCAGAAAAGATGTTTTTGATCAGAAATGGTCCTTCGTAAGTAGGGGTCCATTTTCCCCTGGGAGCACTTTGCGGTAAGATGATCCGCTTGATTACAAGATCCCCGACTTGATATACCTGGCGCCTGAATTTCTTGTTGAATGCCTTAATCATACGCTTTTGATACGTCTGACCATGACAAACAGCAGTAAGTCGCTTTTCATCAATCAAGTTAAGTTGAACAAGCCGGGTCTGGATCCAATCGTCTTCACTCAAACCAGCATCCTTCATGATTCTCAAGGAGGGAATCCGAACCTCAATAGGTAAAACAACTTCCATGCCGTATACCAAAGAATAAGGTGTTTCCCTTGTTGATGTACGCGCCATGGTACGATACCCGTGGAGAGCAAACGGTAACATCTCATGCCCGTCCTTGTAGGTGACTGTCATCTTTTGTATGATCTTCTTGATATTTTTATTCGCAGCTTCGACTGCACCATTCATCTTTGGCCGATAGGGAGATGAATTGTGATGTTGAATATGGATCTGCTCGCACAAAGTGGTGATCATAGTGTTGTTCAGGTTTGTACCATTGTCAGTGATGATCCTGTCGGGGATACCGTATCGACATATAAGGTTCTGTTTGACGAAGCAAGAAACAACATTCTTTGTAACAGATGCGAAGGAAGCTGCTTCGACCCATTTGGTAAAGTAATCAATGGCCACCAGGATGAAGCGGTGTCCGTTGGATGCTGTAGGCTTGATCTCTCCAATCATGTCGATTCCCCACATAGCGAATGGCCAAGGAGCTGTTAAGACATTGAGAGGAACTGGAGGTATATGTACCTTGTCCGCATAAATTTGACATTTATGACAAGTACGGGAATGTTGATGGCAGTCAGCTTCCATGGTAGACCAGTAATATCCTGCCCGTAGAATCTTCTTAGCCATTGTATGCCCGCTTGAGTGGGTGCCAAAGGTACCATTGTGCAGTTCAGCCATGATCTGCTCAGCTCCAACTTTGTCCACACAATGGAGGAGAATGCAATCATGATTGCGCTTGTACAAGATACCATTGCTCAAGAAGAACTTTGCCGAGAACCTCCTTAAGAACTTTTTGTCGTTGACTGAAGCTCCTTCAAGGTATTCTTGTGCCTCGAGATACCTTTTTACTTCGTGAAACCAAGGTCGGTCCACTACTTCTTCGGTATTAATCTCGTGACAATGTGCAGGTTCGTCCATCCGTTCAATGGTAATTTGGGGAGCCTCATTATCCCAGTTAAGTTTAAACATGGAAGACATTGTAGCTAGAGCATCTGCTAGCTGATTTTCTTCTCGCGGGAAGTGCTCGAAGGTAATCTGCTCGAAATGTGGTAATAATGTCAAGACATGTTCTTTATAAGGGATGAGGTTTGGATGTTTAGTATCCCACTCTCCTTTGATCTGACTGATGACCAAAGCTGAGTCTCCAAACACAACCAAAGATTTGATCCCCTGGTCCATTGCATCCTTGAGTCCAAAGATGCAAGCTTCATACTCGACCATGTTGTTGGTGCAGTTGAAGCAAAGTCTAGCAGTGAAAGGTGTATGGCAACCTTGTGGAGAGATAAGCACAACACCGATGCCGTTTCCAAGTGCATTAGAGGCACCATCGAAGTACAGGGTCCATTGGGATCCTTGTTCAGGTCCGTCATACGGTCCGTTACCTTCAATGTTGTCCAATGTCATGATATCCTCATCAGGGAAGTCAAACCTCATGGATTGGTAATCTTCAACAACTTAATGAGCTAGATGGTCAGCTAGTACACTCCCCTTTATGGATTTTTGGGTCGTGTACTGTATATCATATTCGGTCAGGATCATCTGCCACCTAGCTATTCTTCCAGATAAAGCAGGCTTTTCAAAGATGTACTTGATCGGATCCATCTTAGATATCAGTAGAGTGGTATGAGTCAACATGTACCGCCTTAGCCGGCGAGCAGCCCATACCAAAGCGCAGCAAGTTTTCTCGAGCAGTGAGTATCAGGTCTCACAGTCGGTAAACTTTTTGCTAAGGTAATAAATGGCATGCTCTTTTCGGCCAGACTCGTCATGTTGGCCCAGTACGCACCCCATTGAATTATCCAAGACAGTCAGATACATGATTAGCGGTCTTCCTTCGACGGGAGGCATCAAGATAGGAGGTTCTAGCAAATACTCGTTGATTTTATCGAAAGCAACTTGACAGTCATCATTCCATTTAACCACCTGATCTTTCTTCAACAGCTTGAAGATTGGCTCACAGGTAGATGTCAGGTGAGAAATGAACCTTGCAATGTAGTTTAGGCGTCCCAAGAAACCTCTAACCTCTTTCTCAGTGCGAGGGGCAGGCATTTCTTGTATAGCTTTGACTTTGGCAAGATCAACCTCGATGCCTTTGTTACTGACAATGAAATCCAAGAGTTTACCGGACCTGACTCCGAAAGTGCACTTGTTAGGGTTCAGTCTGAGCTTGTACTCCTTCAACCTGACAAACAGCTTTTGCAAATGGTCGAGGTGTTCTTCTTCCGTTTGTGAATGTGCTATCATGTCGTCTACATAGACTTCAATCTCATGATGTATCATGTCATGAAACAAAGCTACCATGGCACACTGATAGGTTTCCCCGACATTCTTCAGTCCGAATGGCATCACTTTATAGCAGAACGTACCCCACTGTGTAACAAAAGTAGTCTTCTCCATGTCTTCAGGGGCCATGTTGATCTGGTTGTAACCTGAAAATCCATCCATGAAAGAAAATACCTTGTGCTGAGCTGTATTGTCAACCAAGATGTCGATGTGCGGTAGTGGAAAGTCATCTTTAGGGCTAGCCCTATTTAGGTCTCTGTAATCCACGCACATTCTGACTTTTTCGTCCTTCTTAGGAACGGGCACAATGTTAACAACCCTTTGTGTATAGGAAGTAACAGTAAGAAACCCAACATTGAACTGCTTCATAACTTCTGCTTTGATCTTTTTATACATGTCGGGCCTCATGTGGCGGACTTTCTGTTTAATTGGTGGATAGTCTTCTCTTGTAGGGAGACGGTGAACCACAATGTCTGTATCGAGTCCCGGCATATCTTTGTATGACCAGGCGAAGATCTCAACATATTTATTCAACAGCTGAACTAGGCGCTCTTTGACACTTGGCTCTAGGTTGGTACCCACTCTGACTTCTTTTCTGTCTTCATCAGTACCCAAGTTGATTGTCTCTAACAGCTCCTCATGGGGCAGAATAGCCCTTTCTTCCCGTTGTAGCAGTCTAGCCAATTCTCCAGGCACTTCACAGTCTTCATCACCTTCGTATTCGGCATGGTAGACCAGATCTTCAGAGTCACTGAAGGCTATAGCAGAATTGTTACCCATGGAATCCGGAATGGAAGGGTACCTGCATTTTGTGAGTGTGGGTATGTGTAAGGGATAGCCACCTTTAAACAAATAAAATGTAAAAAGAAAGAAAATGAACACAAAAGTTTATATGTGAAAACATCCATGATTCATTAAAATGGCATATGAAGATGAAAAATCAAACCCTTACAAATGGACCTATGTACCTCGGGTAAGGCACATAGGTTAAAAGTGTACGAATTGTTTAAGAATTATTACAGACCAACAAAAATGTTTGAAAGATAAATTACTGATTTATGAAAGTAATGGGAACAAAGTCTTTTGCCTCCCAGTTGTTCAGTCCTCCGTCGACAGTAGGGAAAATCCAGTCTTCTAGGTTGCTTTCCTCTTCACCATCCTCCAAAGCATTGACTCCATGATGGGTGATCTTCACTGGTGGCCCTCCAGCCCGGGAGCGGCGTACAACCTTTTGAGCAGAAGCCGTGAAACCCAAGCCGAATTTATCAGATTTGAAAGGAAAGTCTGGTAGCTGACCCCAAATTGTGCTTCCTCCTTCTTCAATCACAGCCTTCGCATCCTTGAGGGATGATATCCGAGGCATAGGTTTGGTAATCAAGGGTACAGAAGACACCATCTTGGTTGCTACAACTTCAGGAGAAACCTCTTCAAAGTGCTGAAAGGGGGTATCGATGAACTCACCATCCAATTCAACATAGCAAAAAGAATTTAGATGGCTTATCATGTACTCCTCTTCGCCGTGAACTGTTATAATTTTCCCATGGACAGGGTACTTGATCATTTGGTGCAAAGAAGAAGTGACGGCTCCAGCATTATGAATCCAGGGTCTTCCCAATAAGCA
Organism: Vicia faba; assembly: GCA_948472305.1. Lineage (NCBI taxonomy): Eukaryota > Viridiplantae > Streptophyta > Magnoliopsida > Fabales > Fabaceae > Vicia > Vicia faba. The sequence continues at coordinate 628,675,328 of OX451735.1, read as the reverse complement.
AGAATAGGAGGGACGGATGTCCATCACATAAAATATGGAGTTGAAGGTTTCAGTTCCCACTTTAATCGGGATGTCCACCTCCTCGTGGACCATCCTTTTAGAACCATCAAAGGCTCTGACAATGATATTGCTGGGCTTCAGGGTTAGGCCTTCACAGTCTAACCTATCCAATGCTTTCTTCGGCAAGACATTTAAAGACGACCCAATATCAACCAGAACGTGAGCTAGAGTAGTCCCTCTGCATTCCACCGAGACATGCATGGCGTCATTATGCTTTCTCCCTTTAGACGTTAAATCAACATCGGAGAAGCCTAAACCATTGTCTGCTGTTAGGCTAGCTACACATTCCTGAAACTGGTCCGCGGAGGTTTCTTGAGGCACATGGTCCGTCTTCAAGAATCTGATCAAAGCTTTGGCATGAGCTTCGGAACAGAGCAACAGGGCCAGCATAGAGATTTTTGAGGGGGTTTGCCCCAGTTGTTATACAACATCATAGTCACTTTTCTTAATTATTTTCAAAATCTCTTCCATTTCCTTTTGAGTGGTCTCAGGGATGACCAAAGGCTGAGCCCTCGTCCTGACGGGCACTTCTTGGATCCTGTTCCCTTTATCAGCAGCAATAGCAGAGGGTACAACCACGGGAGTTACAACTTCTTCAATAACTGGAGTTCTCGCAGATATGTTGACCGGCACAAGGGTAACTTTAGGAGCAATTGAGGGTCCGAAGATTGCCCTTGGAGGAGAAATCTCCGGAGAGAAAATTCTTCTGCTGCGTGTGATTTTACTCGTTCTAGCAATGTTTCCAATGTCGGAAATCTCTTCGTCAGAACTTTCTTCAGCTGATTCAATCTGTTTAATACCATGGATGAAGATATCTCCCCCATAGTTCCACGGTATTGATTTGTTGGACTTGTACGGGATAGGCCCCGGCATAGTTATCTTCAGAGGTGTAATCTTCGGATCAGATGTAATCTTAACAGGTCTTTTGGAGACCTTGGAAAGATTGGCGGATATGGTAATCATAGCAACATCATTGACAGGAGTCGGTGTAACAGGAGTCTTTTTAAAAAGGATTTCTTGATTATCCATTAAGCGTTGGATGCCCAACTTTAACAATGGATAGTCGGTTGGTAAGGGTGAACAAAGGTAACAATCTTTTTCACATCCTGGGAAAATCCTAGCTTTCAACAAATTTAGCTTGATTATCGGTAACAGAGTCATCAAATCATCAATAATAGCAACATACATATATTCTTCAATAGCATGGGCATTGTGGCCATGCTTTGGCATTGGAGCAGAGATCACATTCGACTTTTCAGGGGCGTCGAATTCCACTTCCTTAGTGTCTATTAAATCCTGAATCTTATTCTTGATGGCCCAACAATTGTTGGTGTCGTGCCCCAGGCTGTTCGAATGATAATCACACTTGGCGTTGGGATGGTAATGTGGTGATGAAGTGTTAGGGTTTTTAGGGGCCTCCCTCAAACTGGAAAGGTTTAACTTCAAAAGATGGGGTAGAACCTGAGCGGGATTCATGTTTATCCAAGTATACTGCCGTTGTGGTCTTTCCACCCTTGCTTGGTTGGTTCTGGGTTGATTGTTTCTAGGCTGATCAGCTGCGGACTTCTGAATCATTACAGCCCCCACCGCTGGCCGACGCTCAACTCTTTCTTGACCTCTTTGAGAGTAGACAGCTGAGACTTCTTTCTTTGCTGGAAAAGTCTTCTTGATGGCAGCATAAGCAGATAAATGTTTTTGAATTTTACCGCTCTTAATTCCGACTTCAAGTCTCTCACCAGTTAGAATCAACTCGGTGAACCCCGCTGACGAACTTCCAATCAGGTGATTAAAGAATGAACCTGATAGAGTCCCCAAAAACATATCTACAAGCTCTCTCTCAAATAGAGGTGGTTGAACTCGTCCCGCCAAGTCTCTCCATTTTTGGGCATACTCCTTAAAGCCTTCATTGGAGACCATACCCATACTCTGTAATTGAGTACGAGTTGGTGCTAAGTCCATATTATATTGATATTGTCTATAGAAGGCAGCAGCCAAATCCTCCCAATTATGCATGCCAGACCTCTCAAGTTGGTAGAACCAATCCAATTGCGTCCCTGCCAGACTATCCTGGAAGAAATGGACCCACAGATCTTTGTCAGAGGAATGTGGTTGAATTTTTCTAACATAAGACCGTAGGTGCATCTTTGGGCAAGACAACCCATCGTACTTAGCAAAAAGAGGCACTTTAAACTTGGGGGAATGACAATCTCAGAAACCAAACCTAACTCTTCGAAATCCAGCCCAGGCACCCTCTGCACTTCCATGGCTGCCAGACGTTCTTCCAGATTTTTGTATTTGTCGTCTGTAGGAGGATACTGCTGTTCAGAATAGTCTTCATCCTCTTCTTCTTATTCTTCCTCAGACTCAGATGGCACTGCAACTCCCTTTCCTTTTCCTACCCCTTCATCAGATGTTGAGGGGAAGTCTAGGACCCTTCTAGTTTGACCTTCAAATCTTCTACCCAAAGTAGCCACACCAACCCTCTTCTTTTTCTTTTTCTCCTTTTCCTTCTCCAACAGAGCTTTAAGATCCTCCCGACCTTTTGCCAAGGTCATGAGTAGTTGTTGGAACTGTGAATTCTGTGCTTGCAAATCTTTGACCGTCTGCTCTATATCCATCTTGTTGAAATAAACAACAGAGAGATAAGGAAACCTGGTTTGAAGACCTGTTTATGCATATGATGAATGATATGTATTCATGTAATGCATTCAAGGATTCAGAAATTCAAATTTGTTGTAAACAAAAAGGAACACACGTCATATTAATAAGATAGAATTTGTTAGTACAAAAATGCCCCATGGGAAAAATAATACAAAATTCTAATGTAAAAAGACGTTGCCCATCCTCTTTGGTGCAATGTAGGTGTTGAGAGTCTGCTGTTCATGGAGTCGATGAGTAAGTTCTAAAACCTTCTTCTCACTGGCGTAGAATTGGGCTTCAAAAGTATTGCGTTCTCCCTTGAGCTGTATCCAACTCCTTTGCAAATCTTCTAGTGATGTCGGCATGTTAGGATGTAGGAGGGTGTATGGAACCTCTCCTTCCATAACAGGCTCTTTGATCACAGGGAGAATGTAGGGGTAAGTCATCATAATACTTTGGGCGCGGGTTCGTACCCACTTGAGGTAAGGCTCAAGGGGGATGGAATTCTTATGTCCCAAGGTCTTACTGTCCACCTTGTTGGGCATCCTCCAAGCTCGGATAAACCTTTATCGAAGTCCTTGAGCGTCGTTGTCAAAGTCAAAAACCAAGTCTGGAATCAGCATGTCATGAGGGCCATCCCTTTGGGCATACCCAAACTGTCTCAGAGCTAAGCAGGGGTTGTAGGTAATGCCTCCCCTAATGCCAAGTAGTGGGACATTAGGGAATTCCCCACAACGATCAATGATGGTGACATTTTCTTTGGACCGAGAACACCAATGAACATCAGAATATGTAAGAGTCATCAATCGTTGTGACCACCTCAAGCCTTGCTCATTCTTCAAGACTGACTGGGGAAAGTGAGAAATAAACCACCTTTCTAGAAGAGGAGTACAACACATGAGAACACCTCTTTTTCTCATTTTTCGTGTGTGAAATGAGTGGAGGATGTCCCCAAGTAAAGTAGGCACTGGGTTGCGAGATATGAAAATCTTGACAACATCCACATCTATAAGTTGATCAGGGTTTGGGAACAAGACCAACCCATAGATGAGAAGAGCCACAATCTCCTCAAAAGCTTGTAGATCTAGAGAATTCCAACAGTCTTGAGCTTTCTCAAATAGGAACTTTTCCAAGAAACCCTTGACACCACTTCTGGTTTCCCAATGACCTATGATATCAGATGGTTGCAAGTGTAAGGCTTGAGCAACATCTTCAGGCTTTGGATCTCTTTCCGTACCGTTGTAGGGTAGTTGATGGAGAATAGGAATTCTCAGGAGTTGAGAAAATTCCTCCAAAGTAGGCACTAACTGGTAGTCACGAAATGTGAAGCAGTGGTGTAGGGGGTCAAAGAACTGGAAGAGAACTTTCACCATGTCTTCCTCAGTGTTGGAGTTGACCAAGTTGAGAAGTCTACCATGTTTTTCAGTGAATGGAGAATACTCTGGAATCTTGGAAGTAAACTCCTTGGGTTGAGGAGGAATTCTCACAAGGTTGACTTGGATTGTTTTCCTGCAGAGTGGATCCATTACCTACAAAACAGGAACAAAGATGAAGATCCAAAATCCTTGAAATGGTTAGTGGATGCATATAATGCTTCATGATGCTCACGATGTATGCACAAGTATATGTACAAGCAAGTCACGCAAGTTCCTAGTTTCAGGCTTGCATGGGGTTTCATAGGTAAGTACCCTCTTGAAGTTTAGTTGGATCAACCTGTCCTATAAATAGTAACCGGGTTCTAAGGAGCTCAATATCACTGGATTATTTTCTGTGTTCATTGTTTCAGTTTAGCCACTTTACTGGCGAGCGAAATATTCCAAGAAAACAACCCTCAATGAGTGTAGTATCGAGTATCTACCAACTCCGGACTGCACCAAAGCCGGTCATCTCACTACCCCTAAAAAGACCAAGATGGTCAAGTAAAGGTTCTAAAAGTCCATTAGTGCTTCATGACATCACTCAGCGGCCCCGTATTCTCTTTGATTGACTCAAAGGATACCGGTACCCACAAATATGTCGCACTAATATAGCTATTGCTTCAACCATATTGGTATACCCCGTACAGTTTCCACAACGTATTGCTATTTACCTATGAATGTTTCCCAAATCCGGGTAGAGGATTTCAAACCTAAACAATAAAAACAAATGTAAAGCAATCAAAGCAAACAAAGTAAGCATGTAAAGGTGATCTAAACCCTAAGGTAACCCCACTTTTAAGTTATATCCCCAGCAGAGTCGCTAGTTCTGTGATACGGTGGGAAAACTGACTTGATGTTTTGCGTTTGTGTTCACAAATGTTTCGGTTTAGCAAGAGTCGCCATCGACTTTTTATTTTATCCAAAGGAAAGGTCAAAAAGCACAGGAAATACCTTTGAGATGTTTTCTTGGGTTCGGGGGGTAGATTATGAAAAGGGAAGGTGCTAGCACCCTTTTCATCCATGGTTTTCCATGGGCTCTTAGTTACTTGTTTAGATCACTTGCTTTTGCTTTTCAACTGTTTGAAATGGTGCTTTGTGTGTGGTTTTAAAAATATTTTGAAAAGAGGCTTTTGTCTAGGAAACCTTTGTAATGATTCTTGTTTGAATATATACAAAGGTGTTTGTCTTTTGAAAATATGTTTCAATGTTTGAAAGTTTGTTTTGGGAAAATGTTTTGAAATTGTGGTGTGTTTGAAAATAGCAAGGATGTTTTAAAAGTTGATCAAGTAACTAGGAGTCGTCTACCCTAACTCAAAGATCTTTTCTACACATTTTTAACCCTTTGACATTGTTGTTTTACCATTGTATTTGGTAAACAATCTTGTGTTTGGATGTTAAACGGGACGGGCGTGGGTCATCGTATGACCATGATAGCAATTGTGCCAAGTATCTTTAGCAAGTTTTTGTGGGACTAGATCATTTTTGTATAGGCAACCAAGATAGCGTCATCGAGGGACTATGATCTCTTTGTTTTGTTTTTTTTTTGCCAAGATACCTAGCATGCATACCATGGCCATGTTTAAGGCAACAAGCGGATGAAACCCTAGGGGTGCTTGTGTGCATTGTGTTGTCATTTTTTATGCATTTTTGTCTTGTATTAGTCATGCTATTTGTTTGATTTTGGTTATCATACAAAACCTAATCTTACTATCATGGTATATTTGAAAGCAATAAAAGCGTAAAAGTAAATCTACGACTATTACAACATTGATATGGGGAGGGGGATACAAGTTTGAATATGGGGTATTTTGCAAGAAAATAAAACCCTAATTTCAACTATTACAACCAAATTGAATTCATTGTAAATAATAAATTGACAAATATTTAAATGTGCAATTAAATATAAATATGCAAAATATTTTTTGTTGTATTTATTTTATGTATGTAAAATAAATTATTTAATGTATCAAAAATAAGAAAATAAAAGATTATTTTTGAAAAGGGTAAAAACCCTAATTTTGGTTTAAGAAAATATATATATTATAATTATTTATTTATATACAAGAAAATAAAATAAAATATATACAAAAGTGTTAAAAAATAAAAATGTGTGAGAAAAATATTATTTGAGTGTATAAATAATAAAAATAAAAATATATAACATTTTTTGTATTATTTATGAATTTATTTTAAGAAAATAAAAGTATATATTATTTAATAACTATTTCTATGTCCAAAAAATAATAAAATAAAATGTGAAAATTTAAGAAAATATTTTTGGTGATTTTTTATATTTAGAAAAAATAATAAAAGTCAGAAATGAAAATAGAAATAGAAAAAAAAAATCAATGGGCCAAGGGGGTGTAGGAAGTAAACAGGGGGTGTCAAAAGCAAGGCAAGCAAGCCCAGCCCATTTTCCACTTCATCTCTAACCTCGGAACAAGAAAAACACGCGCCCTGTTCAAACTGCTAACTCCTGCATTTGTGCTTAAAAGTAAAAACTTGCAACATGAAAGTTATAGCTCTTGATCACACGATTCTAACCATATAAACAACTTAATCTAACTCTCAAAGACCAGAGAGAACTTCATTGGCCCTAAATCTTGACCTAGTTTTTTTCCAGAAAGTTCAACTATCAAATACTCCTAGCTCAGTTAACATAAATGAATTCTATGCATATGTACAACTCAAGGGCAATGAGGACTACATTTTTTATTCACAAAACTAAGCCTAATGATTCCTAAATAGAGAGATAGAAGTTTGAAATTTACCTGTTTCAGTCAAGCTCAAGTATGGTAATGCAACAACTTTCAGTGAGGCCTGAGGTTCTTTTGAGCTTGCTTGATGTTCCCTTGATATTTCCCAATGCTTGGCTTGCTTTGAAATTGCTTGAATCTTCCTATAGAACTCAACCTGCAAACTCAGAATTTGAAAATGGTGAAGTGTGTAAATGGAGTTACAGTGACTTGGGAATGGTTGGGATAACTTAGGTATGTTGTATGGAGTGTGTCGGAACTGGTTTGGGACAAAATGCAAGAGGCAATGTGAAGATGAAAGTGATTCTGCAGGGCCTGCCCTGTTTTTGCAAGAACTTGTGTTTTGGTGTTTTGGAGGGTTTAAGAACTTGCTAGCTCGTGTTTCTGACCTTAGGCAATGTGTAAAACGTGTTTGAAATGAATACAACACTTGGTTATATCAGATTACAAAGTTGTTGACCTTTTGCATAATTACTTGGTTTTGAAGTAAAAGGTGATTTTGACAATGCTATGGCCTGTACAGGCTAGCTCCAAGCACGCACATAGTTGGTTTACCTTGCCCTAATTTTGTGAAGTTGGTTTTCTGCAAAATATTGGGTTCACAACTCAAGAGAAACAACTTGACATAAAGCAAGCTTTATCAAAATGGCAATGTTGCCTTTTTGCCATTTTTAGATTAATTCCTTGTGCAATGCCCTAAAGCTCAGAATAAAGCCTTAATCCAATTTTTTTGCATTCAATTTTTGAGCGTGGAAGGGTTTAAGGACCTTTAAACCAAGTAAAAGCATGGTTGGACAAAATTTGCAACTTGTATCATTGTGCAAAATGCCTTGGCCAAAAGTGACAATTTCCCATTTTCAAAGTTTTGATTCTCCCTAACCACAAATGATCTTGGAGAGTTATTTGACATTTTGGAAATCTCGTAACATTATCTACAATCCATATTTGAAATGAATTTTGAGATTCCACTTGGAACTATGTGAAAAATTGCCATGAAGATAGGTCAAAATCCTGCCTAAACTAGGGCAAAACTTCACTAAGTTAAAAGTTTCATGGACCCTTATTCACAAAATCATAACTTGAGATCCAAGCATATTTTGGGAAAAATTTGTGAATAAAAGTTTTAGATTTTGTGTAGGACTACAACTTTCATGTTGGAAGTTTTCTTTGAATCCAATTTCATCATGGTGAAAAAATTGGGAAACTTTGGGAAAAAATAAGAAATTTTCATAACTTAGAAAATTTGTAAGTTATGAAAATTTTCCATTTTAAACCCTAATTTTAAAAATTAGGTTTCTTGGTGAACAAGTTTCATGTTTTGATACATCTTGATGAAAAATGACCCTTGACACTTGATTTTGACCAAAAAGTCAAAGTTTAACTTTTTAGTATACAGTTGATTTTTGATTAGTTGACTGGAAAATTCATCTGTCAATCCAATGCAATTGAGATCTTTTGAACCTTGTGATTAGGTCAAGATGATTCCATTGAGTCCTTGAATCCATGCTTGAACCCAATTTGCCATTGGCGAGGTTAAAAATCAGAAATTGCCCTTTTGCAGTAAAAACCCTAAAAATAACCATTTTACCCTTTTGATGATCTGATCAAATTTCTTGAGGAGTTGTGGTCCAAACTTGATCAAATGGTTCATATGAGTCTATAATGTTGATGTGGATAAAAAATTATGAGGTTTGACTGTAAATTGGCCACATTTGACTTTTCCCCCAATATAGCTGATCTTTAGGTCAACTGTCCAATTGACTGGGCAAAAATTTGATTCAAGGCTTGAAACTTGGTATGAGCAATCTTAGGAGTTCAATATGAAGCATGAAAGTCACATTGAGCATTGAAAGTCCAAAAATCCTTGTGCAAACTCAAACCCTAATTTCAGGTCAACAATGCAAGGAGATGTCTTGAGCAGAGCAAACCCTAGCTTGGTCTTGAATTCAAAGAGTCTTGTGGGGAGAATCTTGATAAAATGAGAGGGCAAATTTTGGGGTACAACATAATGCATATTGTAATACGGTGGGAGAACTGACTTGGGTGTTTTGCGTTTTATCACAATTGTTGCAGATAACAACAGTCGCCACTGGATTTTCTCTTATCCAATAAAGGAAAGGGTGAAAAGAACAGGAAATACCTTTTGAGAATTTTTTCTTGAGTTCGGGGGGTAAGTTATGAAAAGGGAAGGTGTTAGCACCCTTTTCATCTATAGTTATCTACGGGCTCTTAGTTGCTAGCTCACTTTGAAATGCTTTGTTTGAAATGTGTTTGTGATGGGTTTTGAAAGTATTTTTGAAAAGTGCCTTCGTTAAGGTGAACTTTGTAATGATTCTCGTCTCTATAAGAACGCATACAAAGTGTTGACTTTTGAAAATATTTCATTTGAAAGTGTTGGTGTGTTTGAAATATGTTTTGAAAATGGTTGTGAGCAAGCAACTATGAACGTTCTATCTACTAAAAAAGTATTAGTTCTTTTCCTCCTCCTTTAGATATTGCTATCTTACCATTAATTGGTAAGAAAACCTATCATTGGATGTGAAGGGACAGACGTGGGTCATTGTATAGCCATAGAATACAATGTTGTAGGATACATTAGAAATTTGTAAGGGTCTAAGATCATTTACCGAAGGCAACATTGAAGGGTCATTGAGGGACTACGATCTTGTTTTTGATTATTTTTGCTAAAGTATCCCACATGCGAGACATGACTATTTTTATCAAGGCAACAAGTAAGGTTAACCCTTAGAGGTGCAAGTGTGTAAAGCGTTTTGATTTCATGCATTTGTTCTTGAATTAGGGTTTGTTATTTATTGATTTTATGTCTTGCCATACACACCCTAATTACTAGCATTTATATTTAAAGCGATAAATTACGGAAATGTAAAACTCTACGCTATTAAATAATTTAGGGGATGGGGGGGGGGGGGGGGGGTACAAATTATAAATAGGGATGAAAGCAATTAAAACCTAATTACTATTACAACCAAATTAAATAAAAAGTCTCAAATTCAAGATTCTTGGTGTTTAGGCTAACATGAGTCGTGTCCTGTGACACGGGAACCCATGTCAGGGCCCTGTAATAATCCATGCATGCCTTTTTTGTCTCATCTGAGCTGACACGGGCCGTGTCCTGTGACACGGGCACCTGTGTCAGAATCTTGTCCTGCGATTTTGTCAAGCTTTTAATCCCAGTAAGATTGACACGGGTCGTGTCCTGTGACACGAACACCTGTGTCAAGACCCTGTCCTGTTATTTGTCCTGTTCTAATCCCAGTAAGATTGACACGGGCCATGTCCTGTGACACGGGAACCCGTGTCAAGACCCTGTCCTGTCATTTGTTCTGTTTTCTCCCTGACACGGCTTGTATCAGGTAACACGGCTGGCCGTGTCAGGCTTCCAGAAGCATTTTTCTGTAGTTTTGAGTGTTTGCAACTCTTCTACTCTGACTTTTCCTACTTTATTCTTTTGAAAATGAAAGTAAAATGATACATGAACAAGGATATCACAGTTTGAGAAAACTTACCTCTTGAAGTGAAAACTTAAAATGTGTATGGATGTTTCCAAGTGCAATGTGATGATTGATTTAACTTCCTTAGACCTCCTTGAAGTTATTTCGATCCTCACTTTGTGCTTAAAGTGTTTGGGTCTTGTTGTACCCCAAAATTTTCCCTCCCATATTTCTCAAAACATTTCAAGAAAGATTCTCAAGTTGCTCAAGGAAGTCCAAGGGTTGACCAGACAAGCTCCCTCCTAAAGGCAGTCTACCTCAAATTAGGGTTTCATGTTGCATCAAGATACTTGAGTCCAAGGGATCCCAAATGCTCACCAATGTCCTAATATGTTCTCAAGATCATCCATGTCAACTTTCAAGCCTTGCAGAGAAAATTTGCTCAGTCAATTGCTCAAAGGCCTGAAAATCGACTGTACTAGGGCAAAAGTCAACTGTGGCCCACATACATTCAAACATCAAGATTTTTGGTCAACATCCTAATTTTTAAGTATATTTCATCATTTGATCAAGGGTTGATAATGATTCATCAAGGATTGCTCATAATTCATCAAGAACCAAAAGTTGCTAAATTAGGGTTTTGCAAGAAAAGTCAACTCAACTTTGACCAAGCATAACTTTCTCACACTTTATGAGAAATGACCCATCCAAATCTCATTTTGAAGAGGATTCCATTCTATACAATCCATCTTCAGCTCCCAAGTTTAAAATATGCACTCACAAGAAGTTATGAATTTGGACATTATAGGTCATTTTGAAAAGTCAACAAAAGCACATTTTTTGTCAAACCTTCATACATGAGCATTGAATATCAAATTTATATGAGACCAAAAGGGTTGCTTAGAGGACATCTCAAGATTTCTAAAAAGTCTACGAACACCTTCAAAGATTCAAAATTGAGGAAGTTATGCATTAGTGAAGTTGACCTTTTTTGCAAAATTGCCAAAAGTCAATTATGCCTAAAACTTCAAATTTGGCCAAATGGGCCCACTCTTTTGCACTTTTTTGAGTTGGCAACATGGTCCACGAGCCCTAGCCTTTGCCACTTGTCATTATCTTATTTATATTATTTATTTTGATTTTTATTTGAATTAAATCATTTTAAATCAAAACAAATCATATAAAATCCAAAATATTGAAATTCAAAGATTTTTTACATGATTCAGGTCTTAATATCCAGCTAGCATGAGATCAAATTCGTGTAAAGGCATGGTGTGCACAAAAAGATTGAATTAGGCCATTTTTGGAAAGATATTCAAGGTGTATCAAATCAAAATCAAATTCATTGATGGAGGAAGATTGAGGCCAGGTTTTCAACCCTAATTCATTCCTCAATACATATAGAAGGAATGCAGACCAAAAACTAGGTTAGAAGGAGGCGTATGAACCAGAAACAAAACTTGAAAAAACAAGAAAAAGTGCAAACACGAATTCCCACTTAGAGGCAATTTCAAGATCCTTGGACTACCTCAATCGCTTCCTGGGAGTGCAGGCAAGCGAAAGCAATCAAGAACAAGCGTTCCCAAGCCCTATATCTCACTGTAAGTCCATCACAACATTGCTTATTTCGTGAATTAGGTTTGCATGATTTAAGCATTGATAGCATGAATTAATCATATATTATTGATCCCTAGAACATTTGCAAGCATTCTGTAATGTTTAATTGCATTTATATGGCTTGTACAAGATTTCACCATGGCTAGGGTTTATAGCTTCGATTTAGGAGTTTTGTTTACAGGAAAAATTGGGCCATGAAAGGGCCACCAATAAACTCAGCAGGTCCAGACGAAGCTGTCCATGGCCTTCGTTTTTATTTATCACGCTTGTGTTGAGTTTTGAGATTTACAGGACTTGTAGCGACGAACAAACGTCCGTAGGTAAAAGTCTGGGACTTTTACCAACGGAGCCAGGAGGAAGAAGGTGTCGTGGCAAACAACCATTCGCCCATTTGAATTTTTGCGCGAGTTTTTCTATATTACGCTTGTTTATAATAAAATTATTGTTTTGTATTATTATAACAACTAACACAAATGGCCCAGTGGTAGCTAGGCTAGCGTTAAGGCGTTGAGGAGCTTGAGGTCAGGGGTTCGACCCCTGCCTCATACGTTTGCATTTTTCTTGATTTCTTTCTACAGATCCCATGTGCCATAAAGACCCAGGTCCACCATATGACCTCACCATCCCATCAGCCAAATATCCCGAGATCCAAATCCAAAGGCCAGCAATGAGGGAACATCATGAGGCACACACCCCTCAAATTACTTTACAGGCCCATTCTCTCTTTCTATTTTCTTTTATATTTTGTTTTATTTAATTTATTTATTTATTTTATTTACTAACACAAAAATTAATTATTTCCTTTTTATCAAAAAATCACAAAAAAATAATACATTTCACAAATTAGGTTTAGATTTTGTTTTTTTATCAAAAAATTAATTAATTTAATTAGGTTGTTAATATTAGATAACTTTAATTCTTTTTGAAAATAATTTAAAATCAATTAGAAAATTAGGGTTTTTTCAAAATTTAATAATATTTTATTTTTTTCCTAAAATAACCAAAATAAAAAAAAGGCCACGTAATTATTTTCATTAATTAATTTAATTAACTAATTAATTTTTGTATTTAATTTAGAAAACCTAATTCTTTTCTTAAAAACAATTAAAAATAACAAAAAAACAATTTTTCTTTTGATTAGGTTAGAAGGGTTAAAACCCTAGTTCTCTCCCGATCTAAATTTCTTCGTGCGCGCTTTATTGTTTTATTATTTACCATATTAATGTAACTGCTCACAAGTTGTAATAGTTAATTAGGACTTTTATTTTCATTTATCGCTTTATTTTTTAAGGGTTTGTTTTTGGCTATGTAAATACCCGAAGCCTTGTAATAGCGTAGTTTAATTTCCGCACTTTAAATTCCGCAAAATATTAAACTGTTAGATGTATGATATTAGGATGCATGACAAGAATGTATGTAAAGCTTTAAAACGGTTAGATAACCCTAAAATATGCAAAGATAAATAATCTGAAATTGAATCACTCGCACATGCTCACTCCTAGGGTACACTCCCACTTGGTTTCCTTCGGTAAACGGTTATTGAGTATAGGATGCTTTAGTGGTCGTCCTTTTGTCCAAAGATCAAAGTTGCCTCGGAATGGTTGCCTCGGATATTGTTGCCTCGGATAATTGATCTAAGACATTAGGGTTATTACTAAGACGTCCTAACATTGCTTTAGTGACCGTACGTCCCTTTCGAATTGACCCTCAAAACTCCGACGACGGTGCTACCTACTCACTAATAATGGGATAGCGCTGTCTAAAGGAAACGAACATAAAACAATTCTTTTTTCGAGTAAATAGATTAGTTATTAAGTACTTGCTCAAACAAAACAAACTTTTTCACACTTACACTCCTTTACAGACAAAGTTTTCAAAAACACTTCATTACACTCTTGAAGACAGAAGCAAGAGTTAAATCGAAGTCAAAACAAAAACTTTTCAAAACACACAAGCACACAAAGAAGAAATTTTGAAAATGATGAGAAAGTACCTAAGAGCCCATGGATAGAAAGGGTGCTAATACCTTCCCTTTTTATAATCTACCCCCTGTACTCAAAAATATCTCGAAAAAGGAATTTTTCTGTGCTTTTTTTCCTTTCCTTGTTGGATAAAATAAAAGACGGTGGCGACTCTTGCTTACCGCGATATTTTGCGAACACAAACGCAAAACGCGAACCAATATTCCTAAAAACAAGTCCCGGTTCTGGCCACCGTATCCCAGAACTGGCGACTCTGCTGGGGAAATAATAAGTGGGGTGTACCTTAGGAATAGTTCATCATATTGTTTTCTATTGCTTGATTTGATTGCTTTATCTTTTTTGGCTTTGTATCAGAGTTACTATAGATCCTAACCCAAATCTGGGGACACCTTTTAGGTAAGTAGCAATAGACTGTAAGGGATCTGTACGGCGTAGACCGATACGGTTGAAGTAGTAGCTACGTTAATATGGCACATTAGTTGGTACCGATACCCCTTGTGGAGGAACAAGGAAGGCATGGGGCTGCTATATGGGTCATTAAGCATTGTTGTACCCCAAAATTTTCCCTCCCATATTTCTCAAGACATGTCAAGAATCATCTCCAAGATTGTTCAAGATGGCTCAAGAGTTGGACAGACAAATCACCTCCTAAGGCAGTCAATTCAAAATTAGGGTTTTGGGTTGCATCAAGGTCCTCACATCCAAATGGTCTCAAATTCTCCCCAATGTCCTAATATGTTCTCAAGTTCATCCATGTCAAATTTCAAGCCTTGCAGAGGAAGTTTGGTCAGTCAATTGCTCAAGAGGTCCAAAAATCGACTGTGCTAGGGCAAAAGTCAATTGTGACCTACAAATAGTCAAACCTCTAGATTTTAGCCAAAATTATCATTTTAAAGGATAATTCATCATTTGATCAAGGGTTGATCATGATTCATCAAAGATTGCTCAAGATTCATCAAGATTCAAAAGTTGCTAAATTAGGGTTTTGAAGGAAAAGTCAACTCAACTTTGACCAAGCATAACTTTCTCATACTTTATGAGAAATGACCCATCCAAAGCTCATTTTGAAGAGGATTCAATTTCCTACAATCCATCCTCACACCCCAAGATCAAGAAATGCATTCACAAGAATTTACAAATTTGGACATTATAGGTCATTTTTGAAAGTCAACAAAAACACCTTTTTTGCTAAAGCTTATAACTTGAGCATGGAATATCAAAATGAGATGAGACCAAAAGGGTTAGTTAGGGGACATCTTAAGGTTTCTAAAAAGTCAAAGAACACTTCTAAAAGTTCAAAATTGAATAAGTTATGCATTGTTGAAATTGGGCATTTTTCCAAAATTGCCAAAAGTCAACTATCCTCAAAACTCCAATTTTTGACAAAAGGGCCCACTTTTTTCCACTTGATTTGGTATTATCACACCACAAACGTGTACCATCTTCAATTTCATGGCCATTCATTTATTTTTCTATTTTATTTAATTTTTATTGAATTAATTCATTTTAAATCAATATTAATTCAAATAAAATCCAAAAATTGATGGAATGATATCTTTTTTATCATTGAAGATTTCAATTATCATGATTCACATAATCAAATTCGTATCAAGCATTGTTGTGCACAAAAAATCAGATTTGGTACAATTTTGGAAACTTGTTAATGGAAGATCATATCAAATCTCCAATCTTCAATACTCATGGATTCAAGGCCCAAAGATTAACCTAATTCATTCCGATATACACACACAAGCTGTACACATCAAGAGCACGACCTAAGCACTGCAGAAACGGCCAAACCAAATTGGAGAAAAAACTTGGAAAATTGAAAACTGAAATCCACCATAGAGCACGATTCAGTCCAAAATCTCAACGTAGTTCCTTGTCTGCTATCCCCTGAAGCGATTGGAATCAAAACCAGGCCTTCTCCCTCCCTACAACGCACTGTAAGTGTTCACGAACATAGCCATGTACATGGGATCGTGAATCCGTTATCTTGCATCCTTTTGCCATTTTTTTGATATATTTGTGATCCTTGCATAATTTCTAAGCATTCTGCATTGTTTAATTTTGTTTTCATAGCCTGTATTGTAATGCCCGAACCTAGGGTTTCTTTTCTTGGTTTTTAGGCGTTTGCTTTGCTGGTAAAATTAGGACTAATAATGGGTATAGAGATGATTAGGAGAACGAGACGAACAAGATGATGGGTTTGGTTTGCATTTTTGTGACCTAGAATGCATTATAGGATGATGCCACGGATCTTGATGCGAAATAAAATCCACAGGAAAAAATACAGTCTTCGTTGAAGAAGACGAAGACGTGTCTCTGCTTCATTGGCTTGTTCAAATGTTTAGCGCGTTTTTTTTAATTCCCAGGCATATTAAATGTTTTCAATATATTATTTGTTTTGTATTCCATTAACAAATAAGCAGCATGGCTCAGTTGGTGGAAGCGTGAGCGGAATACCATTGGGACCTGGGTTCAAATCCCAGGTCCCCCAAAACATTTATTTGATTTTTCTTCAGGCACTCTCATGCAATGCTCAAAACGTGGTCCACCATATGCCTCAAAGATCCAGGCGCCAGATGGCCTCCTGGCCAAATCTGAGGCTAAGATTGAGGGACTATCATGTGTCCAAGTCAACAAGCGCATGGGTGATCCAAAAAGTCAAATAAGGCTGGCGTAATTGGGCATGGAGATTGCTCTTTTCACCACCAATTTGGGCTTAACACCCCCCCGGGTTTATTTCTTTTTCTCTTTTATATTTCTTTTTAGTTAATTTTTTATTAATTATTATTATTATTACCAGCCAATTAATTTTTTCTCATAAAATCAAAAACATAAAAATATTATTTTTATTTATTAAATTTAATTTCATCACTCTATTTTTGTAAATAATTATTAACCAATTAATTTAGTTTTTTAATTAGGTACAATTTTAATATTTTTGCAATAAATTAAAATTAATATAGAGTTAGGTTTTTTTTAAATAATTTTAATCAATGTTATTTTATTTCCTTAAATTTTAAAAAATCCAAAAATATTTCCTTTTATTAATTAATTAATTAACTTAGGTTTAATTTAATTTGATTCAAAAATAACAAAAAACGTACTTTCTTTCAAAAAAGGGTCAAAACCCTAAAAAATACGCCGATATAATTTTCTCGCACGCGTTTCATTTTTTTATCCAATATTGTAATTGCTTCCGGTATGTAATAGCTTTTAACTAGGACTTTATTTATTTATCGCTTTCTTTTATTTTCCGCAATTTAAATTAAAGGGTTTGTTTTTGGCGATGTAACTACCTGACGCCTTGTAATAGCTTAGATTTAATTTCCCGCGATTTAATTTCCGCACAATATTAACTGTTAGATGTCTGATAATAGGGAATGCATGACAAGATCCAATGTATGAACTTAAAATCAACATAGCTCGCCCATAACATGTACAAATAAAATTAATCGAAATAACACACTTGCACATGCCACTCTTAGGGTACACCTCACTTGGTTGCCTTCGAACGTGGTCATTGAGTATAAGAAGTTTTAGAGGTCGCCCTCTTGTCCAAAGATCATAGTTGCCTCAAAACGGTTGCCTCAGAAAAATGATCTAGGATATTAGGGTTACCGCTAATGCGTCCTAACATTGCTTTAGTGACCACATGTCCCTTAATCGAATTGACCCTTAAAACTCCAATGACAGTGCTACCTACTCCTCGATAGTGGCATAGCATTTTCTAAAGGACATTAGCACAAATTAATTTCTTTTTCGAGTAGGTAAATGGTTCCTAAGTACTTGCTCCTTTTAAAATAAAATAAAACTTTTCGCACTCACACTCTCTTCAAAACAAAAACTCTTTTCGAACCCACAAACACAAAGAAAAGCAAAATTACACAATGAGCAAGTACCTAAGAGCCCGTGGATAACCACGGATAGAAAGGGTGCTAACACCTTCCCTTTCTATAATCTACCTCCCGAACCTGAGAAATATCTCAAAAAGGAATTTTTCTGTGCTTTTATCCTTTCCTTGTTGGATAAAATAAAAGACGGTGGCGACTCTTGCTTACCGCGACATTTTGCGAAAACAAACGCAAAACGTGAACCAGCATTCCAAAACAGTCAGTTCTCATTCCCACCAATCACAGAACTGGCGACTCTGCTGGGGAATGTCAAATAAGTGAGGTGTACCTTAGGATTAGATCACTGTGTTTTCAATTGTATGCTTTGTATGATTTACATTTGTGGGTTTGTATCGGAGTTCTATAGATCCTAACCCGGATTTGGGGATACCCTTTAGGTAAGTAGCAATAAACTATGAGGGATCAGTACGACGTAGACCAATACAGATGAAGCAGTAGCTACATTAGTGTGGCACTTTAGTCTGTACCGATATCCCTTGTGTTGGAACGAGGAAAATATGGGTCTTCTAAAGGGGTCATTAAGCACCAACTGACCTTAGAACCTTAAATTGACCAACTTGGCCATAGAACAATAGCAGTATGCTACACTAATTGAGACTAAACTCTCGCGATGATTCCGGCCGCAAGAAAAGGTTGCTAAACTGGAATTATGACCGATTGAGGGTAGTCAGTGATATTGAGATCCTCTAGAACCCGGTTACTATTTCTAGGATATGTTAAAACCAACTGAACTGAAAGAGGGTAGTACCTAAGCTCCATGCCAGCCTGAAATCTAAGGGCTTTCAGTGTGACTTGTGTGCCTTTACCATGTTTGCTTTTTGTGGATACTTGTGGTGTGCTTACTATCATGACATCATGACATCATAACATTGCATACATATTGCATAAGGACTAACCTATTTCAAAGACAGGAGGGTTTCATCTTTGCTCTGTTTTGTAGGTCATCATGATGCCCATGCGTAAGAATACTATCCAGATCAACTTTGTCCAAGTCCCTACCTTGCTTAAAGAGTTGGTTGCCAATATGCCTGACACTACTTCCTTCATCAGAAGGCATGGTTCTCTTCTCAGTTTGGTCACCTCCAAATTGGACGAACAGATGATGAGTGTCCTGGTCCAGTTTTATGATCCGCTGTACCATTATTTTACTTTCCAGGACTTCCAGCTGGTTCCTAACCTAGAAGAGTTCTCTGAGATGCTCGGTATCTCTGTTCTGGAGAAGACTCCGTTTACTGGTTGGGAGAAGACCCTTAGGCCCGAAGAAATTGTTGCAGCCCTTCATTTGACTAAAGAGGAGGTAATGGCTAATTGGGAGACTAGAAGTGGGGCTAAAGGTTTTCTGACTAAGTTCTTGGTTGGCAAGGCTAACTACTTCTGGGATAGCCTAGACTTTAAGGCGTTCGAGGATATTCTGGCTCTTCTGATTTATGGCCTGGTATTGTTTCCGAATCCTGACACTTTTGTTGATGTGAATGCTATAAAGATCTTCATCTCTCAGAACCCTGTACCCACTCTCTTGGGTGACATTCTTCATCAGCTCTATGCTCGTACTTCCTGAAAGAGGGGAACCTTGATGTGCTGTGCTCCTTTATTGTCGAGGTGGTTTATTTCGCACCTCCCCAAGTCAGTACTGAAAAACAAAGAAGGAATGGGCTGGGCTTATAGGGTGATGTCCCTTTCTCATAATGACATTATCTGGACTCCCAAGGGTATGGATGAGGTGACTATCATTGATCGCTGTGGAGAGTATCCTAATGTTCCATTGCTGGGAACCCATGGAGGAATTTCTTACAACCTATGCTTAGCTCTTCGTCAGTTTGGAAGAGCCAAAAGAGAAGGACCTCATGAGATGTTGATGCCTCATATCATCTTTGATTTTCAGGGAGATAGCGACGAGCAACGTCGTAGATTCATAAGGGCTTGGGACAGAGTTCACCAATTAGATCCACATGAGTTGGGTCCAAAGACTTCTCTGCCAATGGAGCCATATCTCAGATGGGTCCGCATCCGTGCTCAAAAGCTAGGTATGCCATATAAAGTCGTCTGGCCTATCACTCTTGAAGTTGCTAATGAAGAAGGGGTTCTTCTAACCATTCTCCATCCTTATATGCCCACTGACATTGGGGCACTGAAGAGATCTTAGATGCAACTGCGGGAAGAACGAGATTCTTATCGGGAGAAGTTCAACGAACAGGAGCAGAAGATCCAGAGGTTGACTAGGCAGTTAGAGAACAAGCGGATTCTCAACGACTATGTCCGCACTAATAAGAAGAGACCATGGGAGCATTGATGGACCTTTGATGATTTCTTTTCCAGTTTTTTACTTTACTTTTCAGTATTTCCATTCTTGTAATGCCTTAAGGGCAATTTGTTGAATAATTTAAATTTTGAAGTTTAAATCTAATAAAGTGTGTTTCCTTTCTTGTTTACAAATTTGAATCCCGATTGTCTTTGAAATCATAAATCATACGCATTTCATCCTATGCACTTCATAAATAGGTACCCTTTACAGGTCTCTTATCTTCTTCGCTGTTTATTTCAGCATCATGTCTACTGAACCTTCAACTGAGAAAGCTATTAAGGCCCTCCAGGCTCAGAATGTCCAATTTCAAGAGCTGTTCATGAATCTAGCCAAGGGTCAGCAGGACTTGAAGACCTTGATTCTGAAAGAGAAGAAGAAGAAGAAGAAGAGGACAGTCCTGTTCAACACAGGACACAGGTTTGGGAACAGGCTACAGAATGAAGTTGATCTGACCACCTCATCTGGAGGGAAAGATAGTCCACAAGAAAGGAGGGCTCCTAGCCCTGTGGTCTCCGACAACGAGACGGACTACGATGAAGAACAGTATCCTCCTGCCGAGGATAAATACAAAGAACTGGAAGACCGTTTGAGCGCTATGAAAATTCAGAAGGTGCCCGGTCTGGACTTCGGAGATCTAGGTCTATCATCTGGGGTGGTGATTCCCCATAAATTCAAGGCACCAGCCTTTGCCAAGTATGACAGAGTTTCCTGTCCGAAGCTGCACCTCCGGTCATATGTGAGAAAGATCCAGCCTTACACTGCTGATAAGAACTTATGGATCCATTTCTTTCAAGACAGTCTCTCAGGGACTCAGCTTGAGTGGTTCTATCAGTTGGATGGAGCCAGTATCCGCAACTGGGAAGATTTGGCTACTGCATTCTACAGGCAGTATCAGTATAACTCCGACCTTGCTCATACGCGTACCCAACTCCAGGGTATGTCAATGGGAACGGGTGAAGGATTCAAAGATTATGCTAAAAAATGGATAGACCTTGCCGGAAGGGTGCAACCACCTTTGGCTGATCGGGAGCTTGTTGACATGTTTCTGGGGACCCTGTCTGGTCCATTTTTCAACCACTAGATTGGAAGCTCTTCATCTGGGTTTACAGATCTTATTTTGACTGGTTAGAGGATTGAAGCTGGTATTAAGGCTGGGAAGATACAGAAGGGTGCTTCATTAAGCACCGAGAAGAAGCTGTTTAAGAAAGAGTCCAATGTTGTCTACAGTGCAAGAAGACCGAGTAGACCTGAACACCGCCAAGCTGTCAATGCGGTTGTTATTTCAAAACCTGCTGGTGCTCCTCAGTACAACAATCAACAAAAGGACGAGAGACCTAAGAGGCAATTCACTCGTCTCAGCATGACCTTATCTCAGATTCTGCCCCAGTTGCTGAAGAGTAATCTGGTGACTCTAAGGGAACCCCCAAAGAATTCAAATACAACGTCACCAAGGTATAACCCTAACGCCCGCTTTTCTTATCACTCCGATGCCCGGGGCATAATACAAATGATTGTTGGAGTCTGAAAATTAAGATAAAAGACTTAATTGATGCAAAGGAGATTGAGTTCGAGGCGCCCGAAAGGCCTAATGTTGTGACTGCTCCCATGCCCAAACATGGAGTGAATGCTGTAGAGAAAGAATTGTTTGTAGTTTCTGTGGATGACATTGTTACCCCTCTGATGACTGTCAAGAAGAACCTATTGCTAGCCAGTTTATTTCCGGGCTGTGACGAAGGTTTCCATATGTGTTCTGTTTTACCTACCGGTTGCTCATTCCTGAAGTCAGGTATCGAAAACCTGATGGATAGTAAGGAGATCCTGTTTGAGAAGACTGTTGTTCCTTCCATTCCTACCGAAGAAGTCGCCATCATTACCATTTTCGACAATTCTTCCAAGGCTCCCTCGAGGAAGCCTGTTAGAATTACATCTGTTCCGAAAATCGCACCTATGATTATCACTGTTCCGGGGCCCATCCCCTACACCTCTGACAAAGCTGTCCCTTGGCACTATGGGGCTGATGTTCATTTTCATGGAGTTAAGCAAGAGTTGGATGCTGATACTGGCGTCAGCAACATTACTGGACCTGCTAAAGTCACCCGCAGCGGAAGACTTTTCTCACCTGATATTGCTCCACCAACAGCCCGGAGACCTGTTGTCATTACACCTGAAAGTGTACCTACTGCCATTCCTGATCAAGTTCCTAGTCCTACCCCTGTCGACGAGTCATCTAACGCTCGGGGTAAAGGGATCACCACTGATGTGCCTGCCCAGACAGAGGCACCGAAGTCAATTACTGTTGAAGCTTCCAAACAGGAGATGGAAGAGATTCTGAAAATTATTAAGAAGAGTGATTTCAACGTAGTTGAGCAACTAGGGAAAACCCCATCCAAGATTTCTATGTTTTCACTATTGCTGTGCTCAGAGGCCCATGCCAAGGCTATGATTACCTTCCTGAAGACTGCCCACGTGCTACAAGAGACATCAGCTGATCAGTTTACCGATTGTGTGGCCAATTTAACTGCTGATAATGGTTTGGGTTTCTCCGACGCCGATTTGACTACCAAAGGGAAAAATAATAACGATGCTTTGCATGTCTCCATTGAATGCAGGGGCACTACTCTTGCATATGTATTGGTTGATACTGGTTCCTCATTGAACGTCTTTCCCAAAAAAGCTCTAGACCGGTTGGATTATGAAGGGTTGGAGCTAAAGCCAAGCAACATTGTTGTCAGGGCCTTTGATGGCTCTAAAAGGATGGTGCACGGTGAAGTTGATATTCCAATTAAAGTTGGTTCTCAGGTCTTCAATTCTACGTTCTATGTGATGCACATTCGGCCATCCTACTCTTGTTTGCTGGGTCGTCCATGGATCCATAAAGCTGGGGCCGTAACCTCAACGCTCCACCAGAAGTTGAAGTACCCGGTCAAAGGGAAGATTGTGACAGTACAAGGGGAGGAAGAGTACATGGTCAACCACCTCAACTCGTTCAGATACGTAGAGATGGATGGGGATTTCATTGAGACCCCATTTCAGCACTTCGAAGAGGTTCCCCAGACACTGGCATCAGCTGAGACTGTGGTTGAGGATTCTCCTATGAAGATGGCTTCCTTAAAAGATGCCCGGGCTGTTATTGAGAAGGGTGAGTGTGCAAATTGGGGCCGACTCCCTGACTTTACACAGAAGACTAACAAATTTGGTTTGGGTTTCACTGCAGAAGCTCAAAGGGCTGTTTGAAGTGCAAGGATTGGAAGACCTCCCGTGTTCATCAGCAACTCGGGAGTAAATGCCATTGAAGATGATGTGGAAGAGTCTGAATTCGACAGTTGGATCTATCTTACGACCGACGGTGGACCAAGCAACTGGACTGCAAAGGACTTCATCCCTATTACTTTTATTACCCAGTAATGAAACTTTTTGTTTTGAATTTGTAATAGACAATGTTTCAAACTTTATGGCCCGGTGTCTTACCCGGGACACTATGGTTTCATTTGTGAGGGCTTTATGTGTGTCATTTTCATATATCATTAATAAAAGCATTGGACGTTTCTTTCATTTCAAATCTTGCGCTCCTTGTTTTTCTTTATTATATATTGCAAAACAGCTATTTTACACACACTCACATATACAGGTCCACACCCACTCTGGATCTCACTGGTAAAGACTCTGCTACTGCCGGTTATGACTTCGAAAATCCGATCAACTTAGCCGAAGACGAAGGTGAAGATGATTGCGAAGTGCCTGGTGAACTTGCAAGACTGCTACTCCAGGAAGAGAGGGCCATTCAGCCACATGAAGAGCCAGTGGAAACAATGAATCTGGGTACTGAGACAGACAAGAAAGAAGTCAAGGTTGGTTCCAATCTGGAGCCTAGTGTGAAACAATGGTTGATTCAGATTCTGCGTGACTACGTTGAGATATTTGCTTGGTCTTACGAAGATATTCCTGGTTTGGATACCAATATTATGGTTCATCGCCTGCCTACCAAGGAAGACTGTCCTCCAGTAAAATAGAAGGTCCGCTGAATGCGCCCAGAGATGTCTGAGAAGATCAAGGCTGAAGTTATGAAACAGTTTGACGCCGGTTTTCTAGCAGTTACTTCTTACCCTCAGTGGGTGGCCAATGTGGTTCCAGTACCGAAGAAAGATGGTAAGGTCCGAATGTGTGTTGACTACAGGGATTTGAACAGGGCAAGCCCCAAGGATGATTTCCCTCTACCTCATATTGATGTTCTGGTTGACAACACCGCTCAGCACAAGGTATTCTCCTTTATGCATGGGTTCTCCGGTTATAATCAGATCAAAATGGCTCCCGAAGACATGGAGAAGACCACCTTTGTTACTCAGTGGGGTACCTTTTGCTACAAGGTCATGCCTTTTGGGTTGAAAAACACTGGGGTAACATATCAGTGTGCCATGGTTGCTTTGTTTCATGACATGATCCATCATGAGATTGAAGTATACATCGACGATATGATTGCAAGGTCCCAGACTGAGGAAGAACACCTTGACCATCTGCAGAATCTTTTTGACAGGTTGAAGTTATACAAGCTGAGGTTGAACCCAAACAAGTGCACCTTCGGGGTGAGATCTGGTAAACTACTGGGTTTCATCGTGAGCGACAA
The DNA here is from genome assembly GCA_948472305.1 of Vicia faba. NCBI lineage: Eukaryota > Viridiplantae > Streptophyta > Magnoliopsida > Fabales > Fabaceae > Vicia > Vicia faba. The sequence continues at coordinate 628,650,560 of OX451735.1, read as the reverse complement.
AGTTATTCAAGTGGATCCGGAAAAAGTGAAAGCTATACAAGAGATGCCAGCTCCCAAGACAGAGAAAGAGGCCAAAGGCTTTCTAGGACAACTGAACTACATTGCCCGATTCATCTCACACCTAACTGCTACTTGTGAGCCAATCTTCAAGCTACTGAAGAAAGATCAAGTGGTACGTTGGAATGATGAATGCCAAGCCGCTTTCGAAAGAATCAAAGAGTATATCCAAGAGCCACCCATCCTGATGCCACCAGTTGAAGGGAGACCTCTGATCTTATACTTGACTGTGCTTGATAACTCAATGGGGTGTGTGATGGGTCAACATGACGAGTCTGGCCGAAAAGAGCATGCTATTTATTACCTTAGCAAAAAGTTTACTGACTGTGAGACCCGATACTCACTGCTCGAGAAAACTTGCTGTGTTTTGGCATGGGCTGCTCGCCGGCTGAGACAGTATATGTTGACTCACACCTCTTTGTTGATATCAAAGATGGATCCAATCAAGTATATCTTCGAGAAGCCTGCCTTGTCCGGAAGAATTGCAAGATGGCAGATGATCTTGACTGAGTATGACATCCAATATACGACCCAAAAGGCTATCAAGGGAAGTGTGTTGGCAGACCATTTGGCACATCAGGAAGTGGATGATTACCAGTCTATGAACTTTGAATTTCCGGACGAGAATATCATGTTGATAACTGATTATGAAACACCTGGACCGGATGAAGGACCTGAGGAAGGATCCCGATGGTCTATGTACTTTGATGGAGCTTCGAACGCTTTGGGTAAGGGCATTGGCTCTGTGATCATATCTCCTAAAGGCTCTCATACTCCGTTTACCGCCCATCTCTGTTTCAACTGCACCAACAATATGGCAGAGTATAAAGTGTGCATCATGGGTCTTCGAGCTACAATTGACCTAAGGATTAAGTTTCTAAGTGTCTTCATAGATTCCTCTCTCGTGATCAATCATATCAAAGGCGAGTGGGATACGAAACACCCAAATCTTATTCCTGACAAGGAGTATGTATTGACGTTGCTTCCCCATTTCGAGGAGATAACCTTTGAACAATTCCCTAGAGAGGAGAATCAGTTGGCAGATGTGCTGCCTACGATGTCTTCTATGTTCAAAGTCAATTGGGACAACGAGGCTCCCCGGATCATTATTGAGAAATTGGATGAACCTGCATATTGCTGTGACCTTGAGACTGAAGAAGTAACGGGAAAGCCCTGGTATCATGAGGTGAAGAGGTACCTTGAAGCTCAAGAATACCCCGAGGGTGCATCTGTTAATGACAAGAAGTTTCTGAGGAGGTTCGTGGTGAAGTACTTCATCAACAATGATATTCTTTACAAGCGTAACCATGATTCAACCTTACTGCGTTGTGTGGATAAGAATGAAGCAGAAAGGATCATGGCAGAGCTGCATGAAGGTACTTTCAGAACTCACTCCAGTGGACACACCATGGCAAAGAAAATCCTCCGGGCAGGATATTACTGGTCCACAATGGAAGCCCACTATTATCAGCATTCTCGGACATGTCACAAGTGCCAAGTCAATGATGATAAGGTGCACATACCACCAGTTCCTCTGAACGTCTTGACGAAACCTTGGCCTTTTGCAATGTGGGGCATTGATATGATCAGAGAGATCAGACCTACGGCATCCAACGGTCATCGTTTCATCCTAGTAGCGATTGATTACTTTACGAAGTGGGTTGAAGCATCTTCCTTTGCTACTGTAACCAAGAACGTCGTGGCACGGTTTAATCGGCACAATCTGATTTGTTGATACGGTGTACCAGAGAGGATCATTGCAGTTAATGGTACCAATCTCAACAACAAGATGATCACTGAGCTCTGCGGGAAATTCAAGATACAACATCATAACTCTTCTCCCTACCGGCTGAAGATGAATGGGGCTGTAGAAGCGGCTAATAAGAACATTAAGAAGATTGTGCAGAAGATGACAGTGACATACAAAGATTGGCATGAGATGTTACCATTTGCTCTTCATGGGTACCGCACCTCAACACAAACGTCGACCGGAGCAACACCCTATTCCTTGGTTTATGGCATGGAGGCAGTCTTGCCCATTGAAGTTCAGATACCCTCTCTCTGGATCATGAAGGATGCAGGTTTAAGTGAAGACGATTGGATTCAGACCCGACTTGATCAGCTGAACCTAATTGACAAAAAGAGACTCACTGCTATTTGTCATGGTTAGACGTACCAATAACGGATGATCAAGGCATTTAATAAGAAAGTCACACGACAAGAGTATCAAGTTGGGGATCTGGTAATCAAGCGCATTATTCTACCTCAAGGTGATCCCAGGGGAAAATGGACCCCTACTTACGAAGGACCATTTGTGGTTAAGAACATTTTCTCAGGAGGAGCAATGATTCTAACCACCATGGATGGTGACGACCTTCCTCACCCCGTCAATGCGGACATAGTGAAAAGATACTACGCATAATCAAAGACCCGCTAGGTTGACTGGCCTAGGCAAAAATAAGGGCTTCCCGGCAAACCAAAAGGGTTCGGGCAAAAATAAAGGATGAAAATGAAAAAAAACTGTACACCCGGCAAGTCAAAAACCTGAAAAGGCGGCTTGGGCAAAAATGGGTATCCCGGTGGACTGAAAACCCGAAAGGGCGGTCCAGGCAAAAGTTAGGGATCAAAGCGTAACACTATGTCTCATTGGATCACCTTGCATCCAGACCTCGGTATCGACTATCAAGTTCGGACGACACTAATCAATCAGATTCATCTTCAACTAAGCAGCAAAGTGATAAGATGCTTGAAGATATAAAGGCAATAGCATAGTTGGAACCCAGTGGGATTCTTCACATAGATGCTTTGTTTCCTTTTCACAAATTATATAAATTCTATTTGTTCGACGGCGTTGTCTTACTAGGACGTCAGCCTCTTGTACAAAAACACCTATTTTCAGACCAAACTTCAAAATCAATACAAGTTCATTTTCAGAAATTTCAAGCTGTTTTTCCTTTATCTGTTTTGTTTTGCAAAGAACGTCCATTGTTCATTTTTGATATATGCATTTGATATTAATTGCTGATCATAAATATTTACATGCGAAACGAAGGACGAATTACTGGTAATATCAGAAACAGGGGCAATAAGAATTGTCCGAACTATACAAGTTGCTTTGTCCACCAGGTACCAAGGTACATCCAGCTGAAGAATATGGCTAAGATACCTCCACTCCCCGCAGGGTAAGACAGTGATGATAGCTCTCTCAGCTGAAACTGGAAACCATGAACGAATCAACAATACTCTCCTCAAGCAGAGTTAATCCACCATCAAGCGCTAAAAAGGTTTGGTATCCCCAGAAGGTCTTAATATTCTTCAACGGAGTATAAAGACATTCCCTAGCAAGCATAAGATCATCCCCAACAAAGTTCTTTCCTTTCCCCAAGAAGGAGTTCAATCCTCAACAGATTCAGTGTCACCAGCAACAGTAATCCATCCCCAGCGGATTTCATCAGCAAAATCTCCAGCAGAGTTTATCGTTAAAATCTTCAGCAGAACATCTCTTCCCCACAGAGTAACTCCCCTCAGAGTAATATCTTAATCAGTTTATTCCCCAACGGAGTTCTTTTCTCCTGCAGGTTTATTCTCACAATCATCTTCGTTTATCATCCCTGGCGGAAGCGAAGCATTCAACTTTATTCTCCAGTAGCTCCAGGATTTATTTTCCCCAGCTAAAACATTACATGTCCATACATCATGCTACATGCATATACGCATCATACCATACAATCTCATTTATTTTGAGAACATCATTGCCTGATACGTATCATGCATTACATACAGCTAACATTTACCTTTCAGGAAAGATACAATCAAAATTCAAGTTATGAAGCCCGGGTACGATTGGATAGTATCTTGATTTCTACAGCATATTGTGAAGCCCAGATTACGATCGAATAACAATATCAGACTACCCCGAAGCCTGAATTACGACCAGATAGTGATGTCTCTCAAAAGTAAGCTATAAAGCCTGGAGAACGACCGGATAATGGTTTATTCCCCAGCGAGCCGTGAAGCCCGGATTACGACCGGATAGCAGCTCAGTAAGCACCATGAAACCTGGATTCGACCAGATAGTGGTATATCATAAACACAATCCATGGAGCCTGGATCACGACTGGATAACAGCTCAGCAAATTATTGTGAAGCCTGGATTACGACCAGAAAGCAATACAAGACCATGAAGCCTGGATTACGACCAGATAATGGTAGAAGATGTTGTGAATACTAGATTACGACCAGATAGCAACCAAGAGAACCATGAAGCCTGGATTCGACCAGATAATGGTATAACACATCGTGAAGCCTGGATCACGACCAGATAGCAATACAAGACACTGTGAAGCTTGGATTCCGACCAAATAGAAGTTTACATGGACAGTTACTAAGAAGACCGGAGTCGGCCGAATATTAGTGTGCCCTAAATTCAAGTTGAAGCCCGGATGCGACCGGATAACCACTTGATTTGTTCTGAAGCCTGGATTTCGACCAGATAAGAAGTGAGAAATTGCAAATCCTGGATTACAACCGGATAACAAGTTTAATCTCATCTCCCCAGTAAGTCACTGTAGAGCCTGGATTACGATCAGATAGCAGTCAGTCTTATCACTATGAAGCCTGGGTTACGACCAGATAGTAGTTCACTCTCACCTCTTCAATAGATATGATTCCCCCAGTAGAATAACGGACGACCGAAGCTCCTAAAGTCTATTTCTCCTAAGACGAAGAACATCATTCCCCAGCGGAATCTCCCTCAACAACAGGTATAAAAGCTCTCGCTAAGGAATCTCTTACGCGATCGACACTCCTTCGGATGGCATCGTTAAGCCCATCTCCCATCATCAATCTCCATATGGCATCTGTAAGCCCATTCCCGACATCACAAGACAAATACTACTTCATGCGAGTGAAAATTTCTGGGCACTCTAGTGTTCAATCATCTTCCACCTTCGGATCACGAAAGGCCCGAACGCCAATCTATATCCTCAGGTTTAAGAAGATTGAACAGGGGCAATTGTTGTACCCCAAAATTTGCCCTCCAATATTTCTCAAGACATGTCAAGAATCATCTCCAAGATTGTTCAAGATGGCTCAAGAGTTGGACAGACAAATCACCTCCTAAGGACGTCAATTCAAAATTAGGGTTTTGGGTTGCATCAAGGTCCTCACATTCAAATGGTCTCAAATTCACCCCAATGTCCTAATATGTTCTCAAGTTAATCCATGTCAAATTTCAAGCCTTGCAGAGGAAGTTTGGTCAGTCAATTGCTCAAGAGGTCCAAAAATCGACTGTGCTAGGGCAAAAGTCAACTGTGACCTACAAATAGTCAAACCTCAAGATTTTTGCCAAAATTCTCATTTAGAAGGATAATTCATCATTTGATCAAGGGTTGATCATGATTCATCAAGGATTGCTCAAGATTCATCAAGATTCAAAAGTTGCTAAATTAGGGTTTTGTAGGAAAAGTCAACTCAACTTTGACCAAGCATAACTTTCTCATACTTTATGAGAAATGACCCATCCAAAGCTCATTTTGAAGAGGATGAAATTTCCTACAATCGATCCTCACACCCCAATATCAAGGATGCATTCACAAGAAGTTACAATTTTGGACATTATAGGTCATTTTTGAAAGTCAACAAAAACACCTTTTTTGTCAAAGCTTATAACTTGAGCATGGAATATCAAAATGAGATGAGACCAAAAGGGTTGGTTAGAGGACATCTCAAGGTTTCTAAAAAGTCCAATAACACTTCCAAAAGTTCAAAATTGAAGATGTTATGCATTGTTGAAGTTGGACTTTTTTCCAAAATTGCCAAAAGTCAACTATCCTCAAAACTCAAATTTTTGACAAAAGGGCCCACTTTTTTCTACTTGATTTGGTCTTATCACACCACACACGTGTCCCATATTCAATTTCATGGCCATTCATTTATTTTTCTATTTTATTTAATTTTTATTGAATTAATTCATTTTAAATCAATATTAATTCAAATAAAATCCAAAAATTGATGGAATGATATCTTTTTGATCATTGCAGCTTTCAATTATCATGATTCACATAATCAAATTAGTATCAAGCATTGTTGTGCATAAAAAATCAGATTTGGTACAATTTTGGAAACTTGTTAATGGAAGATCATATCAAATCTCCAATCTTCAATACTCATGGATTCAAGGCCCAAAGATTAACCTAATTCATTCCCATATACACACACAAGCTGTACACATCAAGAACAAGCACTACAGAAATGGCCAAACCAAATTGGAGAAAAAGCTTGGAAAATTGAAAACTGAAATCCACCATAGAGCACGATTCAGTCCAAAATCTCAACGTAGCTTCCTTGTCTGCTATCCCCTGAAGCGATTGGAATCAAAACCAGGCCTTCTCCCTCCCTACAACGCGCTGTAAGTGTTCACAAACATAGCCCTGTACATGGGATCGTGAATCCGTTATCTTGCATCCTTTTGCCATTTTTTTGATATATTTGTGATCCTTGCATAATTTATAAGCATTCTGCACTGTTTAATTTTGTTTTCATAGCCTGTATTGTAATGCCCGAACCTAGGGTTTCTTTTCTTGGTTTTTAGGCGTTTGCTTTGCTGGTAAAATTAGGACTAATAATGGGTATAGAGATGATTAGGAGAACGAGACGAACAAGATGATGGGTTTGGTTTGCATTTTTGTGACCTAGAATGCATTATAGGACGATGCCACGGATCTTGATGCGGAATAAAATCCGCAGGAAAAAATACAGTCTTCGTTGAAGAAGATGAAGACGTGTCTCTGCTTCATTGGCTTGTTCAAATGTTTAACGCGTTTTTTTTAATTCCCAGGCATATTAAATGTTTTCAATATATTATTTGTTTTGTATTCCATTAACAAATAAGCAGCATGGCTCAGTTGGTGGAAGCGTGAGTGAAATACCATTGGGACCTGGGTTCGAATCCCAGGTCCCCAAAAACATTTATTTTATTTTTCTTCAGGCACTCTCATGCAACGCTCAAAACGTGGTCCACCATATGCCTCAAAGATCCAGGCGCCAGATGGCCTCCTGGCCAAATCTGAGGCTAAGATTGAGGGACTATCATGTGTCCAAGTCAACAAGCGCATGGGTGATCCAAAAAGTCAAATAAGGCTGGCGTAATTGGGCATGGAGATTGCTCTTTTCACCACCAATTTGGGCTTAACACCCCCCCGGGTTTATTTCTTTTTCTCTTTTATATTTCTTTTTAGTTAATTTTTTATTAATTATTATTATTATTACCAGCCAATTAATTTTTTCTCATAAAATCAAAAACATAAAAATATTATTTTTATTTATTAAATTTAATTTCATCACTCTATTTTTGTAAATAATTATTAACCAATTAATTTAGTTTTTTAATTAGGTACAATTTTAATATTTTTGCAATAAATTAAAATTAATATAGAGTTAGGTTTTTTTTAAATAATTTTAATCAATGTTATTTTATTTCCTTAAATTTTAAAAAATCCAAAAATATCTCTTTTTATTAATTAATTAATTAACTTAGGTTTAATTTAATTTGATTCAAAAATAACAAAAAATGTACTTTCTTTCAAAAAAGGGTTAAAACCCTAAAAAATACGCCGATTTAATTTTATCGCACGCGTTTCATTTTTTTATCCAATATTGTAATTGCTTCCGGTATGTAATAGCTTTTAACTAGGACTTTATTTATTTATCGCTTTCTTTTATTTTCCGCAATTTAAATTAAAGGGTTTGTTTTTGGCGATGTAAATACCCGACGCCTTGTAATAGCTTAGATTTAATTTCTCACGATTTAATTTCCGCACAATATTAACTGTTAGATGTCTGATAATAGGGAATGCATGACAAGATCCAATGTATGAACTTAAAATCAACATAGCTCGCCCATAACATGTACAGATAAAATTAATCGAAATAACACACTTGCACATGCCACTCTTAGGGTACACCTCACTTGGTTGCCTTCGAACGTGGTCAATGAGTATAGGAAGTTTTAGAGGTCGCCCTCTTGTCCAAAGATCATAGTTGCCTCGGAAAAATGATCTAGGATAGTAGGGTTACCGCTAATGCGTCCTAACATTGCTTTAGTGACCACACGTCCCTTAATCGAATTGACCCTTAAAACTCCAACGACGGTGCTACCTACTCCTCGATGGTGGGATAGCATTTTCTAAAGGACATTAGCACAGATTAATTTCTTTTTTGAGTAGGTAGATGGTTCCTAAGTACTTGCTCCTTTTAAAACAAAATAAAAATTTTCGCACTCACACTCTCTTCAAAACAAAAACTCTTTTCGAACCCACAAACACAAAGAAAAACAAACTTTTGAAAACATAATGAGCAAGTACCTAAGAGCCCATGGATAACCACAGATAGAAAGAGTGCTAACACCTTCCCTTTCTATAATCTACCTCCCGAACCCGAGAAATATCTCAAAAAGGAATTTTTCTGTGCTTTTGTCCTTTCCTTGTTGGATAAAATAAAAGACAGTGACGACTCTTGCTTACCGCGACATTTTGCGAAAACAAACGCAAAACACGAACCAGCATTCCAAAACAGTCAGTTCTCATTCCCACCGATCACAAGCATCAACTGACATTAGAACCTATAATTGACCAACATGGCCATAGAAAGTAGCTAGATGCTACACTCATTGAGATCATACTCTCACGATGGTTCTGGCCGCAAGAAAAGATTGCGTGAGCTGAAACTATGACCGATGGAGGATGGTCAGTGATATTGAGAACCTCTAGAACCCGGTTACTATTATTAGGATAAGTTGAACCAACTAAACTACAAGAGGGTAGTACCTAAACTCCATGCCAGCCTGAAATTTAAGGGCTATTGTGTGACTTGTTTTCCCTTACCATGTTTGCTATCTGTGATACTTGTGGTGTGTTTTTATCATGACATCATGCATCATGACATCACATGCATATTTCATTAGACTAACCATTTCAAAGACCGAGGGGATTCATCTTTGTTTTGTTTTGCAGATCATAGCCTCTATGCGTAGAAATACCATTCGAGTCAACTTCGTGCAGATACCTGCTCAGCTCCGAGATTTAGTTTCAAAAGTTCTTGATACTTCTTCCTTTGTTAGAAGACATGGTCATCTCCTTAGCCTGGTCACTTCAAAGTTGGATGAGCAAATGATGAGCGTGTTGTTCCAGTTTTTTGATCCATTGCACCACTATTTCACCTTCCCGGACTATCAGCTAGTCCCTACTTTGGAGGAGTTTTCTGATTTACTGGGCATATCTATTCTAGAGTAGACAACCTTTACAGGTTTGTAGATAGCTCCTAGGCCAGAGGATATTGCTTCATCCATACATCTAAAAATGACTGATGTAGTATCTAACTGGGAGACTCGGAGTGGGGTTAAAGGTTTCTTGGCTAAGTTTTTGATCGATCAAGCTCAACAGTTCTGGGATAATTTGGACTTTCAAGCATTTGAAGACATCCTGGCTCTCTTCATCTACGGCCTGGTTCTGTTCCCGAATCCAGATTCTTTCATCGATGTGAACGCAGTCAAGATCTTTATGTCTCGTAACCCAATGCCTACTCTTCTAGGTGATATTCTACATGCTCTTTATACCCGTACTGTACGGAGAAGGGGAACTCTCATGTGTTGTACGCCGCTGCTGGCGAGGTGGTTTATTTCGCACCTCCTCAAATCTATATTGAAGAATGAGGAAGGTGTAGGTTGGGCCTACAGAATCATGTCCCTTGCTCATACGGACATCCTTTGGAATACTAAGGATATGGAAAGAGTAGCTGTCATTGATCGATGTGGGGAATACCCTAATGTTCCGTTGCTAGGAATTCGAGGGGGTATAACTTACAATCCTTGTTTGGATTTACGACAATTTAGACGCGCTCGGAGAGATGGTCCCCATGAGCTGCTGCTTACAGGCATTGTCTTTGACTACAAGGGGGATGTTGAGGGACATCGCCGCAGGTTTATACGAGCTTGGGGTGGGGTGAACAGGTCCGACCCACATGAGCTAGGAATGAAGACTTCTCTCCCGATGCAGCCGTATCTCCAGTGGGTTCGAGCCCGTGCTCAAAAGCTGGGAATGCCATATGAAGCTGTTTTGCCGGTGATTGTAGAGCATACTGATGAAGAAGGAGTTCCTTATACAGTCCTCCATCCCTATATGCCTACTGATCTGGGGGCATTGAAGAGATCTTGGATCCAGCTAAAGGAAGAAAGAGATACCTACAGAGAGAAGTATCATGAGCAGGAACGGAAGATCTTGAAGCTTACAAGGCAGCTTGAGAATGAGAGGACAATCAACGATTATGTCAGCACGAAAGGAAAACGACCATGGGATTTCTGATATCTTTTATTGTTTCTAGTTTATATTTTCTTTTCAGTTCATTTCTTTTGTAACGCCTTAAAGGCATTTGTTAAACATTGTTTCAAGTTTTAATCTAATAAAGTGTGTTTTATTTTGGTTTACAAATTTGAATCTCCCAAAGTCTTTGGAATCATTTCATACACATTCCATTACCATGCACCTCATTACAGGTACCCTTACAGGTTTCTTATCTTCTTCGCTGTTTATTTCAGCACAAAATGTCTTCTGAAACACCTACTGATCAAGCTATTAAGGCTCTTAAAGCTCAAAATGCTCAGTTCCAGGAGATGTTCTTGAACTTATCCAAAGGGAAGCAAGATTTGAAGACTCTTATCTTGAAGGACAAGAAGAAGAAGAAGAAGAAGGTGGTCCTGCTGAATATGGGTCGCAGATTCGGGAACAATTTGCGATAGGAAACTGATTTGTCTCATTCATCTGGAGGGGGAGAGAATCAAGAGGAAAGGAAGGGTCTTACCCCTGTGGTTTCTGACAATGACACTGATTTTGATGATGAACAGTATCCTCCTGCCAAGGATAGGTATAAACAACTTGAAGACCGTCTGAGTGCCATGGAGATTCATAAGGTTCCTGGTATGGACTTTGGAGATTTGGGACTGGCATCTGGGGTGGTGATCCCCCACAAGTTTAAAGCTCCTGTCTTTGCTAAGTATGACGGGGTATCCTGCCCGAAGCTACATCTCCGCTCATACATCAGAAAAATTCAACCATATACTGCTGATAGGAACCTATGGGTTCATTTCTTTCAAGATAGTCAGTTAGGGACTCAACTCGAATGGTTCTATCAACTGGAAGGAGATAATGTCCGCAACTGGGAGGACCTTGCTGCTGCTTTTTACAAGCAATACCAGTATAATGCCGACCTTGCTCCCATGCGTACTCAACTTTAGGGTATGTCTCTGGGTGCGCGTGAAGGTTTTAAGGACTATGCTCAGAAGTGGAGAGATCTGGCTGGAAGAGTACAACCCCCTCTGTCTGATTGGGAGCTGGTGGATATGTTTCTTGGGACTTTGTCGGGTCTGTATTTCAATCATTTGATCGGAAGTTCATCGTCTGGGTTCACTGAATTGATTATGACCGGGGAGAGAGTTGAAGCTGGAATCAGAAGTGGCAAGATACAGAAAGGTGCTTCATCAAGTACAGAGAAGAAGCCTTTCAAGAAGGAATATAGTGCAGTTTACAGCTCAAGGAGCCAAAACCGACCTGAACTCCGCCAAGCAGTTAATGTGGTGGTAATATCAAGACCTACTGTTGCCCCACAACGCAACAACCAGCAAAGGGTAGAGAGACCACAAAGACAGTATACTCGGCTCAATATGACTTTATCTCAATTCTTACCACAATTGTTGAAGACTAACCTGGTGACTCTAAGGGAGGCTCTGAAGAATCCCAACACCACCTCTCCACTATATAATCCGAACGCCCGCTGTGCTTATCACTCTGATAGCCCAGGGCATGATACCAACAACTGCTGGGATTTGAAGAATAAAGTGCAAGATCTGATTGAAGCTAAGGAGATTGAGTTTGACGCGCCAGAAAAACCTAATGTCATAACTGCTCCTATGCCCAAACATGATCAGGGAGTGAATGCAATTGAAGATGATGATGAAGAGTCAGATTTCGACAACTGGATTTACCCGACTACCAACGGTGGCTTGAACAATTGGACGGCGAAGGACTTCGTGCCAGTTTATTTTATTACACAGTAATAGACTTTTGTTTTGAGACTTGTAACAGAAAATTTGAAACTTTTATGGCCCGGTGCCTTGCCCGAGACACCGTGGATCTGTTTGTGAGGGCTTATTATGTGTCATTTCCATATATCATCAATAAAGCATTGGACATTTTCTTGCATTACAAATTTTGCGCTCCTTGTTTTTCTTTTCTATCTTGCAAAACAACTATTTGTCTTACACACACTCACATATCATAATACAGGTCCACATCCACTCTGGATCCCACTGATAACGACTCTGCTACTGCCAGTTATGACTTTGAAAGTCCGATCAACCAAGCCGAGGACGAAGGTGAGGATGATTGTGAAGTGCCTGGGGAACTTGCTAGATTGTTACTTCAGGAAGAGAGGGCCATACAGCCACATGAAGATCCAGTGGAATCAATGAATCTGGGTACGGAAGAAGACAAGAAAGAGGTCAAGATATGTGCCAATCTGGAGCCTAGTGTTAAGAAACGATTGATACAGATGCTGCGGGACTATGTTGAGATCTTTGCCTGGTCTTATGAAGATATGCCTGGGTTGGACATTGATATTTTGGTTCACCGCCTGCCCACCAAAGAAGACTGTCCTCCAGTGAAACAGAAGGTTTGCCGAATGCGCCCAGAAATGTCTGAGAAAATCAAGGCTGAGGTTATGAAACAATTTGATGCCGGTTTTCTAGCAGTTACTTCTTACCCGCAGTGGGTTGCCAACGTGGTTCCGGTGCCGAAGAAAGATGGTAAGGTTCAGATGTGTGTGGACTATTGGGATATGAACAGGGCAAGTCCCAAGGATGATTTCCCTCTGCCTCATATCAATGTTCTGGTTGACAACACCGCACAGCATAAGATCTTCTCCTTTATGGATGGTTTTTCCGGTTACAACCAGATTAAGATGGCTCCCGAGGATATGGAAAAGACAACGTTCGTTACACAGTGGGGCACTTTTTGTTACAAGGTAATGCCTTTCGGATTGAAGAAAGCTAGAGCAACGTATCAGCGCGCCATGGTCGCTTTGTTCCACGATATGATTCACCATGAGATTGAGGTATACGTTGATGACATGATTGCAAGGTCCCAGACTGAGGAAGAACATCTGGACCATCTTCAGAAGCTATTTGACAGGTTGAAGTTATACAAGCTGAGGTTAAACCCGAACAAGTGCACCTTCGGAGTGAGGTCTGGTAAGTTGCTGGGTTTCGTCTTTAGTGATAAAGGTATTCAAGTGGATCCTGCAAAGGTGAAGGCTATACAGGAGATTCCAGCTCCCCGAACAGAAAAAGAAGTCAGAGGCTTTTTGGGACGGTTGAACTACATTTCTCGATTCATTTCACACCTGACTGCTACTTGTGAGCCAATCTTCAAGCTGCTGAAGAAAGATCAAGTGGTAAGATGGAATGATGAATGTCAAGCTGCTTTCGAAAGAATCAAGGAGTACCTCCAAGATCCACCTCTTCTGATGCCTCCAGTTGAAGGAAGACCTTTGATCTTATACTTGATAGTACTCGGTAATTCAATGGGGTGCGTGCTGGGGCAGCATGACGAGTCTGGCCGAAAAGAGCATGTTATTTACTACCTTAACAAAAAGTTTACCGACTGTGATACCCGATACTTACTGCTTGAGAAAACTTGCTGCACTTTGGCATGGGCTGCTCGCCGGCTAAGACAATATATGCTGACTCACACTACTCTATTGATATCAAAGATGGATCTAATCAAGTATATCTTTGAAAAGCCCGCCTTATCTGGAAGAATAGCAAGATGGCAGATGATCTTGACTGAGTATGACATCCAATACACGACCCAAAAAGCAATCAAGGGAAGTGTGTTGGCAGATCATTTGGCGCATCAAGCTGTGGATGACTACTAGTCCATGAATTTCAAATTCCCGGATGAGAACATCATATTGGTGACCGACTGTGAAAAACCTGGACCAGATGATGGACCCGAGGAGGGATCCCGATGGTCTATGTACTTTGATGGAGCTTCAAACGCTTTGGGTAATGGCATTGGCGCCGTGATCATCTCTCCTGAAGGCTTTCATACTCCGTTCACCGCCCCATTATGTTTTAACTGCACCAACAACATGGCGGAGTATGAAGCATGCATCATGGGCCTTCGAGCAGCTATTGACCTAAGGATTAAGTTCTTAAGTGTGTTCGGAGATTCCGCTCTAGTGATCAGTCAAATAAAAGGCGAGTGGGATATGAAACACCCAAATCTTATTCCTTACAAAGAGTATGTACTGACATTGGTTCCACACTTCGAGGAGATAACCTTTGAACACTCCCTAAGAGAGGAGAATCAGTTAGCGGACGTGCTAGATACTATGTCTTCTATGTTCAAGGTCAGGTGGAACAATGAGGCTCCCCGGATTACCATCGAGAGGTGATGAACCCGCACATTGCTGTGACATTGAGACTGAAGAGGTAACAGATAAACCCTGGTTTCACGAGGTAAAGAGGTATCTTGAGGCTCAAGAGTACCCCGAGGGTGCATCTGTTAACGATAAGAAGTTCCTGAGGAGGTTCGCAGCAAAGTTCTTCATCAGTAATGGTATCCTTTATAAGCGTAACCATGATTCAACCTTACTAAGGTGTGTGGATAAGAACGAGGCAGAAAGAATCATGGCAGAATTACATGAAGGTACTTTCAGAACTCATTCCAGTGGACACACCATGGCGAAGAAAATCCTACAGGAAGGATATTATTGGTCCACAATGGAAGCCGATTGTTTTCAGCATTCTCGGACCTGTCATAAGTGCCAAGTCTATGCTGATAAGATGCATATACCTCCAGTTCCTCTGAACGTCTTGATGGCACCTTGGCCTTTTGCAATGTGGGGCATCGATATGATTGGTGAGATCAGACCTACGGCGTCCAACGGGCATCATTTAATCCTAGTAGCAATTGGTTAGTTTACAAAGTTGGTTAAAGCAGCTTCCTTTGCTACTGTAACCAAGAACGTCGTGGCACGGTTCATTCGGTATAATTTGATCTGTCGATATGGTGTACCCGAGAGGATCATCACGAACAATGGTACAAATCTCAACAATACAATGATCACAGAGCTTTGCAAGCAGTTCAAGATACAGTATCACAACTCTTCTCCCTACCGGCCGAAGATGAATGGGGCTGTCGAAGCGGCTAATAAGAACATCAAGAAGATTGTGCAGAAGATAACGGTGACATACAAAGATTGGCATGAGATGTTACCATTTTCTCTTCATGGGTACCGCACTTCAGCGCGAACGTTAATAGGAGTAACACCCTATTCCTTGGTATATGGCATGGAGGCAGTCTTGCCCATTGAAGTTCAGATACCCTCTATTTAGATTATGAAGGATGCAGGTTTGAACGTGGACCACTGGATTCAGACCCGGCTTGATCAGCTAAACTTAATCAACGAGAAAAGACTTACTACTATTTGTCATGGTCAGACGTATCAAAAGCGTATGAGCAAGGCATTTAACAAGAAAGTCAGACGACGAGAGTATCAAGCCGGGGATCTGGTGATCAAACGCATCATACTACCTCAAGGTGATCCCAGGGGAAAATGGACCCCTACGTATGAAGGGCCATTTGTGGTTAAGAACATTTTCTCAAGAGGAGCTATGATTCTAACCACCATGGATGGTGACGACCTTCCTCACCCCGTCAATGCAGACATAGTGAAAAAATACTATGCCTAATCAAGGACCCGCTAGATTGACTGGCCTAGGCAAAAATAAGGGCTTCCCGACGAACCAAAAGGGTTCGGGCAAAAATAAGGGATGAAAATGAAAAAAAATGTACACCCGGCAAGTCGAAAACCTGAAAAGGCGGCTTGGGCAAAAAAGGGTATCCCGGTGGACTGAAAACCCGAAAGGGCGGTCCAGGCAAAAATTAGGGATCAAAGCATAACACTATGTCTCATTGGATCACCTTGCAACCAGACACCGGTATCAACTATCAAGCTCGGACGACACTAATCAATCTGATCTACCTTCAACCAAGTAGCAAAGTGATGAGATTCTCGAGGATATAAAGGCAATAGCAGAGTAGGAACTCAGTGGGATTGTTCACATATCTGTTTTTCTTTATTTTTCACAAATTGTATAAACTCTATCATTTCAGCGGCGTTCTCTTACTAGGACGTCAGCCTCTTGTACAAAAACACCTATTTACAGGCCAACTTCAAAATCAATACAATTCATTTTCACAAAGAAATTTCAAATTGTTTTTCCTTTTTCTGTTTTGTTTTGCAAGAACATCCAATGTTCATTTTTGATATTTGCATCTGACATTAATTGCTGCTCATAAATATTTACGTGCGAAACAAAAGACGATTACTCGTAATGTCAGAAACGGGGGCAAACAAGAAATGTCCAAGCCTTATAGTTGCTCTATTCACCAGGTACAGGAATAAACCTAGCTGAAGAATATGACTAAGGTACATTCACTCCCTGCAGAGTAAGAAAAAGACAGTGGTGTTAATTCTCCCCGGCTGAGGTTTGCAACCGCGAATGAGTCGGTAAGAGTCTCCCCAAGCAGAAGTGGTATTGTCATAAACACAAGCCGTGAAGCCCAGATTACAACCGGGTAACAGCTTAACAAGTTATTGTGAAGCCTGGATTACGACCAAATAGCAATACAAGTTCCTGTAAAGCCTGGATTACGACCAAATTGCAACTAAAGACACCGCGAAGCCTGGATTACGAACAAATAGTGGTATATCTTAATACATGATATGAAACCCGAATTCGACCGATAGTATCTTGATTCCTCCGAATACTACGAAGCCTGTATTTCGACCAGATAGTGGTATGAGACATTGCAAAGCCTGGATTACGACCAGATAGCGGTAAGGGACACTAAAACTTGGATTACGAACAAATAGCAGTTTACTCGGCCAATTACTATGAAGCCCGGATTCGACCGGATATTGGTAGGCCCAACAACCAAAGGGAAGCCCGAATGCGACCGAATAACCACGTGATTTCTTCTGAAGCCTGGAGTTCGATCAGATAGGAAGTGAGGTATTGTGAAGCCTGGATTCGACCAGATAACAGTACAAGACACCATGAAGCCTGGATTTCGACCAGATAGTGGTATGATACATCGTGAAGCCTGGATTACGACCAGATAGCGGTACAAGACACTGTGAAGCTTGGATTTCGACCAAATAGCAATTTACATGGACAATTACTAAGAATCCCAGAGTCGACCGAATATTAGTGTGCCCTAAATTCAAGTTAAAGCCCGGATGCGCCCGGATAACAACTCATTTCCTTCTGAAGGCTGGATTACGACCAGATAAGAATCTAGAAATTGCGAAGCCTGGATTACGACCGGATAGCACGTTTAATCTCATCTCCCCAGTAAGTCATTGTAAATCCTGGATTACGACTAGATAACAGTCGATCTTATCACTATGAAGCCTGGATTATGACCAGATAATAGTTCATTTTCACTTCCTCAACTAAGAGACGATTCCTCAGTAGAATAACGGACGACCGAAGTTCCTAAAATTCAACAGAGATGATTCCCCAGTAGAATAATAGACGACCGAAGTTCCTAAAATTCTATTTCTCTCAACAAAGATCAACATTCCCCAACAGAATCTTCCTCCACAACAGGTACACAAGCTCTCGCTAAGGAATCTCTTATGCGATCGACACTCCTTCGGATGGAATCTTTAAGCCCATCTCCCGTCATCAATCTCCAAATGGCATCTTTAAGCCCATTCTCGACATCATAAGACAAGTACCACTTCATGCGAGTGCAAATTTCTGGGCACTCTAGTGTTCAATCATCTTCCACCTTCAGATCACGAAAGGCAGACAAGCCAATCTAAATCTTCAGGTTTAAGAAGATTGAACAGGGGCAGCTATTGTACCCCAAAATTTTCCCTCCCATATTTCTCAAAACATTTCAAGAAAGATTCTCAAGTTGCTCAAGGAAGTCCAAGGGTTGACCAGACAAGCTCCCTCCTAAATGTAGTCTACCTCAAATTAGGGTTTCATGTTGCATCAATATACTTGAGTCCAAGGGATTCAAAATGCTCACTAATGTCCTAATATGTTCTCAAGATCATCCATGTCAAGTTTCAAGCCTTGAAGAGAAAATTTGCTCAGTCAATTGCTCAAAGGCCTGAAAATCGACTCTGCTAGGGCAAAAGTCAACTATGGCCCACATACAATCAAACTTCAAGATTTTTGGTCAACATCCTCATTTTGAAGTATATTTCATCATTTGATCAAGGGTTGATCATGATTCATCAAGGATTGCTCATAATTCATCAAGAACCAAAAGTTGCTAAATTAGGGTTTTGTAAGAAAAGTCAACTTAACTTTGACCAAGCATAACTTTCTCATACTTTATGAGAAATGACCCATCCAAAGCTCATTTTGAAGAGGATGCCATGATATACAATCCATCTTCATCTCCCAAGTTCAAAATATATACTCACAAGAAGTTATGAATTTGGACATTATAGGTCATTTTGAAAAGTCAACAAAAACACCTTTTTTGTCAAAGCTTCATACATGAGCATGGAATATCAAATTGATATGAGACCCAACGGGTTGCTTAGAGGACACCTCAATCTTTCTAAAAAGTCCAGGAAAACCTTCAAAGAGTCAAAATTGAGGAAGTTATGCATTGGTGAAGTTGACCTTTTTTGCAAAATTGCCAAAAGTCAACTATGCCTAAAACTTCAAATTTTGCCAAATGGGCCCACTCTTTTGCACTTGTTTTGAGTTGGCAACATGGTCCACGAGCCCTAGCCTTTGCCACATGTCATTATCTTATTTATATTATTTATTTTTATTTTTATTTGAATTAAATCATTTTAAATAAAAACAAATCATATAAAATCCAAAATATTGAAATACAAAGATTTTTTACATGATTCAGGTCTTAATATCCAGCTAGCATGAGATCAAATTCGTGTAAAGGCATGGTGTGCACAAAAAGATTGAATTAGGCCATTTTTGGAAAGATATTCAAGGTGTATCAAATCAAAATCAAATTCATTGATGGAGGAAGATTGAGGCCAGGTTTTCAATCCTAATTCATTCCTCAATACATATAGAAGGAATGCAGACCAAAAACTAGGTTAGAAGGAGGCGTATGAACCAGAAACAAAACTTGAAAAAACAAGAAAAAGTGCAAACACGAATTCCCACTTAGAGGCAATTTCAAGATCCTTGGACCATCTCAATCGCTTCCTGGGAGTGCATGCAAGCGAAAGAAATCAAGAACAAGCATTCCCAAGCCCTATATCTCACTGTAAGTCCATCACGACATTGCTTATTTCGTGAATTCGGTTTGCATGATTTAGGCATTGATAGCATGAATTAATCATATATTATTGATCCCTAGAACATTTGCAAGCTTTCTGTAATGTTTAATTACATTTATATGGCTTGTATAAGATTTCACCATGGCTAGGGTTTGTAGCTTCGATTTAGGAGTTTTGTTTACAGGAAAAATTGGGCCATGAAAGGGCCACTAATGAACTCAGCAGGTCCAGACAAAGCTGTCCATGGCCTTCGTTTTTAGTTATCACGCTTGTGTTGAGTTTTGAGATTTACAGGACTTGTAGCGACAGACAAACGTCCGTAGGTAAAAGTCTGGGACTTTTACCAACAGAGCTAGGAGGAAGAAGGTGTCGTGGCAAACAACCATTCGCCCATTTGAATTTCTGCGCGAGTTTTTCTATATTACGCTTGTTTATAATATAATTATTGTTTTGTATTATTATAACAACTAACACAAATGGCCCAGTGGTAGCCAGGCTAGCATTAAGGTGTTGAAGAGCTTGAGGTCAGGGGTTCGACCCCTGCCTCCAACGTTTGTATTTTTCTTGATTTCTTTCTACAGATCCCATGTGCCACAAAGACCCAGTTCCACCATATGACCTCACCATCCCATCAGCCAAATATCCTGAGATCCAAATCCAAAGGCCAGCAATGAGGGAACATCATGAGGCACAGTCAACGTGTAACACAAGATCCTGAGAGTGAAACGTGGATCTCTTTGTCTTGGGCCCAGATTGCTGTCCACACACCCCTCAAATTACTTTTCAGGCCCATTCTCTCTTTCTATTTTCTTTTATATTTTGTTTTATTTAATTAATTAATTTATTTTATTTACTAACACAAAAATTAATTATTTCCTTTTTATCAAAAAAATCACAAAAAAATAATACTTTTCACAAATTAGGTTTAGATTTTGTTTTTTTATCAAAAAATTAATTAATTTAATTAGGTTGTTAATATTAGATAACTTTAATTCTTTTTGCAAATAATTTAAAATCAATTAGAAAATTAGGGTTTTGTCTAAATTTAATTATATTTTATTTTTTTCCTAAAATAACCAAAAACAAAAAAAAAATAGGCTATGTAATTATTTTCATTAATTAATTTAATTAACTAATTAATTTTTGTATTTAATTTAGAAAACCTAATTCTTTTCTTAAAAACAATTAAAAATAACAAAAAAACAAATTTTCTTTTGATTAGGTTAGAAGGGTCAAAGCCCTAGTTCTCTCCCAATCTAAATTTCTTCGTGCACGCTTTATTGTTTTATTATTTACCATATTAATGTAACTGATCACAAGTTTTAATAGTTAATTAGGACTTTTATTTTCATTTATCGCTTTATTTTTTAAGGGTTTGTTTTTGGCTATGTAAATACCCAAACCTTGTAATAGCGTAGTTTAATTTCTGCACTTTAAATTCCGCAAAATATTAAACTGTTAGATGTATGATATTAGGATGCATGACAAGAATGTATGTAAAGCTTTAAAACGGTTAGATAACCCTAAAATGTGCAAAGATAAATAATCTGAAATTGAATCACTCGCACATGCGCACTCCTAAGGTACACTCCCACTTGGTTGACTTCAGTAAACGTTCATTGAGTATAGGATGCTTTAGTGGTCGTCCATTTATCCAAAGATCAAAGTTGCCTCGGATAATTGATCTAAGACATTAGGGTTATTACTAAGACATCCTAACATTGCTTTAGTGACCGTATGTCCCTTTCGAATTGACCCTCAAAACTCCGACGATGGTGCTACCTACTCATTAATAGTGGGATAGCGCTGTCTAAAGGAAACGAACATAAAACGATTCTTTTTTCGAGTAGGTAGATTAGTTATTAAGTACTTGCTCAAACAAAACAAACTTTTTCACACTTACACTCCTTTACAAACAAAGTTTTCAAAAACACTTTATTACACTCTTGAAGACAGAAGCAAGAGTTAAATCGAAGTCAAAACAAAAACTTTTCAAAACACACAAGCACACAAAGAAGCAATTTTGAAAATGATGAGAAAGTACCTAAGAGCCCATGGAAAACCATGGAGGAAAGGGTGTTAATACCTTCCCTTTCTATAATGTACCCCCCGTACTCAGAAATATCTCGAAAAAGGAATTTTTTTGTGCTTTTTTCCTTTCCTTGTTGGATAAAATAAAAGATGGTGGTGACTCTTGCTTACCGCGAAATTTTGCAAACACAAACGTAAAACGCGAACCAACATTCCTAAAAACAAGTCCCGGTTCTGGCCACCATAACACAGGTCTCTCCAACCAAGTTAACTTCCAAGACAATGATTTTGAGTTTGGAAGGTGGTGATAATAATGTTATAGAAGTTATTTTTGTGTTTGAACAACTTCTATATGATGTATGTGAAGTATTTGGATGGTTTGTTTGAGGAAAACTTGGAAGCTATGAGATTCAAAGATTTGGACTTCAAAGCTCAAAGATGGAGGTTTTATAAACAATTCTGGTTTCTTGTGAGTGAAGGGATTTTGAGTGCTAGTTTCTCTTTCTCTTTTTCCTGGCCTCTATCTCTTGCAAATGCTCCCTCTATTTATAGGCAAGAGGTTTGGGAACAAGAGCTGATTAGATTTGCAAGACAGCATGTTATAGTTTGGTTGAGATGCAAATATCAAACTATGTCAATTCTTCCATGGTCCCAAGGTGAAGTACCAAAGTTGCTGATATAGAAGGGCTACTTTCCATGATTTATGGTGGAGTAAAATCATAAGTAAACAAGGTATGGGCTTAAGACAAATTTGTACCGACAAGCTTGCTTTTCAAGAATAGCAATGGTAACTTTTTACCTTAAATGGCAAGTTATTTGGATAATGGCTTGTATCTCTTGGGTAATGGTTCAATCAATTGTGTAAACATCTGATTATGGATAGATTTTCAAGTCAAAAGGCCTGAAAAGTAAGATTAGGCAGCATGGCATGTAGATTGGATCATGTGTTCTTCAACAAAAAGACTTGTAATTCAAGGATGGATGCCCAACTTCATGCCCTTGAATCTCCTAGCTCAAGTATGATAAATTCACGCTCTTGGATGTTTTGGAAAGCTTGAAACATTCTCTATAACTTTCATGTTGGCCATTTTGAAAAAATTATCTTGGAACTATGTGAAAAAATTCCAAGAAGTTGGGATAAAATCCTGACCAAAATCTATTGAAAATTTCTCTAAGTGTTAGATGAAAATGTCATGACTTTATGGGCTTATATCTTCAAATCTAAGCGTCTTTTGGACATCAACCCTCTAATACAAAGTTATATAATTCATAAAGATCTATAACTTTCATGTTGAAAGTTTCCTTTGAATCATTTTGCATCATGGTGAAAAATTGGTACGAAGTTATGAAATAAACATGTATAAAAACACAGAAAAATTTCTAAATCTTGAAAAGTTTGACTTTTCAAATTGACTTTTGACCTTCTTGACTTCTTGATGATTAAGCTTTATATTCTTGGATGTCTTGATGAATTTTGATCTTTGAAACTAAATGTTGACCAAAAAGTCAAAGTTTGACTTTTGGTGTATCAGTTGACTTTTCATCAGTTGACCAAATTTCAACTATCAATCCACTGATCTTGAGAAATGATTTAATCCATGGAATTGGGTCAACATGTTATGTTTGAGTATTTGAGATTATTCTTCAAGCCATTAAGTCATGTATTAGGTCAAAAAGTTAATGATCTGTCGTTTTTAGTCAAAACCCTAATGTATGGTCTCAGTGTTTCCGAGGTGATTTTGTATGATCAATTCTTGAGAATCCTTGAGCATTGGAGATCCTTTGTAAGGAATGTCTTGAAAAATAGAGGGCAAATTTTGGGGTACAACAGCTGCCCCTGTTCAATCTTCTTAAACCTGAAGAGTTAGATTGGTGAGTCCGCTATTCGTAACTTGAAGGTGAAAGATGATTGAACACTAAAGTGCCCAGAAATTTGCACTCAACTATGTGTTAGTTGATTATGTCAGGAATAGGCTTAAAGATTCCATTTGGAGAAGTGATGAAGATTTTGTCGGAGATGGGCTTACAGATGCCATCCCGAGTGACTGTCGAGGGAGAAATATCAGAATAAATCTTTGGTCGATTTATACTGAAACTACGGACGTCTTTTGCCTGTTTTTAATTGGAAGAAGTAAATATAAACCAGAAGAGGTCTGCTGTTTGGAAACTTCATTGGGGAAATAATCACAACCAGAAGAGGTATGTTGATTGCCTATTTTTAACTGGAAGAAGTGAATCTAACAAGAAGAGTTCTTCGTCTTCCTGTCTTTAATCTGGAAAAAATAAATTTAACCAGAAGAGGTCTTCATTCGCCCGTATTTAATCTGGAAGAAATAAATATAACCAGAAGAGGTATGTCTTCCTTTCTTTAATCTGGAAGAAATAAATCTAACCAGAAGAGGTCTTTGTTTTGTTGTTTGATTTTTCCTGCAAGGAATATGGTTAGTTGCATACAGATGTATGCATGGCGTAATGATGTTCTCAAAATAAATGAGATTATGCTGTATGCATTTTTCATGTATGCTCTATGATGTATGAATGTGAAACATTGAAGTGCATCTTTGTCTGGAAAATAAATCGTTGACAAATTGTTGGGGAGTATCGGGAAGCTGAATCCCAGACCATCGCTAGAGATGAAGAGTATGTGTATCCGTAACTTTGTTTAGAATGCTTCCGCTGGGAATTCCTGTTTTCCGTTTGAGGGAACTCTGCGGGGAATGTTGATTTCTGCTTTGGAAATAGAATTCAGGAACATGGGTTATCCATTACTCTACTGGGGAATCATAATTTGACTAGGGAGGATGAAAGTTAACTGGTATCTGGTCGAATTTCAGGCTTTGCAACAACTTTATGAGGAGAATGAAGTTAATTGTTATCTGGTCGGATTCTAGGCTTCGCAACAACTTACTGAAGTTAACTGTTATTAGGTCAGATTCTAGGCTTCGCAACAACTTTCTGAGGTTAACTGTTATCTGGTCAAATTTCAGGCTTCACAGTGATTTTCTGAAGTTAACTGTTATCTGGTCAGATTCCAGGCTTCGCAACAACTTTCTGAGGTGGATGAAGTTAATTGTTATCTGGTCAGATTTTCGGCTTCACAACAACTTACTGAAGTTAACTATTATCTGGTCGGATTCCAGGTTTCGTAGCGATTTCTGAGGTTAATTGTTATCTGGTCAGATTCCAGGCTTCGCAGCAACTTACTGAATTTAACTGTTATCTAGTCGGATTCCAGGCTTCGCAACAAATTTTTGGGATGAATGAAGTTAATTGTTATCTGGTCGGATTCCAGGCTTCGCAACAACTTACTGAAGCTAATTGTTATCTGGTCGGATTCCAGGCTTTGCAGTAAATTTCTGGGATGAATGAAGTTAATTGTTATCTGGTCGGATTCCAGGCTTCGCAACAACTTACTGAAGTTAACTATTATCTGGTCGGATTCCAGGCTTCACAATGACTTCCGAGGTTAACGGTTATCTGGTCGGTTTCCAAGCTTCACAGGAACTTACTAAATTTAACTATTATGTGGTTGGATTCTAGGCTTCATAGAAAATTTCTGGGATGAATGAAGTTAATTGTTATCTGGTCGGATTCCAGGTTTCGCAACAACTTACTGAAGTTAACTATTATCTGGTCGGATTCTAGGCTTCGCAGCGACTTCTGAGGTTAACTGTTATCTGGTCGATTTCTAGGCTTCACAACAACTTACTGAATTTAACTGTTATTTGGTCAGATTCCAGGCTTCGCAGCAACTTACTGAATTTAACTGTTATCTGGTCGGAGTCCAGGCTTCGCATCAAATTTCTGGGACGAATGAAGTTAATTATTATATGGTCAGATTCCAGGATTTGCAACAACTTACTGAAGTTAACTGTTATCTGGTCAGATTCCAGGCTTCACTTTGACTTCTGAGGTTAACTTTTATCTAATCGATTTCCAGGCTTCGCAGCAACTTATTGGGGATAGTATCGATTTTGTTGGTGACAAGGGTTTTGTCCGTTGATTTGTAATAGTTTAAGAAAAAGACTCGTGTTGGGGGATTCGTAGCTTGTTGGGGAAATAAACCCTGTTGAGAAAGATATTGAAGATCTTATTGGGGAGATGACTTCTTTTGGGGAAGTGTTCCGCAAAGTTTCTTTTTTAGTTAAGTTCAACTTAGTTGGAAATTGTCAGGAGATTGGAACTCCGGATGAATACTGTATGAATTCCATCTTGTGGGGATAATTTTGTTAAAGTAACTCTATGGGGATATCTTGAATCCTTAAGAAAATGTTTATTACTATTTATAAACATGCCTTTGTTAACATTTAATCATGTTCATATGCATATGTTCATTCAATTTTAGTCATTGGACGTTTTTGCACTCAAAACAGAAAAGAAAAAAAAAGTTTGCACTTCGAAGTATATTTGTATTGATGTTTTGCTTATACATATGCATTTTTGTACAAGGAGACATAAATCCTAGTAAGAGGAAATCGTCGAAAGAATGAAAGGAATACAAAGTGAAAACAAAATAATAGCCATGTGAAAGTAATCTCATTGGATTCCAACTCCGTCATTGCCCCTATGTCTTCGAACATCATCCCTTGTCGTTGAAAGAAGTTGATTTAATTGATCTTATACCATTGAACTTGGACTTTGGTAATAAAGCTTAGTTGTCGTGATTCACAGGACATATTCATACACTTTAATCCTTAACTTTTTCCTGGACCGCCTTTTCGTATTTTTAGCCCACCTGGATTCCCTTTTTTGCCCAAGCCGCCATTTTGGGTTTTCGATTTTCCTGGTGTAAAATCTTTTGTATATATCCCTAACTTTTGTCCGAACCTTTTGGTTCGCCGGGATGCCCTTATCTTTTCCTAGGTATGTTAACCTAGCGGGTCATTCTTTATGCGTAGTATTTTTTAAGTATATCCGCGTCCACAGGATGAGGGAATTCTTCACCGTCCATAATAGTTAGCATCATGGCACCGCCAGAGAATACTTTCTTAACCACAAATGACCTTTCATAAGTGGGAGTCCATTTTCCCCTGGGATTGCCTTATGGAAGAATGATGCGCTTTATTACCAAATCGACAGTCTGATACACTCAAGGTTTGATCTTTTTGTTGAATGCCTTGATCATACGCTTTTGGTACATTTGACCATGACAAACGGCATCCAGTCTCTTCTGAAGAATGGAAAAACACAAGAAAGGGGGGTTCAAATTGGGATTTTTAAAACTTAAAGTAAAGAATAAGTTGGTTATCCTGGTTCGTTTGAACTCAAACTACTCCAGTCCACCCTCCAAGGTGATTTCGCCTCTCTCAACGAGGCCTTAATCCACTAATTAATCTTGATTACAAATCTACTTTGACAACTGCCAAAGTCTTCTTGAGTATAAACCATAACTCGATTTTTCTCAAGGAATATCTCAAAATAGTGTATGAATAAAAGTGTACAATAATTTTTCTTAATAAAACAATATCACAATACAAGTGATGTTTTACACAATTTGAATGTTGAGCGTTTGAGGATGAAAGATGATAGCAGTGTTGTTGTGCGTGTGAAAATAATCGTAAATGATTTATCCTCAAAGCTTGTTTAAATAGGGGAAGCATTAAGGAGCATTTGGAAACTTGATCAATGACAATTAAGGCGCTTTCCAAAAATAAAGATCCTTGTTCCCTTCCACCCGTTACTCTTGAAATGGAAATATTTGATTTGTAACGCTTTAGAACATGCTTGCTTCAGAAGATGGAAGTAACCATTGTTGTTTGCTTCAGAACATTAAAGATTAGAAACACATATTCCTGATTGCGGCTTTAGAACATCTTTCATATATTTTATAATCAGAGTTGAAAACAGCGTTTTAGCGCATCTTCTGATCTTCTTCCATCAGAACTTCTCTACAAAAAATAATATAATTTTTAGAATGCATATTTGTTCTTTGTGTTTGTTATCATCAAAACTCTTACAAGGGTTGTAGAATCAAACTATGTTCTAACAATCTCCTCCTTTTTGATGATGACAAAAACTAAGATATTTCAATAAAAACAGACAGAACATAAAGCATTTGAAGGTCTCCCCCTGAGTTGAGTACTCAGATAAAGATGAATTACTTCCCTGAAGTTTATTCTGGTCAGAGCTTTTGATGCATCTACTTCTATCTTCATCCGAGTTTTGTTCCTGTTTTGTTTTCAGAAAAAAAACGAGAAGTTATGATATTCAAAATGATTGAGACTTTGTCTCGATACTGTTATTAGAAATATCTTACGTTCTCCCCTTTTTTGTCAAGAATAAAAAAGCAATATAAACACTAAGATTCAGAAGCAATAAAAGTTGAGTTGTATTAAAAGGATTTCAATAACACATTCAGAAGCAAAAAAAAAATTGGACACAGTAAAGAAAACAATTTTAAAAACTAAGATTGAGGTGGAGGAAGTCGTGTGAACAGGGCTTCCAACAAACTCTTAATCTGAGTGTTCAATTCTTCTTATTTTCCCAGCATCCCTTTGATTTCTTTGCATGTGTCATCTTGCTTGTCTGGTCTCTCCTTGATGACTGGATTTTATTTCTTCAACTCCTCTAGAGTTTGCATAACCAGAGATGAAGAAGGGATATCAATAGAAGGTGCCACCTTTTTAGAGCAAGCTGCAGCAGATTCTGACTCAGTAGCTTCTTCAGTCTCTTTGCCTTTGTCTTGAACAATAACCAGAGGAAGAGTATTAGAGCATGATTCATCAACTTTTGAAGGCTGATGATCTTCACATGGAGCATTGTCCAGCAGAAGAAGAGGTTTCTTATCCCAGTGGCGCAAAACTTGATCCTTGAAAATATCCAGCTGATCACAGAAGTTCTGTTGAGCTAGTTCATAACTTAACTCCTTGAGTTTCTGGGATTCAGAATTGAACCATTTTCTGAACTGGTTCTAGTGTGAATTAAAAGCAGCAGGATTCAGATTTTCTAAGCAAGCTAGCTTCAGAGAGTTAACCCATTTAATTATCTCTGTTTCAAAAATCAGTAAATTTTTACCAACATCTGCCTTGGCGAGTTTTGGTGTTGGTTTTGGGATGGAAATTTTATGAGAGTTAGAGGCGAGATTGTCCAGCGCTTCTAAATCTATTATTGTACGAAGGTGATCTTCTGGATGGTTTATTGGAGAGGGAGAATAAAAAATGATAATGGGTGAATGAGGTGTGTTTGGTGGAGTGGAATGGTAAGGAGATGGGATTTCTGGAATGATGTGGATTATGAGTGGTTGTTAGACCATGAGAGGTTCTGTTATTCCAAGAATTGGTGTAGTGGTATCAGAGTCAGTATTTGGATTTTCTGGTTGGGGAGCATGAACATTTGGATTTTCATAGTGGGTAGCTTGGAAGTTTGGATTTACTATGTGGGGAGCTTAGAACTCTAGATCAAATTGATCAATATTAGAAAGAACTTGAGCAAGTTCTGGCTGATTTTGGTCAAGATGTGAGGTAGTAGAATGTGGTTCGTCTAAAATGTTTTTTAGAGTGAGTGAAGGATAAAATTCTATATCAAAATCATCAAAGGTTTAAGGTGAAGGGTCTTTTGTGGGTTTTGGAGAGGAGGGGTGTTGTACCCAAAAATTTTCCCTCTCATTCTTCAAGGCCTTTCTCACAAGGATTCTCAAGGTTCAAGCTTGCACAAGTGCATTGGGATTTTCCAGTACCAAAATTAAAAGGAAACTGTCAAAAAGGGGGAAAACAGATAAAATTAATATTTTGACAAATTTGGATAAAAACAAGTGTTTTTCGATTCAGCACCCTTCGACTGACTCTATGCCTCCTTCGAATGCAAGGTTAGGAACATCCTTCATTTGGATTTGAAACCTCCTTCGAATGAAACTTGGGTACATCCTTCGTTTGGATTTGAAACCTCCTTTGAATCCACTTGCACCAAGGGCCTCTTGCAGACTTTGCCTCTCACAAGTTTCGATTGAGCCAAGAGATATCTTCATATAAGATTTGACTAAGTTCTTGCTTCCCTTGAAGGAACACCCTTCGACTCATAAGTCAGGAACTTCCCTCACGCTAAAAGGCAATGACTCCCTTTATGTTTGTTTCGATCCACATGCTTCGATTAGGAAACATTGCTTCCTTCGAACACAGTCTTTCGATTGGGCAATATGTTTGTTTTGATCCAAACTTCGACAGGGAATTAGCTTCCTTCGAGTAAGCTTGTTTCGACCACAAGCTTCGACTGAGGCAAAGGCTTCCTTCGAAAAAGTGCGCTTCGATCTCATTCTTGCATTTAACTAAAGACTAAATCTCGTTTTCCAGGCTATGTTGCATCCAAATCTTTACATAATCAGAAGCTTGTACAAGGGTTTTAAACTTTGTCTTTTAGATACTACTATTATTGGTTAAAGGCTACATGCTCTTTCCTTTCATAGAGAGTACTTTAATCACAAAATCAGCTTTCAACCTGATTTTGGTCTGAGCACAAGCAACGTCAGAAGCATAAGTCACATCTTCTGCACCACAACTGTCAAGAGGCCCCCCACATGTACTTTCACGTTACATTATTTTATCATTTATTTGCAAGGATGGCTTTGGACAACATGTCCATTCTTTCTCTATAAATAGAGGAACATTTACAAAGCTAGGGGAGGATATTTGGACCAGAGGAACGAATCTCCCAAATTTTCTCAAACACAACAAAACTCTCAAGTTCATCAACACTTGAGAAATCAAAACCCAGAATCCCAAACACTCACCTCTTTCGATTATGAAGAACATCCCACACATAGAAGTTTGTTCCAACTCAAAGACAACCTTGTGTGATAACTCTTCGAACCAAAAGCAAACCCCCTGTGACTACTCTTCGAATTCCAGAAACGTCCAGGTAGCTGTTCAAGTTCGAATCCCACATCCATTCAAGGCCTGAAGCAAGGTAAGTTATTCTTACCTTTGAACTTCTCGTTTCATGGCATAATAATTTTCCCTTTCGTTTGAAACATGTACATACCATTGTTCCTTTCGTTTCCACCCTTTTAACATATTTTTCAGAGTTAACCCTTTCGTTTTTGCTTTCTGTCTACCTGAACTTGCTTTAACTGTTAAACTGTTTACCAAACAAATACTAGCATGGCCTCAGGCCATGTTGCCATTTAATGCTTTAAATGAAAGAAACAGGAAACAAGAAATAGGAAACGAAGCTTCTGGCTTCTATCCTCTTTCTCTAGGTCGAACGAAAGAGACAACCAGGAGGAAAACCATACACTGACTTCCAGGCTCAGTCGAAAAGCATTCCCTCACTGCTTTTGACCTCCAGTCGAAGAAGACAACAAGGAAGAACCATAAGGCTTTACCATACACTGACTTCCAGGCCAATCGAAGGCCAGGACCTCACTGGTGCTAGTCCCAATTGAAGGAGGCCAGCAGAATGCAAATCGAAGGGTGCTCCTGCCTGAATCGAAGGATCTCTTTTTTACTTCTTTTTATCTTATTTTTTCCTTTACATTTCTATGCACTTCAATATGGTTGTAATAGTGTAGGATTTATTTTTTGCACTTTTTATTACTTTTGTACAAATGCTAGTAACTAGGTGTGTATGGAAAGATAAAACCAACAAGTAGACAACCTCTAATCAAAGACTAAATGCATGCAATAAAACACACTTTGCACACATGCACCCTTAGGGTAATCTCGCTTGTTGCCTCGGAAAATGCAATCATGTCCCTCGAGTATGAGACACTCTAGCCAAATGTCCCTTCGATAAATAAAGATCGTAGTCCCTCGATGACCCTCGATGTTGCCTTTGATAAAACGATCTCGTCCCTTACAAAATTGCTAGAGCGTCTCACAAGTTGCCTTCAATGATTGCATACGATGACTCGCGTCTGTCCCGTTTAACATCCTAACACAAGGTTGTTCATCAAACACAATGGTGAAACAACACTGTTAAAAGGGTCAAAAACATAAGAAAATCTTTGAGTAAAATAGGGTAGACAACTCTTAGTTACTTAATCAAAAATCTTGTAAAACATCCTTGCCATTTTTTAAACACACTTCACAACACAACTTAAAAAAACACTTTCCAAACAACTTTCAAAACATTGAATTATCTTTTCAAAAAGACATACACCTTTGTATATATTCAAACAAGAATCATTACAAAGGTTTCCTAGACAAGGCATCTTTTTCAAAACATTTTCAAAACCACACACATAAAGCACCATCTCAAACAATTGAAAAGCAAAGGCAAGTGATCTAAAACAAGTAACTAAGAGCCCATGGAAAACCATGGATGAAAAGGGTGCTAGCACCTTCCCTTTTCATAATCTACCACCCGAACCCACGAAAACATCTCAAAGGTCTTTCCTGTGCTTTTTGACCTTTCCTTAGGATAAAATAAAAATTCGGCGGCGACTCTTGCTAAACCGAAACATTTGCGAACACAAACGCAAATCCCAAGTCAGTTCTCCCACCGTATCACAGAACTGGAGACTCTGTTGGGGACTCTTCTAAAAGTGGGGTTACCTTAGGGTTTTAGATCACCTTTACATGCTTACTTTGATTGCTTTGATTGCTTTACTTTTTGGGTTCCTTGTTTGGGTTTGTTGTAAATCCTACACCCGGATTTGGGGGCACCTTTTTAGGTAAATAGCAATAAGCTGTGAGGGAACTATGCGTGGTATACTGACATGGTTGAAGCAGTAGCTATGTTAGTGTGACATATTTGTGGGTACCGGTAGCCCTTGAGTAGTCAAGGAGAATACGGGGCCGCTGAGTGATGTCATGAAGCACTAACGAACTCTTAGAACCTTAGTTGACCATCTTGGCCTTTTTTAGGGGTAGTGAGATGACCGACTTTGGTGCAGTCCGAAGTTGGTAGATACCCGACACTACACTCATTGAGGATTGTTTTCTTGGGATAATTTTGTCACCAGTTAAGTGGCTAAACCAAAACAATGAACATAGAAAATAATCCAGTGATATTGAGCTCCTTAGAACCCGGTTTCTATTTTAGGACAGGTTGAGCCAACTAACTTCAAGAGGGTACTTACCTACAAACCCCATGCAAGCCTAAACCTAAGGACTTGTTTGCTCTGTGTGAATATGATTTCCTGTATATATACTTTCTTACTTTTGCATACATGTACATAACATCATAACATCATACCATAGCATTTTCAATAACCATTTCAAGATCTTGAGGGTCTTTTGATGCAGGGTCACGTTGAACCAGACGTCTACCAAAGAGTAAGAGGGTTCCCCTCTAAACAAACGCCATCAAAGATCAAGTGCAACAACTTGAATCAGGGGCTATGACCCACTTGACATGGTGAGCTTGATTCTCGTGGAAAGACATCCACCAATAACAAAGTTCTCCAATCAAAGATGTTGATCAAAGTTCAACCTCTAACATTTTCTTGTGTTTACCCCGCGAGATTCTTGAAAACATGCATCCACATATCATGCATTGCATCATAACAAGTTTTCCTTTTCAGGTTTCCTTATTCTCCTACTGTTTATTTCAGTAGAGATGGCTCTAGAGCAGACTATCAAGGGCATCCAGGATCAAAACGCTTAACTTCAAGAGATGTTCTTGAACCTATCCAAGGGACAAGAAGAGGTCAAGGCGCTCCTCACCAGGGGCATGATCATGGGAAATCCTGATGGAAACAAAGATGACCAGTTGGAAAGGCTACAAACTGAGATAGCCATAATGAAGGTCCAAATGATGGGGCAAACATCTAGAATTGTGGATCAAGTCATCATTCAGCCTCCCATGATACAAGAAGCCGGTTTAACGGAGAGAAGACCTTCTCACTTTGCTTCCACGTCACGAGCCCAACAACGACTTCCTCAACATCAACCGGAAAATCAGCAAAGGCAAAGCGAGCCCAAAAGATAGTTTACCAACAGCAACATACCACTGTCCCAAGCTTTGCAACACATGCTGAGGATGGATCTGATTACACCAATAAGACCTCATCCAAATCCCAAAACTTTTTCTCCCAGCTACAATCCAGATGCCAGGTGTTCCTATCATTCTGATAGTCCTGGACATGATACAAACGATTGTTGGGCGTTGAAGTACAAGATTCAAAACCTGATCGACAAAGGAATGCTGGAGTTCACACAAGATGGCCAAACTGAATTCTTCTGCCAAAGGCTCACCACCTAAAGTGACAAGTTCAGACAAATAGGCTTCTGTTCATTTTGAATTTTCAAGTTGTAATCTCTTTTGTTATTCAAACAATTATCTATTAATGTCAAACTTTGTTTTCATTAAATGCATTGCATATGTTTGTCTTGATTTGATCCACTCATTTCCATTACATTTAAACTATGCTTTTTACTCTCTTTATGACGTTCAACTCTTGCTAAAAGTTACAAGCCTTTAGAGGGAGGATGACGAAACAATGCCATAATCTCATACAGTATACTTTTGGACAGACCTTGCTGACGATGTACAGGCGTTTCTTTCAAATCCTAAAACACTGGAGTTATAAGGAAGATAATCCCTAGTCAACCCGTTAGAGCCAAAGAAGTAGGAGTTTTCTGTTTTAAACACAAATTGAAACCTTTAATTTAAACCTGGGGCAGGGTAGTCTCTCAGTTAGTTCAAAAAAGATGCGCATTGAAGTCGCAAGCTCTCAGTTCGTAATGAAAACGAATAACATCAAGAACATTCCTTTGGAACCAAAAGACATTGATGGTTCCTTATCTCATAGGCAGTCATTATCTCTCAAAAGAGAAAATCCCACTGCGCCAAAACCTACAAAGGAGGCTTAAGAAAGCTGGGGCATCCCGCTGACTGTAATCTCGAAAACAGGAACAGTCAGGCAAAAGTTAGGGATAATGAATCAAAAGAAAGAGGTCATTATAAATCCTCAACAACATGAAAAATGTTGCAAAAATGATGATTGCCTTCCCAATAAATTCAACTTGTGAGAACCATCACCAAAATGTCATTCCAAACTCGAATAGAGTGCGACGCACAATTAACTGAGCTTAGGATTGAAGAACATCACGAAGAACGGGTGGGTACAAATACACTTTGAGCCTTTATCCTTTGTTTCTTAAACCGTGAACCAAGCCACGTTACAACCCTTAAAAAGTCCTAATTGAATCATGGGTTAGTTCGAAAGCATACTGTTACAAAAGGTATCCTGACTCCTGTAAGGCTTTGCTCTAAATCCTGAGTTGAATTTTTCTTACAAAATTTCTTTACTTACATAAACGCATTTTTCAAAACTTCAAGACAAACATAAACTTTGCATCACTTGAATATCACTATTTGCATTTGGCTATTTGTTTGACAGCGGAGAAATTCACACAACGAATATCCGATGAACGAAAGCCCTCTCAGTGAACAAAATCACTTCAAAAAGGATGACATTTCCATTGACAAATCTCCTATCAACAGGGGGACATGACATGTCACTCTCTAGCACACCTGGGGCAGTCTAGTCAAGATTCCAGGAAATCTCTCAAAGAAGTGCAGAGTAACCAGGGGCAGGTCATCAATCTCCGTCACTTAGGGCATTAAACGTCGAATCTCAGCAAAGAGTTACGTACAATCAAACATTTTTGGCAATGCCACGAACATTTGCTACTAGGGGCAATGACGAATCTCTCCAAAATATTTCTCATAGGATGATTCCCCAACAAGAGTTTAATCTCTGAAAACCTTCCCCCTAGTTGGGAAAACTTCAAGAATCCTTGAGGACTTCCCCAATGAGTTCATCACCTCTCTAGAAGAACGACAACAGGGTTTATTTCCCCAACAAACTACAGATTCCCCATCTTGAGTTTGCCTTTCCGAATACTACAAATCAAAGGACCACAACTCCTCTTCCCCAGTAGACTACTCTACAATCCCCAACAAGTTACTGTGAAACTTGGACCCGACCAGATATCAGTTCAACTTCGACTCCCCAGTAGGGCAGCGGACAACCAAGACTCCTGAACCTTTTTCTCCAAGCATGGATCAACACTCTCCACAGAGCTTTCAACTTTCCCCAATGGAGTTTTCCTCAACAAAACAGGAACACCCGATGGAAATATTCTAAGCAAAGTTTGAAGACACACCTACTCTTCAACAACAATCCGGGATTTAATAACTCCCCAACACTTGTCAAGGATTTATTTTCCCAGACAAAAATACATTCATTAACATTTCACATTTCATACATCCTATTTACATACATGATAAGTGCATACAACACAATCTCATTTACTTTTGAGAACATCATGACATTATGCATTTCATGCATCATGACATTACATACAACTAACTCTTTACCTTTTCAGGAAAGATCGATCGACAAATAAAAGTTATCATTACCTTTTGGAGTAGCAGTCGTCAAAGATTCCTTCATTACCCTTTGGAGTAGCAGTCGTCAAAGATTCCTTCATTACCTTTTGAGGTTGTAGTTGTGATACGGTGGGAGAACTGACTTGAATTTTTGCGTTTGTTTTCGCAAATGTTTCGGTTGAGCAAGAGTCGCCACCGACTTTTTATTTTATCCTAAGGAAAGGTTAAAAAGCACAGCAAAAACCTTTGAGATGTTTTCTTGGGTTCGGGGAGTAGAATATAGAAAGGGAAGGTATTAGCACCCTTTCTATCCATGGTTATCCATGGGCTCTTAGTTACTTGCTTAGATCAACTTGCCTTGATTTTCAATTGTTTGAAATGGTGCTTTGTGTGTGGATTTGAAAATGTTTTAAAAAGAGGCCAATGTGGTGGCAACCTTTGCAATGATCCATGTTGGGATATATACAAAGGTGTATGTCTTTTGAAAAGTTTTCAATGTTTTTGAAAGTTGTTTTGAAAGTATGTTGTGATGTGTGGTTTTGAAAAATAGGCAAGTGTTTTTGTTTTGCAAGTTGGCAAGTAACCAAGAGCTATCTACCCTAAATTTCTCAAAGATCATTGCTATGTTTTAACCCTTTAACAATTTTGTTCCACCATTGTATTTGGTGGACAATCTTGTGTTAGGATGTGAACGGGACGGGCGCGGGTCATCGTTTAGACCATGATTGAAATGGTGCCAAGTGTCTTTGGGCAACTTTTCCTTTAAGGGACTTGATCATTTCTAGGCAACTTTCGAAAGCGTCATCGAGGGACTATGATCATTTGATTTTTTTTGTTTTGCCAAAGACACCTAACATGCAACATGGCCCATTATTGAAGGCAACAAGTGGAGTAACCCTAAGGGGATGCAAGTGTGATTGGTGTTGTCCATTTTCATGCTTTTATCTTGGAATTAGGTCAAGCTATTTGTTTTATTGATTTTTGCATACAAACCCTAAGTCTATCATGGTATATTTTAGAAAGCTTTTAAATGCGAAATTTAAAATCCTAAACTATTACAACATGATTATGGGATGGGGGGTACAAGTGTTCAAATGGGGATATTTTAGCAAGAAATTAAAACCTAAGCTATTACATCCAAATTGAATTATACAAATTATTAATTGCACAATAATTTAATAAAATACAAAAAATATGCAAGATGCAAAAAATGATTTTTATATGTATGTAAAAAGTATTTTCATGTGTCAAATAAACAAAAATAAAAAAGGGTTAATTTTGGATATTTTTCAAGTTTAGGGTAAAACCCTAATTTTTGCTAAATAAAATGTATTAATTATTTATTATATGCAATATTTATTAATTATGTATAAGAAATAAATAAAAAGGAAGTATATTGTAAAAAATGATTTTTCAAGTCAAATATTAATAAAAATAAAAATGTATTATTTTTATGTTTTTAACCTAAATATACTAATAAATATATAAGTATTTATATTATTTATTAAATATATTAAATATCTAAAAAAAATAAAATATTTAATATTTACAAAAAAAAGTGTATTTTTTAGGAAATGTTTTCAAAAGATAAAATAAAATAAAATAAGAAAATAAATGTATTTTGTATTGTTTTTAGTATTTAAAATAAAAAAGTATTATGTATTTATTTACATATATAACTAAATGAAACAAATAAATATCAAATAAAATGCAAAAAATGTGAGAAAAATATTTTTAATATTTTTTATGTTTTGACAAAAATAAATAAGTTAGAAACAAAAATCAAAAGTCAAAAATAATGAAAATAAAATGCAATGGGCCAAGGGGGTGCATGTATGAGAATGTGGTGCAAAAAGAAAATCAAACTCAGGCCCAGCCCAATAGGGGTTGTCTTCAACCTCCAGACTTGTATGAACAACAACAACACGCGTTTCCTAACTCCTGATTCCTGGACTTTCAAGCAAAACTCATAACACAAAAAATGTAGAGCATCAAGAGACGAATCCAGACATATAAAAAACTTGACTTAACTCTCAGAAATGAGAGAGAATTTCTCCATCCCTAATTCTTGACCTAAGTTTTTTCTAATGTTCAGGTTCCAAATTCTCTCAGCACATGCAACATAAATGGAAAGTAATTGTATGTGTAGCTTCAGGGCCATGAGTAGAGCATTTTTCATTCATAAACCTAAAGCTAACTCTTCCTAGATTGAGAGATAGAAGTCCATGAACTTACCTATTCAGCTTGGATCGTGTCTGACAATGGAGGTACTTTCAGTGCAATGTGAGGACTTGTACAGCTTGCTTGAAGTTCAGGGATGCTTCTCCAACCTTTAGCTTGCTTTAAAACTAAATGAATCGAGCTATAGGAGTCAACCTGCAAAACAGAAAAAGTGAAAATGGTGAAGTTGGTTAGAGGTGTTACAGTCTGAAGCTAGGGCTTGGGATAGTTTGTATGGATGCTATGGAGTGTGTATGAAGTGGTTTTGGCCAAGGCGCACGAATGGATTGAGTTGTAGAAGTCCAACTGCAGAAGGGACTCTGTTTTTTGTAGTAGGATGGTGTTTTGATGAATGATGAGGTTTGGAAGGTGGTTAGCTCGTGCCTTAGCTCAGTTATGATGTTTGGGAATGTGTTCAACAAGTTTGTCTAAGCTTCTCTTGGCAGAAAATGTGAGATTGATATCAATATGCCAAGTTTCTTCTAATGTAAGTCAAAAATGCCAAGTGTTGTTACAGGCTCTTCTAGGCCCCTCAAATGTGCTGCAAAGCTTTGTCTTAATCAGTGGTATATGTTCCTGAACTTGTGCCAAAAGGATTTGCATTGTACTTCATAGATTGCAATCTTGACATAAAGTTCAACTTTTCAAAAATGGATAATGTGCTTTTTCTAATTAAGGCTTAATTCTCCATGTAATGACCAAATGCATAGAATAACATCTTGGCACAATGGTTTAGCATTTAATTTTTGAGTGTAAATGAGATTAGAGGCCTGTAATGTAGCTTGCACATGCTGAGTTTGAAAATGCACAAGTTATGAACATGGAAATGGCTCATGAACAAAGTGACTTTTGCCCATATTGTCAAATTCGATTCTCCATAACCACAAGGTTGTTTGATGAGTTCTTGGACATTTTGGAAAGCTTTGAATGTGTAATACAATCCATCTTTGTAATGCAAGTTGAAATTCCAAGTGGAAGCATGTGAAAAATGGCCATGAAGTTGGGCAAAAATCCTGCCTAGAATAGGTCAAAAATTTTCTAAGTTAAGAATGTTTTGCACCCTTGTTCCAAAAATCATAACTTGAGCTACAAGCTTCTTTTGAGGAAACTTTGTGAATAAAAGTTGTAGATTTGGCAATGGACTATAACTTTCATGTTTTGAGTTTTCCTTGAATACAAATGTATCTTGATGATAAAATTGGACAAAGTTAGGAAAAAATTAGGAATTTTTATACCCTAATTTCTTCATTTCAAACCCTAATTTGTGATTTTTGATTTCTTGATGAACAAGTTTCATAATTTGACATGTTTTGATGAAAAATGAATCTTGACACTTGATTTTGACCAAAAAGTCAAAGTTTGACTTTTCAGTATACAGTCAAAAATTGATCAATTGACTGGAAAAATCATCTGTCAATCTTGTGCATTTGGGATCTTTTGAATTTGTTGAACATGTCAATACAATTCCATTGGGTCCTTGAGTCCATATATGAGCTTGGTTTGCCATTGGTTAGGTCAAACAGTCAAAAATTGCCTTTGTGCAGTCAAAACCCTAAAAATGACCACTTTGCCCTTTTGGTGATCTGATCAAATTTCTTGTGGAATTGTGATCCAAACTTGACCAAATGGTTCATATGAGTTCATAATGTTGATGTGGGTCAAAAATCATGAGGTTTGACTGTCAATTGACCACAGTTGACTTTTTCCCCAATACAGCTGATTTCTAGGTCAACTATCCAATTGACTGGGCAAAGATTGGAATCAAGGTTTGAAACTTGGTATGGATAAAATTGTGAGTCCAACATGAAGCATGAAAGTAACTTTGGGCCTTTTAGGTCAAAACATCTTTGTGCAAACACAAACCCTAATTTGGGTCAACAGTGCAAGGAGGGGTCTTGAGCAGAGTAAACCCTAACTTGTTCTTGAGCTCCAAGGGTCTTGTGATGAGAAAATGTTGAGGAAATGGGAGGGAAAATTTTGGGGTACAACAGTTGCCCCTGTTCAATCTACTTGAACCTGAAGAGTTAGATTGGCAAGTTTGCCTTTCGCGACTCAAGGGTGAAAGGAGATTGGACACTAGAGTGCCCGGAAATTTGCACTCGCATGGTGGAGTATCAGCAATGTGATGGCGGGAATGGGCTTATAGATGTCATTTGGAGATAGGATGGATAGGAGGATGGGCTTATAGATGCCATCTGGAGACGTGACAGAACCTTGTAGGGAATGGGCTTATAGATGCCATTTGGAAGTGTTGATCGCGTAAGAGTTTCCTTAGCGAGAATTTGCATACTTGGAGAAAGGAAGATGTTTCCTGGCCTGTTACAGGTGTTGATCTTCAGTATCTTCATGCAGATATGCCCTGGCTAGATACAGGAGTCAAATCCATAATTAGTTGTTCACAAATATGCCCTGGCTAGATACAGGAATCGAATCTGGAAATTTGCAAAAGTTTGGTAGAGATAGCTTTCCTGGCTGGATACAGGTGTAAACCTCTGACCTGAGAATGAAAGATAATTTCCTGGCCTGTTACAGGGGTTGATCTTCAAACTCTTCATGCAGATGTGCCCTGGCTAGATACAAGAGTCGAATCCACAATTAGTTGTTCACAAATATGCCCCGGCTAGATACAGGAATCGAATCTGGAATTTGTCATCTACAGATATGCCCTGGCTGGATACAGGTATCGAATCTGGAAATAGTTGTCTACAGATATGCCCTGGCTGGATATAGGTATCAAATCTGGAATTGCGATAGTTGATAGTAATCATCTTTTGGATTGGTCTTTTCCTGAAAAGGCAAAACATCAGTTGTATGCAATGTCATGATGTATGAGATGTGTGATGTCATGATGCTCAAAAATGAGATAGTGTTGTATGCACTTTATCATGTATGTAAGCAAGATGTATGAAATGTGAAATGTCTATGAATGTATTTTCGTCTAGGAAAATAAATCCTTGACAACTTCCAGGAATTTGTGGAATCCTGGGCTGATGTTGAAGAGTAGAATTCTTCGCTTCTGCTGGGGATGCTGGTTGCAAGAATAAACCGGTAGGAGAAGATGACTCCGTTGGGAAATAAACTTGTTGGAGAGATTACTCTGCGGGGAATTACTCTGTGGGAAGAGATACTTTGCTGAGGTTTTAATGAGAGCTCTGCTGGGGATTCCACTAATATGTTATGTTGGGGAATTTGACGAACTCCGCTGGGGATAGGAAGAACTTCGCCGAGGACGATCTTTCCGTGGTAATTAGATGAGGATAACCCAGTTATAAGCTCTGGTGGGGAATGACCTTTGAATATGGTCGGGGAGATGCGTTCGTACTCTGCAGGGGATAAGCTTCCAGAATCTACTAGGGATAAGCTCTCAGACCTGCTGAGGTGTTGGTATTCCGCCGGGGAATAATCTTGGATCAAGACTACCGGGGATGCTTGCTGAGGAATGTCTAAACTCCGCTGGGGAATGTTGAGATCTTCTGGGATTCCCAACTTCCTTAAGGCTGACAGTAGACTAAACTCTGCTTGGGGAGAGTGTCGCCGACTTGCTAGGGGAAAATTGTGCCTTTTCAGGGCTGATAAGAGACCAACTCTGCCTGGGGAGAGTATTGCTGAATCTTGTCTTACTCTTTGGGGAGTTGAGGTAACTTGGTCACATTCTTCAGCTGAACTTACCTTGGTACCTTGGTGGACAAAACAACTAGATCGCTTAGACAAATCTAAATTTCCCCTGTTTCTGATGTCATCTGTAATTAATCCTTTATTTC
The DNA here is from genome assembly GCA_948472305.1 of Vicia faba. Lineage (NCBI taxonomy): Eukaryota > Viridiplantae > Streptophyta > Magnoliopsida > Fabales > Fabaceae > Vicia > Vicia faba. The sequence continues at coordinate 628,608,819 of OX451735.1, read as the reverse complement.
GCATGCAAGTATTTATGATTAGCAATTAATGTCAAATGCATATATCAAAAATGAACATTGGATGTTCTTCGCAAAACAAAACAGAAAAAGGAAAAACAATGGATAATTTATCTGAGAAAATTGAACTTGTATTGATTTTGAAATTTGCCCGTAAATAGGCGTTTTTGTACAAGAGGATGACGTCCTAGTAAGAGGATGCCGCCAAGCGGAATAGAGTTTATACAATTTTGTGAAAAGGAAACAAAACAGCTATGTGAAAAATAATCCCACTGGGTTCCAACTCTGCTATCGCCTTTATGTCTTCAAGCGTCTTATCACTTTGCTGCTTAGTTGAAGATGAAGCTGATTGATCGATGCCGAAGTCTGAGCCCGATAGTTGATGCCGAATTCTGGATGCAAGGTGATCCAATGAGACATAGTATTACGCTTATCCCTAACTTTTTCCTGGACCTCCCTTTCGGGTTTTCAGTCCACCGGGATACCCATTTTTGCCCAAGCCGCCTTTTCAGGTTTTCGACTTGCCGGGTGTACAGAATTTTTTCATTTTCATCCCTTAATTCTGCCCGAACCCTTTTGGTTCGCCGGGAAGCCCTTATTTTTTCCTAGGTGTGTCAACCTAGCGGGTCTTTAGCTCATGCGTAGTATCTTTTTACTATGTCCGCATTGGCAGGGTGAGGAAGGTCGTCACCATCCATGGTGGTTAGAATCATAGCTCCTCCTGAGAAGATATGTTTAACCACAAATGGCCCTTCGTACGTAGGGGTCCATTTGCCCCTGGGATCACTTTGAGGAAGAATGATGCGCTTGATTACCAGATCTCCGACTTGATACTCTTGTCGTCTGACCTTCTTGTTAAATGCCCTGATCATCCGTTTTTGGTACGTCTGACCATGACAAATAGCGGTGAGTCTCTTTTCGTCAATTAGGTTTAGTTGATCAAGCCGAGTCTGGATCCAGTCATCTTCGCTCAAACCTCCATCCTTCATTATCCGAAGAGAGGGTATCTGGACTTCAATAGGCAAGACTGCCTCCATGCCATAGACCAAGGAGAAGGGAGTTTCCCCTGTTGACGTCTGTGCCGAGGTACGGTACCCATGAAGAGCAAACGATAACATTTTGTGCCAATCTTTGTAGGTCACTGTCATCTTCTGCACAATCTTCTTGATGTTCTTATTTGCTGCTTCGATAGCTCCATTCATCTTCGGCCGGTAGGGAGAAGAGTTGTGGTGTTGTATCTTGAATTTCTCGCAGAGCTCAGTGATCATCTTGTTGTTAAGATTGGTACCATTATCCGTAATGATCCTCTCAGGTACACCGTATCGACAGATCAAGTTGTGCCGAATGAAGCGTGCCACGACGCTCTTGGTTACAGTAGCATAGGAAGCTGCTTCAACCCATTTTGTGAAATAATCAATCGCTACCAAGATGAAGCGATGCCCGTTGGATGCTGTAGGTCGGATCTCGCCGATCATATCAATGCCCCACATCGCAAAAGGCCAAGGTTTCGTTAAGACGTTCAAAGGAACCGGAGGAATGTGCACTTTATCAGTATAGATCTGGCATTTATGATAAGTTCACGAATGCTGATAACAGTCGGCTTCCATTGTGGACCAGAAATATCCTGCCTGAAGGATTTTCTTTGCCATGGTGTGTCCACTGGAATGTGTTCCGAAAGTACCTTCATGTAACTCTGCCATGATCCTTTCTGCTTCAGTCTTATCCACACAACGCAGTAAGGTTGAATCATGGTTTCGCTTGTAGAGAATGCCTTTGCTGAGGAAGAATTTTGCCGCAAACCTTCTCAGGAACTTCTTGTCATTAACAGATGCGCCCTCGGGGTATTCTTGAGCTTCCAAGTACCTCTTCACCTCATGATACCAGGGTTTTTCTGTTACCTCTTCGGTCTCGAGATCGCAGAAATGTGCAGGTTCATCCAACTTCCAGATAATGATCCGGGGAGCCTCGTTGTCCCATTTGACTTTGAACATAGAAGAAATTGTAGCCAACGCGTCCGCTAACTGATTCTCCTCTCTTGGGAAGTGTTCAAAAGTTATTTCTTCGAAGTGGGGAAGCAATGTCAGCACATACTCCTTGTAAGGAATAAGATTTGGGTGTTTTGTATACCACTCGCCTTTGACCTGATTGATCACGAGAGCGGAATCTCCGAAGACACTCAGAAACTTGATCCTTAAGTCAATTGCAGCTTGAAGACCCATGATGCATGCCTCATACTCCGCCATGTTGTTGGTGCAGTTGAAACACAGTCGGGCGGTGAGGGGAGTATGAGTGCCTTTAGGGGATATGATCACAGCGCCGATACCATTACCCAAAGCGTTCGAGGCTCCATCAAAGTTCATAGACCATCGGGATCCTTCCTCAGGTCCTTCATCGGGTCCAGGTACTTCACAATCAGTCACTACCATGATATCCTCGTCTGGAAATTCAAAGTTCATCGACTGGTAATCGTCCACTGCCTGATGTGCCAAATGGTCTGCCAATACACTTCCCTTGATTTCTTTCTGAGTCGTGTACTGGATGTCGTATTTTGTCAAGATCATTTGCCATCTTGCTATTCTTCCAGATAGAGCAGGCTTTTCGAATATGTACTTAATTGGATCCATTTTTGAAATCAACAGAGTAGTGTGAGTCAACATATACTGTCTCAGCCGGCGAGCAGCCCATACCAGAGCGCAGCAAGTTTTCTCGAGCAGTGAGTACCGAGTCTCACAGTCGGTAAACTTTTTACTCAGGTAATAAATGGCGTGTTCTTTTCGGCCAGACTCGTCATGCTATCCCAGCACACACCCCATTGAGTTGTCAAGTACTGTCAAGTATAAGATTAGAGGTCTCCCTTCAATCGGTGGCATGAGAATTGGTGGTTCTTAGAGATACTCTTTGATCTTTTTGAAAGCGGCCTGACATTCATCATTCCAACGTACAACTTGATCTTTCTTCAGTAGCTTGAAGATTGGTTCACAGGTAGCAGTTAGGTGCGAGATGAATCGGGCAATGTAGTTCAACCGTCCTAAAAATCCTCTGACTTCTTTCTCTGTCTTGGGAGCTGGCATCTCTTGTATGGCTTTCACTTTGGCAGGGTCCACTTGAATACCTTTGTCGCTTACGATGAAGCCTAGTAATTTTCCAGATCTTACCCCAAAGGTGCACTTGTTTGGGTTCAACCTCAGCTTGTACAACTTCAGACGATCAAACAGCTTCTGTAGATGGTCAATGTGTTCCTCCTCAGTTTGGGACCTTGCAATCATATCGTCGACGTATACTTCTATCTCGTGATGGATCATATCATGAAATAAAGCAACCATGGCATGTTGGTAGGTTGCCCCAGCATTTTTCAACCCAAAAGGCATGACCTTGTAGCAAAAGGTGTCCCACTGAGTAACAAAGGTGGTCTTCTCCATGTCTTCAGGAGCCATCTTGATCTGATTATAACCGGAGAAACCATCCATGAAGGAGAATACTTTATGCTGGGCGGTATTGTCAACCAGAACGTCGATATGAGGCAGAGGGAAATCATCCTTAGGGCTCGCCCTGTTCAAATCCCTGTAATCAACACACATTCGGACCTTACCATCCTTTTTCGGCACTGGAACCACGTTGGAAACCCACTGAGGGTAAGAAGTCACTGCTAGAAACCCGACATCAAATTGTTTCATAACCTCAGCCTTGATTTTCTCGGACATCTTTGGACGCATACGGCAGACCTTCTGTTTAACCGGAGGACAATCTTCCTTGGTGGGCAGGTGATGAACCACAATGTCGGTATCCAACCCAGGCATGTCTTCGTAAGACCAGGCAAAGATTTCCACATAGTCATGCAGCATCTGAATCAACCGTTGCTTCACACTGAACTCTAGATTGGCACCAATCTTGACTTCCTTTCTGTCTGTCTCAGTACCCAGATTTACCGTTTCCACCGGCTCTTCATGTGGCTGAATGGCCCTCTCTTCCTGGAGTAACAATCTTGCAAGTTCACCAGGCACTTCACAATCATCTTCACCTTCGTCTTCGGCTAAGTTGATCGGATTTTCGAAGTCATAACTGGCGGTAACAGAGTCGTTACCAGTGAGATCTAGAGTGGATTGGAACCTGTATGGGTGAGTGTGTGTAAATATAGCTGTTTTGCAATATATAATAAAGAAAGAAAAGGAGCACAAGATTTTGAAATGCAACAAACGTCCAATGTTTTGATTAATGATATATGAAAATGTCATACAAAAGGCCCTCACAAATGGAGCCACGGTGCCGCGGGTAGGACACCGAGCCATAAAAGTTTCAACATATTGTTTGTTACAAATTCAAAACAAAAGAGTTCATTACTGAGTGACAAAAGTAATAGGTGTGAAGTCTTTGGCAGTCCAGTTGCTTGGTCCACTGTCGATTGTTGGGTAGATCCAGCTGTCGAATTCCAATTCCTCCATGTCGTCTTCAATAGCATTCACTCCCGGGTTGGTGATGAACACAGGAGGTCTTCCAATCCTTGCCTTACGAACAACCTTCTGAGCCTCTGTAGTGAAGCCTAAGCCAAACTTGTCAGTCTTTGGAGTGAAGTCAGGAAGTCGGCCCTAGTTTGTGCACTCACCCTTCTCAATCACAGCCCGGGCATACTTTAAGGAAGCCATCTTCAAAGGAGGGTTTTCACTCACAGTTTCAGCTGACGCCAGCGTCTGAGGCACCTCCTCAAAGTGTTGGAATGGAGTCTCAATGAATTCCCCATCCATTTCTATGTACCGGAACGAGTTAAGGTGGCTGACCATATACTCTTCTTCTCCCTGAACTGTAACAATTTTCCCTCTAACCGGGTACTTAAGCTTCTGATGTAGTGTGAAGGTCACAGCTCCAGCCTTGTGGATCCATGGACGACCCAGCAAACAAGAATAGGATGGACGGATGTCCATCACATAGAAAGTTGAATCAAAAACTTGAGAACCAACCCTGATTGGAATGTCAACTTCGCCATGTACCATCCTTTTCAAACCGTCAAAGGCTCGGACAACAATGTTACTGGGCTTGAGCTCCAGACCCTCACAATCCAATCTGTCTAGGGCCTTCTTGGGCAAAACGTTCAATGAAGAACCGGTGTCTACCAACACATGGGCAAGAGTAGTGCCCCTGCATTCAATGGAGACATGCAGTGCGTCATTATGGTTTTTTCCTTTGGCGGTCAGATCGGCGTCAGAGAAGCCCAAACCATTATCGGCAGTCAAGTTGGCCACGCAATTGGTAAATTGATCAGCAGACGTTTCTTGCGGCACATGGGCCATCTTCAGGAAGGAAATTAGGGCCTTGGCATGGGCCTCTGAACACAACAATAGCGATAGCATAGAAATCTTTGATGGGGTGTGCCCCAGCTGCTCAACTACGTTGAAATCACTTTTCTTGATAATCTTGAGGATCTCCTCCATCTCTTGCTGGGAGGCTTCAACAGTGGTTGTCTTCGGCGCCTCTGTCAGGGCAGGCAAACCAGTAGCAATCCCTTTGCCCCGAGCATTAGATGGCTCGGCAACAGGGGTAGAAACAGGAACTTGATTAGGAAGGGGAACAGGCACACTTGTAGGTGAAATGACAAGAGGTTTCTGAATTGTCGGTGGCGCAATATCTGGTGAGAACAGCCTACCACTGCGAGTAATTTTGGCAGGCCCGGTGATGTTACTGACACCGGTACTTATATCAAACTCTTGCTTCACTCTAAGCACATAAACATCTGCCCCATAGTGCCACGAGACAGCTTTGTCGGACGTATAGGGGAGGGGCCCCGAAACAGTGATGATGATAGGAGCAATCTTCTGAGTGGACATGATTTTGACAGGCTTCTTTGAGAGAGCCTTATGAGGTTTGCTGAAAATAGTGACAATAGAAACTTCTTCGGCAGGGACAACAAGAACAACAATCTTCTCGAACAAGATTTCTTTGCTACCCATCAGGCTTTGGATACCTGATTTCAGCAAAGGACAACCAAAAGGCGAAACAGCACATAGAAGGCAATCTTCACCATATCCTGGAAATAAACCGGCTAGCAACATCTTCCTTTTGACAGTCAACAACAGAGTAACAATCTCTTCCACGGAGGCTACATACCGGTCTTCTTCCATAGCATTCACTCCATGCTGGGGCATGGGAGCAGTCACAACATTGGGCCTTTCGGGCGCCTCAAACTGTATTTCTTTAGCATCAATAAGGTCTTGAACCTTATTCCTCAGAGCCCAGCAATCGTCCGTAGTATGCCCTGGGCTATCAGAGTGATAAGCGCAACGGGCGTTGGGGTTGTACTTTGGAGAAGCTGTGTTCACTACCTTCGGAGCTTCTTTGACAGTTACCAGATTGGTTGACAGTAGTTGCAGAAATATCTGAGACAGGGTCATACTAAGCTGAGTGTACTGCCTTTTGGGTCTCTCACCCCTTGGTTGGTTATACTGCTGAGGAGCAGCAGCAGGCTTTGAAATTACCAATGCATTGACAGCTTGGCGGCGTTCCGGTTTAATCTGTCTTCTGGGACCATAAACAGCACTGGCTTCCTTCTTGAAGGGCTTCTTTTCAGTACTTGCGGAGACACCTTTCTGTATCTTCCCCGACTTGATACCAGCTTCTATCCTCTCACCAGTCAAGATCAAATCTGTAAACCCAGCAGAAGAATTCCCAATCAGATGATTGAAGAATGGACCAGACAGGGTCCCTAGGAACATGTCAACAAGTTCACGGTCAGTCAAAGGTGGTTGCACCCTTCCAGCCAGGTCTCTCCACTTTTGCGCATACTCCTTGAATCCTTTTCCCGTCCCCAGTGACATACCCTAGAGTTGGGTACGCGTAGGAGCGAGGTCAGAATTGTACTGATACTGTTTATAAAACGCAGTAGCCAAGTCCTCCCAGTTTCGGATACTGGCTCCATCCAGCTGATAAAACCATTTGAGTTGAGACCCCGAAAGGCTATCCTGGAAGAAATGGATCCATAGATTCTTGTCTGCAATGTAAGGTTGTATCTTCCTTACATATGATCTGAGATGCAGCTTAGGACAGGAAGCCCCGTCGTACTTCGCAAAGGCAGGTGACTTGAACTTGTGTGGGATCACCACTCTAGAAGATAAACCTAAATCTCCAAAATCCAGCCTCGACACATTCTGAATCTCCATGGCGCTTAAACGGTCCTCTAGTTGCTTGTACCTGTCTGCAGCAGGAGGGTACTGTTCGTCATTGTAATCCGTCTCGTTGTCGGAGACCATTGGACTAGGAGCCCTTCCCCCTTGGGGACTGTCTTTCTCTGCAGAGGAAGTAGCCTGATCAGCCTCGTTATGTAGTGTATTCCCAAACCTCCGTCCAGCGTTGAACATCACAGTCCTCTTCTTCTTCTTCTTCAAGAGCAGAGTCTTCAACTCCTGTTGACCCTGGGCTAAGCTCATGACCAGCTCCTGGAACAGGGCCTGGTGGGCCTTGATAGCTTGTTCGGTAGTAGGCTCGGAAGACATGATGATTGAGTGCTGAAATAAACAGCGAAGAAGATTAAGCAACCCGTAGAAGAAGGGTACCTGTTATGCATATGATGCAATGAGATGCGTATGATTTATGTTTTCAAAGACAATCGGGATTCAACTTTGTAGACAAAAAGGAAACACACTTCATTAGATTCAAACTTTAAATTGTTCAACAACTTGCCCTTAGGCATTACAGGAATGAAAATACTGAAAAGGAAATAAAAGCTGTAAAAGAAACATCCAAAGCCCATCAGTGCTCCCATGGCCTCCTCTTCTCAGTACGGATGTAGTCATTCAGGATCCGCTCTTCCTCCAATTGCTTAGTCAGCTTCTGGATCTTTCGTTCTTGTTCGTTGAACTTTTCCCGATAAAAATTCCGTTCTTCTTGTAGCTGCACCCAAGATCTTTTTAGTGTATCAACATCAGTGGGTATCTGAGGAGGGAGGACAGTTGGAGGAACCCCATTTTCATCAGGAAATTCAAGAATGATAGGCCTGACAACTTCGTATGGCATACCTAACTTCTGAGCACGGATGCAGACCCATCTGTAGTAGGGTTCCATTGGTAGAGAAGTCTTTGGTCCCAACTCATGTGGGTCAGCTTTGTGAATTCTGTCCCAAGCCTTGATGAATCCACGGTGCAGTTCATCACTGCCTACCTGAAATTCAAAACTGAAGTGAGGAACCAACATCTCATGAGGTCCTACTCTTCTGGCTCTTCCAAACTGACGGAGAGCTAAACATGGATTATAAGAGATTCCTCCCTGGGTACCGATCAATGGAACATTAGGATATTCTCCGCAACGATCAATAATGGCTACCTTATCCAAACCTCTGAGAGTCCAAATGATGTCATTGTCAGTGAGAGACATTAACCTATGAGCCCAGCCTTTTCCTTCTTCCTTCTTCAGCACGAACTTAGGGAGGTGCGAAATAAACCACCTCACTAACAAAGGAGCACAACACCATAGAGTTCCCCTTCTTCGGGCAGTACGAGCATAAAGTTGTTGCAGGATATCACCCAAGAGAGTGGGTACAGGGTTTCGAGACATGAAGATCCTTATGGCATTGATATTGACAAAGTCATCCGGATTTGGAAACAACACTAGAGCATAGATTAAGAGAGCCAGAATGTCTTCGTACGCCTTGAAGTCTAAGTCCTTCCAGAAATTGTTAGCTTTGCCAACCAGAAACTTAGCCAAAAAGCCCTTAACTCCACTTCTAGTTTCCCAGTTAGCCATTACCTCTTCTTTGGTCAAGGGTAGGACTGCAGCAATCTCTTCAGGCCTAAGAGTCTTCTCCCAAACAGTGAACGGAGTTTGCTCCAAAACAGGGATACCAAGAAAATAAGAGAATTCTTCCAGGGTAGGGACCAGCTGGAAGTCTTGAAAGGTGAAGCAATGATACAGAGGATCATAAAACTGGGTCAGGACACTCGTCAATTGTTGGTCCCACTTTGAAGTGACTAACCCAAGGAGAGAACCATGCCTCTTGATGAAATAAGTAGTGTTTGGAATCCTATCAACCAATTCCTTGAGCAAAGTTGGTGGTTGAACAAAGTTGAGCCGGATAGTATTCCTACGCACGGGCATCATGATGTCCTACAAAACAGAGCAAAGATGAAACCCTCTTGTTTTTTGAAATGGGTCAGTCCTTATGCAGGATGCATGCAATGGTATGATGGTATGATGCTATGATAAAGCACACCACAAGTATTCACAAAGACAAACATGATAAGGCACACAAGTCACACAAGACAACCCTTAGGGTTTAGGCCAGTATGAAGTTTAGGTGCTACCCTCTTTCAGTTTTGTTGGTTAAGACCTGTCCTATCAAAAGTAACCGGGTTCTAGAGGATCTCAATATCATTGACTACCCTCAATCGGTCATAACTCCAGCATCAAAATCTTTTCTTGCGGCCAGAACCATCGCGAGAGTTTAGCCTCAATGAGTGTAGCATATTGCTACCATTCTATGGCCAAGTTGGGTCAATTTAGGGTTCTAAGGTCGGTTGGTGTTTAATGACTCCTTAGAAGACCCATATTCTCCTCGTTGCAACACAAGGGATATCGGTACAGACCAAAGTGTCACACCAATGTAGCCACTGCTTCACCCATGTCGGTCTATGTCGGACAGGTCCCTCACAGATTATGCTACCTAAAAGGGTATTCCCCAGATCCGGGTTAGGATCTATGAAACTCCGATGCAAAGCCCACAAATATAAAAGCAAACAAAGCAAACAAATGAAAACAAGGTGATCTAAACCCTAAGGTTACTCCACTTTTAAGTTTTCCCCAGCAGAGTCGCCAGTTCTGTGATACGGTGGGAGAACTGACTTGAAGTTTTGCGTTTGTTTTTGCAAATGTTTCGGTTGAGCAAGAGTCGCCACCGACTTTTTATTTTATCCTAAGGAAAGGTTAAAAAGCACAGCAAAAACCTTTGAGATGTTTTCTTGGGTTCGGGGAGTAGATTATAGAAAGGGAAGGTATTAGCACCCTTTCTATCCATGGTTATCCATGGGCTCTTAGTTACTTTCTTAGATCAACTTGCCTTGATTTTCAATTGTTTGAAATGGTGCTTTGTGTGTGGATTTGAAAATGTTTTAAAAAGAGGCCAATGTGGTGGCAACCTTTGCAATGATCCAAGTTTGGATGTATACAAAGGTGTATGTCTTTTGAAAAGTTTTCAATGTTTTTGAAAGTTGTTTTGAAAGTATGTTGTGATGTGTGGTTTTGAAAAATAGGCAAGTGTTTTTGTTTTGCAAGTTGGCAAGTAACCAAGAGCTTGAAGGGGTGAAAAACACAAGAAGGGGGGGTTGAATTGTAAAACTGAAATCTTAAAGCAATTGACAAGATATTTTTATCCTGGTTCGTTTGATCTCAAACTACTCCAGTCCACCCGTCAAGGTGATTTCGCATCTCTCCAACGAGGTCTTAATTCACTATATTCAACTGAATATTACAGACTGCTTTAACAACTGCTAAAGCCTTCTTGATTCAAACCACAATCCGGTTTGTCAAGGCAACACTTTCTTACAAAGGTATAAAACAATGTGTGTGAATGTTTTCTACAAAACTTTATCACAACTGTGATGTATACACAAATTAAGCTCAGAAACTAGATTGCTAAACTGTAATGGAGTATCAGAGTTTGTGGTTTAGCAAAACTGGTAGATGAAGATTATAGGTTCAGCTTTGTGCGTGTAGAGATTTGGAGAGCATTAGCCATTATAATCTTCGAAGCCTTGTTTATATAGCACTTGAGAAGATGAACGTTGAATGCAATATTCTTGATTCAATGCTAATAACAAGCTTTCCTTTTTGAGCAGATCTTGTCTAGAATGATGCCGTTGGAATTAATTAGCGTTCAATGCACAGTACCGTTACTTCTTCAATGCACGTTCTGGCTTGGCTCATTCTGATTCTGCTTCGCTGCTGATGAACTATTGTTTTTGTATCAGAGTGTTTACGCGCAGTTCTGTTCATCAAGCTTCAGCATGTACGTGAGTTGATCATCTGATCTTGACGTTCTGATTCAGCAACTTCTGATGCTGGTGTATGAAATCAAATTCTGATGCTGAAGAAGTGATCTTGCTTATTTTAATTAGCGTATCTGCAAGTCAGAGCATAGTAATTTTAGGCAGCATATAGTTCAAACATGAAACATATAAATACTATATCTTTTCACTTTGTTATCATCAAAACTTAAATATAGGGTAGTAGATTCAAACATTGTTCTAACAATCTCCCCCTTTTTGATGATGACAAAAACTAGATATTTTAAATGAAAAATAACATGAAAAGGTGTCTGGGAAATGTTTCAGAGATAAGAAGTAAGGAGAAATCAGAGTTAAGAGATACTCCCCCTGAGTTGATTACTTCCCTTTGATGATACGTGTTCTTCAAGATCAGATCTTTTTCTTTCTTTGAACATCAGATTATAAGAGTCTTTGACTTATCAGAGAGCAGAGCTTCAGAGTTTTCCTTGTCAGAGCTTTGCTTTGGATCAGAGTGTTAGGACGATCAGAACTTCATATTTGATCAGAGCAACATTGATCAGAGCTTCTACATTTTGATCAGAGCTTCTAGTCTTCATAGTGTTCAGGAGCTTCCTTGTGCCTGTAGACTTAAAACAAAACAGAAAAACATTTCAAGTAATAGAGTTAGAATGTTTGAGAATTTCTGTCTAGTTAGCCGTTATTAATTTTAAATATCATTCTTGTTCTCCCCCTTTTTGTCAGCAATCAAAAAGTGTTGGTGATGTGCTAAAACAATTTAGATCAGAAAAACAAATTATATTAAAATAGTTCAGAGCAAAAGAACATTACAAAACATAGTCAAAACAGTACATCAGAAAATGAAGAAAGCATGAAAGAGTTATGCATGAAAAAGATTTAAGGTTGAGGGGGCATGCGTGAGAACAGGCTTTCCAGCATTGCTTGAATCTTTTCAGAAGTTTCATTCTGCTTCTGAACCATGTTGACCACAGTGTCAATTTTGCTGTCCTGTACATCCATTCTTGCTTTCATCTTCTGATCATTCTCTTCCATCCGCTGCTGTAGACGCAAGTCATTCAGCCTTAATTCTTCCAGAGCCTGCCTGTCCAAGGCAGCTTGAGAAGTATCAGAAGGAGGAAGCTTCTCAGAACTTTCAGCGACATCTTCTGTTGGATTATCTTCAGCCTGAATGGTCTTGTCTTCTTCTGATGGTTGCACCTGTGCAGCTTGCTCTTTCTCAGACCAAGATTCACTGTCCAGAGGGAGCACAACTTCTTGAGGCAGCTGACTTTCAACTTCCTTCAGCAGCTTGCTGAAGTTCTATTGAGCCTGCTCATAGTTGACGTCCTGCAGCTTGAGGGCTTCAGCACGTACCCATAGTCTGAACTGTGACCAGAGCTGGTCAGAAGCAGCTGGGTCAATCATCCCAAGACAGACTTGCTTCAAAGAAGCAATCCATTGCAGCATACCTGTTTCAAAATTCAAAATACCAGAGCCAACATCTGGTTGCTTTGGTTTGGGGATGGCAATTTTGTGTCTTAAGTCAGCAAGACGTTCAAGACTTGTTAAGTCAATGAAAGTTCTGCTGGGGTTTTCAGAGGTTTGCTGAGGGGCTGTTTGTTTTGGAGGAAGGGTATCAGAATCAGAGTCAGATATTTCTATTGGAGTGGTTGGAGTTTTTGGAGGTGTTGATTCTAATGAGGATGGCAACTGGGGCCTGACAATAGTGGTTCCACATGGCAACTGGATTGCCAGCGGTGAAGGTTGAGGTGAGTGAGGGTCAGAATGATGAGGAGAAGGGGTTTCATAGTGGTGAAACTCTGTTTGTGGTGAAGGTGGATTATTTTCTGGTTGGGGAGGTGGAATCTCTGATTGCTCAGGGATCAGAGGTTCTTCTGTGAGAGGTTGTTGTGATTGTGGTTCTGGTTCTGGTTGATGTTGTGGTTGTTCTGGTTCAGGTTGTGGAGGAGGAATATTTAGTGGTTCAGAATGTGGTTGAGCAGAAACATGTTCACGCTCAATATCAGCTAGCACTCGATCAAGTGCTGGTGTTGTTGAAACAGTTGGTTGTTTGGGAATCTTAGTTCTGGGTCTTCTGAGTAGTAAGGCCTCAGAAGGGTCTTCTGGTATGGTTTCATCAATGGTAGGGATTGGAATGGAGATTCTGTGAGAGGTTTGAGGAGGGGCAGCAGATGTTGGAATAGTAAAAGATTTTGAAATAGGGGCAGCAGATGAAATACCTCTTTTCTTTGGAGTCTGATGAGATGATCCTTCTGTTGGCGATTTCCTCTTCTTTGTCTTCTTCTGAGTCACTTCTGGTTGGATTTGACTCAGATCTTTGATCTTCAGCTTTGAACCTGTATCTTCTTCCTTGTATGAATCTGGATACTTGAGAAACATCTCTGGTTTGGATTCCATTTCAGAAAATTTTGGGAAATCACTCAGAGGCACTCTTCTGCTGGAGATGTCAGCGGTTGAAGTAGCTCTGGGTTCCTTCTTAATATTTTCTATCAGCTTCATCTTTTTCAGGTTCTTAGCGTTCAGCGGTTTTCCAACAGTTGGTTCAATAGTGCTCAGCACTTGAGCTTCGCTCAGATACTCTATCAGCTTATTCTCTGTCAGAATATCTGATATGAGCCTTCCAAACGGTATCCAGTCCCTTTTGGTCCTTTCTTCTTCTCTTGTTTCTTTGACACTGGTCTTGAGATGGTTGAACAGGAAGTGTGCCAGATTGATCTTTACCCTCTGATCAATAAAGTAGATCAGAAATTGCTGATCCACGTTTATATAATCAGGAGAACTTGTTGGTTTCCTGTGGTTGAAGCATCCAAGAACAATCTTGGCCCATACTCTGCAGTGATCCTTCAGATCCTTAATTTTGCTGCTGGGCAATCCAAGAGTGAAAATGCTGTTAGCTACCACGCCTATATCAGGGCATCTATCAGCCATGTCCACACAACGGACTTCACCACCACTTTGACCGATTAGCCTAGCAATGAGATCTTCAGAAATTACTATCTTCTTTCCCATGACAGAAGAGATGACTAGATGCTTAGAAATCTTGGCGTGAATCCAAAATTCCTTGACAAGCGCTGGGAATGTTGGTCCAACCAACCTATCGAAATACATCTCCCACTTTTGAGCCCTAATTTCTTCAGTTAGGTCAAATCCATTTTCCTTCAGGCTTTCAAAGTCGACGATTAAATCAGAGAGAACTTCAAGATTCTTTACCGGTGTGAGAAGAGTTCTGAGGGGCACCTGATATTGCTCAGAAGTTTCTTTCTTCTGATTGCCTGCAGAAATGCTGGAGGATGCCATTGTTCACACTAAAAAAGCTTTGAGAATGATTTGAGAGAAAAAGGTTTGTAGGAGATAAACTCAGAAATATGCAGAAAATACTTGAATGATTATGAGAAAGCGTAAAGAATAAAAATGAAGGATTAATGTGCTTAAATAGAGTTTTCAAAAATTATCTTGAAAAATTAAACGTTTTTAAGAGAGAGAAAAAAATAATGATTGCCATTTAAGAATTTTTTTTATTAATAACCATGTATTAAAAAAATATTTCGCAAATAACCGGGTTTCGGAAAAAATTACGCAAATAACCATGTTTGAGATGGCTCCACAAAGGAGGAGCCAAGTCATTTGGCGCATGCACCTAGGGTTTTGCCCTAGGCGCCATCTCACTTGGCGCCTCCATTGGCTTTTAGCCAAGTGAGATGGCGCATGCTCCTTAAAAAGGAGAGGAGGCGCCATCTCACTTGGCGCCTAGGGCAAAACTAGGGTTTTTTGCTGTTTTATAAATAATTCGTCCGTTTCTTTGAAATTTCTCACACTTTCTCGCACTGTATTTTTATTTTGTACTCCCTTATTTACGTAATGACGTCGCCTATGATTTTTAGCAGAGATGGTTACGTTATATTCTCCGCCACGAAACCCGCGATGAAAATGAAATTCTGGCACATTCACTCCATGGAGCGTCTGAAGCGGGAGTTGATGCGGTGGCTAGATGGAGACATCGCCGAGGGGGAAAAAATTCGAAGGATCCAGCGAAAACGAACAACAACCTCGCATGCGACAGGAAGACCTAATGTGTGGTTGGAGGAAGTCAAAACAGACAGTGATGTAATGCTGATGATGCATGGGTCAGATGAAATTGTGTTAACAGTTGTAATTTCCTAGATTGATTATCGTTAATCATTGTTGTATGCGAAAACCCTAATGTAATTTCCTATATTGATTATCGTTAATCATTGTTGTACGCGAAAACCCTAATGTAATTTCCTATATTGAATTTCTTAAATTGTGTGAACAGTTTTATTAACGGAAAACCCATAATGTTTACAACACAAATATTGAAAAGATTTATTGTATTACAAAATTTATGTGGTCGAGCCAGACGCCCGATTCAGACAGTTTTTGCGATTGTGTCCGACCTGACGGCATAAACCACACTTTCTTTCCAACCTGTCAAGATCGTCCATTTCTGTTGTTATGCGCCTGCTTTTGGGACGACCCTTCTTGTTCCTTCGCATTTGGTCATTGTGCCAAACTATATCACCGTTGTATTCAGGCCAATAGTCCGGTTTTGCCACCAAAGGAAAGTTGTTGTTGTAAACAGTGAGCAACGTTTCAGATTTATAAACGTTTGAGAGCAGTTGAAGCGCGTCTTGATGGGTATACGCACAAGCGGCAATGACATGAGAGCAAGGCATACGAAAAGCTTGAAACCTGCCACAATCTCACCATTGAGAAGGTAAAATGACCCTGTATTCTTGTCTTTCCAGGCCTTCATTGTGGTCAATTGTCTCCTTCACAATGAAGTTGTGGCTATGGCGGTCAAACCGTGTAACCATGTGAGTGTTGGCTTTAGCACTTTCAGCCTTAATGTATTTCATACAGCTTTCACTCCATAGTTGTCCTGATTGCAAGACCGCATACCACATTTCACCTCTTTTGGCAAATAACGCAGCCATCCTAAAATATGTGGATTTCACCAAGGCAGTGATGGGGAGGTTTCGTATGCCCTTGAATACCCCATTCATTGATTCAATCAGATTTGTTGTCATATGCCCCCATCTTTGGCCATTGTCGTATGACCTAGTCCACTTTTCGACCGGTATATTGTCGATCCACGTACCGGCTTCTGGGTTAGACAAACGGATCTCGTTACGGTAATATTTGAATGTGGGCTGTGTCAGTGCGTATCCCGCATTCATCACCGCTTTCCTCAATGTTTTGTCCTTGACCTCCCTCGAGAAATTCTGGACGATATGCCTGACGCAATAGACATGCGTAGAAGGAGGGTCATGCCAACCATTTGCCGGATTATTATAGGCACTTTCAATGGAGGCATGTCTGTCCGAGATCAAACAGAGATCTGGTTGAGGAGCCACGTGTGTACGAAGATTTTTCGGGAAAAAGCTCCAAGCACCACCGGTCTCCCCCTCGACAAGGGCAAACGCAACGGGGAAAATGTTATTGTTGCCATCTTGTGCAACTGCCATCAAAAGCGTGCCTTTGTACTTCCCATACAACCAAGTCCCGTCTATTTGTAGAATTGGTTTGCATGATGCAAACCCTGCGATGCATGGTTGAAAAGCCCAAAAGACGCGACTGAATATTCCGTTGCCATGTAGTAGACTACCATCTTGAGCGTACGCTGGCAATGTTTCCAGAACATAAACACTACCTGGAGAATATGTCTTGAGTGCATTTAGGTAGCGGGGAAGTTCTCGGTATGACTCCTCCCAGTTTCCGTACACCCTTTCAATCGCCTTAGTCTTTGCTAACCACGCCTTACGGTAAGACGGAGTGTAGTTAAAAACCGTGGTGATGTGGGAGATGATTGTTTTCACCTTCAAAGAAGGGTCGTTGCTGACCAAGGGTAGGATTTCTTGACATATTAGATCATGGTTGAGTTTTCGGTGGTCTTGTGATTGAGTGGAACTTACACAAGTATGGGTAGTCATGGAACCTATGACCCAGCAGTCACCCCTTAGTCTGTATGAAGCGGTCAGCTTGAACATGCAGTCAGGGTGGACACACTTGATCTTGTACCTTTCCGGGTTTACACGATCCACCTTATAATCAACCGAGTTGAGCATGTGAAATTTTTTGATGGCCCTTATGCATTCCTCTCTATTACGGAACTTGTCCTTCTCTTTTAAATTTTCATCTGATTGCATATACGGTTGGAAAAACAAGTCCGTAGAAGGTTCATCTCCGCCCATGTTGAAGTTTGTCATGTGCGTAGGTGGTGTGTAGATTTTGTCGGTAGGAATACTTGGGATGCCATCATCGTCAGAATCGTCGTTCACCATTTCATCGAACTCTAACTCGTTATCTTCTTCCTCATCATCAACTGCATCCACCTCATCTTGCTCATTCTCCAAAGGATCAACCTCCTGTGTCACCGGAGGCTCTACCTCCTGTGTCACCGGAGGCTCTTGAAACAGAACGTACAACTCAATAGAGTCGTTTCCAGAATAGACATGGCTGGAAATCATGTTCTGGAAATCCTCGTCATCTTGAATTGCAACCTTATAAAATATGACTTGGTTGTTTCCAAAAAAGACTGGACTCTGATAAAATATTTGGGATACCGGGCCTCGTTCAAGTTTGGCCTCCAATCTTTTCTTAAAGTAGGTGAAATTTGCTTTCCCGTTTAAGAGAAATCGGACATTGTTGGTGTTTCTAAACAAAAACCCAACTGTGGGACACATGTATGTCTCACCGTTGAAATGTGCTTTGACAACAAATTGTGGTGAAGAGGCCATTGTGTAGAATTGTTTTAGGTATGAAGGTGGGAATGTTTTGGGTTTATTGATTATATGAAGGTAAGAATGCTGGAATGTTTGAAGGTTAGATGACTGATTCGAAGGTTGGAAAATTTTACAGTTTAAGTGAATGAATGTTATGTTCAACCTAAGGCAAAATATTTCAATTAAGTAAGTGATGCAACCCCCCAAGGCTGCCAATAATATTACATGCATGGGCTTATGCTGCCACCTAGCCTGGCCCTATTCTTCACACATAAAAGTTTTGTCTAAGCCTGCCACCCATCAGCTCCAATGGCCTTGCATGCAACAGAGAAAGGAATCCCAAAGGCTGTCACGTAGCCTGAGACAATGCTGTAAAACGTGACACCTCTTATTCGCCAAATGGGGTGGCGACAACATCCATTTTTGTACTATTTCGCCAAGTGAGATGGTGCCTCCCTTACTGTCCAATCGTGATACATGCATGGGCTTATGCTGCCACCTAGCCTGGCCCTATTCTTCACACATAAAAGTTTTGTCTAAGCCTGCCACCCATCAGCTCCAATGGCCTTGCATGCAACAGAGAAAGGAATCCCAAAGGCTGTCACGTAGCCTGAGACAATGCTGTAAAACGTGACACCTCTTATTCGCCAAATGGGGTGGCGACAACATCCATTTTTGTACTATTTCGCCAAGTGAGATGGCGCCTCCCTTACTGTCCAATCGTGATACATGCATGGGCTTATGCTGCCACCTAGCCTGGCCCTATTCTTCACACATAAAAGTTTTGTCTAAGCCTGCCACCCATCAGCTCCAATGGCCTTGCATGCAACAGAGAAAGGAATCCCAAAGGCTGTCACGTAGCCTGAGACAATGCTGTAAAACGTGACACCTCTTATTCGCCAAATGGGGTGGCGACAACATCCATTTTTGTACTATTTCGCCAAGTGAGATGGCGCCTCCCTTACTGTCCAATCGTGATACATGCATGGGCTTATGCTGCCACCTAGCCTGGCCCTATTCTTCACACATAAAAGTTTTGTCTAAGCCTGCTACCCATCAGCTCCAATGGCCTTGCATGCAACAGAGAAAGGAATCCCAAAGGCTGTCACGTAGCCTGAGACAATGCTGTAAAACGTGACACCTCTTATTCGCCAAATGGGGTGGCGACAACATCCATTTTTGTACTATTTCGCCAAGTGAGATGGCGCCTCCCTTACTGTCCAATCGTGATACATGCATGGGCTTATGCTGCCACCTAGCCTGGCCCTATTCTTCACACATAAAAGTTTTGTCTAAGCCTGCCACCCATCAGCTCCAATGGCCTTGCATGCAACAGAGAAAGGAATCCCAAAGGCTGTCACGTAGCCTGAGACAATGCTGTAAAACGTGACACCTCTTATTCGCCAAATGGGGTGGCGACAACATCCATTTTTGTACTATTTCGCCAAGTGAGATGGCGCCTCCCTTACTGTCCAATCGTGATACATGCATGGGCTGCCACCTAGCCTGCAAGAGTGACACCTTACATTATTTGTAAATGCATGCATGCATATGTGTAACTCCCTAAGCATGCAAATGTGACACCTCGCAGGCATGCAACCACTACATCAGAATTATTTGCCTATAAATACATACCTTATGAAACACATCTCACACCCACACAACTCTCACTCTCTCACTCTCTGCTACGAAATATTTCTTAAGTCTATCATACTCCTTATTTCTTCCTAAGTCTTTCATTCACTCAAGCGTTCTGAAGAATGGCCCTTCTAACAATGGGAGATACTCACAGAGGCACAAGGGAAAACATTGCTGCATTTGTAAGTCTCTTCTTTGGTTATACATTTTTCATACTTTAAAAAACGTGTTGTTCATCTTAATTAATCTTACTCTTGTTTAATTATGATCTCAGGATACACAAAGATTCAGAATCCGTTCGCACAAATACCTGGCCCCCGACCCTTTTATCGTCCCTTATCTGGAATATGCAGGTTTTGGACACGTGATAAAGATCTCCAACTGCACCATTGACTCCAAATTCATCCTTGCAATGTTGGAGAGGTGGAGACCGGAGACCCATACATTTCACCTACCAATAGGTGAATGTACCATCACTCTCGAAGATGTCTACATGCTACTGGGCCTCCCTATTGACGGTAAAGCGGTGAACGGGTCGGTTCAGCAACCAAACTCACAATGTGAAGAACTGTTGGGTAGGGACATGGTAGAAGGTGGTGGAGCAAGAGGGCAGGGAATACTACTCACTGACCTGAAACGGCATTATGCAAGTATGGAATTAAATGAAAATTCCTCAGAAAATGACCGAGTAGTAAAAGCCCGAACGTATATTATGATACTTTTTGGTACTTTTTTATTTCCCGAAAGTACGGGAAATAGTGTAAATTTCATGTACTTACATTTACTAACCAATTTTGATAAAACTAGAAAATTTAGTTGGGGTTCTGCAGTATTAGCCCACCTGTACAGTTCCTTGTGCAAAAACGCAGTCAAGGAAAAATGTACGTTTTATGGGTGCGCATTTTTACTACAAGCCTGGGGTTGGTGGAGGATGGAGTCCTTAAACCCCATCAACAACAACACTTTTGGTTTCCCTTACGCAACAAAGTAAGTCATTAAGTTATAGCATTTATAACTATTCTTCTCTTTCCAAAATATATGCTAAAAATAACATGTTTCTCATTTCCTATAGGTACTGCGTGAGGGGTATGGATTACGGCAAGAATCCTAGATTCAATGTCGCACTCTACCGGAATCTGTTGGATCACCTAGGCCCAGATGACGTAAGTCGTAGCTTTTAACTTTTGTTCATTTTATTTATTTATACATTACTTTTGCGCTTACCTGATTTAAATTTTATCGCAGTTCGTCTGGAGACCATATTTGGGTTTGGACCATTCTCCAAATCCAGAGGATGCAGCAACTTGGACTGCAAAGACTGCACTCATTCGGTTCAACATTGTGGAGATGCACCACAGCGACCGTGTGAAGATGCAGTTCGGAATGATCCAAGAGATACCAACTGACCCAACAGATTTGTCCCCCTGGCATCTAAAAAGGGTCGACGCCCAGTGGAATCTAACCAACTGGAAAGACTTTGCTCCAGAATGGTGTAAAATGTGGCAAAGGCGTCACCGTTACATCTTGCAATCCCCTGTTTTCCTTACTCAAGGTAACATGCGACACACCGATCAATATATGTCGTGGTACAGGTCGGTTAGTAACCCAGATATGCACGTGTCTCATCCGAGGTACTTGGTTGACCCACGCACACAATGGGCACAACCCTCGATTCCCCACCAACAAACCCAAAATCCATCAACCTCAAACCCACCCCCAAGAAGAAACAGACCAACAAACACACAACCACATTCCCCACCACAACACAACTACAACCAAATGCCGTACTACCAACCACAATCACCGCCAAACTACCAATACCCAGATATGCCTCAAACCCAACCACAATACCAACCCCAATACCAGCAAACCCACATACCCCATACACAATTTCAGTCTTCCACATATCCCAATATGGGGCCCTCAACATCCAGCCTTAGCCCTGATATGGGAATGTCAGAAGATTACGACCAACCCGACCAAACCTACCATCAACCACCATATCACCAAACAACCCAACATCCACAGTACCAAACACCCCAAGATCCATTTCCTTTCTACCCCCCATACTCAGACGACCAATGCTACCGACCAACCATGGAACCCCACCCACCGCCAACACGACCAAACTTCGAGGGCATGGGTAACCGACTGTACCAGAGCGGATCTTCGAGATATGGAGATCTTACTGATTTTATGGATTCGGATCGCATTGACTTCGCTGGGCCATCGACCTTGCCGCAATAGGAAACGAGACGGCACCCAGCAAGAGAAAGGCGAGGACGGGGATGCGGAACTGGGGGTCATTACCGGGTTCCTGGGGATCATTGATGTATCTTTTTTTTTTCCAGTATTTTTTGTATCTATTTTTTTACTGTTATTTAAATGTAAAACAGTTGAATGTAATTATTTTTTTTCAAATAAAAAATCAATTTTGGTTATCTCTGTCTAATACGCAACGCGCAGGGAAGGAAAAAAAAATTTTTTTTTTGGACCTAATTTTGCACTTAGGCGCCATCTCATTTGGCTTAGGGCTTGCCATTTGCCCTTAGGCGCCAAATGAGATGGCGCCTCCCTTATAATTATAGGAGGATGCGCCAAATGAGATGGCTCCTCCTTTATGGAGCCATCTCAAACATGGTTATTTGCGTATTTTTTTCCGAAACCCGGTTATTTGTGAAATATTTTTTTAATACATGGTTATTAATAAAAAAAATTCGCCATTTAACAAGCGTGATTACTTTTCATTAAATGCTTGCTGATTTTGGGGGATTTGAGAAAGATACTTAAAAACGGTTACCAGACATGTGTCTCAATGCACCCAATCAGCGCTTTGCCTTCTCAGAAGCGTGCACGCGTTCTGCTTCAGAGATTTGCTGATGATTGGATGACACTTGTTTGATGTAGTGATCAGCACGTCTGTCTTTGAGATTAGACTCTCAGATCTTTAGACTTGCATCTGATACAATCTGCATGTTCTATCTTTCTGAAAGGAGATTGATCAGAAGTTCACAATAATATAATTACATTCTGAAGATAAATATATGGAATTAAAACATTTTCATTCTGGGCATACTTTCATGCTGAGATGTTTCAGAATGAAATTGAACCTATCTTCTGAAAGGGGTTTAGTAAAGATATCAGCCCATTGATGGTCTGTATCTATAAATTTTAAGTTTAAAATGCCTTTCTGAATATAGTCCCTAATGAAATGATGCTTAATTTCTATATGCTTAGCTCTAGAATGTAAAATAGGATTCTTACTTAAGCAAATAGCAGAAGTATTATCACAAAGAATAGGAATGTTACTCTCAAAAATCTGGAAGTCTTCAAGCTGACTTTTCATCCAGAGCATTTGTGTGCTACATCCTGCTGCTGCTATATACTCAGCTTCTGCTGTTGACAGAGCAATTGTTGATTGCCTTTTGCTGGACCACGAGATCAGATTTTCTCCCAGAAACTGGCAGCTTCCAGAAGTACTTTTACGTTCCACTCTGTCTCCAGCAAAATCAGCATCACAGTAGCCTACTAAGCTGTAATCACTAGATTTTCTATAAAACAAACCCAGATTAGTAGTACCTTTCAGATACTTGAAAATTCGCTTAACAGCTGTTAAGTGAGATTCTCTAGGATCTGATTGGAATCTAGCACAAATGCATACGCTGAATAAGATATCAGGTCTTGAAGCAGTCAGATAGAGGAGAGAACCAATCATACCTCTGTAGACTTTTTGTTCTACACTTTTGCTTACCTCTTCTCTTTCCAGAATGCACGTGGGATGCATTGGAATCTTTGATGGCTTACATTCTGAGAGGTCAAATTTCTTCAGAAGATCTCTGATGTATTTGCTCTGATGAATGTAAGTTCCCTCTGGAGTTTGATTGATCTGAATTCCTAGAAAGAATTTCAGTTCCCCCATGAGGCTCATCTCAAATTCTGCCTGCATACACTTAGCAAATTTTCTTCCAAGAGAAGGATTAGTAGAACCAAAAATAATATCATCAACATAAATTTGACAGACTAAAATGTCACTCTTAACTGTTTTACAGAATAGAGTAGTGTCCACTTTCCCTCTGGTGAATTCATTTTCAAGCAGAAAGTTACTTAGCCTTTCATACCAAGCTCTGGGAGCTTGTTTCAGACCATACAGTGACTTTTTCAGTTTGAAAACATGTTCTGGATGTTTTGTATTTTCAAAACCTGGGGGTTGGTGAACATAGACTTCTTCTTCTATATAACCATTTAAGAATGCACTTTTGACATCCATCTGATACAGAGTGATGCCTCTATTAACAGCAAATGAGATTAAAAGTCTGATAGATTCTAACCTGGCGACTGGGGCAAAGGTTTCTGTATAGTCTATCCCCTCTTGCTGACTATAACCTTGTGCAACCAGTCGTGCCTTGTTTCTGATGACTTCACCTTGTTCATTAAGCTTGTTTCTGAACACCCATCTTGTTCCAATGACGTTGAATCCTTTTGGTCTGGGAACGAGATCCCATACGTCGTTTCTGGTGAATTGATTCAGCTCTTCTTGCATTGCCAGAATCCAGTCATTATCCAGAAGTGCTTCATCAATAGAAGAAGGTTCAATCAGAGACACAAGTCCCATAAGAGTTTCTTCAGAGTTTCTGAAGCTTGCTCTAGTTCTGATTGGATCTTCCTTTCTTCCTAGGATAGTCTCTTCTGGGTGATCCAAACTGCTTCTGGGCAATCTCTTCTGAGGTTGATCAGCAGCTGTTGTAGGATTTCTAGCATTGCTCCTTTCAGACGTTGAAGGAATGTCTGTGTTGAGAGCTTCTGATGACTTGTCTTCAGAACCTGCAAATTCAATTTCTATACCTGCAAGATTTTCATTCTGCTTTGACTTTTCAGAGTCAAGCTTGTCATCAAAACGAACACTGATTGATTCTTCCACAATCTGTGTTTCTGTATTGTATACTTTGTACCCTCTTGAGCGTTCAGAGTATCCTAACATAATACACTTCTGTGCCTTAGAATCAAACTTGTTCAAATAATTCTTTGTATTCAATATAAAGCAAGTACATCCAAATGGATGAAAATACGAAATGTTGGGCTTTCTGTTCTTCCACAATTCATATGGAGTCTTTTCCAGAATAGGTCTTATTGAGATTCTATTCTGAATGTAGCACGCTGTGTTTATTGCCTCTGCCCAGAAAGTCTTAGCAACGTTTGTCTCATTGATCATGGTTCTGGCCATTTCTTGCAATGTTCTGTTCTTTCGTTCTACAACTCCATTTTGTTGGGGAGTTCTAGGACAAGAGAAATCATGCAGAATGCCTTTGTCATTAAAGAATGACTCAAAATCTTTATTTTCAAATTCTCCACCATGATCACTTCTGACTTTAACGATTCTAAGATCTTTTTCATTCTGAACTTGGTTACAGAAGGTAACAAACACAGAGTGTGACTCGTCCTTGTGTCTTAAGAACTTTACCCATGTCCATCTGCTATAGTCATCTACGATTACTAACCCATACTTCTTGCCACTGACTGAAGCAGTTTTAACTGGTCCAAATAGGTCAATGTGCAGAAGTTCTAATGGCTTAGAGGTGGAAACAACATTTTTGGATTTAAAAGAAGGTTTTGCAAATTTGCCTTTCTGACATGCTTCACACAGAGAATCTGAATTGAACTTCAAATTTGGAAGTCCTCTGACCAGATTGAGTTTGTTAATCTGAGATATTCTTCTCATACTAACATGCCCCAATCTTCTGTGCCAGATCCACTGCTCGTTGTTAACAGACAGAAGACATTTTACGTTCTGACTCTTTAGTTCAGAAAGTTTGATTTTGTAAATGTTGTTTTTCCTCTTTCCATTAAACAGGATAGTCCCATCTTTCTGACTAACAGCTTTACATGATTTTTGATTAAAGATTATATCATAACCGTTATCACTTAATTGACTTATGGATAACAGATTATGCATCAATCCATCTACTAGCAGAACATTATTAATAGAGGGAAGATTTCCATTACCTACAGTTCCAGAGCCAATTATCTTTCCCCTCTGATTGCCTCCAAAGCCAACGTGGCCTCCAGGCTTAAGTTCCAGGCTTTGGAACATATGCCTTCTTCCCGTCATGTGTCGTGAGCAGCCAGAGTCCAGGTACCATGACTGGTGTTTCTGACTTGCTGCTAAAGATATCTGCAACATGTATTATTTTATCCTTAGGTACCCAGATTTTCTTGGGTCCTGACTTGTTAGTTTTACCAAAACTCTGGTTGAATTTTGGTTTCACAGAGTGCTTACTGCTAGTGTATTTGATGTCGTGTGTGTGACCATACACAAAGTGTGAATTTAAAGGAGTGTGTTTAATGGTTAAATCCATGACATTTTTAGGTGTAGGAACCTTACCTAGGTATCCTATTCCTTTCCTGCCGTTTCTGCTAACTCCATAGATCATTGAAGCCATTCTGCTTCTATCTATGCTTTTAGCAAGGAACTTCTGGAAACTGTGATCATACTCCTTGATGATCTCATCAGCGTTGCTGGGAGTTTCAGAGATTGGTTCCTTCTGAGAGTTTTGTAAAGAGTTTTCTAATTTTGAAATTTTATCTCTCAGCTCAGAGTTTTCCAATTTGAGACTCTCAGACTTATTAGAGTCAGATTCAAGATTCCTTTTCAGGTCTCTGAATTTAGCTCTAATCTGCTGATAACGTTCCAGAATTTCATTGAGGCTTTCAGCAAGTTCAGCCTTTGTAAAATTAACAGCGAAGTTAGGGAATACCTCTTCTGTGTCTGATTCTGAGTCTGATTCAGAAGCTTCACTATCATCTGGAATGTTAGCCATGAGCGCTATGTTTGCCCTTTCATCATCTGATTCTGAGTCAGCTTCAGACGAGTCAGAGTCATCCCATGTGGTCATGAGACTTTTCTTCTTCTCTCTTCCAAACTTCTTTTTGGGCTTTTCCCTCTGAAGCTTTGGGCAGTCACTCTTGTAGTGTCCTTGCTCATTGCACTCGTAGCAGATGATGTCTTTTGTGTTTGGCTTCTTGCTACCGGAGGAGCCTTCAGATCTTCTGTATCCAGAGGAAGAATATGTCCTTCTGTATCTGGAAGAGGACTCGTTCTGATCAGATCTTCTGGGATTCCTGAACTTCCTTTGTCTTTGCTTCCACAGTTGATTTACTCTTCTGGAGAGAAGGGAAAGTTTGTCTTCTTCTGATGAGGATCCATCAGATGTTTCTTCAACTGCCTGCAAAACTTTAGATTCAGATTTTCTGTTAGATTTTAAAGCTAAAGGCTTACCTTGCTTCTGAGGCTCGTCAGCTTCTAGCTCTATCTCATGACTTCTGAGGGAGCTTATAAGTTCCTCCAGAGTGATCTTGTTGAGATCTTTAGCTAGCTTCAGAGCAGTAACCATAGGCCTCCACTGCTTGGGTAAACTTCTGATTATCTTCTTGACATGGTCAGCAGTAGAGTATCCTTTGTCCAGAACTTTGAGACCAGCTACCAGAATCTGGAATCTAGAGAACATAGTTTCAATGGATTCAGATTCTTCCATTTTGAACGCCTCATACTTCTGAATGAGCGCCAGAGCTTTTGTTTCTTTGACTTGAACGTTGCCCTCATGCGTCATTCTGAGAGAATCAAAGATGTTCTTAGCTGTGTCTCTGTTGGAGATCTTTTCATACTCAGTATAGGAGATGGCACTGAGGAGGATGGTTCTGGCCTTATGGTGATTCTTGAAGTCACGCTTTTGTTGATCAGTCATTGATTTTCTATCAATCTTCTGACCAGTTGCATTCACAGGGTGCGTGTATCCATCTGTCACCATATCCCACAGATCAGCATCATGTGCTAGAAAGAAGCTTTCAATTCTGTCTTTCCAGTAATCAAAGTTTTCTCCATCAAAGACTGGAGGTTTGCCGCTGAATCTGTCTCTGTCCTCATTGTTGTCATTGCTGAAATGAGAGTTGTTTCCTGCCATTGTGTTTTTCTGACGCTGGATCTTGTACTGACACGGTTAAGTGTTTTAGCTCAGAACCAGGAGCTCTGATGCCAATTGAAGGGGTGAAAAACACAAGAAGGGGGGGTTGAATTGTAAAACTAAAATCTTAAAGCAATTGACAAGATATTTTTATCCTGGTTCGTTTGATCTCAAACTACTCCAGTCCACCCGTCAAGGTGATTTCGCCTCTCTCCAACGAGGTCTTAATTCACTATATTCAACTGAATATTACAGACTGCTTTAACAACTGCTAAAGCCTTTTTGATTCAAACCACAATCCGGTTTGTCAAGGCAACACTTTCTTACAAAGGTATAAAACAATGTGTGTGAATGTTTTCTACAAAACTTTATCACAACTGTGATGTATACACAAATTAAGCTCAGAAACTAGATTGCTAAACTGTAATGGAGTATCAGAGTTTGTGGTTTAGCAAAACTGGTAGATGAAGATTATAGGTTCAGCTTTGTGCGTGTAGAGATTTGGAGAGCATTAGCCATTATAATCTTCGAAGCCTTGTTTATATAGCACTTGAGAAGATGAACGTTGAATGCAATATTCTTGATTCAATGCTAATAACAAGCTTTCCTTTTTGAGCAGATCTTGTCTAGAATGATGCCGTTGGAATTAATTAGCGTTCAATGCACAGTACCGTTACTTCTTCAATGCACGTTCTGGCTTGGCTCATTCTGATTCTGCTTCGCTGCTGATGAACTATTGTTTTTGTATCAGAGTGTTTACGCGCAGTTCTGTTCATCAAGCTTCAGCATGTACGTGAGTTGATCATCTGATCTTGACGTTCTGATTCAGCAACTTCTGATGCTGGTGTATGAAATCAAATTCTGATGCTGAAGAAGTGATCTTGCTTATTTTAATCAGCGTATCTGCAAGTCAGAGCATAGTAATTTTAGGCAGCATATAGTTCAAACATGAAACATATAAATACTATATCTTTTCACTTTGTTATCATCAAAACTTAAATATAGGGTAGTAGATTCAAACATTGTTCTAACAGAGCTATCTACCCTAAATTTCCCAAAGATCATTGCTATGTTTTAACCCTTTAACAATTTTGTTCCACCATTGTATTTGGTGGACAATCTTGTGTTAGGATGTGAACGGGACGGGCGCGGGTCATCGTTTAGACCATGATTGCAATGGTGCCAAGTGTCTTTGGGCAACTTTTTCTTTAAGGGACTTGATCATTTCTAGGCAACTTTCGAAAGCGTCATCGAGGGACTATGATCATTTGATTTGTTTTATTTTGCCAAAGACACCTAACATGCAACATGGCCCATTATTGAAGGCAACAAGTGGAGTAACCCTAAGGTGGTGCAAGTGTGATTGGTGTTGTCCATTTTCATGCTTTTATCTTGGAATTAGGTCAAGCTATTTGTTTTATTGATTTTTGCATACAAACCCTAAGTCTATCATGGTATATTTTAGAAATCTTTTAAATGCGAAATTTAAAATCCTAAACTATTACAACATGATTATGGGATGGGGGGTACAAGTGTTCAAATGGGGATATTTTAGCAAGAAATTAAAACCTAAGCTATTACATCCAAATTGAATTATACAAATTATTAATTGCACAATAATTTAATAAAATACAAAAAATATGCAAGATGCAAAAAATGATTTTTATATGTATGTAAAAAGTATTTTTCATGTGTCA
The DNA here is from genome assembly GCA_948472305.1 of Vicia faba. Lineage (NCBI taxonomy): Eukaryota > Viridiplantae > Streptophyta > Magnoliopsida > Fabales > Fabaceae > Vicia > Vicia faba. Next base: position 628,579,789 of record OX451735.1, on the reverse strand, counting down.
AATAAACAAAAATAAAAAAGGGTTAATTTTGGATATTTTTCAAGTTTAGGGTAAAACCCTAATTTTTGCTAAATAAAATGTATTAATTATTTATTATATGCAATATTTATTAATTATGTATAAGAAATAAATAAAAAGGAAGTATATTGTAAAAAATGATTTTTCAAGTCAAATATTAATAAAAATAAAAATGTATTATTTGTTAGAACAATGTTTGAATCTAGTACCCTATATTTAAGTTTTGATGATAACAAAGTGAAAAGATATAGTATTTAAATGTTTCATGTTTGAACTATCTGCTGCCTAAAATTACTATGCTCTGACTTGCAGATACTCTGATTGATATAAGCAAGGTCACGTTTATTCAGCATCAGAATTTGATTTCATACACCAGCATCAGAAGTTGCTACATCAGAACGTCAAGATCAGATGATCAACTCACGCACATGCTGAAGCTTGATGAACAGAACTGCGCTCAAACACTCTGATACAGAAACACAATAGTTCATCAGCAGCGAAGCAGAATCAGAATGAGCCAAGCCAGAACGTGCATTGAAGAAGCAACGGTACTGTGCATTAAACGCTAATTAATTCCAACGGCCTCATTCCAGACAAGATCTGCTCAAAAAGGAAAGCTTGTTATTAGCATTGAATCAAGAATATTGCATTCAACGTTCATCTTCTCAAGTGCTATATAAACAAGGCTTCGAAGATTATAATGGCTAATGCTCTCCAAATCTCTACACGCACAAAGCTGAACCATAATCTTCGTTCTACCAGTTTTGCTAAACCACAAACTCTGATACTCCATTACAGTTTAGCAATCTAGTTTCTAAGCTTCATTTGTGTATACATCACAGTTGTGATAAATTTTTGTAGAAAACATCCACACACATTGTTTTATACGTTTGTAAGAAAGTGTTGCCTTGACAAACCGGGTTGTGGTTTGAATCAAGAAGGCTTTAGCAGTTGTTAAAGCAGTCTGTAATATTCAGTTGAATATGGTGAATTAAGACCTCGTTGGAGAGAGGCGAAATCACCTTGACGGGTGGACTGGAGTAGTTTGAGATCAAACGAACCAGGATAAAAATATCTTGTCAATTGCTTTAGATTTCAGTTTTACAATTCAACCCCCCCCTTCTTGTGTTTTTCACCCCTTCAATTGGCATCAGAGCGCCTGGTTCTGAGCTAAAACACTTAACCGTGTCAGTACAAGATCCGGCGTCAGAAAAACACAATGGCAGGAAACAATTCTCACTTCAGCAATGACAATAATGAGGACAGAGACAGATTCAGTGGCAAACCTTTAGTCTTTGATGGAGAAAACTTTGATTACTGGAAAGACAGAATTGAAAGCTTCTTTCTAGCACATGATGCTGATCTGTGGGATATGGTGACAAATGGATACACGCACCCTGTGAATGCAAGTGGTCAGAAGATTGATAGAAAATCAATGTCTGATCAACAAAAGCGTGATTTCAAGAATCACCATAAGGCCAGAACCATCCTCCTCAGTGCCATCTCCTATACTGAGTATGAAAAGATCTCCAACAGAGACACAGCAAAGAACATCTTTGATTCTCTCAGAATGACGCATGAGGGCAACGTTCAAGTCAAAGAAACAAAAGCTCTGGCACTCATTCAGAAGTATGAGGCGTTCAAAATGGAAGAATCTGAATCCATTGAAGCTATGTTCTCTAGATTCCAGATTCTGGTAGCTGGTCTCAAAGTTCTGGACAAAGGATACTCTACTGCTGACCATGTCAAGAAAATAATCAGAAGTTTACCCAAGCAGTGGAGGCCTATGGTTACTGCTCTGAAGCTAGCTAAAGATCTCAACAAAATCACTCTGGAGGAACTTATAAGCTCCCTCAGAAGTCATGAGATAGAGCTAGAAGCTGACGAGCCTCAGAAGCAAGGTAAGCCTTTAGCATTAAAATCTAACAGAAAATCTGAGTCTAAAGTTTTGCAGGCAGTTGAAGAAACATCTGATGGATCCTCATCAGAAGAAGACGAACTTTCCCTTCTCTCCAGAAGAGTAAATCAACTGTGGAAGCAAAGACAAAGGAAGTTCAGGAATCCCAGAAGATCTGATCAGAACGAGTCTTCTTCCAGATACAGAAGGACAGATTCTTCCTCTGGATACAGAAGATCTGAAGGCTCCTCCAGTAGCAAGAAGCCAAATACCAAAGACATCATCTGCTATGAGTGCAATGAGCAAGGACACTACAAGAGTGACTGCCCAAAGCTTCAGAGGGAAAAGCCAAAAAAGAAGTTTGGAAGAGAGAAGAAGAAAAGTCTCATGGCCACATGGGATGACTCTGACTCGTCTGAAGCTGACTCAGAATCAGATGATGAAAGGGCAAACATAGCTCTCATGGCTAACATTCCAGATGATAGTGAAGCTTCTGAATCAGACTCAGAATCAGACACAGAAGAGGTATTTCCTAACTTCGCTGTTAACTTTACAAAGGCTGAACTTGCTGAAAGCCTTAATGAGATTCTGGAACGTTATCAGCAGATTAGAGCTAAATTCAGAGACCTGAAAAGGAATCTTGAATCTGACTCTATAAAGTCTGAGAGTCTCAAATTGGAAAATTCTGAGCTGAGAGATAAAATTTCAAAATTAGAAAACACTTTACAAAACTCTCAGAAGGAACCAATTTCTGAAACTCCCAGCAACGCTGATGAGATCATCAAGGAGTATGATCACAGTTTCCAGAAGTTCCTAGCTAAAAGCATAGATAGAAGCAGAATGGCTTCAATGATCTATGGAGTTAGCAGAAACGGCAGGAAAGGAATAGGATACCAAGGTAAGGTTCCTACACCTAAAAATGTCATGGATTTAACCATTAAACACACTCCTTTAAATTCACACTTTGTGTATGGTCACACACACGACATCAAATATACTAGCAGTAAGCACTCTGTGAAACCAAAATTCAACCAGAGTTTTGGTAAAACTAACAAATCAGGACCCAAGAAAATCTGGGTACCTAAGGATAAAATAATACATGTTGCAGATATCTTTAGCAGCAAGTCAGAAACACCAGTCATGGTACCTGGACTCTGGCTGCTCACGACACATGACGGGAAGAAGGCATATGTTCCAAAGCCTGGAACTTAAGCCTGGAGGCCACGTTGGCTTTGGAGGCAATCAGAGGGGAAAGATAATTGGCTCTGGAACTGTAGGTAATGGAAATCTTCCCTCTATTAATAATGTTCTGCTAGTAGATGGATTGATGCATAATCTGTTATCCATAAGTCAATTAAGTGATAACGGTTATGATATAATCTTTAATCAAAAATCATGTAAAGCTGTTAGTCAGAAAGATGGGACTATCCTGTTTAATGGTAAGAGGAAAAACAACATTTACAAAATCAAACTTTCTGAACTAAAGAGTCAGAATGTAAAATGTCTTCTGTCTGTTAACAACGAGCAGTGGATCTGGCACAGAAGATTGGGGCATGTTAGTATGAGAAGAATATCTCAGATTAACAAACTCAATCTGGTCAGAGGACTTCCTAATTTGAAGTTCAATTCAGATGCTCTGTGTGAAGCATGTCAGAAAGGCAAATTTGCAAAACCTTCTTTTAAATCCAAAAATGTTGTTTCCACCTCTAAGCCATTAGAACTTCTGCACATTGACTTATTTGGACCAGTTAAAACTGCTTCAGTCAGTGGTAAGAAGTATGGGTTAGTAATCGTAGATGACTATAGCAGATGGACATGGGTAAAGTTCTTAAGACACAAGGACGAGTCACACTCTGTGTTTGTTACCTTCTGTAACCAAGTTCAGAATGAAAAAGATCTTAGAATCGTTAAAGTCAGAAGTGATCATGGTGGAGAATTTGAAAATAAAGATTTTGAGTCATTCTTTAATGACAAAGGCATTCTGCATGATTTCTCTTGTCCTAGAACTCCCCAACAAAATGGAGTTGTAGAACGAAAGAACAGAACATTGCAAGAAATGGCCAGAACCATGATCAATGAGACAAACGTTGCTAAGACTTTCTGGGCAGAGGCAATAAACACAACGTGCTACATTCAGAATAGAATCTCAATAAGACCTATTCTGGAAAAGACTCCATATGAACTGTGGAAGAACAGAAAGCCCAACATTTCATATTTTCATCCATTTGGATGTACTTGCTTTATATTGAATACAAAGAATTATTTGAACAAGTTTGACTCTAAGGCACATAAGTGTATTATGTTAGGATACTCTGAACGCTCAAGAGGGTACAGAGTATACAATACAGAAACACAGATTGTGGAAGAATCAATCAGTGTTCGTTTTGATGATAAGCTTGACTCTGAAAAGTCAAAGCAGAATGAAACTTTTGCAGGTATAGAAATTGAATTTGCAGGTTCTGAAGACAAGTCATCAGAAGCTCTCAACACAGACATTCCTTCAACGTCTGAAAGGAGAACTGCTAGAAATCCTACAACAGCTGCTGATCAACCTCAGAAGAGAGTACCCAGAAGCAGCTTGGATCACCCAGAAGAGACCATCCTAGGAAGAAAGGAAGATCCAATCAGAACGAGAGCAAGCTTCAGAAACTCTGAAGAAACTCTTATGGGACTTGTGTCTCTGATTGAACCTTCTTCTATTGATGAAGCACTTCTGGATAATGACTAGATTCAAGCAATGCTGGAGAGCCTGTTCACACGCATGCCTCCTCAACCTTAAATCTTTTTTCATGCATAACATTTTTCATGTTTTCTTCATTTTCTGATGTACTGTTTTGATTAAGTTTTTGTAATATTTTCTTGCTCTGATTCTGAACTATCTTAATATGATTAGTTTTTCTGATCAAATTGTTTTAGCACATCACCAACACTTTTTGATTGTTGACAAAAAGGGGGAGAACAAGAATGATATTTAAATCAATAACGGGCTAACTAGACAGAAACTCTCAAACATTCTAACTCTATTACTTGAAATGTTTTTCTGTTTTGTTTAAAGTCTACAGGCACAAGGAAGCTCCTGGACACTCTGAAGACTAGAAACTCTGAGCAAAATGTAGAAGCTCTGATCAATGTTGCTCTGATCAATATGAAGTTCTGATCGTCCTAATACTCTGATCCAAAGCAAAGCTCTGACAAGAAAAGCTCTGAAGCTCTGCTCTCTGATAAGTCAAAGACTCTGATAATCTGATGTTCAAAGAAAGAAAAAGATCTGATCCTGAAGAACACGTATAATCAAAGGGAAGTAATCAACTCAGGGGGAGTATCTCTTAACTCTGACTTCTCCGTACTTCTTACTCTGATACATTTTTCCAAATACCTTTTCACGTTATTTTTCATTTAAAATATCTAGTTTTTGTCATCATCAAAAAGGGGGAGATTGTTAGAACAATGTTTGAATCTAGTACCCTATATTTAAGTTTTGATGATAACAAAGTGAAAAGATATAGTATTTAAATGTTTCATGTTTGAACTATCTGCTGCCTAAAATTACAATGCTCTGACTTGCAGATACTCTGATTGATATAAGCAAGGTCACGTTTATTCAGCATCAGAATTTGATTTCATACACCAGCATCAGAAGTTGCTACATCAGAACGTCAAGATCAGATGATCAACTCACGCACATGCTGAAGCTTGATGAACAGAACTGCGCTCAAACACTCTGATACAGAAACACAATAGTTCATCAGCAGCGAAGCAGAATCAGAATGAGCCAAGCCAGAACGTGCATTGAAGAAGCAACGGTACTATGCATTAAACGCTAATTAATTCCAACGGCCTCATTCCAGACAAGATCTGCTCAAAAAGGAAAGCTTGTTATTAGCATTGAATCAAGAATATTGCATTCAACGTTCATCTTCTCAAGTGCTATATAAACAAGGCTTCGAAGATTATAATGGCTAATGCTCTCCAAATCTCTACACGCACAAAGCTGAACCATAATCTTCGTTCTACCAGTTTTGCTAAACCACAAACTCTGATACTCCATTACAGTTTAGCAATCTAGTTTCTAAGCTTCATTTGTGTATACATCACAGTTGTGATAAAGTTTTGTAGAAAACATCCACACACATTGTTTTATACCTTTGTAAGAAAGTGTTGCCTTGACAAACCGGGTTGTGGTTTGAATCAAGAAGGCTTTAGCAGTTGTTAAAGCAGTATGTAATATTCAGTTGAATATAGTGAATTAAGACCTCGTTAGAGAGAGGCGAAATCACCTTGACGGGTGGACTGGAGTAGTTTGAGATCAAACGAACCAAGATAAAAATATCTTGTCAATTGCTTTAGATTTCAGTTTTACAATTCAACCCCCCCCCCCCTTCTTGTGTTTTTCACCCCTTCATTATTTTTATGTTTTTAACCTAAATATACTAATAAATATATAAGTATTTATTAAATATATTAAATATGTACAAAAAATAAAATATTTAATATTTACAAAAAAAGTGTATTTTTTAGGAAATGTTTTCAAAAGATAAAATAACATAAAATTAGAAAATAAATGTATTTTGTATTGTTTTTAGTATTTAAAATAAAAAAGTATTATGTATTTATTTACATATATAACTAAATGAAACAAATAAATATCAAATAAAATGCAAAAAATGTGAGAAAAATATTTTTAATATTTTTTATGTTTTGACAAAAATAAATAAGTCAGAAACAAAAATCAAAAGTCAAAAATAATGAAAATAAAATGCAATGGGCCAAGGGGGTGCATGTGTGAGAATGTGGTGCAAAAAGAATATCAAACCCAGGCCCAGCCCAATAGAGGTTGTCTTCAACCTCCAGACTTGTATGAACAACAACAACACGCGTTTCCTAACTTCTGATTCCTGGACTTTCAAGCAAAACTCATAACACAAAAAATGTAGAGCATCAAGAGACGAATCCAGACATATAAAAAACTTGACTTAACTCTCAGAAATGAGAGAGAATTTCTCCATCCCTAATTCTTGACCTAAGTTTTTTCTAATGTTCAGGTTCCAAATTCTCTCAGCACATGCAACATAAATGGAAAGTAATTGTATGTGTAGCTTCAGGGCCATGAGTAAAGCATTTTTCATTCATAAACCTAAAGCTAACTCTTCCTAGATTGAGAGATAGAAGTCCATGAACTTACCTATTCAGCTTGGATCGTGTCTGACAATGGAGGTACTTTCAGTGCAATGTGAGGACTTGTACAACTTGCTTGAAGTTCAGGGATGCTTCTCCAACCTTTAGCTTGCTTTAAAACTAAATGAATAGAGCTATAGGAGTCAACCTGCAAAACAGAAAAAGTGAAAATGGTGAAGTTGGTTAGAGGTGTTACAGTCTGAAGCTAGGGCTTGGGATAGTTTGTATGGATGCTATGGAGTGTGTATGAAGTGGTTTTGGCCTAGGCGCACGAATAGATTGAGTTCTAGAAGTCCAACTGCAGAAGGGACTCTGTTTTTTGCAGTAGGATAGTGTTTTGATGAATGATGAGGTTTGGAAGGTGGTTAGCTCGTGCTTTAGCTCAGTTATGATGTTTGGGAATGTGTTCAACAAGTTTGTCTAAGCTTCTCTTGGCAGAAAATGTGAGATTGATATCAATATGCCAAGTTTCTTCTAATGTAAGTCAAAAATGCCAAGTGCTGTTACAGGCTCCTCTAGGCCCCTCAAATGTGCTGCAAAGCTTTGTCTTGATCAGTGGGATATGTTCCTGAACTTGTGCCAAAAGGATTTGCATTGTACTTCATAGATTGCAATCTTGACATAAAGTTCAACTTTTCAAAAATGGATAATGTGCTTTTTCTAATTAAGGCTTAATTCTCCATGTAATGACCAAATGCATAGAATAACATCTTGGAACAATGGTTTAGCATTTAATTTTTGAGTGTAAATGAGATTATAGGCCTGTAATGTAGCTTGCACATGCTGAGTTTGAAAATGCACAAGTTATGAACATGGAAATGGCTCATGAACAAAGTGACGTTTGCCCATATTGTCAAATTCGATTCTCCCTAACCACAAGGTTGTTTGATGAGTTCTTGGAAATTTTGGAAAGCATGTGAAAAGTGGCCATGAAGTTGGGCAAAAATCCTGCCTAGAATAGGTCAAAAATTTTCTAAGTTAAGAATGTTTTGCACCCTTGTTCCAAAAATCATAACTTGAGCTACAAGCTTCTTTTGAGAAAACTTTGTGAATAAAAGTTGTAGATTTTGCAATGGACTATAACTTTCATGTTTTGAGTTTTCCTTGAATCCAAATGTATCTTGATGAAAAAATGGGACAAAGTTAGGAAAAAATTAGGAATTTTTATAACTTAGAAAAATTCTAAGTTATGAAATTTCTTCATTTCAAACCCTAATTTGTGATTTGTGATTTCTTGATGAACAAGTTTCATAATTTGACATGTTTTGATGAAAAATGAATCTTGACACTTGATTTTGACCAAAAAGTTAAAGTTTGACTTTTCAGTATACAGTCAAAAATTGATCAATTGACTGGAAAAATCATCTGTCAATCTTGTGCATTTGGGATATTTTGAATTTGTTGAACATGTCAAGACAATTCCATTGGGTCCTTGAGTCCATATATGAGCTTGGTTTGCCATTGGTTAGGTCAAACAGTCAAAAATTGCCTTTGTGCAGTCAAAACCCTAAAAATGACCATTTTGCCCTTTTGGTGATCTGATCAAATTTCTTGTGGAATTGTGATCCAAACTTGACCAAATGGTTCATATGAGTTTATAATGTTGATGTGGGTCAAAAATCATGAGGTTTGACTGTCAATTGACCACAGTTGACTTTTTCCCCAATACAGCTGATTTCTAGGTCAACTGTCCAATTGACTGGGCAAAGATTGGAATAAAGGATTGAAACATGGTATGGATAAACTTGTGAGTCCAACATGAAGCATGAAAGTCAATTTAGGACTTTTAGGTCAAAACATCTTTGTGCAAACACAAACCCTAATTTGGGTCAACAGTGCAAGGAGGGGTCTTGAGCAGAGTAAACCCTAACTTGTTCTTGAGCTCCAAGGGTCTTGTGATGAGAAAATGTTAAGGAAATGGGAGGGCAAATTTTGGGGTACAACAGTAGTTATTCAAGATTCCTTCATCATCCTGCTGAGGTTGTAGTCATCCAAGATTCCTTCATAATCCTGCTGAGGTTGTAGTCATTCAAGATTCCTTCATCATCCTTCTGAGGTTGTAGTCATCCAAGATTCCTTCATCATCCTGCTGAGGTTGTAGTCATCCAAGATTCCTTCATCATCCTGCTGAGGTTGTAGTCATCCAAGATTCCTTCATCATCCTGCTGAGGTTGTAGTCATCCAAGATTCCTTCATCATCCTGCTGAGGTTGTAGTCATCCAAGATTCCTTCATCATCCTGCTGAGGTTGTAGTCATCCAAGATTCCTTCATCATCCTGTTGAGGTTGTAGTCATCCAAGATTCCGTCATCATCCTGCTGAGGATGTAGTCATCCAAGATTCCTTCATCATCCTGCTGAGGTTGTAGTCATTCAAGATTCCTCATCATCCTACTGAGGTTGTAGTCATCCAAGATTCCTTCATCATCCTACTGAGGTTGTAGTCATCCAAGATTCCTTCATCATCCTGATGAGGTTGTAGTCATCCAAGATTCCTTCATCATCCTGATGAGGTAGTAGTCATTCAAGATTCCTTCATCATCCTGTTGAGGTTGTAGTCATCCAAGATTCCTTCATCATCCTGCTGAGGTTGTAGTCATCCAAGATTCCTTCATCATCCTGCTGAGGTTGTAGTCATCCAAGATTCCTTCATCATCCTGCTGAGGTTATAGTCATCCAAGATTCCTTCATCATCCTGCTGAGGTTGTAGTCATCCAAGATTCCTTCATCATCCTGTTGAGGTTGTAGTCATCTAAGATTCCTTCATCATCCTGTTGAGGTTGTAGTCATCCAAGATTCCTTCATCATCCTGCTGAGGTTGTAGTCATCCAAGATTCCTTCATCATCCTGTTGAGGTTGTAGTCATCCAAGATTCCTTCATCATCTGTTTGGAGTAGCAATCGTCTCAGATTCCTTCATCACACATCATTATCAAAAAATACCTTCTCTAGTTAGATTTATTTCTTCCAGTTAAAACAGGCAACTAAAGACCTCCTCTGGTTAGATTTATTTCTTCCAGTTAATGACAGGCAATCAGAGACCTTCAAATAACAGTCCAGATACGATCCAGATTCGGATGTAATTCTGTCACTCATTCAAATACAGTCCAACAATCATTTCTGGATGGCATCTTTAAAGCCCATCTCCAACAACTATCCATCATCTCTCCAAATGGCATCTGTAAGCCCATTCCCGACATCACAATGCTGATACTACACCATGCGAGTGCAAATTTTTGGGCACTCTAGTGTTCAATTATCTTCCACCTTCGGATCACGAAAGGCTCGAAAGCCAATCTATATCCTCAGGTTTAAGAAAATTGAACAGGGGCAACTGTTGTACCCCAAAATTTGCCCTCTCATTCTTCAAGGCCTTTCTCACAGGGATTCTCAAGGTTCAAGCTTGCACAAGTGCATTGGGATTTTCCAGTACCAAAATTAAAAAGAAACTGTCAAAAAGGGGGAAAACAGATAAAATTAATATTTTGACAAATTTGGATAAAAACAAGTGTTTTTCGATTCAGCACCCTTCGACTGACTCTATGCCTCCTTCAAATGCAAGTTTAGGAACATCCTTTGTTTGGATTTGAAACCTCCTTCGAATGCAACTTGGGTACATTCTTCGTTTGGATTTGAAACCTCCTTCGAATCCACTTGCACCAAGGGCCTCTTGCAGACTTTGCCTCTCACAAGTTTTGTTTGAGCCAAGAGATATCTTCATATAAGATTTGACTAAGTTCTTGCTTCCCTTGAAGGAACACCCTTCGACTCAGAAGTCAAGAACTTCCCTCACGCTAAAAGGCAATGACTCCCTTTATGTTTGTTTCGATCCACATGCTTCGATTAGGAAACATTGCTTCCTTCGAACACAGTCTTTCGATTGGGCAATATGTTTGTTTCGATCCAATATTCGACAGGGCATTAGCTTCCTTCGAGTAAGCTTGTTTCGACCATAAGCTTCGACTGAGGCAAAGGATTCCTTCAAACAAGTGCGCTTCAATCTCATTATTGCATTTGACCCAAGACTAAATCTCGTTTTCCAGGCTATGTTGCGTCCAAATCTTTACATAGTCAGAAGCTTGTACAAGGGTTTTAAACTTTGTCTTTTAGATACTACTATTATTGGTTAAAGGCTACATGCTCTTTCCTTTCATAGAGAGTACTTTAGTCACAAAATCAGCTTTCAACCTGATTTTGGTCTGAGCACAAGCAACGTCAGAAGCATAAGTCACATCTTCTGCACCCCAACTGCCAAGAGGCCCCCCACATGTACTTTCACGTTACATTATTTTATCATTTACTTGCAAGGATGGCTTTGGACAACATGTCCATTCTTTCTCTATAAATAGAAGAACATTTACAAAGCTAGGGGAGGATATTTGGACCAGAGGAACGAATCTCCCAAATTTTCTCAAACACAACAAAACTCTCAAGTTCATCAACACTTGAGAAATCAAAACCCAGAATCCCAAACACTCACCTCTTTCGATTCTGAAGAACATCCCACACATAGAAGTTTGTTCAAACTCAAAGACAACCTTATGTGATAACTCTTCGAACCAAAAGCAAACCCCCTGTGACTACTCTTCGAATTCTAGAAACGTCTAGGTAGCAGTTCAAGTTCGAATCCCACATCCATTCAAGGCCTGAAGTAAGGTAAGTTATTCTTACCTTTGAACTTTTCGTTTCATGGCATAATAATTTTCCCTTTCGTTTGAAACATGTACATACCATTGTTCCTTTCGTTTCCACCCTTTTAACATATTTTTCAGAGCTAACCCTTTCGTTTTTTCTTTCTGTCTACCTGAACTTGCTTTAACTGTTAAACTTTTTACCAAACAAATACTACCATGGCCTCAGGCCATGTTGCCATTTAATGCTTTAAATGAAAGAAACAGGAAATAGGAAATAGGAAACGAAGCTTCTGGCTTCTATCCTCTTTCTCCAGTTCGAACGAAAGAGACAACCAGGAGGAAAACCATACACTGACTTCCAGGCTCAGTCGAAAGGCATTCCCTCACTGCTTTCGACCTCCAGTCGAAGAAGACAACAAGGCAGAACCAGAAGGCTTCGCCATACACTGACTTCCAGGCCAATCGAAGGCCAGGACCTCACTGGTGCTAGTCCCAATCGAAGGAGGCCAGCAGAATGCAAATCGAAGGGTGCTCCTGCCTGAATCGAAGGATCTCTTTTTTACTACTTTTTATCTTATTTTTTCCTTTAAATTTATATGCACTTCAATATGGTTGTAATAGTGTAGGATTTATTTTTTGCACTTTTTATTACTTTTGTACAAATGCTAGTAACTAGGTGTGTATGGCAAGATAAAACCAACAAGTAGACAACCTCTAATCAAAGACTAAATGCATGCAATAAAACACACTTTGCACACATGCACCCTTAGGGTAATCTCGCTTGTTGCCTCGGAAAATGCAATCATGTCCCTCGAGCATGAGACACTCTAGCCAAATGTCCCTTCGATAAACAAAGATCGTAGTCCCTCGATGACCCTCGATGTTGCCTTCGATAAAACGATCTCGTCCCTTACAAAATTGCTAGAGCGTCTCACAAGTTGCGTTCAATGATTGCATACGATGACCCGCGCCTGTCCCGTTTAACATCCTAACACAAGGTTGTTCATCAAACACAATGGTGAAACAACACTGTTAAAAGGGTAAAAACATAAGAAAATCTTTGAGTAAAATAGGGTAGACAACTCTTAGTTACTTGATCAAAAATCTTGCAAAACATCCTTGCCATTTTTCAAACACACTTCACAACACAACTTCAAAAAACACTTTCCAAACAGCTTTCAAAACATTGAATTATCTTTTCAAAAAGACATACACCTTTGTATATATTCAAACAAGAATCATTACAAAGGTTGCCTAGACAAGGCATCTTTTTCAAAACATTTTCAAAACCACACACACAAAGCACCATCTCAAACAATTGAAAAGCAAAGGCAAATGATCTAAAACAAGTAACTAATAACCCATGGAAAACCATGGATGAAAAGGGTGCTAGCACCTTCCCTTTTCACAATCTACCCCCCGAACCCACGAAAACCTATCAAAGGTCTTTCTTGTGCTTTTTGACCTTTCCTTAGGATAAAATAAAAAGTCGGTGGCGACGCTTGCTAAACCGAAACATTTGCAAACACAAACGCAAATCCCATGTCAGTTCTCCCACCGTATCACAAGGGGGTTTTAGTTGTTGATAAAATCACTGATTCTACAACAGAAATAAAAGAAGAATTACCTTTCTACTTAGCAGCTTTGGGTGCCTTCTGAGAAGATCCTTCTCTTGCATCATTCCTTTTCCTTGATTTCTTGAGAACAAATTCATGAGCCTGTAGAAGCATCCAGATATATGACAATGATTTCTGGAGAAGCATCTATTTGAGAGAACAAAGGGAAATCCTTTAGAGGAACTCTTCTTGTTGTGACAATTTCTTTGGTTGTAACAGTTGGATCCTTCTTGATGGTGTAAATTATTTTCATTTTCTTCAGATTCTTCGTATTTAGAGGTTTACCAGCACATGCTTCCAGAGTGCTGACCTACTGAGCTTTAGTCAGATATTCTACCAGTTTATTTTCAGTCATAATATCTGATATGAGCCTGCCCAGAGGTATCTAATCCCTCTTAGTCCTTTCTTCTTCTCTAGTCTCTTTAACACTTATCTTCAGATGATTAAATAGCAGATGAGGAAGATTTATCTTTGCCTTGGTTGTAATGAAGTATAATAGAAATTACTGGTTAATGTTGATATAATCAAGAGAACTTGTGGGTTTCCTGTGGTTGATGCAACCCAAGATAATTCTTGACCAAATTCTGAAGTAGTCCTTCAGATCTTTAATTTTGTTTGATGGTTGGCCAGAAGTAAAAGTCTCTTTTGAGCTTGTTGTTAGGTCAGAGCATTTTTCTGCCATGTCACTGCAACGAATGTGTGATATGGTGGCATAATCGACTGTTATACTGGTTTGCGTTTTTTGTTTGCAAATGTTGCAGTAAGCAAGAGTCGCCACTGACTTTTATTTCATCCAACAAAGGAAAAGGAAAAAGAACAGAAAAAACCTTTTTTCGAGAGTTTTTGAGTACGGGGGGTAGATTATAGAAAGGGAAGGTGTTAGCACCCTTTCTATCAGTGGTTTTCCACGGGCTCTTAGGTACTTTCTCATTTTGAAATTTCTTGTGTGTGTTTGTTTTAAAAAGTTTTGTTCACTTCGTGATAACCCTTGTATCTGTCCTCAAGAGTGTGACGAAGTTGTTTTGAAAACTATTTTGAAAAGTGTTTGTGTGAAAAAGTTTTTGTTTTAAGCAAGTACTTAAGAGTTTTCTACCTACTCGAAAAAAGATTGTTCGTTCTTGTTTCCTTTAGACAACGTTATCCTACTATTAAGAAGTAGGTAACCCTATCGTTGGAGTTTAAGGGGCATTCGCAAGGGACGAAATGGTCACTGAAGGCAACAAGTAAGGATACCTTAGCATTTCGAAGGGACTATCGTCATAAGATCATTTCTCGTAGGCAACTCGAGGGACAAGGAGGGACTATGATCTTTATGACGACTTTTAATTACGGGTCATTACTAAGATATCCCTACGTTCAAGGGACACAACCATTATTTCCGAGGCAACCAAGTGAGACAAAACCCTAGGGGTGAGCATGTGCAAGTGTTTTATTTCAGTTTCATTTATCTTGCACATTTAGGGTTTTCTACTGTTTTAAATTGATTTATCTTGCCATTCAATCCTATTATCCATACATCTAGGCAGTTTATAATTGCGGAAAGTAAAGTGTGAGAAATTAAAACCCTAGCTATTACAAGGCCTTAGGGAGGGGGATTACATAATCATAAAACCGGGGAAAAACAGTAAATAAATACAGTAAATAAAATCCTAGTTAAAACTATTACAATCTCAAAGCAATAATTAAGAAATAAGGGAAAAAAGAATACGCGCGACATAATTAAATACGGGGAACAAAATTTAAACTCTAAAAGAAATCTAATTAGTTAAAGAATTTTTTTTTGTATTTTTATTTGATAGAAAAGTGATTAAATTATGATTTAACCTAATTTCTAATTGATTTTAATTATGAAAAAGAAGTTAAATTACCCAAATAAAATTAACCTAATTAATTAATGAAATTAAATATTTTATGAAAAAAAAACCTAATTCTAATATTTTGGTGTTTTTATGATTTAATTAAAAAACAATGATTTTTTTTTTGTGAAATAATTAAAGCCAAATAATTAAATAGATGAAATTAAAAGAAATAAAATGGGCCTGGTGCTGGAAGGAATTAAGGGGGTGCAACGTTGAAATTGGTGTTAGGCCCAAAGCTGGTGGCCCAGAGGATCGCGCCTGATTCAGTGAGACCATCTTCTGAGGGTCTATCATGAGCTTGCGTATGCTAGGTGTTGGATCTGGCTGGAGATGGATCCAACGGATGGATGATGGGGAGCACTAGGTGGACCCTAAACAGAGTGATATGCTGGATCTGCAAGGAATATTCAAGAAAAATACAAAAGCAACATGCCTGGGATCGAACCCAGAACGTTTGCTTCAAACCCTCTGTCCTTAACCATCTATGCTGGCTGTTCATTTGTTAATATAATAACAAAATGACATTATATACAAAGTAACGTCAACATCATAAAAATGCACGCGTAATTCAAATCTCCCAATGGGAGTTTTCCACCTAGCCTTCTTCTTCCTCAGCACTGTCGTTTTAGGCTTAGACTTTTACCTACAGACAAAGTCTGTAAGTAAAACCCTGCATCATTCAAAAATCCAGAACAAGCAATATAAATTATAATGGAGACCATGAATCAACTGGGCTTGAAGCCCTGAACACCACGGTATCCACGCCTAGCCATAATTTTGCCTGTAGAAGGAAACCCTAAAACGAGCTTGGAAACCCTAAGAATGGAAAACCATGATTCCTGCACTTAAAACTCAAGTAGATGATTCAAAAAGCATCGAAACCTTATGATAAACAAGAATACATGATTAAATTTCATTGAAAATTCATGTATGCATGTAATCGAAAATCAAAAAGAGTTGGATAACAGAGTTGCGGATTTTACGATTCTGAGTGTTTTGGTGCGTGCAAAGGGTGCAGTTAGCTTCAAGAGATTGCCAGGAATGGATTGCTGGACTTGAAACGCTTTGAATCGCCCTATAGAATGAAATACAATGAACACTTTTTTTGTCCAAAAATTGAGTTCTCGCTCTTGCAGTTTACACGTCCAACCCTTGTCCTTGTGCATTGGAATTGTTATGTATATGTAGTAGACTGAATTAGGTCAACAAAAAGTATTCATATCTTTGCAAATTATCAAGATTTGATTTGATTTGATTTGATTTCCTCTTTGCTTTATTTATTTCTAAATCAAACCAAATCATTCCATTCTCATCCAAATCAACCATTTGCATGATTTGATTTTGTTTGACAACATAATTGGATTGTGATTTTATTCAAAATCAGATCAAAAACAAATCTTTAATAATTTATGTCATTTATTTAATTTAATTTAATTTTTAAATGATTAAAATCAAAATAAATTAAATAAATAAATCCAATAATATATGAGAGAGTGTTTGGGTCGTGTACCATGTTATAAGTAAGATGCAAGCATAAAAAGTTAGGCCCATTTGACAAAAAATGCAATTTTGGGTATTGTTGACTTTTGTCAATTTTCCAAAAATGGCCAACTTTGACAATGCATCTCTCCTGAAATTTTGACCCTAAGAGGGTGTTCTTAGACTTTTTATAAAGCTTATGATGTCCCATAAACAACCCTTTTGGTTTCGTCTCAATTGGATCCTCCATGTTCATGTAAGAAGCTTTGACCCAAAAGGTGTTTTTGTTGACTTTTGAAAAGGACTCATAATGTATGAATTTATATATTTTCATGAGTGCATTTCTTAAACTTGAGGGATGCATATGAGTTGTATGGAAATGGATTCTCTTCAAAATGAGCCTTGAATGATAAATTTCTGATAAAGTATGAGAAAGTTATGCTTGGTCAAAGTTTGGTTGACTTTTCCTAAGAAACCCTAATTTAACAACTTTTGAGTTTTGATGAATTAAGAGCATTTCTTGAGGAATCATGATCAACCATTGATAAAATGATGGGTATTACTTTAAAATGTTGATGTTGACCAAATATATTGAAGTTTGACTGTATGTGACCTGATCTCTTTGTACAAACAACATCCACAAACATCAAGAAAAGCTCACCAACTCTCAGCAGGCCTTAAGCTAGCTTGTACAACCTTGGCATTGTCACTTCTCACCTTTTACTTCAAAAACAAGAAAGTGTGCAAAAACTCCACAACTCTTCAATCTGATAAGAGCAAGTCTTGTGTCCATTTGAAACAAGTTCAGCACAATATACCAAGTTCAAAACACGAGCTCTTAGCATCTCAAACACCCTTAAGCACAAAAATCATAAGTTCTTGCAAAAACAGGGCAAGTTCTGCAGATCCACTTCCAAAACAAGTTTGCCTCATGCGTTTTGTTTGAAACCACTTCAAACACATTCATTACATTCCATCTGAACTATCCAAGCCCTTCTCAAGCAACTGTAACTCCATTTTAAAGCTTCACCATTTTTAAATTCTGAGTTTGCAGGTTGAGTTCTATAGGGAGATTCAAGCCATTTCAAAGCAATCTAAGAATTGGGAAAGGTCAAGGGAACATCAAGCAAGCTCAAAAGAACTTCAGGCCTCACTGAAAGTTGCTACATTGCCATATTCGAACTTGACTGAAACAGGTAATTTTCAAAATTCTATCTCCTTATTTAAGCATCATTAGGCTTAGGTTTGTGAAGGAAAAATGTAGTCCTTAATGTCCTTGAGCTGTACATATGCGTATATTTCATTTATATTAACTGAGCTAGGAGTATTTGATAGTTGAAGTTGCTGAAAAAACTAGGTCAAGATTTAGGGCCAATGAAATTCTCTCTGGTCTTTGAGAGTTAGATCAAGTTTTTTATATCATTAGAATCGTGGTTTAAAGCTCTATAATTTTCATGTTATGAGTTTTTGATTTCATGCAAAGATAAGAGAGAGCAGGTTGAAGATGCAGAACGCGCGTTTTTTGTCTCAAGGTCAGGGACGAAGTGGAAATGGACTGGGCCTGGCTTGCCTTGCTGTTTGCACCCTTCATTGTGTTTTTTGCACCCCCTGGCCCATTTTCTTTATTTTTGCATATTTTTCATATCTTTTTTTATTTTCTGACTTTATTATTTTTTCTTGAACATTTAAAATCACAAAAAAATATTTTCTTTATTTTTGGCAATTTATCATATTTTTATTTGCATAATAAATAATTATTAGGTTAATATTACTTTATTTTCTTAATTAAAACTTGTATATAATATTAAAATACTTACATATTTTATTTTATTATATTATACATATAAAATAATATTTTCTCACTTATTTTATTTTTTTTAATATTTTGTATATATTATTTTTATTATTTCTTTGTACATAAAATGAATAAATAAGTAATATAATACATTTTCTTTTAAAACCAAAAACTAGGGTTTCCACCCTTTTCCCAAAAAATAATTATTTTTATTTTCTTATTTTTAGGATATAAATAAACTTATTTTTACATACATAAAAATAATACAAAAAACATTTTTTTGCATATTTACATTTATTTGCACATTTAATATTTGCTTATTTATTTATTTGTACAAATAAATTCAATATGGTTGTAATAGTTTTAGGGCTTTATTTTGAGCAATATCCCCTTATTTAAACTTGTACCCCTCCCCATAATAATGTTGTAATAGTCTTAGATTTACTTTTACACATTTTATTACTTTCATTATGCATGATAGTAAAACTAGGGTTTGTATGCAAAAGACCAAAATCAAACAAATAGCATGACTAAATGCAAGACAAAAAAACATGAAAATGACAACACAATGCACACAAGCACCCCTAGGGTTTCATCCACTTTGTTGCCTTAAAACATGGCCATGGTATGCATGCTAGGTATCTTGGAAAAATCAAACAAAACAAAAGATCATAGTCCCTCGATGACGCTATCTTGGTTGCCTAAACGAAAATGATCTAGTCCCTCAAAAACTTGCTAAAGATACTTGACAATATTGTTATCATGGTCATACGATGACCCACGCCCGTCCCGTTTAACATCCAAATACAAGGTTGTTTACCAAATACAATGGTAAAACAACCATGTCAAAGGGTTAAAAATGTGTAGGAAAGACCTTTGAGTAGGGTAGACAACTCCTAGTTACTTGATCAATTTGCAAACCATCCTTGCTAATTTCAAAAACACACACACAATTTCAAAACATTTCTCAAAACAAACTTTCAAACATTGAAACATTTTTCAAAAGACAATACATCTTTGTATACATTCTTCAAACAAGAATCATTACAAAAATTGCCACAACGATGGCCTCTTTTCAAAATACTTTCAAAATCACACAAAACACCATTTCAAACAATTAAAAAAGCAAAGCAAGTGATCTAAACAAGTAACTAAGAGCCCATGGATAACCATGGATGAAAAGGGTGCTAGCACCTTCCCTTTTCATAATCTACCCCCCGAACCCAAGAAAACATCTCAAAGGTCTTTCCTGTACTTTTTGACCTTCCCTTTGGATAAAATAAAAAGCCGGTGGCGACTCTTGCTAAACCGAAACATTTATGAACAGAAACACAAAACCTCAAGTCAGTTCTCCCACCGTATCCCAGAACTGGCGACTCTGCTGGGGACAAATCAAAAAGTGGGGTTACCTTAGGGTTTAGATCACCTTTACATGCTTATCTTGTTTGCCTTGACTGCTTTACATTTGGTTCTATTGTTTGGGTTTGAATCCTCTACCCGGATTTGGGAAACATTCATAGGTAAATAGAAATACGTTGTGGAAACTGTGCGGGGTATACCGACATGGTCTAAGCAATAGCTATGTTAGTGCGACATATTTGTGGGTACCGGTAGCCTTTGAGTCAATCAAAGAGAATACGGGGCCGCTGAGTGATGTCATGAAGCACTAATGGACTTTTTGAACCTTTACTTGACCATCTTGGCCTTTTAGGATGTAGTGAGATGACCGACTTTGGTGCAGTCCAAAGTTGGTAGATACTCGATACTGCACTCATTGAGGGTTGTTTTCTTGGAATATTTCGGTCGCCAGTAAAGTGGCTAAACTTATACAATGAACACAGAAAATAATCCAGTGATATTGAGCTCCTTAGAACCCGGTTACTATTTATAGGACAGGTTGAGCCAAATAAACTTCAAGAGGGTACTTACCTATGAAACCCCATGCAAGCCTAAACTAGGAACTTGTGTGATTTGCTTGTACATACATACTTGTGCATAACATCATGAACATCATGAAGCATCCTATACATCCACTAACCATTTCAAGGATTTTGGATCTTCATCTTTGTTCCTGTTTTATAGGTTATGGAATCACTTCGCAGGAAAAGAATCCAAGTCAACCTTGTGAGAATTCCTCCTCAACTCAAGGAGCTTGCTTCCAAGATTCCAGAGTATTCTCCATTCACTGAGAGACATGGTCGACTTCTCAACTTGGTCAACTCCAACACAGAGGAAGACATGGTGAAAGTTCTCTTCCAGTTCTTTGACCCCCTACACCACTGCTTCACATTTCCTGACTACCAGCTAGTGCCTAATTTGGAGGAATTTTCTCAACTCCTGAGGATTCCTATTCTCCATCAACTACCTTTCAACGGTACGGAAAGAGATCCAAAGCCTGAAGATGTTGCTCAAGCCTTACACTTGCAACCATCTGATATCACAGGCCATTGGGAAACCAGAAGTGGTGTCAAGAGTTTCTTGGCAAAGTTCCTCTTTGAGAAAGCTCAAGAATGCTGTAATTCTCTAGACCTGCAAGCTTTTGAGGAGATTGTAGCTCTTCTCATCTATGGGTTGGTCTTGTTCCCAAACCCTGACCAACTTATAGATGTGAATGCTGTCAAGATTTTCATATCTTAGAATCCTGTGCCTACTTTGCTTGGGGACATCCTCCACTCATTTCACACTCGAACAATGAGGAAAAGAGGTGTTCTCATATGATGTACTCCTCTACTAGCAAGGTGGTTTATTTCTCACATTCCCCAATCAGTCTTGAAGAATGAGCAAGGCTTAAGGTGGTCATAATGATTTATGACTCTTACACATTCAGATGTTCATTGGTGTTCTCGGTCCAGAGAAAATGTTATCATCATCGACCATTGTGGGGAATTCCCTAATGTCCCTCTACTTGGCATTAGGGGAGGCATCACCTACAACCCCTGCTTGGCTCTGAGATAGTTTGGGTATGCCTGAAGGGATGACCCATATAACATGCTGATTCCAGACTTGGTTTTTGACTTCGACAACGATGCTCAAGGAATTCGACAAAGGTTTATCCGAGCTTGGAGGAGGCCCAACAAGGTAGACAGTAAGACCTTGGGACACAAGAATTCCACCCCCCTTGAGCCTTACCTCAAGTGGGTACGAACCCGCGCCCAAAGTCTTATGATTCCTTACCTCTACATTCTTCCTGTGATCAAAGAGCCTGTTATGGAAGGAGAGGTTCCATACACCCTCCTACATCCTGACATGCCAACATCATTGGAAGATTTACAAAGGAGTTGGATACAGCTCAAGGGAGAACGCGATACTTTTGAAGCCCAATTCTATGCCAGTGAGAAGAAGGTTTTAGAACTTACTTGTCAACTTCATGAAGAGCAAACTCTCAACACCTACATTGCACCAAAAATAATGCGCAACGTCTTTTTACATTAGAATTTTGTATTATTTTTCCCATGGGGCATTGATGTACTAACAAATTATATCTTATTAATATGACGTTTGTTCCTTTTTGTTTAAAACAAAGTTGAATTTCTGAATCCTTGAATGCATTACATGAATACATATCATTCATCATATGCATAAACAGGTCTTCACACCAAGTTTCCTCATCTCTCTGTTGGTTATTTCAGCAAGATAGATATTGAGCAAACGGTCAAAGATTTGCAAGTGCAGAATTCACAGTTCCAACAGCTACTCATGACCTTGGCTAAGGGCCAGGAGGAGCTCAAAGCTCTACTGGAAAAGGAAAAAGAGAAAAAGAAGAAGAAGAGAGTTGGTGTGGCTACTTTGGGTAGAAGATTTGAATGTCACGCCAGAAGGGTCCTAGATTTTCCATCAACATCTGAAGAGGGTGAAGGAAAGGGTAAAGGAGTTGCAGTGCCTTCTGATTCTGAGGCTGAAGAAGAGGAAGATGAAGACTATTTAGAACAACAGTATCCTCCTGCAGATGAAAAATACAAAAATCTGGAAGAATGTCTGGCAGCCATAGAGATTCAGAGAGTGCCTGGGCTGGACTTTGAAGAGTTGGGTTTGGTTTCTGCAATTGTTATCCCTCCTAAATTTAAGGTGCCTCTGTTTGCTAAGTACGATGGGGTGTCTTGCCCAAAGATGCACCTACGGTCCTATGTCAGGAAAATTCAACCACATTCTTCTGACAAAGACTTGTGGGTACATTTCTTCCAGGACAATTTGTCGGGGACGCGGTTAGATTGGTTCTACCAGCTAGAGAGGTCTGATATGCACAATTGGGAGGATTTGGCTGCTGCCTTCTACAAGCAGTATCAGTATAATGCGGACTTAGCACCAACCCGTGCTCAATTACAGAGTATGGGCATGGTCTCCAATGAAGGCTTTAAGGAGTATGCCCAGAAATGGAGAGACTTGGAGGGACGAGTACAACCACCTCTATCTGACAGAGAGCTTGTAGATATGTTCTTGGGTACACTGTCAGGTCCCTTTTTCAATCACCTGATTGGAAGTTCGTCTGCGGGGTTCACCGAGTTGATTCTAACTGGTGAAAGAGTTGAAGCCAGAATCAAGAGCGGTAAAATTCAAAAAGATGCATCTGCTTCCGCTGCCATCAAAAAGCCTTTTCCAGCAAAGAAGAAAGTCTCAGTTGTCTACTCTCAAAGAGGTCAAGGAAGAGTTGAGCGCCAGCCAGCGGTAGGGGCTGTAATGATTCAGAAGTCTGCAGCTGACCAGCCCAAAAACAATCAACCCAGAACCAACCAAGCAAGGGTGGAAAGGCCTGCACGGCAATTCACCCAGATAAACATGACTCCTGCTCAGGTTCTTCCCTATCTCTTGAAGTTAAACCTTACAACCTTGAAAGAGGCGCCGAAGAATCCAAATACAACTTCTCCGTACTACCATTCGAACGCCAAGTGTGCTTATCATTCAGGGAGTATAGGGCACGACACCAACAATTGTTGGGCCCTCAAGAATAAGATTCCGGATTTAATAGATGCTAAAGAAGTAGAATTTGACGCCCCTGAAAAGCCGAATGTGATCTCTGCTCCAATGCCAAGGCATGGCCACAATGCCCATGCTGTTGAAGAGGATATTTTTCTTGCTACTGTTGACGATTTGATGACTCCACTACCGATAATTAAGTTGAATCTGTTGAAGGCTGGGATTTTCCTAGGTTGTGAATAAGATTGCTGCCTTTGTTCATCCTTACCATCCGACTGTCCATTGTTGAAGTTAGGCATCCAACACCTAATGGATAACCAATAAATCCTTTTTGAAAAGACTCCTGTTACACCGACTCCTACCAATGATGTTTCGATAATTACCATATCCACCAATCTTTCCAAGGTCTCCAAAAGACCTGTTAAGATTACATCCGATCCAAAGATTATACCTTTGAAGATAACCATGCCGGGCCCCATCCCGTACAAGTCCAACAAATCAATACCGTGGAACTATGGGGGAGAGATCTTCTACCACGGTATTAAACAAATTGAATCTACTGAAGAGAGTTATGATGAAGAGACTTCTGACATTGGAAATATTGCTGGAATGAGTAAAATCACCCGCAGCGGAAGAATTTTCTCTCCGGAGATTGCTCCTCCAAGGGCAATCTTCAGACCCTTAAATGCTTCTAAGGTTATTCCTGTGTCGGTCAACATATCTGCGAGAACTCCAGTTTTTGAAGAAATCGTTACTCCTGTGGTTGTCCCCTTTGCAGTTGCTGATGATAGAGGGAAAGGGATCCAAGAAGCGCCCGTCAGGACGAAGGCTCAGCCATTGGTCATCCCTGAGACCTCTCAAAAAGAAATGGAAGAGATTTTGAAAATAATCAAGAAAAGCGATTATGATGTTGTGGAGCAACTGGGGAAAACCCCCTCAAAGATCTCTATGTTGGCCTTGCTGCTTTGTTTAAAGGCTCACGCCAAAGCTTTGATCAGATTCTTGAAGACGGCCCACGTGCCACAGGAAACCTCCGCAGATCAGTTCCAGGAATGTGTAGCTAGCCTAACAGCAGACAATGGTCTTGGATTCTCCGATGCTGATTTAACATCTAAAGGGAGAAAGCATAATGACGCTTTGCATGTCTCGGTGGAATGCAGAGGGACTACTCTAGCACATGTTCTGGTTGATACTGGGTCGTCTTTAAATGTATTGCCGAAGAAAGCCTTGGATAGATTGGACTTTGAAGGCCTAACCCTGAAGCCCAACAATATCATTATCAGAGCCTTTGATGATTCTAAAAGGATGGTCCACGGGGAGGTGGACATCCCGATTAAAGTGGGAACTGAAACCTTCAACTCCATATTCTATGTGATGGACATCCATCCTTTCTATTCTTGCTTGTTGGGAAGACCCTGGATTCACAATGCTGGAGCTGTCACTTCTTCTCTGCATCAAATTCTCAAGTACCCTGTCCAGGGGAAATTATAACTGTTCACGACAAAGAGGAGTACATGATAAGCCATCTCAATTCTTTCCGCTATGTTGAATTGGATGGTGAATTCATCGAAACCCCCTTTCAGCATTTTGAAGAGGTAGCTCAGGAGATTGCGGCAACCAAGACAGTTCCTTCTGTACCCATGATTATCAAACATGTGCCTCAGATGTCGTCTCTCAAAGATGCAAAGGTTGTGATTGAAGGAGGAGGAAGCACAATCTGGGGTCAGCTACCAGACTTTCCTTTCAAATTAGATAAATTCGGCTTGGGTTTCAGTGCTTCTGCTCAAAAGGTTATACGCTGCTCTCGGGCTGGAGGGCCACCAGTGAAGATCACCCATCATGGAGTTAATGCTTTGGAGGATAATGAAGAGGAGAGCAACTTGGAAGACTGGATTTTCCCTACTGTTGGTGGAGGACTGTGCAATTGGGAGGCAAAAGACTTTGTTCCGGTTACTTTCAAAAATCAGTAATTTATCTTTCAAACATTTCTGTTGGTTTGTAATAATTCTTAAACAATTCATATACTTTTTGCCTTGTGCCTTACCCGAGGCACATAGGTCCATTTGTAAGGGTTTGATTTTTCATCTTCATATGCCATTTTAATGAATCATGGACGTTTTCACATATAAACTTTTGTGTTCATTTTATTGCTTTTTACATTTTATTTGTTTAAAGGTGGCTATCCCTTACACATACCCACACTCATAAATGCAGGTACCCTTCCATTCCGGATTCCATGGGTAACAATTCTACTATGGCCTTCAGTGACTCTGAAGATCTGGTCTACCATGCCGAATACGAAGGTGATGAAGACTGTGAGGTGCCAGGAGAATTGGCTAGACTGCTACAATAGGAAGAAAGGGCTATTCTGCCCCATGAGGAGCTGTTAGAGACAATCAACTTGCACTACGCCAAAAACTGCTTTTTGCAGCGCCTCTACTAAAGCGCTTATTGAAAAAGCGCTGCCATAGCCTTCACAAAAAACAAAATTAAAAAAAAGGGAAACCTACGAAGGCGCTTTTTTAAAAGCGCTGGCATAGGTGGGGGATACGAAAGCGCTTTTTAAAAAGCGCTGTGGAAGATTGGCCTTTGAAAGCGCTTTCAAAAGCGCTGGCATAGCTGGACCTATGAAAGCGCTTTTACCCTAAAAAGCGTTGGTAAAAGCCCCCCTATGAAAGCGCTTTCAAAAGCACTGTTATAGCTTATATTATTTTTAATTTAATAAATTAAAACATCAAAATAACATTATTCATTCTTTTCTCTTCTTCAAACGCACAGTACAAAAGCTCTTCTTCTCTTCCACAAACACGATTTCGTAGAAAACCCTAACCCCAACCTTCTTCCTCCGTCTTCGTCCGTCCTCCGGCCGTCGTTGCAAGTCTTCGTCTTCATCATCATTTGGAAGAAGGGCAATGATCAAGTGTATAAGTCATCATCATTTTCTTCATCTCTCAAACACCCAACTCAAAATATTCTCTTCAAGGTAAGTTCTTAGTTAGAACTTGGGGTTAGAAGCTTAGGGTTGTATGTTCATGTGTGGTCTTGTGCTAATGCCTGAAATTCATGACAATGGTATGATTATTGAGTATGCATGTACCGATTTTATGTTTTTTTGTTCCCCAAGCATGTTAGTATAGGTTAGGGATGGATGGGTGGTGGATTGGGGTGATAAATGTGATGTTAGAACACTAACTTTCATGAAAAGTTATAGTCATTCTCGCCTAGTGAAATTTTGCTTGCTTAGCGAGAGCTGTTGATACGAACAAAATTGTATTGCCACTGAAATCAATGTATTTTTAGTTCCGTAACTCCAAATGAGATGCACTTGAATGTGTTAGAAAGCTAGTCCAATTCTCTATGTTATGATGATTAAATATCATGCTTATATGACAGTTTGTGATATGTGATAAGTTTATGTTTGGTTGCTAAGTTTGAATTTCTCTGTTGATATGTAAATGAGATCCTATCCATTGTAATAATTTCATTCATTGAGATTAGAATAATGCCATGATGGTATGACCTTGGTGTATATATGATTATTTCCTTCCTTGACATGTTTAATGTATTCATGATTGTGACTTTTGTGTTATGAATCCTGAAAGTTCTAGTATACTCGCTTAGTGAGAAAATATTATGCCCAATAAGATCTCATTTAGAGATAGTTGTTTTTCGCTAAATGAAGGACCTATTTTGGGAAAAGTTTTAGTTCTATAAGGTCTATCCGGAATAACAACGCAGTTGAGATGCTGAGAGACGGGGCATTTTGTATCTTCACACTGTAAACAATGTCATAGTTAGCAAATATAAGCTGTCAGTAGAGTTCTTAACTAAAATCACATGACATCAAGGAAAACAATGGAAATGATCAATGAAATCATATACAAATGTAAAGAAGCATATACTTTGATGTATCATGAGGATAGAAGAAATATATTGAATATTACACCTTGATCAGTAGATCTGTTTCCATTGAACTCCCACAGAGACAGCGAACCTTCATATCTGCTAGAAAGGAATCATCAACTTCACCTTTAATTCTCGCATTAGTTCTGTCTGAAGCACCCTGCCCCTTTGATGCTAGATCAGTGGCTCCAGATGCCTGTAGTTTTCTGGGGGAAGAGTAAACACAAAATATCATGAAAAAAAAAACTATGAAATGAGGGCATTATGGCATGTATACACCAGTACAGTCAACTTAAAGCAACCCTAAAAACAGAACACCGTATCATGTGTTAACTGAGTTTATCTATATAACCTCAGCCATTACATTAATCTGAAGTATAACAAAACTAGATGAAGAAAATATCATCAACATGTTGTCTCTCACACTGACCTATATGTGTCATCCACTAACTTCATCACTTCTGCTTTTCCAAGAACATTCTTCTTCTTAGCACATATTTTGAAAACTGAAAAATAAACAAGTTGCTTAGTTTACAAGAGAAAGCGGAGGAACATAAGAAACACAACTTCACATATTAAAATCACAAAACTGAACTAGAAGCATAAAAGTTAAATATTCCAAAGTTTTCATATTCGATAAACCATGTCATAGTAGAAGTTACCACTACTCCTAAAGCAGTGTTTGAATAGAAAGTTAAAATTAGCAGGTCCAACTAGTCCAAGCCTCAAATAAGATTGGAAATGCAACTCAAACAGTATAAACATGTTTAACTCAGACATTTTGGAGCCAGCCAGCTTTCTCATTTGAAGATATTCAAAGACAAATAAAACATTGTATAAAAACTTCTGTATAAAATATAAGCTTCCATTTTTTCACAGAAATCAAATAGACAAAAAGTTATAAAATCTAACATAGAATAAGTGAGTACTAAAGGTTGAGCCATCTGTGTGTCTATAGTATATGATAAGAGATCATACCTTGTTCATCTGTGAGAATAGATAATATCCTATCAACAAGATCCTACATAAAATGGAGAATTGACATCACTACATTGCACAAAAACTCCAGAGAATAGATAGCATAGCATGATGTGCAGTTAAGCAATTAAAGATAATAATGTATCGGCTATACTCCAGAGTTACAACAGTCGCGTGAATGTCCATTCCTCGGATTGACAATATCAATACTCTCTTAAGAGTTTGATTATTAAACCTGTGTTCTTGATTGCATGTAACCAAGTGGGGTCAATGGTATAAATAAATTATGTAAGTATTTAGCAAGTAATAAGTTAACAAACACCATTCAATCACACTTAAATTTAAAAACCACTCTTAAGTTTCAAAGACAACGTCTCAATATTGAAGATGTATGATCAGTAATATTGATTATCTCACCTGCTTCTTTCCTTGCTTTGAAAGTCCTACCTCAGTAAGCACATCTTTGAGATCTTTTACACGAAGCGAGCCGACTTGTTTAGAATTGTAGGGGTAGTGATCTTAACGTAGTTTGAGATCTATAACTCGAGGCGAGATGTTGTTGGATATGTTAGAGAGCTATTGAGAAGGTATATCCTATAGTAAAGCAAGAATGTGCAAGTGTGAATGTTTCTACTTTATGCATCCCCCTAGATTTCCAACTTAAGAAAAATCAGACATGTACATAGTATCTAAAGATATCTATATTCTCGGCTTAAGGGAGATTATATTGATACCAATAGCATTTTTAATATTAGAGACAACCACAAATGAGTGATAGTTCAACGATTTAATATCGATTTTTAGATAAAAATTACATCAGTTATTGTAATTTAAATTTGTGTGTGACTCCTTTGTGGGAGATTGATTTTAAGTGTTATTGTGGTAGGAAAAAGCTGTGAAACTTTCTCCGATTGAAGAAATTCGAACTGTCCTTGATCGTAGTGTACGCGGGACGCTCTCAACATTTTCAAAGGTTTCTATCCTATTCTTGAACTGACTTGAATAACTGATTGTTTTTACTTTTATTTTCCGGCTCAGTGTGAATTTCTAATGATTATAGTTGAGTGGAATTCATGAGCTGCGGTTGTGTTTTTGTTTATATTTAGACTGTTATGGCAGTATAGGGCTGTATATGGCAGTATGGCAGTATTGATAGCATTGAAACGAGCACGTTTCAGGGATTCATCAAACATCAATGAAAATCTTAAACACAATGAACCATGCAACACATTAGTTAGCATGTAGATGTTAGAATTTAGGACTATAGGACTATACCAAAAATATCTGACGGGATTTTTCCGTTGCTAAATCTTCCGGTTGCTTCTCCTCCGATGAAATCTTTACCGTAAGGTTTGAAATCCGACTTCACTATTGTTTGAATATAATTGTTATTACCTGTATCCAAGACTGAATCACTAGTATCCGACTTCACTAGTTAGTAATTAGTTATGAGTTGTTTAGCACATGCTTAAGGTGAGGCAAGAATAACTATGAATTTGATTACCTGATATGTTGAATTTCTTTACAGGTAATTAATTATTATTTTGCTATAGTTGCGTGACTAATTAGTTGCTATAGTCAAACCATGGATAAAAAATGGATGACTGCCAATCGATTGTCGAAAGAGTATGAGGATGGGGTATCAGAATTCGTTAAGTTTGCCGTTGCGCACGCCAGAGAACCCAATGGAATGATATGTCCTTGCTTGAGATGCTGTTATGGGAGACGGGTTGACGCGGTTCAGTTGGAATCGCATTTACTGATGCATGGAATTGATAGAAGTTATGCATGTTGGAATTTGCATGGTGAGAAAAGTAGCGGGAATGTTGAATCGAGTTATAATACGACGTATGCTTCAAATGAGGATTTCGCAGACGCATACGATTATGATCGAGTCGAAGAGATTGCAGAAGCGCTTGAAGAAGATCTTGAGGATTGTCCCAAAATGTTCGAGAGGTTGGTAAGCGATGCAGAGAAACCGTTGTATGATGGTTGTACAAAATTCACAAGATTGTCTGCGGTGTTAAAGTTGTACAACTTAAAGGCGGACAACGGATGGTCGAATAAAAGTTTCACACAGTTATTAGCCCTCGTGAAAGAAATGCTACCAGAGGATAATGTTCTTCCCAATCGAACGTATGAGGCCAAAAAGATGTTGTCCTCTATTGGCATGAGCTATGAAAAGATACATGCATGTCCAAAAGATTGCGTTTTATTTCGAAACGAGTACGCAGTGTTAAATGAGTGTCCTAAATGCGGTGCCCCTCGATATAAGGAAAAGTTGTCTCCGGAAAAGGTGTTATGGTATTTTCCTATAATTCCGAGATTTAGGCGCATGTATCATAGTGAGACCGATTCAAGACACTTGACTTGGCATGCAGATGAAAGAATTATTGATGGGAAGTTGCGACATCCGGCAGACTCACCACAGTGGACGAAAGTTGATATTGATTATCCTGAATTTGGAAAAGAAGCAAGAAATCTTCGCTTGTCGTTGTCTACTGATGGAATGAACCCGCATGGTATTCAAAGTATCTCGCATAGCACCTGGCCTGTGATTCTTATGATATATAACCTACCTCCGTGGCTATGTATGAAGCGTAAGTACATGATGCTATCTATGTTAATTTCTGGGCCCAAACAACCAGGGAATGACATAGACGTGTACTTGGCACCCTTAGTCGAAGATTTGAAGTTTTTGTGGGAGACCGGTGTGGAGGTTTACGATGGGTATAGGAAAGAAAGTTTCAACTTGAGGGCGATGTTGTTTGGAACAATTAATGATTTTCCGGCGTACGGAAATCTATCAGGGTACAGCA
Source organism: Vicia faba (assembly GCA_948472305.1). Taxonomy (NCBI): domain Eukaryota; kingdom Viridiplantae; phylum Streptophyta; class Magnoliopsida; order Fabales; family Fabaceae; genus Vicia; species Vicia faba. The sequence continues at coordinate 628,548,708 of OX451735.1, read as the reverse complement.
TTAAGGGTCAAAAAGTGTGTCCTGTTTGTGAAGATGAAACCGATACGATGCGATTGAACTTTTGTCAGAAGAATGTTTTTCTCGGTCATCGTAGATTCTTAAATTCTAATCATCACTATCGTGGGTGGAGAAAGGCATTCAATGGAGAGGCAGAACATGGTAGAGCTCCACATATGTTGACAGGTGATCAGATTTTTGAAAAGGTGAAAGATGTGAGTACTGAGTTTGGCAAGCCTTTTGCACATAGACTTGTCACGAGTGGGTGGAAGAAGAGGTCGATTTTTTTTGAACTTCAATATTGGAAGTCGTTGTACGTAAGACATTTCCTCGATGTTATGCATATTGAAAAAAATGTATTTGATAGTGTTATTGGTACATTACTCAATATACAAGGAAAGTCTAAGGATGGCATTAACATAAGGAAGGACATGTTAAACATGGGAATTAGAACTGAATTGGCACCCGTGACGAAAGGAAGACGCGCATATCTACCACCTGCTGTTTACACTCTATCTAGAAAGGAGAAGAAAATATTGTGTAAGTTCCTCAGTGAAGTTAAAGTTCCAGAAGGCTACTCATCAGATATTAGAAGACTTGTGTCAATGAAAGACCTAAAGTTAAAGAGTTTAAAGACTCATGATTGCCATGTTATAATGGAACATTTTCTACCAATAGGTATACGTTCTATTTTGCCAGAAAAAGTAAGGAGCGCAATAACTAAGTTGTGTTTTTTCTTCAAGTCAATTTGCAGCAAGGTGATCGATCCTGCGATCTTACCAACATTGCAAAAAGAGGTGGTTGTTACTTTATGTGAGCTTGAAATGTATTTTCCTCCCTCGTTTTTTGACATAATGGTTCATCTAGTCGTTCATCTTGTCAAAGAGACACAGTTGTGCGGACCAGCTTATATGAGATGGATGTACCCTGCTGAACGTTATATGAAAATTTTAAAAGGGTACGTGAAAAACCAAAGTCGACCGGAGGGTTGTATTGCGGAACGATACATTGTTGAAGAAGCGGTTGAGTTTTGCACTGAATATCTGTCAAATGTTCAATCAATTGGACTCCCCAAATCTCATATTGTCGAGAAAAAAGAAGGAAAAAGACTAATTGGAAATAAAGTTGTGACAATGTCAATGGTCGAACGGGATCAGGTGCATTTGTATGTTCTGCACAATGAGATTGAGGTTGAGCCGTATGCTGAAATGCACAAGGGTGTTCTTCGAGGTTTAAATCTGAATAGAAATGAGAATTGGATAGTACGAGAGCACAATTGAAGTTTCATACCGTGGTTTAAGGAACAAATTTATTCAAAGTATCGTTCGGATCCTGCTTCAGTAACAGAAAGGTTGAGATGTTTAGCATATGGTCCAAGTATGATTGTGTTTTCTTATAGCGCATACGCAATTAATGGATACACATTTTATACCAAAGAACAGGATGATAAAAGTACTATGCAGAATAGTGGTGTTACCTTGGTAGCTGAAGCGATGCACATATCAAGTGCGAATGACTTAAACCCGAAATTTGCAAATCTGTCATATTTTGGGGTTATCGAGCGCATTTTGTTGTTTGATTACGGGAAGTTTCAGATTCCTGTATTTGATTGCAAGTGGGTTGAAAATAATAATGGCGTACGAATGGATAAGTCAGGATTTTTGCAAGTGGATCTCAATAGGGTGGGGTACAAAGATGAACCTTTTATTCTAGCCTCTCAGGCTAAACAAGTGTTCTATGTCAATGATCCGACAAGTACGAAATGGTCTATAGTGCTTTTGTCTAACAAAGTAATTGATGAAAACATTGGAGATCAAGGTGATATTGGCGTTGGCATTGAATCTTGTACAAGAAACGATCAAAATGAGAATGAACCTTGTACTAGAGATGATCATAATGAGGGTATTTGGATCAATCCAACCATCCGAGTTGTTAACAGAAGCGTAAAATATATTGCTACCAAGAAAAGAAAGAGACGTTAGTGAAAAGGTATTATTATAATTATAGCCTAATATTGTAAGTAATATGTGAATAATGTTTTGAATTTTTGGCATATCTTTTGAACCGTTTTGAATTTTTGCGAATGTGACTAGTGTTTATTTAGTAGAACAATGTTTCCGGAGCTGATGGTGAGGTTTATTTCTTGCAAGTTTGGTTTTTTAGCATTTTATTCAATTTTGAGTTCCTTTAGTGCTATTCATATCTTTTTCGACTATCCATTTTCATGTAGTGTACTAATGTGCTTGTTTGACTTTTGTTACAGGTCTAATGGCTAGCAATGAAGAAAACCCGCAAGGAAACCAACAAGAAAACCCACCAGGAAACCAACAAGATCATGAAAACTCACAAGAATCAAATCATGCAGCGGATGATACTTCAGCAAATGATGTTGCACGAGGCATCACCATAATGCGCGAAATCATTCGTGCTAGAGATAAGGGAGTGATATATAATGTAGATTGGAATCATTCAAATCAAGTAGTTGGGGTTAATGCTTCAAAATTCACAAGCTACGTTGGTACACTTGTTCGTATGCATGTGCCAATCTCCATATCTAGATGGAATGCGAAACAATGTGAAGCATTGAAGCAAGGAAAAGAAATGTTTTGGGAAGATGTTAAGGTATGTATGTTATATGGTTTATATGGTTATATGTTTATAAGTTTATAAGTTTATATGGTGTATATGGTTTTTAAACTACTTATATGTTTATATGGTTTATATGGTTTTTAAATTACTTATATGTTTATATGGTTTATACGCAGCGGTCTTTTAACGTTCCAGATGAGCGTAAAGGCTTCGTACTTGGGTTGGCCGGTAAAAGATTTAGAGGGTGGAAAAATCTGTTGACGAACACCTATCTTAAGGATGACAAAGGAAAGTGGCTGGAAGAGTTCCCGGCCGGAAGGCCAGAAAAGTATAATCTTTTCATTAAACAAGAAGATTGGACTGAGTTTATTAGACAAAGAGATGACGAATTCCGGCAAAAGAGTGCCAAAAATAGTGAGAGAGCATCAAAGCCCGCGTATCCATACAAAAAAGGGCGTTTGGGATATGCACGCTTAGAGGAAAAAATTGTAAGTAATAAATAGAAATGATATGTTCTTATTAATTGTCTAAATGTGTTGTATTTGACGATCGAACCGTTTGTTTCTATGCATAGTTAGAGGAGACGAAAAGTGATGAAACCTCACTTCCAGCACATTTGCTGTGGAAGGAAGCTCGTGTGGGCAAGAATCAAGCTGTTGATCCAAGTGTTCTAAGAATTTATGATGAATGCGTAAGTATAACATTGTGTCTTTAATTAAATCAAATTTTTATGACTATTTAATTGATTTTTTTATCTCCATTATTTTCAGGAGACATTGTCACAAACGGAGTCCACCGGTGACGACCAGGATACGAGGAGCGTACTTAGTAAAGCACTGAATGTTCCTGAGTATTCCGGTCGGGTGAGGGGTAAAGGTCATGGTGTGACTCCAACCTCTTTCTACCAGCATCCTCGGAAAAGAAATCCTACCAATGCAGAAGTGATGAATGTACTTATGGAATTACAAGCAAAAGTCAATGCATTGGAAAGAGATAAAGAGGTATTAATGAGGGAAAAGGGCAATGCGGAAATGGCGAAAGAAACTAGTGACAACGCTAGTATCAACCGTCAGAATAAATTTCCTGAGGTAATTATAAATATATTGATAAATCTCTATTGTTCAAGTTTCTCATTTTTATTCCACCTCTTTCTATTATTGAATTAAAAGTAATATGTATGCATATTGGTTTAGGGCATGTCATCTTGCCAACTATACGTAATGGCATCAGATTATCACCTTGTTGGCAAGGGAAAAGTGTACAACACTTTGGGAGATTTAATTCATAATACACCGATCACGGCTGGACACCTGAGAGTATCAGTAGATTATCCTATTGATCCCGATGCGTTGGTACCGGTACCTGACGTGGCCTTGGATATAAGATCGGTGCGAGACGCAGTAGGGTCGTTTGTTGCATGGCCCTTGGATCTCATTTTCATTGATGATGAGGTATGTTTAAAACCGTTAATATGAATCATTTAGATTTCAAATGTCAATTCTGAACCGTTAAGTTAATTATTTTTTAATATTAGCCTCCTACAAAACCCGCTAATAAGGGTAAGGAGATTTTGCAGCAAGGCGGCGAGTCTATGGCATCAATTCCAGAGGTACACTTAAATTGTTTATTATATGATATGAATTTAAAACTGAACGATTTTATAATTTACCTAAGTTATATGATTGTTAGGTATCTACGAAAGTGTCACAACAAGTGACCCAGCCTGTTCGTAGCAGACCACCCCTGAAAAAGTCAATGCATAAGGGGGGAAGAGGCGGGGGAAGAGGCGTTTTTGTACCTCGATATCGGAATACACTTGGAGTACTTTTGGAAACCTCAGATTTGAAGTCAGGTGGTATTCGTACAATCCTTATGGATGCAGATATCTTTGGTCTTGACTGCCAAGAAATGATAGGAATGGACGAAATGACTGAGATTATGACGCATGGTGAATTAGGCATCGGCAATGTTCACGCATACATCCGGTATTCCGATAAATATATCATTTAATTAGTTGAACAATTTATTTACACATTTCAATGAAAATAGTCTAATGTTTATATGTTTTTATTTAAGGTTGTTGTACGATAAAAAAATGCGCGAGACTGTATTGGCAAGACGCTTCCATTTCTTGTCTGCCCATATTGTCAGCGGAGCGAGAATTGTCAGGGAACCGGGTTCAGTTAGGGAGTACTTAGTGAATCGATACACGGCCTACGTCAGCAACCCAGATAGCTTGTTTATTTTGCCGTATAACACTGTTCCAGTGGGGTGAGTTTTTCATTTATTCTAATATATCTTTGTTTATTTTGCGTAGAAACTTTTCTTCTAAACTGTTGCTTAAATTTTTAGAAAACACTGGTTGTTGTTGGCTATCGATCCGATTAAAGAAGTTGTGTACTTTCTGAATTCGGTAGACGGGGAATGGACTAACTATCCCGCTATGAAGGAAACTGTTGATCAGTAAGTGAGATCGTTCTAACTATTCGTGTATATTTATATATTTAATTATTTCTGTGAGATTGATCTAAATATATGTTTTTATTTTCTTAGATCAATACAAATATTTCGTAGTCAAAGGGACGCACAGGTACCCCGGAGTAAATCATCAAATATTACTTGGATCAAAGTGCAGGTACAAAATTAGTTACTTATAATAATAGTTATGTTACTTGATAAAATTACACGACAACTATAAAATATATTCTGTTTTTCTATGCAGTGTCCGTTACAGAATAACGATGTAGATTGCGGATACTTTTGCTTGAGGTTTATGAAAGAAATCCTTCATAAAAATCAAGTAGAGATTCCAAGCACGGTATGGATTTATAACTTAGAATAATTTTGTATGATTTCTACATTTAATAACATCATGCATATACTGAAGTAATAATTTCTTATGTAGTACTTTGATGACCTCTATACTATGTCGTACACGAAAGTTCAAGTGGAAGAAGTCAAAGAGGAAATATGTCAATTTTATGTTGAAAACAGATTATTCTGATGGGTATGAATAAAATATTATTGTACGTGTTAGTTTGATTGTGTTGGAGCCTTTAATATTGTTTGTTTAATTTACCGTGTTGTTCATATTCATACTTTGCAGGATGACGACCGTGTCGGTGGAGCATTATTTTCGATGTAATTATATATGATTTAGTTACATATGTATATATATATGGTTACAAATTAACACGATACTTTGTATGTGATTTAGTTATGGTTACAAATGTATATATGGTTACAAATTTAGTTATATATGATTTAGTTACATATATATAGATAAGGATTGAATATTATATGGTATACCGGTTTCTGTTAATATAATACCGATTTCTTAAAATATATGTATAGATAAGGATTGAATTACAGGTTAAATTATTGGACCAAAAAAAAATTACAGGCCGCACAGGGAACCTCAAATTATAGGTTTCACTTTAAAAAATTTGTATGAGCTACGAAAGCGCTTTTGGCTAAAAAGCGCTTTCGTAGGCAGGATAAATAAAAAAAAAATTAAATAGAAACCCCCTATCAAAGCGCTTTTTATGGAAAAAGCGCTGTGAAAGACCCCCCTATCAAAGCGCTTTTTCCATAAAAAGCGCTGTAAAAGCCATGATAAATAAAAAAACAAAAATTAAATAGAACCCCTATCAAAGCGCTTTTTATGGAAAAAGCGCTGGGAAAGACCCCCCTATCAAAGCGCTTTTTCCATAAAAAGCGCTGTAAAAGGCCTGATAAATAAAAAAAAATTATTTAAATAGCACACCTATCAAAGCGCTTTTCAAAAAGCGCTGGGAAAGACCCCCCTATCAAAGCGCTTTTTAAGGAAAAAGCGCTGGGATAGGTCCACCTACGACAGCGCTTTTGGCCAGAAAAAAGCGCTTTCGTAGCCTACGCCAGCGCTGGCTACGGCAGCGCTTTTAAGCGCTTTTAAAGGGCAAAAAAAAAGCGCTGTGAAAGCCCATTTTTGTAGTAGTGTTGGGTATTGATGAAGACAGAAGAGAAGTCAGAGTGGGTGCCAACCTAGAGCCAAGTGTCAATGAGCGCTTAGTTCAGATGTTGAATGAATATGTTGAGATCTTCGCCTGGTCATACAAAGACATGCCGGGACTCGACACAGATATTGTGGTTCACCGGCTCCCTATAAGAGAAGACTGTCCAGCAATTAAACAGAAAGTCCGCCGCATGAGGCCCGACATGTCAGAAAAGATCAAAGCAGAAGTTATGAAGCAGTTCAATGCTGGGTTTCTTACTATTACTTCATATCCACAATGGGTTGCTAACATTGTGCCCTTGCCTAAGAAGGACGAAAAAGTGAGAATGTGCGTGGATTACAGAGACTTAAACAGGGCTAGCCCTAAAGATGACTTTCCACTTCCGCACATTGACATCTTGGTTGACAATACAGCTCAACACAAGGTATTTTCTTTCATGGATGGATTTTCAGGGTACAACCAGATCAAAATGGCCCCTGAAGACATGGATAAAACTACTTTTGTTACACAGTGGGGTACCTTCTTCTACAAAGTGATGCCATTCGGACTAAAGAATGCCGGGGCAACCTATCAGCGCGCCATGGTAGCTTTTTTTCATGACATGATACATCATGAGATTGAAGTCTATGTAGACGACATGATAGCCCGATCACAAATGGAAGAAGAACACCTCGACCATCTGCAAAAGCTATTTGTCAGGTTGAAGGAGTACAAGCTCAGATTAAACCCTAACAAGTGCACTTTCGAAGTCAGGTCTGATAAGATCTTGGGTTTCATTGTCAGCAACAAGGGCATCGAGGTTGATCCTGCCAAAGTCAAAGCTATACAAGAAATGCCTGCCCCTCGCACTGAGAAGGAGGTCAGAGGTTTCTTGGGACGCCTAAACTACATTGCTAGGTTCATTTCTCACCTAACATCTACCTGTGAGCCAATCTTCAAGCTGTTGAAGAAAGATCAGGTGGTTAAATGGAATGATGACTGTCAAGTTGCTTTCGATAAAATCAAGGAGTATTTGCTAGAACTTCTTATCTTGATGCCTCCCGTCGAAGGAAGACCTCTAATCATGTATCTGACTGTTTTGGACAATTCAATGGGGTGCGTACTGGCCCAACATGACGAGTCTGGCCGAAAAGAACATGCCATTTATTACCTTAGCAAAAAGTTTACCGACTGTGAGACCCGATACTCACTGCTTGAGAAAACTTGTTGCGCTTTGGTATGGGTTGCTCTCTGGCTGAGGCAGTATATGTTGACTCATACCACTCTACTGATATCTAAGATGGATCCGATCAAGTACATCTTCGAAAAGCCTGCTTTATCTGGAAGGATAGCTAGATGGCAAATGATCCTCACTGAGTATGATATCCAGTACACGACCCAAAAAGCTATAAAGGGAAGTGTACTAGCTGACCATCTAGCTCATCAAGCTGTCGAAGATTACCAATCCATGAGATTCGACTTCCCCGATGAAGACATTATGACCTTGGACAACATTGAAGATTTCAGACCCTATGACAGACCTGAACAAGGATCCCGATGGACCCTGTACTTTGATGGTGCCTCCAATGCACTTGGCAACGGTATCGGCGCGATACTCGTCTCCCCTGAAGGTTGCCATACACCTTTCACTGCTAGGATTTGCTTTAACTGCACCAACAACATGGCCGAGTATGAAGCTTGCATCTTTGGTCTCAAGGATGCAATTGACCTGGGAATCAAATCTTTGGTTGTGTTTGGAGACTCAGCTTTGGTCATCATTCAGATCAAAGGAGAGTGGGACACTAAACATCCCAACCTCATCCCTTACAAAGAACATGTCTTGACATTGCTACCTCATTTCGAGCAGATTACCTTCGAGCACTTCCCACGAGAAGAGAACCAGCTAGCAGATGCTCTAGCTACAACGTCATCCATGTTTAAACTTAACTGGGATAATGAGGCTCCCCAAATCACCATCGAGCGGATGGACGAACCTGCACATTGTCACGAGATTATTACCGAAGAACTAGTGAACCGACCTTGGTTTCATGAATTCAAAAGGTATCTCGAGGATCAAGAATATCCTGAAGGAGCTTCAGTCAAAGACAAAAAGTTCTTGAGGAGATTCTCAGCTAAGTTCTTCCTGAGCAATGGTATCCTCTACAAGCGCAATCATGATTGCATTCTGCTCCGTTGTGTGGACAAGGTTGAAGCTGAGCAGATCATGGTTGAACTGCACAATGGTACCTTTGGAACTCACTCAAGCGGACATACGATGGCTAAGAAGATTCTAAGGGCAGGCTATTACTGGTCTACCATGGAAGTTGACTGTCATCAACATTCCAGAACTTGTCACAAATGCCAAATCTATGCAGACAAGGTACACATACCTCCAGTTCCTCTCAATGTCTTAACAACTCCTTGGCCATTCGCAATATGGGGAATCGACATGATTGGAGAGATCAAACCTACAACATCCAATGGACACCGCTTCATTCTGGTGGCTATTGATTACTTTACCAAGTGGATCGAAGCAGCTTCCTTCACCTCCTTCACAAAGAATGTGGTTGCCCGCTTCATCAAGAAGAACCTCATTTGTCGATACAGCATCCCCGAAAGGATCATTACTAACAACGGTACAAACCTGAACAACACTATGATCACCGCCTTGTGCAAGCAGTTCCAGATTAAACATCACAATTCATCTCCCTATCGGCCAAAGATGAACGGTGTTGTCGAAGCTGCGAACAAAAATATTAAGAAAATCATATAAAACATGACAGTCACCTACAAGGACTGGCATGAGATGTTACCGTTTTCTCTCCACGGGTACCGTACCACGGCGCATACATCAACTGGGGCAACACCCTATTCTTTGGTATACGGTATGGAAGTTGTTTTACCTATCGAGGTTCAGATTCCCTCCTTGAGAATCATGAAAGATGCTGGTTTGAGTGAAGACGATTGGATTCAGACCCGACTTGATCAACTTAATTTGATTAACGAGAAGCGACTCACTGCTGTTTGCCATGGTCAGACGTATCAAAAATGGATGATCAAGGCTTTCAACAAGAAAGTCAGGCGCCAAGCATATCAAGTCGGGCATCTTGTAATCAAGGGGATCATCTTGCCGCAAAGTGATCCCAGGGGAAAATGGACTCCTACTTACGAAGGACCATTTGTGATCAAAAACATCTTTTCTGATGGGGAAATGATATTAACCACCATGGACGGTGATGACTTGCCGCACCCTGCAAACACGGACATAGTCAAAAGATAATACGCATAAATGACCCGCTAGGTTGACACACGTAGGTAAAAAAAGGGCATCCCGGTGAACCAAAAACCCGAAAGGGCGGTTCAGGAAAAAGTTAGGGATAAATTAAAAAAAATATGTACACCCGACAAGTTGAAAACCCGAAAGGGAGACTTGGGCAAAAAAGGGTTCCCGGTGGATCGAAAACCCGAAAGGGCGGTCCAAGAAAAAGTTAGGGAATTAAAGCGTATGACTATGTCTCGTCGGATCACTTTAAAGACAATCTCTTCACAGACAAACTTTGGGCTTCTGATCAACTCAATCATCTTCGGATGAAGTAACGAACGAACAAGATATTCAGAGTTATGAAGGCTATAGCAGAATGGGAACCCCATGGAATTTCCACACATAACCATATTTCTTTGTATAAATGTTTCTCAATTTTTATGACAATATTCTCTTACTAGGATGTCTATCTCCTTTGTACAAAATGCTTACACAAAGTTAATACAAAGATACTTCAAAGTGCAGAAAACTATTTGTCTTTTCCTTTTTTACACTTGTGTTTTATTTAAAAACATCCAATGGTTTATTTAATGAGCATATGCATTTGAATATAATCACCTGTTTACAAATAAACGAAATGGGAAAGAATAATTACTAACAGGTTGAAAGTATAGGAAAACGTCTTTAGGCTATTCCCAAAGAAATCCCCTGCAGTACATAATCTAGATCCCCGGTGGAGCAAAAACCTTGAAATACATATCCCAAGCGGAGCTAAATTTCAAAATTCCCATCAGAGTTAAGCTTCAAACTCCCAATTCCCAGCGGAGCCAAAAATTTGAACTACAGACCCTCAGCAAAGATGAAACCTTATTCCCCAACAGAGTCAAATTTATAACCATCAATCCACAGCGGAAACCATTCAGTTTTCCCCAGATTCTACAGCAAGTTGTCTTAAAATCTGAGAATCAACGAGATAACAGTAAACTTTTGTTTTATCCCCAACCTAGGATAATTCCCCAGTAGATTGGCATATAACCCAAACTCCTGAACATTTTCCAAACAAGAATAAGCTTTTTCCCCAGAGTCCTGAAATTACTCTCCAGCAATATAGCTACTCCCCGCAGAGTTTTTACTCCCCAACAGAATGAAGATTCTCATTCTTGATTCCCCAGTGAAGTTTTCAGAGTCTTCATTACTCAACAACATGAATTTGTCAGAATTTTTAACCCCCTGCAGATCGAAGATTCTCATTCTTCCCAGCATGAAGTCCCGAAGGATTAAAATTCCCCTAGCAGAATGAAGATTCTCATTCTCAGTTCCCTGCAGAGACCATCAGAGTCTTCCCTTTTCTCCAGTAGATCAAGGTTTTCCTTTGTTTGATCCCCGATAGAGATCTCCAGAGTTTTCCCTATTCCCCAGCCGAGTAAGCATTCCCTTTGTGTAATCCCCAGCCGTAGTCGTCAAAGTTCCCTGGATTCCCCAGGAAATTCGTGAAGGATTCTCACATCCCCACATAAATTGTCAAGGATCTTTAATCCCCAAGCAGTCAGCAAGGATTTCTCATCCTCGACAATCAAAGATTTTGAATCTCCGACAGCAGTCAAGGATTTACCATCCCCAGCCGTCAAGGATTTATTTTCCTCAGCAAGACAGCGAATCATCTTACATGAACATACATTACATTCATATATCATAAGCATTGATAAAACACATTTTATTGCATCATACATTTCATGCAACATAACTTTGTGTTTCAGCTAACATTTTACCCTTTTCAGGATAAGATTAAAAGCTATCTTTAACAAATATTCAAAGATTTCAGATACATTACATATACACTCCAGACAAGGAAGTCATTTTGTTACTCATTCAGATCTCTTATTCAGATACAATATGGATACACCCCAGACACGGAGGTCATTCTATTACTCATTCAAAATTTCAAGTTAAGATACAGTACAGATACGCTCCAAAGACGGAAGCCATTCTATTTCTCATTCAGATTCAACTATCAACTTCAAGTTCAGATACACTCCAGACATGGAAGTCACTCTGTCACTTATTCAGATCCTAGTTACAGTTTCAGATACGCTCTAAACACGGATGCCATTCTGGCCCTTACACCAGAAGTTCGATTCTCCCCAGTGCAGTCGCCACGGAAGTCATTCTGTCACTTATTCAGATCCCAGTTACAATTTCAGATACACTCCAGACATGGAAGTCATTCTGCTACTCATACAGATCTTAACTTCAGACGCAGTCTAGGTACGCTCCAGACATGGTTGCCATTCTGTCACTTATTCTGACTTTTTCCCCATCTCAGAGATGCTCCAAACACGGATGCTATTCTATCGCCTATTCAGAATTCAGATTCAGATACAATACATATACACTCCATACGTGGAAGTCATTCTGTTATTCATTCAGATTCAAATACAGTTACAACTCGGATACGCTCCAGACATGAACGCCATTCCATTGCTCATACAGACCCACTCTCCAGCTACGTTCCAGACACGGATACCATTCTGATACTTATTCTTCTGACTTACAACATGAAGTTCAACAAACATTCTTGGATGGCATCTTTAAGCCCATCTCCGACAAGATTCTGTCGCCTCTCCAAATGGAATCTTTAAGCCCATTCCCTCAACTATAATTTGACGAGTGCAAATTTACGGGCACTCTAGTGTCCAATCATCTTTTACCTTCGAGTCACGAACGACAAACTCACCAATCTAACTCTTCAGGTTCAAGAAGATTGAACAGGGGCAGCTGTTGTACCCCAAAATTTTCCCTCTCATTTTATCAAGATTCTCCTCACAAGACTTCTTGGACTCAAGACCAGATTAGGGTTTGCTCAACTCAAGACATCTCCTTGCACTGATGACCTGAAATTAGGGTTTGAGTTTGCACAAGGATTTTTGGACTTTCAATGCTCAATGTGACTTTCATAATTCATGTTGGACCCCTAAGATTTCTCATACCAAGTTTCAAGCCTGGAATCAAATTTTTGCCAAGTCTATTGGACAGTTGACCTAGAAATCAGCTGTATTGGGGAAAAAGTCAACAGTGGCCAATTTACAGTCAAACCTCATAATTTTTGATCCACAACAACATTATAGACTCATATGAACCATTTGATCAAGTTTGGACAACAACTCCTCAAGAAATTTGATCAGATCATCAAAAGGGCAAAATGGTCATTTTTAGGGTTTTGATTATAGAAGGGCAATTTATGATTTTTCACCTAGCCAATGGCAAATTGGTTTCAAGGACACAATGGAATCATATTCACTTAGTCACAAGGTTCAAAAGATCTCAAATGCATTGGATTGACAGATGAATTTTTCAATCAACTGATCAAAAATCAACTATACACTGAAAAGTCAAATTTTGACTTTTTGGTCAAAATCAAGTGCCAAGGGTCATTTTTCATCAAGATGTGTCAAAACATGAAACTTGTTGACCAAGAAACCTGATTTTTAAAATTAGGGTTTAAAATGGAAAATTTTCATAACTTAGAAATTTTCTAAGTTATGAAAATTTCTTATTTTTTCCCAACTTTTCCCAACCTTTTCACCATGATGAAATTGGATTCAAAGAAAACTTCAAAAATGAAAGTTGTAGTCCTCCATAAAATATACAACTTTGATTCACAAAGTTTTCCCAAAAGATACTTGGATCTCAAGTTATGATTTTTGTGAATAAGGGTTCATGAAACTTTTAACTTAGTGAAATTTTGCCCTAGTTTAGGCAGGATTTTGACCTATCTTCATGGCAACTTTTCACATGGTTCCAAGTGGAATATCAAAATTCATTTCAAATATGGATTTTAGAGCATGTCACAAGATTTCCAAAATGTCCAAGAACTCCTCAAGATCATTTATGGTTAGGGAGAATCGAAAGTTTGAAAATGGCAAATCATCACTTTTGTCCATGGCATTTTGCACATTGCTACAAGTTGCAAATCTGTCCTAAGCATGCTTGTACTTGTTTTACAGGCCTTAAACCTTTCCACACTCCTTAATTAAATGAAAATACATTGGAAAAAGGCATTGTTCTGAGTTATGGAGCATTACACATTGACTTATTCCAAAAATGGCATAAAGGTTGCAATACCATTTCCATAAAGCACACTTTTTGCAATTTGGTTTATCTTGAGCCATGGACCTGATCTATTTGTACAAACAACATCCACAAATATCAGGAAAAGCTCACCAACTCTCAGCAGGCCTCAAGCTAGCTTGTACAAGCTTGGCATTGTCACTTCTCACCTTTTACTTCAAAAACAAGCAAGTGTGCAAAAACTCCACAACTCTTCAATCTGATAAGAGCAAGTATTGTGTCCATTTGAAACAAGTTCAGCACAATATACCAAGTCCAAAACATGAGCTCTTAGCATCTCAAACACCCTTAACCACAAAAGTCACAAGTTCTTGCAAAAACAGGGCAAGTTCTTCAGATCCACTTCCAAAACAAGTTTGCCTCGTGCGTTTTATTTGAAACCACTTCAAACACATTCAATACATTCCATCTGAACTATCTAAGCCATTCTAAAGCAACTGTAACTCCATTTTCAAGCTTCACCATTTTCAAATTCTGAGTTTGCAGGTTGAGTTCTATAGGGAGATTCAAGCCATTTCAAAGCAAGCTAAGCATCGGGAAAGGTCAAGGGAACATCAAGCAAGCTCAAAAGAACTTCAGGCCTCACTGAAAGTTGCTACATTGCCATATTCAAACTTGACTGAAATAGGTAATTTTCAAACTTCTATCTCCTTATTTAGGCATCATTAGGCTTAGGTTTGTGAAGCAAAAATGTAGTCCTTAATGTCCTTGAGCTGTACATATGCGTAGATTTCATTTATATTAACTGATCTAGGAGTATTTGATAGTTGAAGTTGCTGAAAAACTAGGTCAAGATTTAGGATCAATGAAATTCTCTCTGGTCTTTGAGAGTTAGATCAAGTTTTTTATATCATTAGAATCGTGGTTTAAAGCTCTATAATTTTCATGTTATGAGTTTTTGATTTCATGCAAAGATAAGAGAGAACAGGTTGAAGATGCATAACGCGTGTTTTTTGTCTCAAGGTCAGGGATGAAGTGGAAATGGGTTGGGCCTGGCTTGCCTTGCTGTTTGCACCCTCCATTGTGTTATTTGCACCCCCTGGCCCATTTTCTTTATTTTTGCATATTTTTCATTTCTTTTTTTATTTTCTGACTTTATTATTTTTTCTTGAACATTTAAAATCACAAAAAAATATTTTCTTTATTTTTGGCATTTTATCATATTTTTATTTTATTTTTATTTGCATAATAAATAATTATTAGGTTAACATTACTTTATTTTCTTAATTAAAACTTGTAAATAATATTAAAATACTTACATATTTTATTTTATTATATTATACATATAAGATAATATTTTCTCACTTATTTTTTTTTAAATATTTTGTATATATTATTTTTATTATTTCTTTGTACATAAAAATGAATAAATAAGTAATATAATACATTTTCTTTTAAAACCAAAAACTAGGGTTTCCACCCTTTTCCCAAAAAATAATCATTTTTATTTTCTTATTTTTAGGACATAAATAAACTTATTTTTACATACATAAAAATAATACAAAAACCATTTTTTGCATATTTACATTTATTTGCACATTTAATATTTGCTTATTTATTTATTTGTACAAATAAATTCAATATGGTTGTAATAGTTTTAGGGCTTTATTTTGAGCAATATCCCCTTATTCAAACTTGTACCCCCTCCCCATAATAATGTTGTAATATTCTTAGATTTACTTTTACGCATTTTATTGCTTTCATTATGCATGATAGTAAAACTAGGGTTTGTATGCAAAATACCAAAATCAAACAAATAACATGACTAAATGCAAGAGAAAAAAAGCATGAAAATAACAACACAATGCACACAAGCACCCCTAGGGTTTCATCCACTTTGTTTCCTTAAAACATGGCCATGGTATGCATGCTAGGTATCTTGGAAAAATCAAACAAAATAAAATATCATAGTCCCTCGATGACGCTATCTTGCTAAAGATACTTGGAAATATTGTTATCATGGTCATACGATGACCCACGCCCGTCCCGTTTAACATCCAAATACAAGGTTGTTTACCAAATACAATGGTAAAACAACCATGTCAAAGGGTTAAAAATGTGTAGGAAAGATCTTTGAGTAGGGTAGACAACTCCTAGTTACTTGATCAATTTGTAAACCATCCTTGCTAATTTCAAAAACACACACACAATTTCAAAACATTTCCCAAAACAAACTTTCAAAAATTGAAACATTTTTCAAAAGACAATACATCTTTGTATACATTCTTCAAACAAGAATCATTACAAAGATTTCCACAACGATGGCCTCTTTTCAAAATACTTTCAAAACCACACAAAGCACCATTTCAAATAATTAAAAAAGCAAAGCAAGTGATCTAAACAAGTAACTAAGAGCCCATGGATAACCATGGATGAAAAGGGTGCTAGCACCTTCCCTTTTCATAATCTACCCCGCGAACCCAAGAAAACATCTCAAAGGTCTTTCCTGTGCTTTTTGACCTTTCCGTTGGATAAAATAAAAAGTCGGTGGCGACTCTTGCTAAACCGAAACATTTGTGAACACAAACGCAAAACCTCAAGTCAGTTCTCCCACCGTATCACAGTAGGGCTATGAGAAGGAACCTGGATAGTAGGGTTACTTCGAAATGAAATCCTAGATAGTAGGGCTATGAGAAGGAACCTGGGTAGTAGGGTTACTTCGAAATGAAAGCCTGGATAGTAGGGCTATAAGAAGGAACTTGGATAGTAGGGTTACTTCGAAATGAAAGCCTGGATAGTAGGGCTATGAGAAGGAACCTGGATAGTAGGGTTACTTCGAAATGAAAGCCTGGATAATAGGGCTTATAAGAAGGAACTTGGATAGTAGGGTTACTTCAAGGTGGAAGCCTGGATAGTAGGGCTTATGGGAAGGAACCTGGAGAGTAGCGTTACCTCGAAATGAAATCCTGGATAGTAGGGCTTATGGGAAGGAACCTGGATAGTAGGGTTACTTCAAAATGAAAGCCTGGATAGTAGGGCTATGAGAAGGAACATGGATAGTAGGGCTATGAGAAGGAACCTGGGTCATAGGGTTACTTTTAAATGAAAGCCTGGATAATAGGGATTATGGGAAGGAACCTGGGTCGTAGGGTTACTTCATTTGGTCACGTAGCTTAGTTGACCCATTTGGTTTCGGGAACTGATTTTTCATTAGCCGTCTGCAGATATGACCTGTATAACAGCTGGAATTGTTGGTGATAATTGTCTTTCCTAAAAAGATAACAGGGTTATTTGTATGCGATGCATGAAATGCATTGTGAGATGATGTTCTCAAAATAAATGAGACTATACTGTATGTGATATGTATGCGCATGTCATGATGCATGAACATGAAATGCTATTATGACATATCCGAGTCTGGGAAAATAAATCCATGACTAATGCTGGAGAGTATGGCCTTCCTGACGGTTGTAGAGAATTGTGGTTCTTTTACTTCCGCTGGGGATGGTGAACGGAGATGACTATGCTGGAGATTTATTCCTTGTTGTTTGTGAATATTCTGTCAGGGGGAGAATCTGTTTGAGAATAACTCTACTGGGGAATAATTCTGTTGGAAAGTGAACTTCTGTAGCTGGAGGGATAAACTCTGTCGGGGATTGAGTTTCCACATTCAGGGAAGTAAACTCTGCTTGGGGGACAAATATTTATGACCCGCTTGCGATTATGAAATTCGGCTGGGGGAATATAACTGGAAGATCTCTGAAGGGAATCATCTGGGGAAAGTACCTCTTGCTTTGGGGAAGCTGGGATCAATGCTCTAATCACGTCTTTACTCTGTGGGGAGTACAAATGTCACAAGGTCGTACGCACTGATGACTGTGTTTTAAAGCTGTCTCTGCCTTGATACCTGCTGGACAGAGTAACTGTCGGGTTTGGATATTTTTTGTTTTTGCCCTTGTTTCTTAAGTTATGAGCAATTGTCTTTCCGTTTCTTATGTAAATATTTATGAACAACAATCATATTCAAATGCATATGTCAAGAATAAATCATTGGACGTTCTTGCAAAACAAAACAAAAAAGGAAAAAACACATAGTTTTTTTTTGTAAAAATGATTTGTGATTTTCGAAGTTGGCCTATAACAGGCGTTTTTGTACAAGGGAGCCGACGCTCTAGTAAGAGAACTCCGCTGAAAAATGGAAGTTATAAAATATTGTATTAAAAGAAAACATCTATGTACAACAATCCCATTGGGTTTCAATTCTGCTATTTCCGCTCTGTCTTCGAGCGTCTCATCACTTTGCTGCTTGTCCGAAGCTGATTAGATTGATTGGTGTTGTTCGAACTTGACAGTTGATACTGAGGTCTGGTCGCAAGGTGATCCAATGGGACATAGTGATACACTTTACATCCCTAACTTTTTCCTAGACTGCCCTTTTGGGTTTTCAGTCCACCGGGATACCCTTTTTTGCCCAAGCCGCCTTTTCAGGTTTTCGACTTGGCGGGTGTACAATTTTTTTTCATTTTTATCCCTTATTTTTGCCCGAACCCCTTTTGGTTTACCGGGAAGCCCTTATTTTTTCCTAGGCCATTCAACCTAGAAGGTCTTTTATCATGCGTAGTATTTTTTCACTATGTCCGCATTGACAGGGTGAGGAAGGTCGTCACCATCCATGGTGGTTAGAATCATGGCTCCACCCAAGAAAATGTTTTTAATCACAAATGGCCCTTCGTAGGTGGGAGTCCATTTTCCCCTGGGATCACTTTGCGGTAGTATGATGTGTTTGATCACTAGATCCCCGACTTGATATTCTTGACGTCTGACTTTTTTGTTGAAAGCCTTGATCATCCGTTTTTGATACATTTGACCATGACAGACAGTAGTAAGTCTCTTCTTGTCAATCATATTTAGTTGATAAAATTGAGTCTGATCCAATCGTCTTCGTTCAAACCCGCATCCTTCATAATCCTTAGAGAAGGAATCTAGACCTCAATGGGTAGGACTGCCTCCATGCCATATACCAGAGAGTAGGGTGTTGCTCCTGTCGACGTTCGTGCTGAGGTACGGTACCCATGAAGAGTGAATGGTAACATCTCATTCCAGTCTTTGTATGTCACCGTCATCTTTTGTATAATCTTCTTGATGTTCTTGTTAGCCGTTTCAACAATGCCATTCATCTTCGGCCGGTAGGGAGAAGAGTTATGATGATGTATCTTGAATTGCTTACAGATTTCGGTGATCACCGTGTTGTTGAGATTCGTACCAGTGTCCATGATAATTCTCTCTGGCACACCATACCAACAAATCAGGTTATGCCTGATGAACCATGCCACGACGTTCTTGGTCACAGTAGAAAAAGAGGCCGCCCCAACCCATTTTGTGAAGTAATCAATGGCCACCAGGATGAAGCGATGCCCATTGGAAGCGGTATGCCTGATTTCTCCGATCATGTTAATGCCCCACATTGCAAAAGGCCAGGGAGCCGTCAAGACATTCAAAGGAACCAGAGGCACATGCACCTTATCTACATAGATTTGGCATTTATGACAAGTTCGGGAGTGCTGATAACAACCTGCTTCCATAGTGGACCAGTAGTATCCTGCCTGTAGGATCTTCTTAGCCATGGTATGTCCACTTGAATGAGTTCCGAAGGTACCTTCATGTAGATCTGTCATAATCCTCTCTTCTTCGCTCTTGTCTACACACCACAGTAAGGTAGAGTCATGATTGCGCTTGTAGAGGATTCCATTACTGAGGAATAATTTTGCAGCGAACCTTCTCAAAAACTTCTTATCATTGACAGATGCCCCTTCGGGATACTCTTGAGTCTCGAGATACCTTTTCACTTTGTGAAACCAAAGTTTATCTGCTACCTCTTCAGTATCAATCTCGCAGTAGTGCGCTGGTTCATCCAACCGTTAAATGGTGATTCGGGGAGCTTCGTTGTCCCACCTGACTTTGAACATAGAAGACATGGTGGCTAGCGCGTCCGCTAACTGATTCTCCTCTCGTGGGAAATGTTCAAAGGTTACCTCCTCAAAGTGTGGGAGCAACGTCAGTACATGCTCTTTGTACGGGATGAGATTCAGATGTTTCGTATCCCATTCGCCTTTGATATAACTTATAACTAAGGCCGAATCCTCGAAGACTTTTAAGAACTTGATCCTGAGGTCGATAGCAGCTTTGAGACCCATGATACAGGCTTCATACTCCGCAATATTATTAGTGCAGTTGAAACATAGTCGGGGAGTGAAAGGAGTATGGCAGCCCTTAGGAGATATGATTACATCACCAATTCCATTACCGAGTGCGTTCGAAGCTCCATCAAAAACCATAGTCCATCGAGATCCCTCCTCGAGTCCTTCATCTGGTCCAGGTTCTTCATAATCAGTAACCATCATAATATTATCATCCGGGAACTAAAAATTTATATAATGGTAGTCATCCACGGCCTGATGATACAAATGATCAGCCAATACACTTCCCTTGATTGCTTTCTGGGTTGTATATTGTATATCGTATTCAGTTAAGATCATCTTCCATCTTGCTATTCTTCCGGAGAGTGCGGGCTTCTCGAAGATGTATTTGATTGGATCCATCTTAGATATCAACAAAGTAGTATGGGTCAGCATATACTGTCTTAGTCGGTGAGCAGCCCATGCCAAAGCGCAACAAGTTTTCTAGAGCAGTGAGTATCTTGTCTCACAGTTGGTAAACTTTTTTCTAAGGTAGTATATTGCATGCTCTTTTCGACCAGACTCGTCATGCTGCCCCGACACACATCCCATTGAATTGTCTAGCACTGTTAAGTACAATATCAAAGGTCTTCCTTCAACTGGAGGCATTAGAATTGGTGGTTCTTGAAGGTATTCCTTGATTCGTTCGAAAGCAGTCTGTCATTCGTCATTCCACTTTACCACTTGATCTTTCTTCAAGAGCTTGAAGATTGGCTCACAAGTAGCAGGCAGATGTGAAATGAACCTGGCGATATAATTCAGGCGTCCCAAGAAACATCTAACTTCCTTCTCTATACAGGGAGCTGGCATCTCTTGTATGGGCTTTACCTTTGTGGGGTCTACCTGAATACCTTTGTCACTGACGGTGAACCCTAGAAGCTTACCAGACCTTACCCCAAATGTGCACTTGTTCAGATTTAGCCTCAGCTTGTATGTCTTCAACCTATCAAACAGATTTTGTAGATGGTTGAGGTGCTCTTACTCGGTTAGGGATCTGGCTATCATGTCATCAACATAAACCTTAATCTCATGGTGAATCATATCATGGAACAAGGAGACCATGGCTCGCTGATAAGTTGCCCCAAAATTCTTCAACCCAAAAGGCATCACCTTGTAACAGGAGGTGCCCCACTGTGTGACGAAGGTTGTCTTCTCTATGTCTTCAGGAGCCATATTGATTTGGTTGTAGCCATAGAAACCATCCATGAAGGAGAAAATTTTGTGCTATGCGGTGTTTTCAACCATAACATCAATATGGGGAAGCGAGAAGTCATCTTTGTGGCTTTCCCTGTTCAGGTCTCTGTAGTCTACACACATCCGTACCTTACCGTCCTTCTTTGGCACCGAAACAACGTTAGCAACCCATTGCGGATAGGAGGTGATGACTAAGAATCCCGCGTTGAACTGCTTCATGACCTCAGCTTTAATCTTCTCTTACATTTTAGGGCGCATGCGGCGGACCTTCTATTTAACCGGAGGACAATCTTCTTTAGTCGGCAGACGATGTACCACAATATCAGTGTCTAGACCAGGCATGTCTTCATATGACCAGGTGAAGATATAAACATAGTCGTGCAACATCTGTATCAACCGCTGTTTGATCTTAGTCTCCAGATTTGCGCCGATCTTGACTTATTTTCTGTCCACCTTCGTGCCCAAGTTTATCGTCTCAACTGGCTCTTCATGAGGCTGTATAGCCCTCTCTTCTTGCTGTAACAGTCTAGCAAGTTCTCCAGGTACCTCACAATCATCCTCACCTTCCTCCTCAGCTTAGTTGATCGGATTTTCAAAGTCATGACTGACAATAGCAAAACTGTTATCAATGGGATCCAGAATGGATAT
The DNA here is from genome assembly GCA_948472305.1 of Vicia faba. Lineage (NCBI taxonomy): Eukaryota > Viridiplantae > Streptophyta > Magnoliopsida > Fabales > Fabaceae > Vicia > Vicia faba. The sequence continues at coordinate 628,526,740 of OX451735.1, read as the reverse complement.
GGATCTGCAGTTTGATACGTGAGTGCGTGTAAGAGCATATCTGTATTGATAAAGTAAAAGCATACAAGAAAAACAGAGAGCGTAAAATTTGTATGCAAGGAACGTCCAATGTTTTATTGATGATATATGAAATGACATATAATAACCCTCATAGATAGAACCATTGTGCCTCGGGTAAGACACAAGGCCATAAAGTTTAAATTGTTTATTACAAAATCGGAAAACAAGTAAGACAATTACTGTGGAATAAAAGAAACTGGTATAAAATCTTTGGCCGTCCAATTACTCGGTCCACCGTTAGTAGTCGGGTAGATCCAACTGTCAATATCAGAGTCTTCCTCACTATCTTCTATAGCGTTGACCCCACAATTGCTGATGCGTAGGGGAGGTCCTCCAGCTCGAGCGCGTCAAACAAACCTTTGAGCTCCTGAAGTAAAGCCCAAACCAATTTTATTAGTTTTGTGAGTAAAATCCGGAGCTGTCCCCAGTTGGTACACCCACGTTCTTCAACCACTGCTATGGCGTCCTTGAGAGAAGCCATCTTCAGAGGAGGTTTGGTACTGGTGGTAGTTTCGGTTGACTCCAAAATCTAGGGAACCTCTTCAAAGTTTTGACAAGGAGTCTCTATGAATTCCCCGTCCATCTCCATATATCTGAAGGAGTTCAGGTGGTTCACCATATACTCCTCTTCGCCATGCACAATGGCAATCTTCCCCTTCACCGAATATTTCAGCATTTGGTGCAACGTAGAAGTAACAGCCCCAGCTTCATGGATCCAAGGACGACCCAACAAACAAGAGTACGATGGCCTGATGTCTATCACGTAGAAGGTGGACCCAAAGGTCTGAGATCCCACTTTGACAGGGATATCCACCTCCCCATGCACCATTCTTTTCGACCCGTCAAAAGCCCTTACCACAATGTTACTAGGCTTTAAGGTCAAGCCTTCACAATCTAGCCGATCAAGAGCCTTCTTAGGCAGAAAATTCAGTGAAGACCCAGTATCCACTAGCACTTGAGTCATAGTGGTGCCCCTGCATTCGATCGAGACATGCATAGCATCATTATGCTTCCTCCCTTTCGGTGTTAAGTTGGCATCTGAAAAACCCAGCCCATTGTCAGCAATCAAGCTGGCCACACAGTCTTTGAATTGATCGGTTGAGATTTCTTGCGGCACATGCGCGTTCTTGAGGAATGCAATCAAAGCCTTTGCATGGGCCTCAGAACATAACAACAAAGACAACATCGATATCTTCGAGGGAGTCTGCCCACGTTGCTCGACCATATTGTAGTCGCTCTTTTTGATTAATTTAAAGATTTCCTCTATCTCTTACTTAGAGGATTCCACAACAACTTTTCTAGGTGCCTCCATCCGGGAAGGCTCACCTATAGCTTCTTTTCCTTGAGTCCCAGATGACTCATCGGCATGGGTAACAACTGGAGTAAGAATGGGAGTGGTAGCTGAACTACTAGCAGGAACAACAGATTGAATAACAACATGCTTATTGACAGTCTTCGGGGAGATCTCGAGAGAGAAAACCCTTCCACTTCTGGTAATCTTGCTGGTCGCTACAATGTTACTGACATCGGGATCAGCCTCTTCATTCTTCAAATCATGTTTAACGTCATGATAGTAAACATCAGCGCAATAATGCCAAGGGAAAGCTTTGTCCGAGGCCTATGGGACAGGACCAGTAAAGGTGATTATTAACAGAGAGATTCTTGGAGTGGGTCTAATCCTAACAGGTCTTTTATAGGAGACCTTGGAAGGATTGACAAAAATGGTTATAATGGCAATATCTTCACACAAAACAGTTGGAATCAAAGTCTTTTCCAACAAAATTTCTCTACACTCCATCAGGCGTTGAATACCTGCTTTCAGAAAATAGCAACCAGTGGGAAGAGATGAACACATGTGGCAACCTTCACCACAACCCAGAAATAAACCGGCCAACAACAAATTCTCCTTAACAATCATAAGAGAGTAGAAACTTCATCAACAGAGGTAACAAACAGGTCAGTATCAATGGCATTAACTCCATGATTGTGCTTGGGCATGGGAGTAGTTATGACATTGGGCTTCTTTGGAGCATCAAAATCAATCTCCTTGGCTTCAATCAGATCTTGTACTCTATTTCTCAGAGCCCAACAGTCATTTGTATCGTGGCTCGGACTCTCAGAATGTTAGGCACACCGAGCATTTGGATTGTACCGAGGAGATGTGGTATTAGGATTCTTGGGAGCATCTTTCAAGGTTACCAAGTTGGATCTTAGCAGATGGGGTAGAACCTTAGTCAATGTCATGTTAATTCGAGTAAACTTCCTTTGCGGTCTTTCTAACCTTTGCTGATTGTTGCGTTATGGGGTAGCCACAAGCCTAGGTATCATCATAGCACTTACCGTTGGACGGCGTTCAACTCTGCTCTGACCTCTTGGGCTATAAATAGCACTTCCTTCCTTCTTACCCGCGAAGGGCTTCTTCACTGAGCTTGAAGAGGTGTCTTTCTAGATCTTGCCACTCTGGATACCAGCTTCTATCCTCTCTCCTGTTAATATCAACTCGGTGGAACCAGCTGATGAGTTACCAATCAAATGATTGAAGAATGGACCAGATAGTGTCCCAAGAAACATGTCAACCAACTCCCTGTCAGACAAAGGGGGTTGGACTCTCCTAGCCAAATCTCTCCACTTCTGCGCATAGTCCTTAAAGCCTGCACCTGCACCTATGGACATACTCTGGAGTTGAGTACGAGTAGGGGCAAGGTCAGCATTGTATTGATACTGCTTGTAAAAAGCAGCAACCAAATCCTCCCAGTTTCGGACATTAGTTCCCTCCAATTGATAGAACCATTTAAGCTGAGTCCCTGACAGACTGTCTTTAAAGAAGTGAACCCACAATTTCCTATTAGCAGCGTGAGGCTGAATCTTTATCACATAGGAAAAGAGATGAAGCTTGGGACAAGACACCCCATCATACTTTGCGAAAAATGGAGCTTTAAACTTTTGTGGGATGACTACCCCAGACACCAATCCCAGCTCTTCAAAATCCAACCCTGGTATTCTCTGGATCTCCATAGCGCTCAACCAATCCTCTAATTGTTTGTACCTATCCTCAGTGGGAGGATATTGCTCATCATTGTAGTCTGTATCATTGTCAGAAACATCAGGGCTAGGGTCCTTCTCCCTTGTCTCCCTCTCTTGATTCTCCCCTTCTTTGGACGAGGAGGTTAGATCGACCGGTTGCTTTAACGCCCCCCTGAAACTTCTTCCCAGATTTAGAACACCAGAGACCTTCTTCTTCTTCTTCTTCTTCTTCTTCTACTACTTCAGGATAAGGGCCTTCAGATCCTCCTGCCCTTTTTCCATATTTATGAACATTTGTTGAAATTGGACATTTTGTGCCTGAAGATCTTTGATGCTTTGTTCAGAAGACATTTTTGCTAAAATAAACAACGAAGAAGATGAGAAACCTGTAATGGTACCTGTTTATGCAATGTCATGGATTGTATGCATATGCAATGATTTCAAGGACTTGTAAAGGCTCAAATTTTTTTAACCAAAAAGAAACACACGTTAATTGTATTAATAAGTTCAGACTATTACAAAGAATTCCCTTTAGGCTTATAATCAAACAAATATAACTTAAAACAAAAATAAAACTAGGTCTCCCAAGAGCGCATCCTCTTTGGTGCAATGTAGGCGTTTATGTTCCTTTCTTCATGAAGTAGTCTAGTGAGCTCCATGACCTTCTTCTCGCTGGCATAGAATTGAGCTTCAAACGTATCCCGCTCCTCTTTAAGTTGAACCCAGGATTTCTGTAACTCCTCATGATCAGTTGGCATGTCAAGATGATGAACAAGATAAGGAGTATCTCCTTCAACAACTGGTTCCACAATCATTGGTAGGACAGCAGGGTAAGGCATCATAAGACTTTAGGCATGGGCTCATACCCATTGGAGATAGGGCTCAAGAGGGATGGAATTCTTGTGCCCCAGTGTCTTGATATCAATTTTATGTACTATGCCCCAAGCTTTCATGAACCTTTGCGGTAACCATGAGCATCATTCTCATAGTTGAAAGAGATTCCTTGGATAAGTGTATCATGAGGACCATCCCTTCTTGCATAACCAAACTGCTGCAGTGCCAAACAAGGGTTATAAGTGATTCCTCCCCTAATTCCTAAGAGAGGGACATTAGGGAATTCACCACATCGATCAATGATGGTAACATCTTCCGAGGACCGTGAACACCAATGAATGTCTGAATGTGTAAGGGACATCAGCCTATGAGACCATTTCATACCCTGCTCATTCTTCAAAATAGACCTGGGTAGGTGCGAAATAAACCACCTAGCCAATAGAGGAGTGCAACACAGGAGGGTCCCCCTTCTCTTTAAAGTGCGAGCATACAGAGAGTGTAGAACATCTCCAAGTAATGCAGGCACCCGATTATGGACAGAAAAACTTTAATAGTATTCACATCTACGAGTTAGTCCGCATTAGGGAAAAGTACCATCCCGTAGATGAGGAGTGCCAATACCTCTTAGAAAGCTTGTAAATCTAGGGTATCCAAAAAATAGTAAGCCTTCTCGAATAGAAATTTAATCGGGATTCCTTGGACACTTCCCCTAGTTTCCCAATTTATCACTACATCGGACCGTTGTAAGGACAGAGCTCGAGCAATCTCTCCAGGCTTTGGATGTTCTTCCATACCGTTGAAAGGTAAGTGATCAAGAATAGGTACCCCTAACAACTGAGAAAATTCATCCATAGTAGGCACTAGCTGGTAATCTGGGAAGATGAAGAAATGGTGCAAAGGATCAAAGAACTAAAATAACACTTTTAACAATTCTTCATCAGGTTTTAAAGTGACAAAGTTGAGCAACCGACCATGTTTCTTAGTGAAGGTAGAGCTTTCAGGAATCCTTAATGCCAAGTCCTTTAGTTGGAGAGGCACTTTCACAAGGTTAATCTGGATAGTGTTCCTACGGGCGGATGCCATGTCCTACAAAACAAAGCAAAGATGAGCCCTAAAAAATCCTTGAAATGGTTAGTATGATATGCCGTGCTTATGATGTCATGATTATGTTAAAAATCACATGTATAGCAAGCAACAAACAAGTCACACCAAGTCCTTAAATTTAAGACCTGCATAAGTTTTAAGGTCATACCCTCTTAAAGTTGGATTGGTTCAACCTGTCCTATAAATAGTAATCGGGTTTTAAGGGATCTCAATATCACCGATCTTTCCCCCAAGCTTCGTTCAGTAGGCGATTGACTCGCAACCAAAAAAAATTCAGTAGTCAAACCTCAATGAGTGTAGCATCCAGTATCTGTCAACCTTTGGAATACACCAAAGCCAACCATCTCGCTACGTCCTACTGGCCAAGTTGTGCAATTAAAGGTTCTAAGGTCAATTGATGCTTTATGACACCACGCGACGGCCCCGTACTCTCCCTGATTGACTCAAGGGTTACTGGTACCAACCAAAGTGCCACATCAACATAGCTACTGCTTCAACCGTGTCGGTATACCTCGCACAGTTCCCTCATAGTTTATTGCTACTTAGCTAAAAGGTGTCCCCAGATCCGGGTGTAGGATCTACATAACCCCAACAAAACCCTTGAAGATAAAGCAGGCAAAGTAAAACAAGAAAACAATTTTTAGAAATGACCTATATCCTAAGGTATAACCCACTTATTCATCCCCAGCAGAGTTGCCAGTTCTGTGATACGGTGGAAGAACCGACTGTTATACTAGTTTGCATTTTTTGTTTGCAAATGTTACGCTAAGCAAGAGTCGCTACCGACTTTTATTTCATCCAACAAAGGTAAAGGAAAAAGAACAGAAAAAACCTTTTTTCAAGAATTTTTTAGTACAGGGGGTAGATTATAGAAAGGTAAGGTGTTAGCACCCTTTCTATCAGTGGTTTTCCACGGGCTCTTAGTTACTTGCTCATTTTGAAATTGCTTGTGTGTGTTTGTTTTGAAAAGTTTTGTTTACTTCGTGATAACCCTTGTATATGTCACCAAGAGTGTGACGAAGTTGTTTTGAAAACTATTTTGAAAAGTGTTAGTGTGAAAGAGTTTTTGTTTTGAGCAAGCACTTAAGAGTTTTCTACCTACTCGAAAAAAGATTGTTCGTTCTCGTTTCCTTTAGATAGCGCTATCCTACTATTAAGGAGTAGGTAGCCCTATCGTTGGAGTTTAAGGGACATTCACAAGGGACGAAATGGTCCCTGAAGGTAACAAGTAAGGATACCTTAGCATTTCGAAGGGACTATCATCATAAGATCATTTCTTGTAGGCAACTCGAGGGACAAGGAGGGACTATGATCTTGATGACGACTTTGAATTACGGGTCATTTCTATGATATCCCTACGTTCGAGGGACACAACCATTATTTTCAAGGCAACCAAGTGAGGCAAAACCCTAAGAGTGAGTATGTGCAAGTGTTTGATTTCAGTTTCATTTATCTTGCATATTTAGGGTTTTCTACTGTTTTAAATTGATTTATCTTGCCATTCAATCCTATTATCCATACATCTAGGAAGTTTATAATTGCGGAAAGTAAAGTGCGAGAAATTAAAACCCTAGCTATTGCAAGGCCTTGGGGAGGGGGATTACATAATCATAAAACCAAGGAAAAATAGTAAATAAATACAGTAAATAAAATCCTAGTTAAGACAATTACAATCTCAAAGCAATACTTAAGAAATAAGGGAAAAAAGAATACGCGCGACAAAATTAAATACGGGGAACAAAATTGAAACTCTAAAAGAAATCTAATTAGTTAAAGAAAAATATTTTTTGTATTTTTATTGGAAAGAAAAGTGATTAAATTATGATTTAACCTAATTTCTAATTGATTTTAATTATGAAAAAGAAGTTAAATTACCTAAATTAAATTAACCTAATTAATTAATAAAATTAAATATTTTATGAAAAAAAAACCTAATTCTAATATTTTGGTGTTTTTATGATTTAATTAAAAAACAATGATTTTTTTTGTGAAATAATTAAAGCCAAATAATTAAATAGAAGAAATTAAAAGAAATAAAATGGGCCTGGTGCTGGAAGGAATTGAGGGGGTGCAGCGCTGAAAATGGTGTTAGGCCCAAAGCTGGTGGCCCAGAGGATCGTTCCTGATTCAGTGAGACCATCTTCTGAGGGTCTATCATGAGCTTGCGTATGCCGGGCGTTGGATCTGGCTGGAGATGGATCCAACAAATGGATGATGGGGAGCGTTAGATGGACCCTCAACAGAGTGATATGCTGGATCTGCAAGGAATATTTAAGAAAAATACAAAAGCAGCACGCTTGGGATCGAAGCTAGGACGTTTGCTTCAAACTCTCCGTCCTTAACCATCTGCGCTGGCTGTTCATTTGTTAATATAATAACAAAATGACATTATATACAAAGTAACGTTAACATCATAAAAACGCACGCGTAATCCAAATCTCCCAATGGGAGTTTGCCACCTAGCCTTCTTCTTCCTCAACACTGTCGTTTTAGGCTTAGACTTTTACCTACGTAAAAAGTCTGTAAATACAACCCTGCATCATTCAAAAAGCCAGCACAAGCAATATAAATTATAATGGAGACCATGAATCAACTGGGATTGAAGCCCTGAACACCATGGTATCCACGCCTAGCCCTAATTTTGCCTGTAGAAGGAAACCCTAAAACAAGCTTGGAAACCCTAAGAATGGCAAACCATGATTCCTGCACTTAAAACTCAATCAAACGATTTTGAAAGCATCGAAAACTTATGATAAACAAGAATACATGATTAAATTTCATTGAAAACACATGTATGCATGTAATCGAAAATCAAAAAGAGTTGGATAACAGAGTGGCAGATTTTACGATTCTGAGTGTTTTGGTGCGTGCAAAGGGTGCAATTAGCTTTAGGAGATTGCCAAAAATGGATTGCTGGCCTTGAAACACTTTGAATCGCCCTGTAGAATGAAATCTGATGCTCACTTTTTTTATCCAAAAATTGAGTTCTTGCTCTTGCAGTTTAGACGTCCAACCCCTGTCCTTGTGCATTGGAATTGTTATGTATATGTAGTAGACTAAATTAGGTCAACAAAAAGCATTCATACCTTTGAAAATTATCAAGATTTGATTTTATTTCCTCTTTGTATTATTTATTTCTAAATCAAACCAAATCATTCCATTCTCATCCCAATCAACCCTTTGCACGATTTGATTTTGTTTGACAACATAATTGGATTGTGATTCTATTCAAAATCATATCAAAAACAAATCTTTACTAATTTATATCATTTATTTGATTTAATTTGATTTTTAAATGATTAAAATCAAAATAAATTAAATAAATAAAGCCAATAATATATGAGAGAGTGTTTAGGTCGTGGACCAAATTAGAAGTAAGATGCAAGCATAAAACGTTAGACCCATTTGACAAAAAATGCAATTTTGAGTATTGTTGACTTTTGACAATTTTCCAAAAATGGCCAACTTTGACAATGAATATCTCCTTAAATTTTGACCTAAGAGGGTGTTCTTTTAATTTTTAGAAATCTTAGGTTGTCCCCTAAACAACCCTTTTGGTTTCATCTCAATTGGATCCTCCATGTTCATATAAGAAGCTTTGACCCAAAAGGTGTTTTTGTTGACTTTTGAAAAGGACCCATAATGTATGAATTTATATCTTTTCATGAGTTAATTTCTTGAACTTGAGGGATGAATATGAGTTGTAGGGAATTGGACTCTCTTCAAAATGATCATTGGATGAGAAATTTCTGATAAAGTATGAGAAAGTTATGCTTGGTCAAAGTTTGGTTGACTTTTCCTAAGAAACCCTAATTTAGCAACTTTTGAGTTTTGATGAATTAGGAGCATTTCTTTGGGAATCATGATCAACCCTTGATCAAATTATGGGTATTACTTCAAAATGTTTATGTTGACCAAAAATCTTGAAGTTTGACTGTATGTGAGTCACAGTTGACTTTTGACCTAACATAGTTGATTTTTAGGCATTTGAGCAGTTGACTGAGCAAACTTCTTGTGCAAGGCATGAAACTTGGCATGGATGATCTTGAGAACATATTAGGACCATGGAAAAAGTTTAAGACCTTTGGAGTTCACCCATCTTAATGAAAATAGAAACCCTAGTTTGAGGTTCATTGTCTTAGGAGAGCATTTGCCTGATCAATCCTTGGGAATCCTTGGGCAAGTTAAGGATTTCAATGAACATATGTTGAGTAAAAATGGGAGGGAAAATTTTGGAGTACAACAGAATGCCTCCTCCGTCATGACCTATCAACCTTGCAATAAGATCTTCAGAAATTGCTATCTTTTTCCCCATCACATAAGAAGTAACTTGATGGTTTGATGTAGTAGTGTGAATCCAGAATTCTTTAACCAATCTTGGAAAAACTGGACCCAGTAGACGATTAAAATACTTGGTCTACCCTTGAAATTCAACATCAGGAGTGAGGTCATATCCGTTTTCCTTCATACTTTCAAAGTCTATGATGATTTCACAGAGAACTTCTAGCGAATCAATTGGAGTCAGGAGTGTTCTTGAAGGTTCTTCATACCTTTCTTCTATTGAAGAAGAAGAGCCAAGAACACATTGAGAGCTTTGAGCACTTTGATAGGAAGCAATTGTTCAAACAGACTTTGTGAAGGTTTTTGAAAGAAGGTTTCACACAAAAAGTAGAGAGAAAATAGTAGAGAGAAGAAGTGAGAGTGAAAAAGTGAAAGTGAAAATGAACGGTGTATATATAGTGAAATAGAAAACTTAATTAGAAAGAAAAGAGTGAAAAGAAATGATTACATATCATTAATGATTCTTGAGAATAGGGAGATGGCGTGGAGATATAGAACAGTTACCGATACAACACGAGTCTCAATGCATCCAATCAAAGCTTTAGTCTCTTTAGAATTTGAATGTGTGTTCAACCTTCGAAGGAACTCTTGTGAGAGGATGACAAATGTTGATGTTGTGAACTGCATGCTTCTATCTTTGAAAGGAACCATTTGGTAACTGTTCAGATCTTCTTAGATAGATCCTAGTACAACTATCCTTCTAACTTCTGAAGAATTATTGATCATATGTTCACAAGAAAAACATAAAATTATGAGGGTTAAAGAATATATAAATAAAACTCTTATTCTGGACATAATTTCATGCTGAGATGTTTTAGAACGAAATTGAACCTATCTTCAGAAAGTGGTTTAGTGAAGACATCAACCCATTGATGGTCTGTGTCAATAAAGTTTAAGGAAAGAAGTCCTTTCTGAATATAGTACCTAATAAAGTGATGTTTTATTTCTATATGCTTAGCCCTAGAATGTAAAATAGGATTTCTAGATAAACATATTGCAAAAGTATTATCACAGAGTATAGGAATGTCACTCTCAAATATATTGAAGTCTTCTAGATGACTTTTCATCCAAAGCATCTGTGTGCTGCATCAAGCTGCTGCTATATATTCAGCTTTAGCGGTTGATAATGCAATTATGGATTTCCTCTTGCTGGACCATGAGATCAGATTTTGTCCAAGAAACTGGCAGCTTCCAGAAGTGCTTTTTCTTTCTACTCTGCCTCTAGCGAAGTCAGCATCACAATACCCTACTAATTTGTATTCATTGGTTTTTCTGTAAAATAGACCAAGATTAGTAGTACCTTTAAGATACTTGAAAATTCTCTTAATAACTGTTACGTGAGATTCTCTAGGATCTGATTGGAATCTGGAACATAGACATACACTACATAGAATATCAGGTCTTGAAGCTATAAGATATAAGAGAGAACCAATCATACCTCTGTAGATCTTCTGTTCTACCTTTTTACTTACCTCTTCCTTTTCCAGAATGCATGTAGGATGCATTGGAGTTTTTCCTGGCTTACATTCTGATAAGTCGAATATCTTCAGAAGTTCTTTGACATATTTGCTTTGGTGTATGTATGTTCCTTCTGGAGTTTGATTGATCTGAATGCCCAGAAAGAACTCGAGTTCTCCCATCAAGCTCATTTCAAACTCTGCCTGTATAGACTTAGCAAATTCTCTTCCCAGAGAGGCTTTAGTAGATCCAAATATAATATCATCAACATAAATTTGACAAACTAGAATTTCATTTTTAAATGGCTTACAAAATAAAGTTGTGTCCACCTTCCCTCTGGTAAAATCATTTTCTAGCAGAAAACTACTTAGTTTTTCATACCAAGCTCTGGGAGCTTGTTTCAGACCATATAGTGATTTCTTTAGTTTAAATACATATTCTGGATGTTTTGAATTTTCAAAACCAGGGGGTTGATGCACATAAACTTCTTCATCAATGTATCCATTTAAGAATGAACTTTTGACATCCATCTGATAGAGAGTGATACCATTATTTACAACAAAAGAAATTAAAAGTCTGATAGATTCTAACCTGGCGACTGGAGCAAAGGTTTCTGTATAGTCTATCCCCTCTTACTGACTATAACCTTGTGCAACCAGCCGTGCTTTGTTTCTGATGACTTCTCCTTGTTTATTCAGCTTGTTTCTGAATACCCATTTGGTTCCAGTTATATTGAATCCTTTTGGTTTAGTAACAAGATCCCACACATTATTTCTGGTGAGTTGATTTAATTCTTCCTGCATTGCAAGTATCCAATCATTGTCCAGAAGAGCTTCATCAATGGAAGTTGGCTCAATTAGAGACAATAATCCCATGAGAGATTCTTCAGAGTTTCTGAATATGGATCTTGTTCTGATTGGGTCTTCTTTCTTTCCCAAAATTTTATCTTCAGGATGAGCTAAGATGCTTCGGGATTGTCTTTTCTGGAGAGGTTCTTCAGATGTTGCTGTAATATTTGTGACATCTTCTTCTGGTGTTGTTTGTGATTCTTTGTGAGAAACTTCTGATGCAGTGTCTCCAGTACCTGTAAATTGGACTTCTATATCTGCAAAAGATTTATCTTGCTTTGACTTTTGAGAGCCAAGCTTATCATCAAATCTAACATTGATTGACTCTTCTACAATCTGTGTTTCTGTGTTGTATACTCTGTAGCCTCTTGAGTGTTTAGAGTATCCTAACATAATACACTTTTGTGCTTCAGAGTCAAACTTGTTCAGATGTTATTTAGTGTTAAGAATAAAACAAATACATCCAAATGGATGGAAATACGAGATGTTGGGCTTTCTGTTCTTTCGCAGTTCATATGGAGTCTTATCCAGAATAGGTCTTATGGAAATTCTATTCTAAATGTAACACACTGTGTTAATTGATTCTTCCTAGAAGTTCTTAGCAATGTTAGTCTTGTTCATCATGGTTCTGGCTATTTCTTGTAAAGTTCTGTTCTTTCATTCTACAACTCCATTTTGTTGGGGAGTTCTCGGACAAGAGAAATCATGAGAGATGCCATTCTCATTAAAAAATAGTTCAAATTTTTTGTTTTCAAATTCTCCACCATGATCACTTCTGACTTTAACAATTCTCAGATCTTTTTCGTTTTGGACTTGGTTACAGAAGGCAAAGAACACAGAGTGTAACTCGTCCTTGTCTCTTAAGAACTTTACCCATGTCCATCTGCTATAGTCATCTACGATCGCTAATCCATACTTCTTGCCACTAATGGATGCAGTTTTCACTGGTCCAAATAGATCTATATGCAGAAGTTCTAATGGTCTTGAGGTAGAAACAACATTTTTTCTTTAAAAGGGGGGTTTTGCAAACTTAAATTTTTGACACGCTTCACACAGAGCATCTGAGCTGAACTTCAGATTAGGAAGTTCTCTGATCAGATTGAGTTTGTTAATCTGAGATATTCTTCTCATGCTAACATGCCCCAATCTTCTGTGCCAGACCCATTGCTCATCGTTAACAGACAATAAGCATTTTACATTCTGACTTTTCAGTTCAGAATGTTTTATTTTGTAAATGTTGTTCTTTCTCTTTCCATTAAAGAGGATATATCCATCTTTCTGACTAACTAATTTACAAGACTTTTAATTAAAGATTATATCATAACTGTTATCACTTAATTGACTTATAGATAACAAGTTATGCATTAATCCATCTACTAACAGAACATTAGTTATAGAGGGAAGATTACAGTTACCAATTGTTCCAGAGCCAATGATATTCCCCTTTTGACTGCCTCCAAAGCCTACGTAGCCTCAAAATTTAAGCTCCAGGCTTGGGAACATATTCTTTTTTTCCGTCATGTGTCGAGAGCATCTAGAGTCCAGGTACCAGGATTGGTGTTTCAGTCTTGCTGTCAAAGATATCTACAACATAGACAATTTTATCCTTAGGTACCCATATCTTTTTGGGTCCTTATTTGTTAGAGTTACGAAAATTCTGTTTGAATTTTGGTTTAGCAGAAAAATCATTACTAGTATATTTTAAGTCATGTGTGTGCCCATAGGTAAAGTGAGAATTCAGAGGAGTGCGTTTAATAACCAAATCCTTAACCTTCTTAGGTTGGGATACTTTACCTTTGTATCCTATACCTTTTCTACCATTTCTGCTAACTCCATAGATCATCGAAGCCATCTTGCTTCTATCTTTGTTTCTAGCGAGGAATTTATGAAAGCTATGATTATATTCCTTTATGATCATATCAGGGTTACTAGGAACTTATGAGATAGTTTCCTTCTGAGTATTTTGTAATTCATTTTCAAGTTCTGAAATTTTTTCTTTCAGCTCAGAGTTTCCCAATCTCAGATTCTTTGTTTCTTTAGAGTCAGAAACTAGATTCTTTTTCAGGTTCTTGTTTATGACTCGAAGCTTCCGATACCTTTCTAGAATTTCTGATAGACTCTCTTCTAATTGAGATCCAGAAAAGTTAGAAAATACCTCTTCCGCCTCTGAGTCTGACTTTGATCTAGATGATTCAGTATCTTCTGATATGTTGGCCATAAGGGAAATGTTGGCTCTTTCATCTTCTGATTCTGTGTCTGCTTCAGAAGACTCCGAGTCATCCCATGTTTCCATGATACTTTTCTTCTTCTCCTTAAAGAACTTCTTTTTAGGTTTCTCCTTCTGAAGCTTTAGACAATCGCTTTTGTAGTGCCCTTATTCATTGCATTTATAGCAGACAATGTATCTGTTTCTTGACTTTCCGTATTCAAAAGATGGTCCAGACTTTCTGTATCCAGACGATGATTCAGACTAATTCCCTGTTCTTCTAGGATTTCTGAACTTCCTTTGCCTGAGCTTCCACAACTGATTGGCTCTTTTGGAGAGAAGGGATAATTCGTCTTCTTCTGATGAGGAACCACCAGAGTTTTCTTCTGTTGCCTGCAAAACTTTAGAATCATATTTTGTATTAGATTTAAGGGTTAAAGGCTTACCTTGCTTCTGGGGCTCATCATATTCTAACTCTATCTCATGACTTCTGAGAGAGATGACAAGTTCTTCTAGAGATATTTTGATCATATCTTTTGCCATTTTGAGAGCAGTGACCACGGGTCTCTATTTCTTTGGTAAACTTCTGATGACTTTATTTACATGATCAGCAATTGAGTACCCTTTGTCCAGAACTTTTAGCCCAGCAACCAGAATTTGAAATCTTGAGAACATTGTTTCAATGGTTTCATCTTATTCCATTTTGAAGGCTTCATACTTCTGAATGAGCACAAGGGCTTTAGTTTCTTTTACTTGTGTGTTGGCTTCATGCGTCATTCTCAAGGAATCAAACATGTGCTTTATTGTCTCTCTGTCTGTGATCTTCTCATACTTTGAGTAAGAGATGGCACTCAAGAGAATAGTTCTGGCCTTGTGATGATTTCTGAAGTCTCGCTTTTGATGATCTGACATTCTTTTTCTGTCAATCTTCTGACCGCTTTCGTCAACAAGATGTATGTACCCATCAATCACCATATCCCAGAGATCAGCATCATGAGCCATAAAGAAACTTTCAATTCTGTCTTTCCAGTAATCAAAGTTCTCTCCTTCAAATATTGGAGGTTTGCCGCTGATTCTGTCTTTCTCATCATGGTGGTCATTGTTGATATTCTGACTTGGTCCCTGTTGTACCCCAAAATTTGCCCTCTCATTCTTTAGGAAATCATCCTGGATTCTCAAAGTTTTCTCTTAAACAAATCCAAGCTTGGAATTATCATTTCTTTCCAAGCAATCCATTTACAAGGGCAAAGTGGTCATTTGCAAGCTAAAAAGTCAAACTTTGGTTTTTGGATCAAAATCAAAACACAAAAATCGTATTTCATCAAGACATGTTGGAATATGAAGTTCGTTTCGTCAAGAAGCTCAAAAGTCAAATTTTACCTTGGAAAAGTTAAATTCTAAATACTTAGAATTTTTCTAAAGTATTTAAGAAAAAAATGACACTTCAGAACTTCTGAACTAACCTCCAGGAAGGAGCAGTCAGAAGTTGCAAACTTGGCTCAACACATAACATTTAGTCAAAATGTGGCTCTTCAGCAGCTACGCCAACTCAGTCAGAAGTTGTAAACGTGGTTCAACACGTAATCTTCAATCAGAACATGGCTTTTTCAGTAGTTACGCAAGTTCAGTCAGAGTTTTCTAGAGGAATGCAAAGAAAGCAACGAAGCCTGAAAGCTCCTTCAGAACATGCTGGAATCAGAAGGTAAGGGGGTCAGAAGATTGAGTGTTACACTGAAGCAGAATCTCTAAGTCCATAGTTTTCAGAGACTAATTAAAAGAACATGCTGGAAAGTCTAGAGAACCCTCAGAATTTGCTGAGGCAGCAGGATACTAAGATCAGAATTTGGGTGCGTTATATGCTGAAGTAGGAACTGTTGGCTCAGATTTAAGTAATGATGCAAATCTCATATTACAAGATTTCTTAGTCTTGACCAATCTCATCACCATTTAATGCTCATTAATGCTCACAACCACTTTTGAGCATTTGTCCAAAGGGTCTCTCCACGTGTAGCATAACAACGCTCTTGTGCAGATTTAGGTATGGGTTCATGCGCTACTTTTCACTCATGGGTGTCGCTTTTCCTTAATCCTCGCTTACTAACCCAGCCTAGGCTAAAAGCTGTCAATCATCACAACTTTTTATGAACTTTCTCCAAGAGTAAGTCAACATCTATTGCATGGTATTGGCGCCACTTAATGTTTTAAAAAACCACAAAGGTTTAACTATAAATAGAACATCATTTTCCATTGAAAATACACCGGTCCAACCCCATAAAAATTGCTAGAAAAGAAAACAGAAAATTTTTAGCAAGAAAACACCTTGAAACTCTGCCAAAATTCCTAGTGTTTCAAGAGTCTTAAACACAACTTTGAATCTCCTGCTTTCAAACCCCATTTGCTCTCAAAGTATTTCTTGACTAAGAAACACCCATACAGTTTTCTGACTCATATATATACCCTCCATCCATCCATTCAAAGAACTTGTCCAGAACACCATCTGAGTTAAGGCTAACTCCAGTTCACAGAATTTCTTCCAACAGCAATGTAAGCACCTGCTGACCCTCACCACATTGCTTAAACATCACCAGATTTGCATGCTCAAAAACACAATGTAGATATCATGCTTCTGATGTTGTGCATGTTCTGATATTTTCACGCATCTGTATGCCTGAGTAGAGACTGAATCAGTACAGAACTTGCCTTTGATTTTTGGTTCTGACTTCTGAAACGCTACGACACCTTCTGAAACTATCCTAGGCATGCCTTCTTTTTTATGGAAAAATAACCAAATTGCAAATGTTCTGACTAGCACAGAGGGAGACCAAGTTCTGACTTTGACGCCAGAACTTTTGGGGCATGTTTTGTCATCAGTAATATCAGAACTTCTGAAAATTACTGTATGCCCAGCAGGGACAGAACTTCTGACCCCATACATTTACACTAACAGGTTTCTGTTTTGCAGCGCACCAGGGTCAGAAGTTCTGACCTATACATTTTCACTAACAGGTTGATATTCTGCAGCAAGCCAGGGTCAGAACTTCTGAGTTCCTCTCAGCAGCACGCTGATTCTTTCCTTTTTGTTTCTTTCTTCCCCTTGTTATTTTTCTTTATTTTTCTCGCTGGATTCCCCATTCATAAGTGTGTATCCCCACCCCCTAAATATTGTAATAGCGCAGGACTTTACATTTCCGCATTTTTATCGCTTTCAAATGTAAATGCTAGCAATTAGGATATGTATGGCAAGATAAAATCAATGAAATAAAAAAAATCCTAATTCAAGATAAAATCATGCATGCAATCAAACACACTTGCACACAAACACCCTTAGGGTTTCCCCACTTGGTTGCCTTATACAAAATAGCCATGTTACGCATCCAAAGTATCTTGGTAAAACAAAAAAATCAAAAGATCATAGTCCCTCGATGACGCTATTCAAAGTTGCCTTACAAAATGATCTTAGTCCCTCGAAATGCTAAGATACTTTGCAACATTGTTAATCAAGGTTATACAATGACCCTAGCCTGTCCCGTAATACATCCAAAGATAGGGTTGCTTACTAAATCAATGGCAAGATAACAATGTCAAAGGAATAGAAAATGCATAAGAAAGACATTTGGGTAGGTATATTGCTTCTAGTTACTTGCTCTATTTCCAAACAATTATCCTTGCTATTTTCAAAAATAAACACACACATTTCAAAAACATCTTACAAACATTGAAAACATTTTCAAAATACAAACATCTTTGTATACATTCTTACGAACGAGAATCATCACAAAGGTTGCCTAAACAATGGCCTCTTTTACAAAATACTTTCAAAAACCACACAAAGCACAATTTCAAACAAAAAAAAGCAAGTGATCTGACAAGTAACTAAGAGCCCATGGAAAACCATGGATGAAAAAGGTGCTAATACCTTCCCTTTTCATAATCTACCCCCCGAACTCAAGAAAACATCTCAAAGGTCTTTCCTGTGCTTTTTCACCTTTCCTTTTGGATAAAAGAAAAGTCGGTGGCGACTCTTGCTAACCGCAACATTTGCGATAAAACGCAAAAACCTCAAGTCAGTTCTCCCGTATCACAGAACTGGCGACTCTGCTGGGGATTCTATTGAAAAAGTGGGGTTACCTTAGGGTTAGGTCACATTTACTTGCTTACATTGCTTGATTTGTTTGCTTTATATTACGGTTCTTTTTTTGGGTTCGAATCCTGTACCCGGATTTTGGGATACATTATAGGTAAATAGCAATACATTATGGAAACTGTGCGGGGTATACCGACATGGTCTAAGCAATAGCTATGTTAGTGTGACATATTTGTGGGTACAGGTAGCCCTTGAGTAGTCAAGGAGAATACGGGGCCGCTGAGTGATGTCGCGAAGCACTAACGGACTTTTAGAACCTTTACTTGACCAACTTGGCCTTTAGGGCGTAGTGAGATGACCGGCTTTGGTGCAGTCTGAAGTTGGTAGATACTCGATACTACACTCATTGAGGGTTGTTTTCTTGGAATATTTCGGTCGCCATTAAAGAGGTTTGAGCTAAAACAATGAACAAGGAAATAATCCGGTGATATTGAGCTCCTTAGGATCCGGTTACTATTATTAGGACAGGTTGAGCCAACTAAACTTCAAGAGGGTACTTACCTATAAAACCCCGTGCAAGCCTAAACTAGGACCTTGTTTGCTTTGCTTGTATATGCATACTTGTACATAACATCATGGACATCATGAACATCATATGCATCTATTGTACCCCAAAATTTACCCTCTCATTCTATCAAGATTTCCCCTCACAAGACACTTTGGACTCAAGACCAAATTAGGGTTTTGCTCTGCTCAAGACATCTCCTTGCACTAATGACCTAAATTAGGATTTGAGTTTGCACAAGGATTTTTTGACTTTAAATGCTCAATATGACTTTCATAATTCATGTTGGACTTATAAGATTTCCTCTACCAAGTTTCAAGCTTTGAATCAAGTTTTTGCCCAGTCAATTGGACAGTTGACCTAGAAATCAACTGTATTGGGGAAAAAAGTCAATTGTGGCCAATTTACAGTAAAACCTCATAATTTTTGATCCACATCAACATTATAGACTCATATGAACCATTTCATCAAGTTTGGACCACAACTCCTCAAGAAATTTGATCAGATCATCAAAAGGGCAAAATGGTCATTTTTAGGGTTTTGACTGTATAAGGGCAATTTCTGATTTTTCACCTAGCCAATGGCAAATTGGGTTCAAGAATGGATTCAAGGACTCAATGACATCATCTTGACCTATTCACAAGGTTCAAAATATCTCAAATCCATTGGATTGACAGATGAATTTTTCAGTCAACTGATCAAAATTTGACTGTAGACTGAAAAGTCAAACTTTGACTTTTTGGTCAAAATCAAGTGCCAAGGGTCATTTTTCATCAAGATGTGTCAAAACATGAAACTTTTTCATCAAGAAACCTAATTTTGCAAATTAGGGTTTAAGATTGAAAATTTTCATAACTTAGAATTTTTCTAAGTTATGAAATTTTCTTATTTTTTCCCAACTTTGCCCAACATTTTCACCATGATGCAATTGGATTCAAACAAAACTTCCAACATGAAAGTTGTAGTCCTCCACAAAATCTACAACTTTGATTGACAAAGTTTTTCCAAAAGAATCTTGGATATCAAGTTATTATTTTTGGAACAAGGGTCCATGAAGCTTTTAACTTAGTGAAATTTTGCCTAGTTTAGGCAGGATTTTGACATATCTTCATGACCATTTTTCACATAGTTCCACTTGTAATATCAAAATTAATTTCAAATATGGATTTTATAGCATGTTACAAGATTTCCAAAATGTCCAAGAACTCTCCAAAATAATTTATGGTTAGGGAGAATCGAAGATTTGAATTTGGCAAAAACTCACTTTGATCTATGGCATTTTCATGTTGACACAAGTTGCAAAATCTGTCAAAAATTGCTTTGTACTTGATTACAGGTCTCTAAACCCTTCCACACTCAAGAATTGAATGCAAAATCATTGGTTTAAGGTGTTATTCTGATCAATAGAGGTTTACACATTGAATTAATCTTAAAATGGCAAAAGGTAGCATTTCCATTTTCATAAAGGAATCTTTATGTCAACATTGCTTCCCTTGAGCCTTGGACCTCTCTCTTTGCAGCAAACAAGTCCCATAAAGTTAGGGAAAAGTAAAAAAATCTTGTGCATGCTTGGAGATAGCCTGTACAGGCCTATCTTGTATCACTTCACACTTTTCTTTCAAAACAAGTCAACTTGCAAAAATCACATAACTTGAGTATCTGTTATAACCAAGCTTGGTGACCATTCCAAACAAGTTTTGCACATTGCCTTGAGACAGAAACACGTGCCATCCATCCCTCAAACACTCTTGAAAATCAAAACACATTCCTCTTTCAAAACAGGGAAGCTTCTGCACTTTGAGTTCCAAAACAAAAACCACTCGTGCGTTTTACCCCAAACCACTTCCAACACATTCCATATAACCCATCTGAACTATCCCAACCATTGGCCCTTGACTGTAACTCCATTTGCAAGCTTCACCATTTCTGATTTCAGCTTGTGCAGGTTGACTTCTACAGGCTCATTCAAGCAAGCTCAAGGCAAACAAAGCACTGGGGAAGGTCAGAGGAAGTTCAGGCAAGCTCACAAACATCTCAGGCCTCATTTAAAACCTCCACATTGCCATACACGAGTTCATGTGAAACAGGTATTTGTCAACTTTCTATCTCTCTATTTAGGAATCATTAGGCTTAGGTTTGTGAATAAAAATGTAGTACTCATAGCCCTTAAGCTGTACATATGCTTAGTTTTCATTTAAGTTAAGTGTGCTGAGAGAATTTGATTGATGAACATCCTGAAAAAGTTAGGTTAGGAATTAGGGCTAGAGAAATTCTCTCTGGTCTTTTAGAGTTAGATTAAGTTTTTTATATGGTTAGAATCGTATGATCATGCTCTATAACTTTCATGTTGCAAGTTTTCGTTTTTAAGCACCAATGCAGGAGATACGAGTTGTACATCAGAACGCGCGTTTTTTGTTCAAAGGTTGAAGATGAAGCTGTAACTGGGCTGGGCTTGGCTTGGCATGACTTGACTTTTTGCACCCCCTGACCTGCTTCTTGCACCCCCTGGCCCATTTCATTATATTTTTGTATTTTTGTATTTATTTTTCATTTCTGATTTTATTTTATATTTTCTAAACATAAAAAATATCAAAAACATTTTCATAAATTTTCACATTTTATTTTATTATTTTTTATTATTTTTTTAGACATAAAAATAATTATTAAATAGTATATACCTTTATTTTCTTTAATAAAAACTTATAAATATTATATATGTTTATGTTTATTATTTATACATATAAAATAATATTTTTCACATGTTTTATTTCTTAATATCTTTGTATATATTTATATTTATTTTCTTGTACATAAAATAAATAATATAATATATATTATCTTAAAATAAAAAACTAGGGTTTCCACCCTTATTAAAAAAATAATATTTTTCTAATATATTTCATTTTTTGACACTTGAATATATATTTGTATTTATTTTATTGTACATAAATAAATAAATATTATAATTTTCATACATATTCTTAAACCAAAAATTAGGGTTTTTACCCTTAACAAAAATAACTTTTTTTAATACATTAAATATTTTATTTTTACATACATAAAAATAAACAAAAACATTATTTTGAATATTTATAATATATTGCCTATTTATATTTAATTGCTTATTTAAATATTGTTTATTTATCATTCGAGCAAAGAAATTCAATTTGGTTGTAATAATTTAGGGTTTTTATTTTCTTGCAAAATAATCCCCTATCCAAAATTGTATCCCCTTTCTCATATCAATGTTGTAATAGCCTAGATTACTTTTACGCATTTATGCTTTCAAATATGCCATGATAGAGATTAGGGTTTGTATGCAATATCCAAAATCAAAACAAATAGTTAGACCTAATACAAGACATAAATGCATGAAAATGATAACACAATGCACACATGCACTCCTAGGGTTTCATCCACTTGTTGCCTTTAAAATGGCCACGGTATGCATGTTAAGTATCTTGGAAAAACAAAAACAAAACAAAAGATCATAGTACCTCGATGACGCTATCTTGGTTGCCTATACAAAATGATCTAGTCCCTCAAAAAATTGCTAAGATACTTAGCATTGTTGCTATCATGGTCAATACGATGACTCGCGCCTGTCCCATTTAACATCCAAATACAAGGTTGTTTAACAAATGCAATGGTAAAACAACAATGTAAAAGGGTTAAAAATGTGTAGGAAAGATCTTGTAGTAGATAGGGTAGACAACTCTTAGTTACTTGATCAAAACTTGCAAAAACATCCTTGCTATTTTCAAACACACCTCACAACACAATTTCAAAACATTTCCCAAAATAAACTCTCAAACATTGAAACATATTTTCAAAAGACAAACACCTTTATATATATTCAGACAAGAATCATTACAAAGGTTTCCACAACGATGGCCTCTTTTCAAAACATTTTTAAAACCACACACAAAGCACCATTTCAAACAATTGAAAAGCAAAAGCAAGTGATCTAAAAAAGTAACTAAGAGCCCATGGATAACCATGGATGAAAAGGGTGCTAGCACCTTCCCTTTTCATAATCTACTCCCCGAACCCAAGAAAACATCTCAAAGGTCTTTCCTGTGCTTTTTGACCTTTCCTTTAGATAAAATAAAAAGTCGGTGGCGACTCTTGCTAAACCGAAACATTTGTGAACACAAACGCAAAACCTCAAGTCAGTTCTCCCATTGCATCACATCATCCACTAACCATTTCAAGGATTTTGGAGATTCATCTTCGTTCTTGTTTTGTAGGATATGGATTCACTTTGCAGGAAAACTATCCAAGTCAACCTTGTGAGAGTTCCTCCACAACTCATGGAGCTAGTTTCAAGGATCCCTGAGAACTCTCCATTCACCGAGAGACATGGTCGCCTACTCAACTTGGTCACCTCCAACATAGAGGAAGACATGATGAAGGTGATCTTCCAGTTCTTTGACCCTTTGCATAATTGCTTCACATTTCCCGACTATCAGTTTGTGCCCACTTTGGAAGAATTCTCTCAACTTTTGAGGATTCCCATTCTCAATCAACTACCTCCAACGATATAGAAATAGACCCAAAGCCAGAAGATATCGCTCAAGCTCTGCACTTGCACTCATCTGATGTCACAACTCATTGGGAAACTAGAAGTGGTGTCAAAGGCTTCTTAGCAAAGTTTCTGTTTGAGAAGGCTCAAAGTTGTTGGAATTCCTTAGACTTGCAAGCTTTTGAGGAAATTATGGCTCTCCTCATCTATGGGATGGTCTCGTTCCCTAATCTCGACCAACTCATAGATGTGAGTGCCGTCAAAATCTTCATGTCACACAATTCGGTGCCTACATTACTAGGGGATATCCTGCACTCTTTTCACACTCGTACAATGAAGAAAAGAGGTGTCCTTATGTGTTGCACTCCCCTCCTGGAAAGATGGTTTCTTTCTCACCTTCCCCAATCAGTCTTAAAGAATGAGCAAGGATTAAGGTGGTCACAAAGGTTAATGACACTCAAACATTCAGATATTCATTAGTGCTCTCGATCTAAGGAGAATGTTATTATTATTGACCGTTGTGGGGAATTACCTAATGTCCCTCTACTTGGCATTAGGGGAGGCATCACCTACAACCCATGCTTAGCTCTAAGATAGTTTGGTTATGCCCGAAGGGATGGCCCACATGATTTGCTGATTCAAGGCTTGGTATTCGACTATGACAACGACGATCAAGGTCTTCGCCAGAGATTCATCCGAGCTTGAAGGATACTAAACAAGGTGGATAGCAAGACTTTGGGACATAAGAATTCCATCCCTCTTGAGCCTTACCTCAAGTGGGTACGAACCTGCGCTCAAAGTCTTATGATGCCTTATCCTTCCATTATGCCGGTGATTATTGAGCCTGTTAAGGAAGGAGAAGTTCCATACACTATCCTACATCCTGACATGCCCACATCTCTTGAAGACCTACAAAGGGATTGGATACAGCTCAAAGGAGAGCGAGATACTTTCGAAGCCCAATTCTACGCAAGCGAGAAGAAGGTTTTGGAACTCACTAGGCTACTTCATGAGGAGCAGACTCTAAATACCTACATAGCACCGAAGAGGATGCGCACTACCTTTTTATCTTAGAGTTTTGTATTATTGATGTACTCAAACTCTATCTTATTAATATAACATGTGTTTCTTTTTGTTTAAAATGAACTTGAATCTTTTAAAATCCTTGAAAACATTACATATGTACATATCATTCATCATAACATAAACAGGTCTTTTGCAACGAGTCTCCTCATCTCTCTACTGTTTATTTCAGTAAGATGGATCTCAAACAGACAGTCAAAGATCTTCAAGCTCAAAACATGCAGTTTCAACAGTTACTCACAACCCTGGCCAAAGGATAAGAGGAGCTGAAGACTCTATTGGAAAAAGAGAAAAAGAAGAAAGAGAAGAAACCAATTGGTGTTGTAATCACGGGGAGAAGGTTTCAAGGACATACTAGAAGAACCTTGGATTTCAACATCTGATGAAAGAGAAGGGAAAGAAAAAGAAACAACAGTTCCGTTAGAATATGAAGAGGAGGAAGAAGAGGAAGACTACTCTGAGGAACAGTACCCTCCGGCTGATGATAAGTACATACATTTTGAAGAGCGTTTGAGCGCTATGGAAATACAAAGGGTGCCAGGTCTAGACTTTGAAGAATTGGGGCTAGTGTCGGGAATTGTGATCCCACCAAAGTTCAAAGTGCCGTTGTTTGCAAAATATGATGGGGTGTCATGTCCTAAAATGCACCTCTGATCATACGTGAGGAAGATTCAGCTGCACTCTGCCGATAAAGACTTGTGGGTCCATTTTTTCCAAGATAGTTTATCCGGAACACAACTCGATTGGTTTTACCAATTAGAAAGGGCCGACGTCCACAACTGGGAAGATCTTGCCGTAGCTTTCTATAAACAATACCAGTATAATGCAGATTTGGCGCCTACTCGTACTCAACTTCAGAGTATGGCTATGGCTTCGAATGAGGGTTTCAAAGATTACGCGCAGAAATGGAGAGATCTAGCTGGAAGAGTGAAACCCCCTCTGTCTGAAAGGGAGTTGGTGGATATGTTCTTGGGCACTCTATCGGGCCCTTCTTCAACCATTTGATTGGGAACTCATCTGCTGGGTTTACTAAGTTAATACTAACCGGAGAGAGGGTGGAAGCTGGTATAAAAGTGGAAAGATTCAGAAGGATTCGTCTGCCTCTACGGCTGTGAGAAAGCCTTTCACTGGGAAGAAGGAGGTATCTGCTGTTTATCCACAAAGGAATCAAGAGAGAGTTGAATGCCGACCAATGGTAGGGGTTGTTATGATCCCAAAGCTTACATCTGATCAACCAAGGAGTAATCAACTGAGGGTGGAAAAGCCAGTCCGACAATTCACCATAATTAATATGACTCTAGCCCAAGTTTTACCACATCTTCTGAAATCTAATCTAGCAACTTTAAAATAAGCTCCAAAGAATCCCAACACTGCATCCCCTCATTATCACCCAAATTCCAGATGCGCATATCATTCCGAAAGTCCAGGTCACGACACTAACAACTGTTGGGCCTTGAAAAACAAAATCCAAGACCTTTTATATGCAAAAGAGATTAAGTTCGACACACCTGAGAAACCAAACGTCATTTCCGCTCCTATGCCTAGGCATGGTCACAACGCCAATGCTATCGAAGAAGATTTGTTTGTTACCACAATGGATGAACTCTTGACTCCGCTCCCAATCATTAAGATAAACTTGTTGAAAGCTGGTATATTCCCAGGTTGTAATGAAGACCGCCATCTTTGCTTATCCTCACCAACTGTTTGCCCTCTATTGAAGACATGCATTCAACGCTTGATAGACAGCCAAGAGATTATGTTCGAAAATGCTCTTGTTTCACCTGTTCCTGTCGAAGATGTTCCAATCATAACCATTTATGCCAATCCTTCCAGGATTCCCAAAAGAACCATTAGGATTACATCGGTTCCAAAAACTCCTCCTCTCATAATCACAATGCCTGGGCCGGTCCCGTATGAATCAGACAAAATAGTACCGTGGAATTACGATGGAGACATCTACTACCATGGTATCAAACAAGATGGGTTGGCTGCCAAAGAAGTGATCTCCGAAGAAGAAGACTCCAACATTAGTAATATTTCCGAAACCAGTAAGATTACCCATAGCGGTAGAATCTTCTCTCTAGAAATTGCCCCTCCAAAGGCAGTTTTTGGACCCGTGGCTGTTCCAAAGGTTACCTTCATACCAATAATCATATATGCAAGTGCTCCTACTGGAAAAGATGACATAACCCCTGCTGTTATCCCTCCCAATACTTCTACTACTGAAGATCGAGGAAAAAGTATTCAAGAAGAGCCTGTCTAGACGAAGGCTTAACCCCTGACTATCCCTGAAACCTCCAAGAAGGAAATGGAGGAGATCTTGAGAATAATAAAGAAGAGTGACTATGACATGGTTGAACAGTTGGGTCAAACTCCCTCCAAGATCTCCATGCTAGCATTGTTGCTGTGTTCTGAGGCACATGCGAAAGCTCTGGTGAAGTTTCTGAAGACAGCCCATATGCCACAAGAGACATCTGCTGACCAATTCCAAGATTGTGTGGCCAGTTTGACAACTGATAACGGCCTAGGCTTCTCTAATGCTGATTTGACACCAAAAGGGAGAAAGCACAATGAGGAATTACATGTCTCTGTGGAGTGTAGAGAAACAACTCTGGCCCATGTCTTGGTGGACACTGGTTCATATTTGAACGTTTTACCGAAGAAAGCTCTCGACAGATTGGATTGTGAAGTACTAACATTGAAACCCAGTAACATAGTCGTATGAGCATTTGATGGCTCAAAGAGGATGGTAAATAGGGAGGTGGACGTCCCCATA
Organism: Vicia faba; assembly: GCA_948472305.1. Taxonomy (NCBI): domain Eukaryota; kingdom Viridiplantae; phylum Streptophyta; class Magnoliopsida; order Fabales; family Fabaceae; genus Vicia; species Vicia faba. The sequence continues at coordinate 628,499,832 of OX451735.1, read as the reverse complement.
AAGGTTGGAACTCATACTTTCAACTCAACTTTCTATGTAATGGACATTCGCCCCTCTTACTCCTATCTGCTAGGACGGCCCTGGATCTATAATACCGGTGTTGTCACCTCTACACTACACCAGATGCGGAAATACTCGGTCCATGGAAAGATTATCACTGTCCACGGAGAGGAAGAGTACATGATTATCCATCTAAATTCTTTCCGGTATGTGGAGTTGGATGGCGAGTTCATTGAAACTCCTTTTCAAGATTTCGAAGAAGTCTCTCAAGAGTTAGCAGTAACCAAGACGGTATCCCAAATCCCCAAGATCACAAGACCTCCGCTTCAGATGTCATCTCTAAAGGACACCAAGGTAGTAGTAGAGGAGGGTGGATGCACCATCTGGGGGCAGCTTCCAGACATTCCGTATAAATCTGACAAGTTTGGCTTAGGGTTTAATTCAAATGCTCAGAAGGCTGTGCGTCGTGCCCGTGCTGGAGGGCTACCTCTGAAGATTAGCAACTGAGAGGTCAACACAGTGGAAGATAATGAAGAAGATGGCAGCTTGGAGGATATGATATTTACTATTGTCAACGAAGGACTTCACAATTAGGAAGCCAGAGACTTTGTCCCAATAACTTTCATCTCTCAGTAATTTATCTTTTACATTTCTGTTGGACTTGTAATATACACAAACAATTCGCACATTCTAAAACCTTGTGTCTTACCCAAGGCGCAATGGTCCATTTGTAAGGGTTTTATTTCATCTTCATATGACATTCAATGAATCATGGACGTTTTTCACATACAAACCTTTTGTGCTTATTGTCTTTCTTTTACATTTTATTGTTTAAAGATGGCTATACCCTTACACACACACACACTCACAAATGCAGGTATCCATCCATTCCGGATCCCATGGGTAACGATACTGCTATGGCCTTTAGTGACTCTGAAGATCTAGTCTAACAAGCTGAAGACAAAGGTGAGGAAGATTGTGAAGTACCAGGGGAATTGGCCAAACTACTACAATAGGAGGAAAGAGCTATTCAGCCTCATGAGGAACCGTTGGATACAATCAACTTGGGTACCGAGGAAGATAAAAAGGAAATCAAGGTGGGTGCCAATCTAGAGCCGAGTGTCAAGGAGCGTCTAATTCAGCTATTGCAGGATTATGTTGAGATCTTTGCTTGGTCATACGAAGACATGTCAGGACTTGATACAGACATCGTGGTACATCGTCTACCCACAAGAGAAGACTTTCCACCAGTAAAAAAAAAGTCCGCCGCATGAGACCTGACATATCAGAGAATATCAAAGCGGAAGTCATGAAACAATTAAATGTTGGATTCTTGGCTGTCACTTCCTATCCTCAATGGGTTGCCAACATTGTTCCCGTGCCTAAAAAGGACGGCAAAGTACGAATGTGCATGGATTATAGAGATTTAAACAGGGCCAGCCCTAAAGATGATTTTCCACTTCCCCACATTGATATCCTGGTTGACAATACGGCCCAGCACAAAGTATTTTTCTTCATGGACGGATTCTCAGGTTATAACCAAATCAAAATGGCACCTGAGGACATGGAGAAAACTACATTTGTCACACAGTAGGGCAAATTCTGCTACAAATTGATGCCATTCAGACTGAAGAATGCTGGGGCAACCTATCAATGCGCCATGGTAGCTTTATTTCATGATATGATACATCATGAGATAGAGGTCTATGTAGATGACATGATAGCCCGATCACAAACTGAAGAGGAGCACCTTGATCTTTGCAAAAGTTGTTTGAGAGATTGAAGGAGTACAAACTAAGGTTGAATCCAGACAAGTGCACATTCGGAGTCCGGTCCGGTAAACTCTTAGGTTTTGTTGTCAGCAACAAAGGCATCGAGGTTGATCCTTCCAAGGTTAAAGCGATACAAGAAATGCCTGCTCTTCGTACCGAGAAGGAAGTCAGAGGATTCTTGGGACGCCTGAACTATATTTCCAGATTCATTTCTCACCTAACAGCTACTTGTGAACCAATCTTCAAACTATTGAAGAAAGATCAAGTAGTCAGATGGAATGATGAATGTCAGATTGCTTTTGAAAAGATCAAAGAGTACTTACAAGAGCCTCATGTTTTGATGCCACCAGTCGAGGGAATACCTCTGATCATGTATCTGACCGTTTTAGAAAACTCAATGGGGTGTGTATTGGGGAAGCATGACGAGTCTGGCCGAAAAGAGCACGCTATTTACTACCTAAGCAAAAATTTTACCAATTGTGAAACCAGATATTCACTGCTCGAGAAAACTTGCTGCACTCTGGTATGGGCTGCTCGCCGGCTAAGACAGTATATGTTGACTCATACTACTTTGTTGATATCTAAGATGGATCCGATAAAGTACATCTTCGAAAAACCTTCTCTGTCTGGGAGGATAGCTAGGTGGCAGATGATCCTAACAGAATATGACATACAATAAACTACCCAGAAAGCTATAAAGGGCAGTGTGCTAGCTGATCATCTTGCTCATCAAGCTGTAGAAGATTATCAATCCATGAAATTTGAATCCCCGGATGAAGACATCATGACAATAGACAACTATGAAGAAATCAGACCATATGACGGACCTAAACAAGGATACCAATGGACCCTGTTCTTTGATGGGGCATCCAATGCACTTGGTAATGGTATCGGCGCTGTGCTCATATCTCCGGAAGTGTGTCACATTCCCTTTACTGCCAGACTTTGCTTCAATTGTACGAACAACATGGCGGAATACGAAGCATGCATCTTTGGTCTCAAGGCTGCCATAGACTTGGGAATTAAATCTTTAGATGTGTTTGGAGATTCAGCTTTGGTTGTCAGTCAGATCAAAGGAGAATGGGACACTAAGCACCCAAACCTTATCCCTTACAAAGAACATGTTTTGACATTGCTACCACATTTTGAGCAGATTACCTTCGAGCATTTCCCGCGAGAAGAAAACCAGCTAGCAGATGCTCTAGCCACAATGTCATCTATGTTTAAACTTAATTGGGATAACGAGGCTCCCCAGATCACCATTGAACGGATGGATGAACCAACACATTGTCACGAGATTAATACTGAAGAGGTAGTGGACCAACCTTGGTTTCATGAAGTCAAGAGGTATCTCGAGGCTCAAGAATATCCTGAAGGAGCTTCAATCAATGATAAGAAGTTCTTAAGGAGATTCTCTGCTAAGTTCTTCCTTAGTAATGGCCTCCTGTACAAACGCAATCATGACTCCGTTCTGCTTCGGTGTATGGATAAGATTGAGGCGGAAAGGATCATGGCTGAATTACATGAAGGTACTTTTGATACTCACTCCAGTGGGCATACGATGGCGAAGAAAATCCTATGGGCAGGCTAATATTGGTCTACCATAGAAGCAGACTGCTATCAACACTCTCGGACCTATCATAAGTGTCAAATTTATGCGGACAAGGTGCACGTACCTCCGGTTCCTCTAAATGTCTTAACAGCTCCTTGGCCCTTTGCTATGAGGGGAATCGATATGATTGGGGAGATCAAGCCTACAACCTCCAATGGACACCGCTTCATTTTAGTGGACATTGACTATTTTACAAAATGGGTCAAAGCAGCTTCCTTCGCATCCGTTACTAAGAATGTGGTTGCCTACTTCATCAAGCAGAATCTCATTTTCCGGTACAGTATCCCAGAAAGGATCATCACTGATAATGGTACCAACCTTAACAATACCATGATCACCGCCTTGTGCGAGCAGTTCAAGATTCAGCATCACAATTCACCCCCTATAGGCCAAAGATGAATGGTGTCGTTGAAGCTGCAGATAAAAACATTAAAAAGATCATACAGAAAATGACAGTCACCTACAAGGACTGGCATGAGATGCTACCATTTGCGCTCCATGGGTATCGTACCGCAGCTCGCACATCAACTGGGGTAACACCCTATTCTTTGGTTTATGGCATGGAGGCTATCTTGCCTTTTGAGGTTCAGATCCCCTCTTTGAGAATTATGAAGGATGCAGGTTTGAATGAGAACGATTGGATCCAGTCTCGACTTGATCAACTAAACTTAATTGATGAAAAGAGACTTACTGTTGTTTTCCATGGTCAGATATATCAAAAACAGATGATCAAGGCTTTCAACAAGAAAGTCAGGCGCCAAGTATATCAAGTTGGAGATCTATTGATCAAATGCATTATCTTACCACAAAGTGACCCCAGGGGAAAATGGACTCCTACCTACGAAGGACCATTTGTAATCAAGAATATATTCTCCGGTGGGGAAATGATCTTAACCACCATGGATGGCGACGACCTGCCACACCCTGCGAATGCAGACATAGTCAAAATATACTACGCATAAGAGACCACCTAGGTTGACACACCTAGGCAAAACAAGGGCATCTTGGCGAACCAAAAAGGTTCGAGCAAAAATTAGGGATAAAATAAAAAAATCTGTACACCCGGCAAGTTGAAAACCTGAAAGGGCGACTTGGGAAAAAAGGGGTTTCCTGGTGGACTGAAAACCCGAAAGGGAGGTCCAGGCAAAAGTTAGGGAATTAAAGCGTATGACTATGTCCCTTCGGATCACTTTGGGGACAACCTCTTGACTTCCATTGACAAACTCGAAGTTTCTGATCAATTCAATCATCTTCGGACAAAGCAACAAATAAACAAGATATTCAGAGATACGAAGGCTATAGCAGAATGGAAACCCCATGGGATTATTACACATAGCTATCTTTCTTTGTATAAATTTTTTCTTGCTTTTATGGCGCCATTCCCTTACTAGGATGTCTGTCTCCTTTGTACAAAATACTTATTCAAAGTTAAATACAAAGATACCCCTTTGAAAGTGAAAAAAACTATTTGTCTTTTCTTTATGGTTGTGTTTTTGTTTGCAAAAACGTCCAATGATTCATTGATGAACATATGCATTTGAACATAATTACTGCTTACAAATAAACAAAATGGGAAAGATAATTACTAATAGGTTGAAAGGATGGGAAGACGTCTTTAGGCTATTCCGTAAGTAATCCCCACAATACGTCATTTGAATCCTCAACGGGACTAAAACTTCAAACAATTAATCCCCGGTGGAAACCGCCCAGTTTCTCTAAGTTCCCCAGCAAGTTGTTTTGAAGCCTGAAATCCAACCGGATAACAGTTGACTTCTGATTCTCCCCAACCAAGGATAACTCCCCGGTAGAGCGACAGACGATCGAAACTCCTGAACTTTTTCCCAAACAGGAACAAAACTTTTTCCCCACTGAGTTTTCAATACTCCCCAACGGAACAAAGAATCCCATTGGTTAATCCCCAGAAGAAGTCGTCAAGATTCTCAGGTTTCCTCAAGAAGATCTTACGAGCAATACATGGCATTTCCCTTACAACAAGAGTTTATTCCTCTCAACATAAATTCACCAACAATTTAACTTCAAGACCTAAAGACTTACATGTCCTCAAACAATAGTCAAGGATTTATGTTCCCCGAGCAGATAACAATACAGCAAATCAGCTCACATACACATACATTGCATCCATATATCATAAACATCAATAAGGCCAATACATTGCATCATATATTTCATGCAACATAATTTGGTGTTTCAGCTAACATTTTACCCTTTTCAGGATAAGATTAACAACTTCCATCAACAATATGCAGTCCTGATACAGTTCAGATACGCTCCAGACTTAGAAGCGATTCTGATACTCATTAAAAAATGCCTCCTGATACAGTTCAGATACGCTCCAGACTCAGAAGCCATTCTGATACTCATTCAAAAATGCCTCCTGATACAGTTCAGATACGCTCCAGACATGGAAGCCATTCCAATACTCATTCAGATATCAAACTCCTGATACAGTTCAGATATGCTCCAGACACGGAAGCCATTCCAATACTCATTCAGATATCAAACTCCTGATACAATTCAGATACGCTCCAGACCCAGAAGCCATTCTGATACTCATTTAAAAATGCCTCCTGATACAGTTCAGATACGCTCCAGACCCGAAAGCCATTCCAATACTCATTCAGATATGAAACTCCTGATATAGTTCAGATACGCTCCAGACCCAGAAGCCATTCTGATACTCATTTAAAAATGCCTCCTGATACAGTTCAGATACGCTCTAGACCCGAAAGCAATTCCAATACTCATTTAGATATCAACACTCCTGATACATTTCAGACACGCTCCAGACCCGGAGGCCATTCTGAAACTCATTCAAAGACACCTCCAGGTGCGCTCCAGACACGAATGCCATTCTGATGATCAAACTTGTAGATTACATCTCAACAAGCATTCTTGGATGGCATCTACAAGCCCATCCCCAATAAGATTTTATTACCTCTCCAATTAGCATCTTTAAGCCCATTCCTCCTATCACCGCCGAGTGAAAATTTCTGGGAACTCTAATGTCCAATCATCTTCCACCTTCGAGTCGCGAATGGCAAATCTCGCCAATCTAACTCCTTAGGTCAAAGAAGATTGAACAGGGGCAACTGTTGTACCCCAAAATTTTCCCTCTCATTCTTCAGGAAATCATCCTGGATTCTCAAAGTTTTCTCTTAAACAAATCCAAGCTTGGATTTATCATTTCTTTCCAAGCAAGCCATTTACAAGGGCAAAGTGGTCATTTGCAAGCTAAAAAGTCAAATTTTGGTTTTTGGATCAAAATCAAAAAACAAAAATCATATTTCATCAAGACATGTTGGAATATGAAGTTCGTTTCGTCAAGAAACTCAAAAGTCAAATTTTACCTTGGAAAAGTTAAATTTTAAATACTTAGAATTTTTCTAAAGTATTTAAGAAAAAAAATGACACTTCAGAACTTCTGAACCAACCTCCAGGCAGGAGCAGTCAGAAGTTGCAAACTTGGCTCAGCATATAACATTCAGTCAGAATGTGGCTCTTCAGCAGCCACGCCAACTCAGTCAGAAGTTGTAAACGTGGTTCAACACGCAATCTTCAATCAGAACATGGCTTTTTCAGCAGTTACGCAAGTTCAGTCAGAGTTTGCTAGAGGAATGCAAAGAAAGCAACGAAGCCTGAAAGCTCCTTCAGAACATGCTGGAATCAGAAGGTAAGGGGGGTCAGAAGATTAAGTGTTACACTGAAACAGAATCTCTAAGTCCAGAGTTTTCAGATACAAATCAAAAGAAGATGCTGGAAAGTCTGGAGAACCCTCAGAATTTGCTGAGGCAGCAGGATACTAAGATCAGAATTTGGGTGCGTTATATGCTGAAGTAGGAACTGCTGGCTCAGATTTAAGTAATGATACAGATCTCATATTACAAGATTTCTTAGTCTTGACCAATCTCATCACCATTTAATGCTCATTCATGCTCACAACCACTTTTGAGTATTTGTCCAACGGGGTCTCTCCACGTGCAGCATAACAACGCTCTTGTGCAGATTTAGGTATGGGTTCATGCGCTACTTTTCGCTCATGGGTGTCACTTTTCCTTAGTCCTCGCTTACTAACCCAGCCTAGGCTAAAAGCTGTCAATCATCACAACTTTTTATGAACTTTCTCCAAGAGTAAGTCAACATCTATTGCATGGTATTGGCGCCACTTAACATTTTAAAAAAACCACAAAGCTTTTCCTATAAATAGAACACCATTGTCTATTGAAAATACACAGGTCCAACCCCATAAAAATTGCTAGAAAAGAAAACAGAAGATTTTAGCAAGAAAACACCTTGAAACTCTGCCAAAATTCCTAGTGTTTCAAGAGTCTTAAACATAACTTTGAATCTCCTGCTTTCAAACCCCATTTTATCTCAAAGTATTTCTTGACTAAGAAACACCCATACAGTTTTCTGACTCATATATATACCCTCCATCCATCCATTCAAAGAACCTGTCCAGAACACCATCTGAGTTAAGGCTAACTCCAGTTCACAGAATTTCTTCCAACAGCAAGGTAAGCACCTGCTGACCCTCACCACATTGCTTAAACATCACCAGATTTGCATGCTCAAAAACACAATGTAGATATCATGCTTCTGATGTTGTGCATGTTCTGATATTTTCACGCATCTGTATGCCTGAGTAGAGACTAAATCAGTACAGAACTTGCCTTTGATTTTTGGTTCTGACTTCTGAAACGCTACGACACCTTCTGAAACTATCCTAGGCATGCCTTCTGTTTTATGGAAAAATAACCAAATTGCAGATGTTCTGACTAGCACAGAGGGAGACCAAGTTCTGACTTTGACGCCAGAGCTTCTGGGGCATGTTTTGTCATCAGTAATATCAGAACTTCTGAAAATTACTGTATGCCCAGCAGGGTCAGAACTTCTGACCCCATACATTTACACTAACAGGTTTCTGTTTTGCAGCGCACCAGGGTCAGAAGTTCCGACCTATACATTTTCACTAACAGGTTGATATTCTGCAGCAGGTCAGTGTCAGAACTTCTGACTTCCTCTCAGCAGCACGCTGATTCTTTCCTTTTTGTTTCTTTCTTCCCCTTGTTATTTTTCTTTATTTTTCTCGCTGGATTCCCCATTCATAAGTGTGTATCCCCACCCCCTAAATATTGTAATAGCGTAGGACTTTACATTTCCGCATTTTTATCGCTTTCAAATGTAAATGCTAGCAATTAGGATATGTATGGCAAGATAAAATCAATGAAATAGAAAATCCTAATTCAAGATAAAATCATGCATGCAATCAAACACACTTGCACACAAACACCCTTAGGGTTTCCCCACTTGGTTTCCTTATACAAAATAGCCATGTTACATATGCAAAGTATCTTGGTAAAACAAACAAAAATCAAAAGATCATAGTCCCTCGATGACGCTATTCAAAGTTGCCTTACAAAATGATCTTAGTCCCTCGAAATGCTAAGATAATTTGCAACATTGCTAATCATGGTTATACGATGACCCTCGCCCGTCCCATAATACATCCAAAGATAGGGTTGCTTACCAAATCAATGGTAAGACAACAATGTCAAAGGAATAGAAAATGCATAAGAAAGACATTTGAGTAGGTAGATTGCTTCTAGTTACTTTCTCTATTTCCAAACAATTATCCTTGCTATTTTAAAAAACAAACACACACATTTCATAAACATCTTACAAACATTGAAAACATTTTCAAAAGACAAACATCTTTGTATACATTCTTACGAACAAGAATCATCACAAAGGTTGCCTAAACAATGGCCTCTTTTACAAAATACTTTCAAAAACCACACAAAGCACAATTTCAAACAAAAAAAAGCAAGTGATCTGACAAGTAACTAAGAGCCCATGGAAAACCATGGATGAAAAGGGTGATAATACCTCCCCTTTTCATAATCTACCCCTCGAACTCAAGAAAACATATCAAAGGTCTTTCCTGTGCTTTTTCACCTTTCCTTTTGGATAAAAGAAAAGTCGGTGGCGACTCTTGCTAACCGCAACATTTGCGATAAAATGAAAAAACCTCAAGTCAGTTCTCCCACCGTATCACAGTCCCACCATAGTGTTTTTCTTAGATTGGATCTTTTACTAACATGGTTAAGTGCTTGTACTCAGAACCAGGCGCTCTGATGCCAATTGAAGAATGGAAAAACACAAGAAATGGGGGTTTGAATTGGGATTTTTAAAACTCAAAGTAAAGAACAAGTTGGTTATCCTGGTTCGTTATAAGTCAAACTACTCCAGTCCATCCGCCAAGGTGATTTCTTCTCTCTCAATGAGGTCTTATCCACTAATCAATCTTGATTACAAATCTACTTTGACAATTGCCATAGTCTTCTTGAATATAAACCACAACCCGATTTTTCTCAAGGAATATCTCTAAACAGTGTATGAATAAAAGTGTACAATAATGTTTCTCAATAAAATAGTATCACAATATAAGTGATGTTTTACACAGTTTGAATGTTGAACATTTGAGGATGAAAGATGATAGCAGCGTTGTTGTGCGTGTGAAAAAAATCGTAAACAATTTATCCTCAAAGCTTGTTTAAATAGGAGAAGCATGAAGGAGCATTTGGAAACTTGACCAATGACAATTAAGGCGTTTTCCAAAAATAAAGATCCTTGTTCCCTTTCAGCCGTTACTCTTGAAATGGAAATATTTGATTTGTAATGCTTCAGAACATTCTTGCTTTAGAAGATGGAAGTAACCATTGCTGCTTGCTTCAAAACATTATATATCAGAAACACGGAGTCCTGATTGCAGCTTTAGAACATCTTTCATAGAGTTTATAATTAGAGTTGAAAACAGCGCTTTACGGCAACTTCTGATCTTCTTCCATCAGAACTTCTCTACAAAACATAATATAATTTTTAGGGTGCATATTTGTTCTTTATGTTTGTTATCACTAAAACTCTTACAAGGGTTGTAGAATCAAACTATGTTCTAACATCTTCTCATCAACCAAGTTCAACTGGTCTAATCTAGTTTGAATCCATTCATCTTCGCCTAAATCTGCTTCTTTCATGATCCTTAAGGAAGGAATCTGAACTTCCACAGGCAAAAAAGCTTTTATGCCATAAACTAAGGAAAATGGGGTTGCCCCAATTGAAGTTCGAGCCGAAGTACGGTAGCCAAAGGGAGAAAACTGTATCATCTCATGCCAGTCTTTGTAGGTCACCACCTACTTTTTCATAATCTTCTTTATGTTTTTATTGGCACCTTCCACTGCGCCATTCATCTTAGGTCTGTATGGGGAAGAATTGTGATGCTTGATCTTGAACTGCGTACATAGTTCTGTAATCATAGCATTGTTGAGATTGGTTCCGTTGTCAGTGATGATCCTTTTAGGGATACCATAATGGCAGATGAGGTTATGCTTAATAAACCAGGCTACAACGTTCTTTGTAACTGAGGCAAACGAGGCAACTTCGACCCATTTGGTGAAGTAATAAATGGAAACGAGGATAAAACGATGTCCATTGGAGGAAGTGGGATTGATCTCTCCAATCATATCAATGACCCACTGTTGTACCCCAAAATTTTCCCTCTCATTTCTCAAGAAATCTCTCACAAGATCTCCTTTGATTCAAGACTGCACAAGGAATTGATCAGCTCAAGACACCTCCTCAAGCACTGATAGCTGAAAATTAGGGTTTGCGTTTGCACAAGGACAAATGGACTTTTAATGCCCCATATGACTTTCATGGATCATTTTGGACCCTCAAGATTGCTCATGTCAAGTTTCAAGTCTTGGATCACATTTTTGCTCAATCAATTGATCAGTTGACCTAAAATCAACTATATTGGGGGAAAAGTCAATTGTGGTTAATTTATAGTCAAACTTCATAATTTTTGATCAATATCAACATAATGAACTCATATATTTCAATCGATCAAGTTTGGATCACAATTCCTCAAGAAATTTGATCAGATCATCAAAAGGACAAAATGGTCAAAATTAGGGTTTTGACTGAGAAGGTGCAATTTTTAATTTTTGACCTAGCAAATGACTTATTGGTTTGAGACATGATCTCAAGGATTCAAATACTTCATTTTGACCTAATGGCATGGCTCAAAAAATCTCTCAATATCATTTGATTGATAGTGGAATTTCAGTCAATTGTACACTAAAAAGTCAAACTTGGACTTTTTGATCAAAATCAAGTTTCAAAGATTACAATTCATCAAGACATGTCAAAATATGAAGCTTTTCCATCAAAAAATCAAAAAGTCAAGATTTTATTTTGAAAAGTCAAAATTTCTAAACTTAGAATTTTTTCTAAGTGTTGGAAATTCACTTTTTTTTCACAACTTTGAGCCAAATTTACACCATGATGCAAGATGATTCAAAGGAAACTTCCAACATGAAAGTTGTAGATTTCAATGAGATCTAAAACATTGTAGAGAAGAAATTTTTCTATAAATTCTTGAATTTCAAGTTATGATTTTGTGAAGACATGTTCATGAAACTTAAAAACGTAGTGAAATTTTGCCCTATTTAAGGCAGGATTTTGACCTAACTTCATGGGAATTTTTCACATAGTTACAAGATGAATCTTAAAAAATGTCCAACATAGAGGTTGTAGAGGATGTTACAAGCTTTCCAAAATGTACAGGAACTCATTGAGATCATACTTGAGCAAGGAGAATAGAAGGCAAGAAGTTAGGGTTTCAAACTTGATTTACAAGGCATATTTTGTGTTAAACATAAACCAAATCCATAGCCATGCTGCATAATCTTTGCTTTACAAGCCTCAAACTTGTTTTTCACTCCATAATTAATGTTCTACACAGCTTCTAGAAGCATTAATCCAAGAATTCAATGCATTGTCCATGCTTAATACCATTTTAGGAAGAAAGGCAACATTGCCATTTTGGAAAAGTGGCTTTTTTGCACAAAGTCAATTCTTGAGCCTATAATTTGTTCCTCCTGCACAAGCATCCTCTACAAAGTCAGAAGAACATGTTTAAAGTTTTCAACCACTCTAGATAGCATGGTACAAGCCTTGGGAAGATGTTTTTTCATGTTTACTTCAAAAACAAGCAAAGTTGCCACAACTTGAGAATTCAAATTCTGAGTTGTTGTAACACTTAGAACCTCTTGCCTATAAATACACGCACTATTTGAAACCTAAAGACAGAATGCACAAGCCCTCAACCTCTCCCAAACTCAGAACTGCATAACAAACCTCCATTGTTGCACATTCTGACCAAAAACTCCAAACTCAGAATTCACTTGTGCGTTTCTTGGCTTTTCACTTCCAAAAGTTCCTAAACATCATCTACAAAAAATCCCACACGCTGTTACACGACTATAACACCATTTTCATCAACCTCCATAACCAAAAATAGAGTACTACAAGTTAACTTCTCCAAGACATTCTAGACATCCATTGCTCAAGCTAAGCATTGCATTAGCTTCTTGGGAACTTGAGGAAGCTAACCTGATCATTGCAACACAATTTCCAATTTTGAGGTATCATTTCTGAACTTCTAACTTTTCATTTAGGCATTGTTAGGCTTGCATTTGTGAAGATAAAATGTAGACATAATTACCCTGAAACTATACATGCCCATAGATTTCATTTATATTACTTGAGTAGTGAGAATTTTAAGTTTGAACTTTCTGAAAATATTAGGTTAAAATTTGGTACTTTTAGAAAATCTCATTCATGTTTGATTTATAGCTTATGATATTTATATGGATGAATTCGTATGGAAAAATGGAGCAACTTTCATGTTTGCATCTTTAATTTTTGTTGAGAAATGAGCAAGTTACAGAAACCATTGCTGGAGGTTGAAGATGAAGTCATTTTCAGGACTTGACTTGTGATATGTATTTGTTGTTTTGTTTAAGTTAACGAATGTACAGCCACCCCAGTGACAAAGGCAGTGCACGTTTATCTCAAGGTCACGGGTTCAAGTTCCAGCGCTGCCTTTTATTTAATTTTTCAACATTTTCCTCTTTTTTTTGTCACAAAAAGCAGCGCCTGGGCCTCCAATCAACGAGCCTTCCATTTTTGCTAACTTCTCACCCCTGCCTTCACTTTCACACACCTGGCCCAAACATTTCTCATTTTAATTCATTTTATTTTATTTTTCTTATTTTATTTTATTTTATTTTTCTTTATTATTTTGTATTACTATTAATATTATTATTATTATTATTTTTATTAAAAAAATCCAAAAATATTTTATTTATTATTTTCACACTCATATTTTATTTTCTTGTAAAAAAAAAAGATAAAAAAACATTTTCTTAACAAATTTGATTTCTTTTTCTTAATAAATAATTAGATTTAGGTTTAGTTATTTTCTTTTTCTTATTTAAAATTAATTTAGAACTTAAGTTTCTTTTAATTAATTAATTTTCATACTATTATTATTTAAATTTAAACCTTTCATAAAAACCCTAAAAATACTTTTTAACTTAATTTCTTTTCTTAATTAGTTTAGGTTTAATTTTATTTAACTTTAATTCATCATCTTTCTTAATTAGGTCGAGACTAAACCCTTCATTAAAACCAAACAAAAAATCATTTCTTTTCGATTTATCTTCTTGTACATTTATTCAATTCTTATACATTATTTAATATGGTTGTAATAGATAATTAGGTTTAATTTTGTTGCAATCCCCATTTATAAATTAGTACACCCCTCCCCTAATGATGTAATGGCGTAGTAATTTTACTTCCCGCAATTTATCGCTTTTATATAAATGTTAGTAATTAGGGTTTGTATGGAAAGATAAAATTAACAAGTAGAAAAACCTAATTCAAGATAAACAATGCATGTAAATTAAACACACTTGCACACTTACACCCTTAGGGTAATTCCACTTTATTGCCTTACAAAAATGGCCATGTTATGCTTGTGGAGTATCTTAGCAAAAACAATCAAAATACAAGATCATAGTCCCTCGATGACGCTACAAATGTTGCCTTTTAAAAAATGATCTTAGTCCCTCAAAGAGAAATGCTAAGATATCTCACAACATTTCTATCATGACTATACGATGACCCACACCCGTCCCTTTACATCCAAAGATAAGGCTTCTTACCAAATCAATGGTGAGATAGCAATATCAAAGGAAGGAAGAAATGAACAAAGACTTTTCAGTAGGTAGATTGTTCCTAGTTGCTTTCTCATTTTCAAATCAAACATCCTTGCTTATTTTCAAAACAAACACCAAACACTTTCAAAACAAACACTTTCAAAACCCTTTCCAAACATGAAATATTTTTAAAAGCCCAACACTTTGTATACGTTCTTACGAACGAGAACCATTACAAAGTTTGCCTAAATGAAAACGCGTTTTCAAAATACTTTCAAAACCACCACAAAGCACATTTTCAAACAAAAGCAACTGATCTAGCAAGCAACTAAGAGCCCATTGATAACTATGGGTGAAAAGGGTGCTAACACATCCCCTTTTCATAATCTACCCCCCTAACTCAAGAAATAATCTCAAAGGTCTTTCCTGTTCTTTTCAGCCTTTCCTTTTGGATAAAAGAAAAGCCAGTGGCGACTCTTGCTAACCGCAACATTTGCGATCAAACGTAAAACATCCCAAGTCAGTTTTCCCACCGTACCACAGAACTGGCGACTCTGCTGGGGAATAACTTAAAAGTGGGGTTACCTTAGGGTTAGATCACCTTTATTTGCCTTCATTTTTTGACTTTCTTGCTTTACATTTTGGTTCCTTGTTTGGGCTTGTTTTGAATCCTCCACCCGGATTTGGGATACCTTATAGGTAAGTAGCATTACGTTATTGAAACTGTGCAAGGTATACCGACATGCTCTAAGAAATAGCTATGTTAGTGTGACACATTTATGGGTACCGGTATCCCTTGAGTAGTCAAGGAGAATACGGGGCCATTGTGTGGTGTCATGAAGCACTAACTGACTTTAGAACCTTTACATGACCAACTTGGCCATTAGGACGTAGTGAGATAGCCGACTTTGGTGCAGTACAAAGTTGGTTGATACTCGATACTACACTCATTGAGATCTGACTTCTCGGGATATTTCAGTCACCGTGAAAGAGGCTTGTGCTGAAACAATGCCCGATAAGACAGATCAGTGATATTGAGATCCCTTAGAACCCGTTTACTATTTCTAGGATAGGTTTGAGCCAAATAAACTTCAAGAGGGTACTTACCTATAATACTCCATGCAATCCTAAACCTAAGGACTTGTTTGCCTTGTTTGTATATGCATATTTGCACATAACATCATAAACATCATAACATCATACTCATTCCCACTAACCATTTCAAGGATTATTGGGATTTATCTTTGTTCTGTTTTGTAGGACATGGCTTCTATTCGTAGAAATACTATCCAAGTCAATATCATAAGAATTCCTCCTCGACTCAAAGAGTTAGCATCAAGGGTTCCTGAGAATTCTTCATTCAACGAAAGACATGGTTGTCTCCTAAACTTGGTTACCTCCAACACTGATGAAGATATGATGAAGGTGCTTTCCCAATTCTTTGATCCTCTACACCATTGCTTCACTTTTCCTGATTATCAGCTTGTACCAACTCTGGAAGAATTCTTTCAACTCTTGAGGATTCCCATTCTCAATCAACTACCCTTCAATGTTACGAAAAGAGATCCAAAACCTGAATAGATTTCCCAAGCACTACACTTGCAACAATCTGATATCACGATTAATTGGGAAACAAGGAGTGGTATCCAAAAGGTTTCTTAGCCAAGTTCTTGTTCGAGAAAGCTCAAGTCTGTTGGAACTATTTGGACTTACAACCTTTTGAAGAAATATTGGCCCTTCTCATCTATGGGATGGTTTTGTTTCCAAAACCTGACCAACTTATAGATGTAAATGCTGTCAAAATCTTCATGTCTCGCAATCCGGTGCCTACTTTGTTGGGAGATATTCTACATTCTTTTCACTCTCGCACTATGAGGAAGAGAGGGATCCTCATGTGTTGAACTCCTATCATGGCTAGATGGTTTATTTCGCATCTTCCCCGGTCTGTGTTGAAGAACGAGCAAGGTTTGAGATGGTCCCATAGGCTGATGACACTCAGACAATTAGATGTTCATTGGTGTTCCCGATCCGTGGAGAACGTTACTATCGTCGACTGTTGTGGGGAATTCCATAATGTCCCTTTTCTTGGAATTAGTGGAGGTATCACTTATAACCCTTTCTTAGCTTTACAACAATTTTGTTATGCCCGAAGGGATGGTCCTGACGAGATGCTCATCCAAGAAGTGGTATTCGATTACGAGAGCGACGATCAAAGCTATTGTCAAAGGTTTATACGAGCTTGGATGATGATGAGCAAAGTGGATAGTAAGACGCTGGGACACAAGAATTCCATTCCCCTTGAGCCTTACTGTTGTACCCCAAAATTTTCTCTCTCATTTTATCAAGATTTCCCCTCACAAGACTCTTTGAACTCAAGATAAAGCTAGGGTTTGCTCTGCTCAAGACATCTCCTTACACTGTTGACCTAAATTAGGGTTTGAGTTTGCACAAGGAATTTTGGACTTCTAATGCTCAATGTGACTTTCATACTTCATGTTGGACTTATAAGTTTGCTCATACCAAGTTTCAGGCTTTGAATCAAACTTTTGCCCAGTCAATTGGATAGTTGACCTAAAAATCAGTTGTATTAGGGAAAAAAGTCAACTATGGCCAATTTACAGTCAAACCTCATAAATTTTTATCCACATCAACATTATAAGCTCATATGAACCATTTGATCAAGTTTGGACCACAACTCCTCAAGAAATTTGATCAGATCTTCAAAAGGGCAAAATGGTCATTTTTAGGGTTTTGACTGCATAAGGGCAGTTTTTGAATTTTCACCTAGCCAATGGCAAATTGGGTTCAAGCATGGGTTCAAGTACTCAATGGAATCATCTTTACCTATTCACAAGGTTCAAAAGATCTCAATTGCATTTGATTGACAAATGAATTTTCCAGTCAACTGATCAAAAATCAACTGTACACTGAAAAGTCAAATTTTGACTTTTTGGTCAAAATCAAGTGCCAAGGGTCATTTTTCATCAAGATGTGTCAAAACATGAAACTTGTTCATCAAGAAACCCAATTTTGCAAATTAGGGTTTAAGTTTGAAAATTTTCATAACTTAGAATTTTTCTAAGTTATGAAATTTTCTTATTTTTTCCCAACGTTGCCCAACATTTTCACCATTATGCAATTGGATTCAAACAAAACTTCCAACATTAAAGTTGTATTTCTCCACAAAGTCTACAAATTTTATTCATAAAGTTTTCCCAAAAGAAGCTTGGATCTCAATTTATGATTTTTGGAATAAGGGTCCATGAAACTTTTAACTTAGTGAAATTTTGCCCTAGTTTAGGCAGGATTTTGACCTATCTTCATGACCATTTTTCACATAGTTCCACTTGGATTCTCAGAATTAATTTCAAAGATGGATTGTATAGCATGTTACAAGCTTCCCAAAATGTCCAAGAACTCTCCAAAATCATTTATGGTTAGGGAGAATCGAAGGTTTGAATTTGGCAAAAACTCACTTTTGATCCATGGAATTTTCATGTTGATACAAGTTGCAACTTCCATCCAGCATTGTTTGTACTTGATTACATGTACCTAAACCCTTTCATACTCAATAATTAAATGCAAATCCATTGGTTTGAAGCTTTGTTCTGATCATTAGAGGATTACACAAGAGATTAATCCAAAAATAGCAAAAAGGCAACATTGCCATTTTTGTCAAATTTGCTTTATGTCAAATTGCATTCTTGAACCTTGAACCAAATCTTGTACAGCAAACCAAATCCACAAACTTGGGGCCAAGATCACACAATATATGCAGGGTTAGAGCTAGCCTGTACAGGCCTGCTCTTTGTCACTTCTCATTTTTTGCTTCATAATCAAGAAACTTGCAAAAGTCACATAACTTGCATATATGTTATAACCAACTCTTGCAAGAATTAGAGACAAGTTTTGTACATTGCCTTGAGCCAGAAAAATGAATAGTTGAACCCTCAAGCCTTCCAAAACACAAAATCACATTCTTCTTGCAAAACAGGGCACTCCCTGCAGTTTCACTTCCATCACACAAACCACTCGTGTGTTTTGCCCAAAACCTATTCAAACACATTCCATATAACCTATCCAAGCTATCCCAACCATTGGATAGTGACTGTAACTCCATTTGCAAGCTTCACCATTTCTGTTTTCAGCTTGTGCAGGTTGAGTTCTTCAAGCTTGCTCAAGCAAGTCCAAAGCAAACTAGGCATTGGGGAAGGTCAGAGGAAGTTCAGGCAAGCTCCCAAGCACCTCAGGTCTCACTGAAAAGCTCCACATTGCCATACACGAGTTCATCTAAAACAGGTATTTGTCAACTTTCTATCTCTCTATTTAGGAATCATTAGGCTTAGGTTTGTGAATAAAAAATGTAGTACTCATAGCCCTGAAGCTGTACATATGCTTAGATTTCATTTAAGTTAAACGTGTTAAGAGAATTTGATTCATGAACTTCCTGAAAAAGTTAGGTTAGAAATTAGGGCAAGAGAAATTCTCTCTGGTCTTTGAGAGTTAGTTTGAGTTCTTTACATGGTTGGAATCGTCTTGAAAAATGTTATGACTTTGGTTTTATGAGTTTTTGCTTTAGAGCACGTATGCAGGTTTTCCAGATTTTGTACAGGGCGCACGTTTTTTGAGTTTCAAAGGTTGAAGATGAAGTTGATCTTGGCTGGTCTTGGTTTGGCTTTGTTTTTGACACCCCCCTCTTTGCTGTTCACACCCCCATGGCCCATTTCTTTATATTTTTGTATTTTTGTATTTATTTTTCATTTCTGATTTTATTTTATCATTTTCTAAACATGAAAAATATTAAAAAAC
This sequence comes from Vicia faba, assembly GCA_948472305.1. Taxonomy (NCBI): domain Eukaryota; kingdom Viridiplantae; phylum Streptophyta; class Magnoliopsida; order Fabales; family Fabaceae; genus Vicia; species Vicia faba. The sequence goes on along the minus strand of OX451735.1, from coordinate 628,480,555 downwards.
ATTTTCATAAATTTTCACATTTTATTTTGTATTTTTTATTATTTTTTTAACATAAAAATAATTACTAGATAACATACTTTTATTTTATTTAATAAAAACTTGAAAATAATACATAAAAATATTATCCTTTTATTTTTATTATTTACATACTTAAATAATATTTTCTGATATATTTGTATTTTTTTTGACACTTGAATATATTTTTATTTATTTTATTGTACATAAATAAATAATATTAATAAATATACTTTCTTAAAACAAAATTTAGGGTTTTTCCCTTAACAAAAATAACTTTTTATTCTCTTATTTTTCAACACATTAAAAATTATATTTTTTTATACACATAAAAATAAACACAAAAACATTTTTTGCATATTCCTAATATTGTGTATATTCATATTTTATTGCTTATTTAAATATTGTTTATTTATCGTTTGAGCAAAAAGATTCAATTTGGTTGTAATAACTTAGGGTTTTATTTTCTTGCAAATACTCCCCATTCAAAATTGTATCCCCCCTTTCCATATCAAATGTTGTAATAGTGTAGATTTATTTTACGCATTTTATGCTTTCAAATATGCCATGTTAGAGATTAGGGTTTGTATGCAAATGTCCAAAATCAAAACAAATAGCTTGACTAATACAAAGACAAAAAGTATTTAAATTGACAACACAATGCACACATGCACCCCTAGGGTTTCATCCACTTGTTGCCTTGAAAATGACCATGTTATGCATGTTGAGTATCTTGGCAAAACAAAAACAAAACAAAATATCATAGTCCCTCGATGACTCTATCTTGGTTGCCTATACAAAATGATCTAGTCCCTCAAAAATTTGCTAAAGATACTTAGCACAATTGCTATCATGGTCAATACGATGACCCACACATGACCCGTTTAACATCCAAATACAAGGTTGTTTACCAAATGCAATGGTAAAACAACAATGTCAAAAGGGTTAAAAATGTGTAGGAAAGATCTTTGAGTAAGATAGGATAGACAACTCTTAGTTACTCGATCAAAACTTGCAAAAACATCCTTGCTATTTTCAAACACACCTCACAACACAATTTTAAAACATTTTCAAAACCACACACAAAGCACCATTTCAAACAATTGAAAAACAAAAGCAAGTGATATAAATAAGTAACTAAGAGCCCATGGAAAACCATGGATGAAAAGGGTGCTAGCACCTTCCCTTTTCATAATCTGCCCCCCAAACCCAAGAAAACATCTCAAAGGTCTTTCCCGTGCTTTTTGACCTTTCCTTTGGATAAAATAAAAAGTCGGTGGCGACTCTTGCTAAACGGAAACATTTACAAACACAAACACCAAACCTCAAGTCAGTTCTCCCACCGTATCACAAAACTGGCGACTCTGTTGGGGATTATTTTAAAAGTGGAGTAACCTTAGGGTTTAGATCACCTTTACATGCTTATCTTGTTTTCTTTGATTGCTTTACATTTGCTTCTATTGTTTGGGTTTGAAATCCTCTACCCGGATTTTGGAAACATTCATAGGTAAATAGCAATACGTTGTGGAAACTATGCGGGGTATACCGACATGGTTGAAGCAATAGCTATATTAGTGCGACATATTTGTGGGTACCAGTAGCTTTTGAGTCAATCAAAGAGAATATGGGGCCGCTGAGTGATGTCATGAAGCACTAATGGACTTTTAGAACCTTTACTTGACCATCTTGGTCTTATTAGGGGTAGTGAGATGACTGACTTTGGTGCAGTCTGAAGTTGGTAGATACTCGATACTACACTCATTGAGGGTTGTTTTCTTGGAATATTTTGGTCGCCAATAGAGTGTCTAAACTTAAACAATGAACACAGAAAATAATCCAGTGATATTGAGCTCCTTAGAACCCGGTTACTATTTATAGGACAGGTTGAGCCAACTAAACTTCAAGAGGGTACTTACCTATGAAACCCCATGCAAGCCTGAAACTAGGATCTTGTGTGATTTGCTTATACATATACTTGTGCATACATCATGAACATCATGAAGCATCATATGCATCCACTAACCATTTCAAGGGTTTGGATTTTCATCTTTGTTCTTGTTTTGTAGGTAATGGAATCACTTCGCAGGAAAACAATTCAGGTCAACCTTGTGAGAATTCCTCCTCTACTAAAGGAGCTTGTTTCCAAGATTCCAGAGAATTCTCCCTTTAGTGAGAGACATGGTAGACTTCTCAACTTGGTCAACTCCAACATTGAAGAAGACATGGTGAAAGTTCTCTTCCAGTTCTTTGACTCCCTACACCATTGCTTTAAATTTCCTGATTACCAACTAGTACCTACTTTGGAGGAATTTTCTCAACTCCTGAGGATTCCTATTCTCCATCAACTACCTTACAACGGTACGAAAAGAGAACCAAAGCTTGAAGATGTTGCTCAAGCCTTACACTTGCAACCATCTGATATCAAAGGTCATTGGGAAACCAGAAGTGGTGTCAAGGGTTTCTTGGCAAAGTTTCTGTTTGAGAAGGCACAAGACTGCTGGAATTCTCTAGATATGAAAGCTTTCGAGGAGATTGTAGCACTTCTCATCTATGGGTTGGTCTTGTTCCCAAACCCTGATCAGCTTATAGATGTGAATGCTGTCAAGATTTTCATATCTCGGAATCCTGTGCCTACATTGCTTGGGGACATCCTACACTCATTTTACACACGAACAATGAGGAAAAGAGGTGTTATCATATGCTGTACTCCTCTTCTAGCAAGGTGGTTTATTTCTCACCATCCCCAACCAGTCTTGAAGAATGAACAAGGCTTGAGGTGCTCACAACGATTGATGACTCTTACACATTTTGATGTTCATTGGTGTTCTCGGTCCTGAGAAAATGTCATCATCATTGATCGTTGTGGGGAATTCCCTAATGTCCCACTACTTGGTATTAGGGGAGGCATTACCTACAACCCCTGTTTGGCTCTGAGACAATTTGGGTATGCCCGAAGGGATGGCCCACATGACATGCTGATTTAAGACTTGGTTTTTGACTTCGACAACGACACTTAAGGACTTCGACAAAGGTTTATCCGAGCTTGGAGGATGCCCAACAAAGTGGACAGTAAGACACTGGGACACAAGAATTCCATCCCCCTTGAGCCTTACCTCAAGTGGGTACGACCCCGTGCCCAGAGTCTTATGATGCCTTACCCTTATATTCTCCCTGTGATCAAAGAGCCTGTTATGGAAGGAGAGGTTCCATACACCCTCCTACACCCTGACATGCCAACATCATTAGAAGATTTGCAAAAGAGTTGGATTCAGCTCAAGGAAGAACGAAATACTTTTGAAGCCAGCTTCTATGCCAGTGAGAAGAAGGTTTTGGAGCTTACTCGTCGACTCCATGAAGAGCAGACTATCAACACCTACATCGCACCAAAGAGGATGCGCAACGTCTTTTTGCATTAGAATTTTGTATTTATTTGGCCCATGGGGCATTTATGTACTAACAAAATTCTTCTTAATATGACTTGTGTTCTTTTTGTTTGCAACAACTTTGAATTTCTGAAACCTTGAATGCATTACATGAATACATATCATTCATCATATGCATAAACAGGTCTTCACACCAGGTTTCCTTATCTCTCTGCTATTTATTTCAGCAAGATGGATATAGAGCAGACGGTCAAAGATCTACAAGCACAAAATTCGCAGTTCCAACAACTCCTCATGACCTTGGAAAAGGGTCAAGAGGACCTTAAAGCACTGTTAGAGAAGGAAAAAGATAAGGAGAAAAAGAAAAAAAGAGTTGGTGTGGCCACTATGGGAAGAAGATTTGAGAACCAAGCTAGAAGAGTCATGGATTTCCCCTCAACGTCTGATGAAGGGGTTGGCAAAGGAAAGGGAGTTGCGGTGCCCTCCGAGTCTGAGGATGAAGAAGAAGAAGAGGATGAAGATTACTCTGAGCAGTAGTACCCTCCTGCAGATGACAAGTATAAGAATCTAGAAGAGCGGTTGGAAGCTATGGAGGTACAAAGAGTGCATGGGCTCGATTTCGAAGAGCTAGGGTTGGTTGCTGGGATTGTGATTCCCCCTAAATTCAAGGTGCCTACATTTGCTAAATATGATGGTTTGTCTTGTCCGAAGATGCATTTGCGGTCTTACGTCAGAAAGATCCAACCTCATTCTTCTGATAAGGATATGTGGGTCCATTTTTTTCAAGATAGTTTGTCGGGTACACAATTGGATTGGTTCTACAAGCTTGAGAGGGCTGACGTACATAATTGGGAGGACCTGGCTGCTGCCTTCTACAGACAATATCAATATAATATGGATTTATCGCCTACTCATACTCAACTACAGAGTATGGGTATGGTCTCTAATGAAGGCTTTAAAGAGTATGCCCAGAAGTGGAGGGACTTGGCTGGAAGGGTGCAGCCACCTTTGTCTGAAAGAGAGCTTATTGATATGTTTTTGGGGATGCTGTCAGGTCCATTCTTTAATCACCTGATAGGGAGTTTTTTGGCAGGGTTCACCGAATTAATTCTGATTGGTGAAAGAGTCGAAGCTGACATCAAGAGCGGAAAAATTCAAAAAGATACATCTGCTTCTGCTGCCGTCAAAAAACCTTTTCCAGCCAAGAAAGAGGTGTCAGCTGTTTACTCTAAAAAAGGTCGAGGAAGAGTAGAGCGCCGACCAACGGTGGGGGCTGTAATGATCCAAAATACTGCAGCTGATCTGCCTAGAAACGATCAACCTAGAACCAACCAACAAAGAGGGGGAAGGCCTGCTAGGCAGTTCACCAAAATAAACATGATGCCTGCCCAGGTTCTTCCCCATCTCTTGAAGCTAAACCTTACAACCTTGAGAGATCTGCCACAAAATCCGAATACAACTTCTCTTTTTTACCATGCCAATGCTAAATGTGCTTATCACTCCGACGACATAGGGCACGACACCAACAACTGTTGGGCTCTCAAAAACAAGATCCAGAATTTAATATATACCAAGAAGGTGGAGTTTGACGCACCTGAGAAACCTAATGTGATGTCCTCTGCAATGCCAAAACATGGTCATAATGTCCATGCTATTGAAGAAGATCTTTATGTTGCTGTTGTTGATGACTTAATGACTCCATTGCCAATGATCAAGATGAATCTGTTGAAAGTCGGGATCTTCCCAGGCTGTGAAAAAGATTGTTACCATTGTTCGTTCCTACAATCCGACTGTCCTTTATTGAAGTCAGGCATCCAACGCATGATGGATAATTAAGAAATCCTCTTTAAGAAAACTCCTGTTACTCCTGTTACTCTTGTTACTCCAATTCCTATCAACGATGTTGCTATAATTACCATTTCCGAAAATCTTTCCAAGGTCTCCAAAAGACCTGTTAAGATTACACCCGATCCAAAGTGTGTACCTCTGAAGATAACAATGTCGGGGCCTATCCCATACAAGTCCAATAAGACAATACCATGGAATTATGGAGGAGAGATCTTCTACCACGGTGTTAAGCAGATTGAATCAGTGGAATAGAGTTCTGATGAAGAAACTCCTGACATAGGAAATATCGTGGGGACAAGTAAGATCACTCGTAGCGGAAGAATCTTCTCTCCGGAGATTGCTCCTCCAAGGGCAATCTTAGGACCCTCAAGTGCTCCTATGCCAGTCAAGATATCTGTGCGAAGTCCAATGATTGAAGAAATCGTTACTCCCAAAGTTGTACCCTCTGCTGTTACTGCTGACAAAGGTAAGGGGATCCAAGAAGTGCCCGTCAGAACGAGGGCTCAGCCTTTGGTCATCCCCGAGACCACTCAAAAGGAAATAGAGGAGATTTTAAAAATAATTAAGAAAAGCGACTATGATGTCGTAGAACAACTGGGGCAAACCCCTTCAAAAATCTCCATGCCGACCCTATTGCTCTGTTTCGAGGCTCATGCCAAAGCCTTGATCAACTTCTTGAAGACGGCCCACGTGCCTCAAGAAACCTCCACGGACCAATTCCAGGAGTGTGTAGCCAGCCTGACCACCGACAATGGTCTTGGCTTCTCTGATGCCGATCTAACATCTAAGGGAATAAAGCATAATAATGCGCTGCATGTCTCGGTGGAATGCAGAGGGACCACACTTGCTCACGTTCTGGTTGATACAGGGTCATGTTTAAATGTCCTGCCAAAGAAAGCATTGGACAGATTGGACTGTGAGGGTTTGGCCCTAAAGCCCAACAATATCATTGTTAGAGCCTTTGGCGGTTCTAAGAGGATGGTCCACGAGGAGGTGGACATCCCAATTAAGGTGGGAACAGAAATTTTCAACTCCACATTTTATGTGATGGACATTCGTCCTTCATATTCTTGATTGTTGGGAAGACCATGGATCCACAATGCTGGGACAGTCAATTCTTCTCTACACCAAATGCTCAAATACCCAGTCCAGGGTAAAATCATAATGATTCATGGTGAGGAGGAGTATATGATAAGCCATCTTAACTCTTTCCTCTATGTGGAGTTAGATGGTGAATTCATAGAAACACCTTTCCAACACTTTGAAGAGGTTTCTCCTGAAGTTGCGGTAGCTAAGATAATGACTTCTGTACCCATCATTACCAAGCCTTTGTCCCAGATGTCATCCCTTAAAGATGCGAAGGCTGTGATCGAGGAAGGAGGAAGTACAATGAGGGGTCAGCTACCAGATTTTCCCTTTAAGGTAGATAAGTTCGGCTTGGGTTTCACTGCTGCTAGTCAAAAGGCTGTGCGCCGCTCCCGCGCTGGAGGGCCACCATTAAAGATCACTCATCATGGAGTTCATGCTTTGGAAGATGTTGAAGATGAGAGCAACTTTGAAGATTGGATTTTCCCGACTATTGAAGGAGGACTGAACAACTGGGAGGCGAAAGAATTTGTTCCCATTACTTTCGTCAATCAGTAATTTATCTTTCGAACATTTATGTTGGTCTATAATAATTATTAAACAATTCGTACACTCTTTTTGCCTTGTGCCTTACCCGGGACATATGGGTCCATTTGTAAGGGTTTTGATTCTTCATTTTCATATGCCATTTTTAATGAATCATGGACGTTTTTCATATATAAACTTTTGTGTTCATTTTCTTTCTTTTTACATTTTATTTTGTTTAAAGGTGGCTATCCCTTACACACACCCACACTCACAAAATGCAGGTACCCGTCCACTCTGGATTCCATGGGTAACAATTCTACTATGGCCTTCAGTAACTCAGAAGATCTGGTCAATCATGCCGAGTACGAAGGTGATAAAGACTGTGAAGTTCCTGGAGTGTTGGCTAGACTTCCACAACAAGAAGAAAGGGCTATTCTTCCCCATGAAGAGATGTTAGAGACTATCAACTTAGGTACTGCTGAAGACAGAAAAGAGGTTTAAGTGGGTGCCAACCTAAAGCCAAATGTCAAAGAGCACTTAGTTCAACTGTTGAATGAATATGTTGAGATCTTCGCCTGGTCCTATGAAGATATGCTGGGACTCTATACAGATATTGTGATTCACCATCTCCCTATAAGAGAAGACTGTCCACCAATTAAATAGAAAGTCTGCCGAATGAGGCCCGATATGTCTGAAAAGATCAAAGCCGAAGTGATGAAGCAATTCAATGCAAGGTTCCTTGCTGTTACTTCCTATCCATAATGGGTTGCTAACATTGTGTCTGTGCCTAAGAAGGACGGAAAAGTGAGAATGTGTGTGGATTACAGAGACTTAAACAGGGCTAGCCCTAAAGATGACTTTCCACTACCGCACATTGACATCTTGATTGACAACACAACTCAACATAAGATATTCTCTTTCATGGATGGATTTTCGGGATACAACCAGATCAAAATGGCCCCCGAAGACATGGAGAAGACTACTTTTGTTACACAGTGGGGCACCTTCTTCTATAAAGTGATGCCATTCGGACTGAAGAATGTCGGGGCAACCTATCAGCGAGCCATGGTAGCTTTGTTTCATGACATGATACATCATGAGATCAAAGTCTACGTAGAAGACATGATAGCCCGTTCACAGACAGAAGAAGAACACCGCGACCATCTGCAAAAGCTGTTTGTTAGGTTGAAGGAGTATAAGCTCAGACTAAACCCTAACAAGTGTACTTTCGGAGTCAGGTCTGGTAAACTCTTGGGATTTATCGTCAGCAACAAAGGCATCAAAGTTGATCCTGCCAAAGTCAAAGCCATACAAGAAATGCCTGCCCCTCGCACTGAGAAGGAGGTCATAGGTTTCTTGGGACGCCTAAACTACATTGCAAGGTTCATTTCTCACCTAACATCTACCTGTGAACCAATCTTCAAGTTGTTGAAGAAAGATCAGGTGGTTGAATAGAATGATGACTGTCAAGTTGCTTTCGATAAAATTAAGGAGTATTTACTAGAACCTCCTATCTTGATGCCACCCATTGAAGGAAGGCCGCTAATCATGTATCTGACTATTTTGGATAACTCAATGGGGTGCATACTGGGCCAACATGACGAGTCTGGTCGAAAAGAGCATTCCAGTTATTACCTTAGCAAAAAGTTTACAGACTGTGAGACTCGCTACTCACTGCTCGATAAAACTTGTTGCGCTTTGGTATGGGCTGCTCGCCGGCTAAGGCAGTATATGTTGACACATACCACTTTGCTGATTTCTAAAATGGATCTGATCAAGTACATCTTCGAAAAGCCTGCTTTATCTGGAAGAATCGCTAGATGGCAAATGATCCTGATTGAGTATGATATCCAGTACAGGACCCAAAAAGATATAAATGGGAGTGTACTAGCTGACCATCTAGCTCACCAAGTTGTCGAAGATTACCAATCCATGAAGTTCGACTTCCCTGACGAAGACATTATGACATTGGACAACATTGAAGGTAACGGACCGTATGACGGACCTGAACAAGGATCCCGAGGGACCCTGTACTTTGATGGTGCTTCAAATGCACTTGGCAACGGTATCGGCGCAGTACTTATCTCTCCACAAGGTTCCCATACACCTTTCACCGCTAGACCCTGCTTCAGCTGTACCAACAACATGGCCGAGTATGAAGCTTGCATCCTTGGTCTCAAGGATGCTATTGACTTGGGAATCAAATCTTTGTTTGTGTTTGGGGACTCATCTTTGGTTATCAGTCAAATCAAAGGAGAGTGGGACACTAAACATCCTAATCTCATCCCATACAAAGAACATGTCCTTACATTGTTAACTCACTTCGAGCAGATTACCTTCGAGCACTTCCCGCGAGAAGAAAATCAGCTAGCAGATGCTCTAGCTACAATGTCTTCTATGTTTAAACTTAACTGGGATGATAAGGCTCCCCAAATTTCATCGAGCGGATGGTTGAACCTGCACATTGTCACGAGATTAATACCTAAGAAGTAGTGGACCAACCCTGGTTTCGCGAAATCAAAAGGTATATCAAGACTCGAGAATACCCTGAAGGAGCTTCAGTCAATGACAAAAAGTTCTTAAGGAGATTTGCTGCCAAGTTCTTCCTGAGCAATGGTATCCTATACAAGCGCAACCATGATTGCGTTCTGCTTCATTGTGTGGACAAGGTTGAAACTGAGCAGATTATGACTGAACTGCATAGTGGTGCATTTGGAACTCACTTGAGCGGACATACGATGGCTAAGAAGATTCTACGGGCAGACTACTACTGGTCTACCATGGAAGCTGACTGTCATCAATATTCCCGTACTTGTCACAAATTCCAAATCTATACGGACAAGGTACATATTCCCCCAGTTCCTCTCAATGTCCTAACAGCTCCTTGGCCATTCGCAATGTGGGGTATCAACATGATTGGAGAGATCAAGCCTACAACATCCAATGGACATAGCTTCATCCTGGTGGCTATTGATTACTTTACCAAGTGGGTCGAAGCAGCTTCCTTCGCCTCCGTTACAAAGAATGTGGTTGCCCGCTTCATCAAGCATAACCTCATATGCTGGTATGGTATCCCCGACAGGATCATCACGGACAACAGTACAAACCTGAACAACACTATGATCACCGCTCTGTGCGAGCAGTTCAAGATTCAACATCACAATTCATCTCCCTACCGACCAAAGATGGACGGTGTTGTCGAAGCTGCGAACAAAAATATCAAGAAGATCATTCAAAAGATGACAATCACCTATAAGGACTGGCATGAGATGTTACCGTTTGCTCTGCACGGATACCGTACCACGACGCGTACTTCAACTAGGGAAACCCCCTTTTCTTTGGTATATAGCATGGAAGTTGTTTTACCTATGGAGGTTCAGATTCCTTCCCTGAGAATCATGAAGGATGCTGGTTTGAGTGAAGACGATTGGATTCAGACCCGCTTGATCAGCTTAACTTGATTGACGAGAAGAGACTTACTGCTGTTTGTCATGGTCAGACATATCAGAAACGAATGATCAAGGCTTTGAACAAGAAAGTCAGGCGCCAGGTATATCAAGTCGGAGATCTTGTAATCAAGCGTATCATCTTGCCGCAAAGTGATACGAGGGGAAAATGGACTCCTACTTACGAAGGACCATTTGTGATCAAAAACATCTTTTCTGGTGGGGATATGATTCTAACCACCATGGACAGCGACGATCTGCCGCACCCTGCGAATGCAGACATAGTCAAAAGATACTACACATAAACGAGCCGACAAGTTGAAAACCCGAAAGGGCGACTTGGGAAAAAATGGGCATCCCGGTGAATCAAAAACCCGAAAGGGCGGTTCAGGAAAAAATTAGGGATAAACAAAAAAAAAATTTGTACACCCGGCAAGTTGAAAACCCGAAAGGGCAACTTGGGCGAAAAAGGGTTTCCCGGTGGATTGAAAAACCGAAAGTGCGGTCCAGACAAAAGTTAGGGAATTAAAGTGTATGACTGTGTCTCGTCGGATCACTTTAAGGATAATCTCTCCACGGACGAACTCCAAGCTTCTGATCAATCCAATCATCCGCGGACGAAGCAACGGACGAACAAGATACTCAGGGTTACAAAGGCTATAGCAGAATGGGAACCCCCTGGAATGTTCACACATAGCCATCTTTCTTTGTATAAATTTTTTCTCAATTTCATGACAACATTCTCTTACTAGGATGTCTGTCTCCTTTATACAAAATACTTACACCAAGTTAATACAAAGATACTTCCAAGTGCATGAAATTGTTTGCCTTTCCTTTCTTTTTTATACTTGTGTTTTATTTGAAAACGTCCAATGATTTATTAAATGAGCATATGAATTTGAATATAATCACTGCTTACAAAATAAAACGAAATGAGAAAGAATAATTACTGATAAGATGAAAGTATAGGAAGATGTCTTTAGGCTATTCCAGGAGGAGTCCCCTGTAGTACATCATCCATATCCCCAGCAGAGTTAAGTTTCAAGAATCCCCATCAGAGTTGAATTTTCAAACTCCCAATCCGCAGCGGAGCAAAACTTTGAACTACAAACCCTCAGTAAGGATGAAACTTTCTTCCCCAAACAGAGCCAAACCTTCAACCTTTGAACACCAGTGGAGACCATACAGTTTCCTGCAATTTCCCCTAAAGAGTTGCTTTAAAACCAGATATTTCCCCAGAGAGTTATTTTTGAAACCTTCTTCCTCAACGGAATCAAGTTTCCATACACGATCAAATTAGCACGTCATTAAGATCCCCAACAGAGATGAAACTTTGGGCTACCAAACCCCAGCGGAAACCATTCAGTTTTTCCCTGATACCCCCAACAGAACGAAGATTCTCATTCTTGAAGTCCCCAGTAGATTGGCATACAACCCAAACTCCTGATCTCCCCAGCGGTATAACTTCTCCCCACAGAGGTTGTCAGAGATTTCGAATCTCCAACAGCGGTCATAGATTTATTTTCCCCGACAGCGGTTAAAGATTTTATTATCTCCAGCTATCCAGGATTTATTTTCCTTAGCAAAACAACAAATCAGCTTACATGCGCATACATTACATTCATAAATCATGAGCATTGACAAAACACATATATTGCATCATACATTTCATGCAACATAACTTTGTGTTTCAACTAACATTCTACCCTTTTCAGGAAGAAATTAATAGCTACCTAAAACAGATATTCAAAACTCAGAAAACGGCTTAGAGATGCTCCAGATACGGATGCTTTTCTATTTTGTTTATTCCAATCAAGGGGCAGATTCCTGTTCCAGTTATAAAGCCTGGATCCAACCAGATTTTATCTTAATTATACTGAAACCCGAAGATCGACCGGAAAATAATTGAATCCCCTGCAAATTCTTCTGAAACCTGGACGTTGACCAAATAGGAAGTAAAGTACCATGAAGCCTGGATGTTGACCAGATAGCAATACAAGACTGTGACCAGATAACATTAAGGTATACTGTGAAACTTAGACGTTGACCAAATAACAGTTTACTCGGCCAATTACTTTGAAGCCCAGATTCAACCGGATATTAGTAGGCCCCGTAATCAAAGGGAAAACCGGAGGCGACCAGATAACCATTTGATCTCCTTCTGAAGACTGGTCGTTGACCAGATAGGAAGAAAGATATTGTGAAACCTGGACGTTGACCAGATAGTAATACAAGATTGTGAAGCCTGTATGTTGACCATATAACAGTTCACTGTCACCTCTTCAACCAAGAGATGACTCCCCAGTAGGATAACAAACGATTGAAGTTCTATTTCTACCACGACCGAGACCAACATTCCCCGGTGTAGTCCTCCTCAACAACAGGTATACGGCTCTCGCAAAGGATTCTCTTATGTGATCAATTTTCTTGGATGGAATCTTTAAAGCCCATTCCCTCAACTATATTTTGACGAGCGCAAATTTACGGGCACTCTAGTGTCCAATCCTCTTTTACCTTCGAGTCACGAAAGGCAAACTCCCCAATCTAACTCTTCAGGTTCAAGAAGATTGAACAGGGGCAGCTGTTGTACCACAAAATTTTCCCTCTCATTTTATCAAGATTTCCCCTTACAATACTCTTTGAACTCAAGATCAAGCTAGGGTTTGCTCTGCTCAAGATATCTCCTTGCACTGTTGACCTAAATTAAGGTTTGAGTTTGCACAAGGAATTTTGGAATTCTAATGCTCAATGTGACTTTCATATTTCATGTTGGACTTATAAGTTTTCTCATACCAAGTTTCAGGTTTTGAATCAAACTTTTGCCCAGTCAATTGGACAGTTGACCTAAAAATCAGCTGTATTGGGGAAAAAAGTGAATTGTGGCCAATTTACAGTCAAACCTCATAAATTTTTATCCACATCAACATTATAAGCTCATATGAACCATTTGATCAAGTTTGGACCACAACTCCTCAGGAAATTTGATCAGATCTTCAAAAGGGCAAAATGGTCATTTTTAGGGTTTTGACTACAGAAGGGAAATTTATGACTTTTCACCTAGCCAATGGCAAATTGGGTTCAAGCATGGGTTCAAGGACTCAATGGCATCATCTTGACCTATTCATAAGGTTCAAAAGATCTCAATTGCATTGGATTGACAGATGAATTTTCCAGTCAACTGATCAAAAATCAACTTTACACTGAAAAGTCAAATTTTGACTTTTTGGTCAAAATCAAGTGCCAAGGGTCATTTTTCATCAATATGTGTCAAAACATGAAACTTGTTCATCAAGAAACCCAATTTTGAAAATTAGGGTTTAAGTTTGAAAAATTTCATAACTTAGAACTTTTCTAAGTTATAAAATTTTCTTATTTTTCCCCAACTTTGCCCAATATTTTCACCATGATGCAATTGGATTCAAACAAAACTTCCAACATGAAAGTTGTAGTCCTCCACAAAGTCTATAACTTTTGTTCACAAAGTTTTCCTAAAAGAATCTTGGATCTCAAGTTATGATTTTTGGAACAAGGGTCCATGAAACTTTTAACTTAGTGAAATTTTGCCCTAGTTTAGGCAGGATTTTGACCTATCTTCATGACCATTTTTCACATAGTTCCACTTGTAATATCAAAATGAATTTCAAATATTGATTGTATAGCATGTTACAAGCTTTCCAAAATGTCCAAGAACTCTCCAAAATCATTTATGGTTAGGGAGAATCGAAGGTTTGAATTTGGCAAAAACTCACTTTTGATCCATGGCATTTTCATGTTGATACAAGTTGCAACTTCCATCCAGCATTGTTTGTACTTGATTACAGGTACCTAAACCCTTTCATACTCAATAATTAAATGCAAATCCATTGGTTTGAAGCTTTGTTCTGATCATTAGAGGATTACACAAGAGATTAATCCAAAAATAGCAAAAAGACAACATTGCCATTTTTGTCAAATTTGCTTTATGTCAAATTGCATTCTTGAGCCTTGAACCAAATCTTGTACAGCAAACCAAATCCACAAACTTGGGGCCAAGCTCACACAATGTATGCAGGGTTAGAGCTAGCCGGTACATGCCTACTCTTTGTCACTTCTCATTTTTTGCTTCATAACCAAGAAACTTGCAAAAGTCACATAACTTGCATATCTGTTATAACCAACTCTTGCAAGCATTAGTGACAAGTTTTGTACATTGCCTTGAGCCAGAAACACGAATTGTTGAACCCTCAAGCCTTCCAAAACACAAAATCACATTCTTCTTGCAAAACAGGGCACTCCCTGCAGTTTCACTTCCATCACACAAACCACTCGTGCGTTTTGCCCCAAACCTGTTCAAACACATTCCATATAACCTATCCAAGTTATCCCAACCATTGGACAGTGACTGTAACTCCATTTGCAAGCTTCACCATTTCTGTTTTCAGCTTGTGCAGGTTGAGTTCTACAAGCTTTCTCAAGCAAGTCCAAAGCAAACTAGGCATTGGGGAAGGTCAGAGGAAGTTCAGGCAAGCTCCCAAGAGCCTCAGGTCTCACTGAAAAGCTCCACATTGCCATACACGAGTTCATCTAAAACAGGTATTTGTCAACTTTCTATCTCTCTATTTAGGAATCATTAGGCTTAGGTTTGTGAATAAAAAATGTAGTACTCATAGCCCTGAATCTGTACATATGCTTAGATTTCATTTAAGTTAAACGTGTTAAGAGAATTTGATTCATGAACTTCCTGAAAAAGTTAGATCAGAAATTAGGGCCAGAGAAATTCTCTCTGGTGTTTGAGAGTTAGTTTGAGTTCTTTACATGGTTGGAATCGTCTTGAAAAATGCTATGACTTTGGTGTTATGAGTTTTTGCTTTAGAGCACGTATGCAAGTTTTCCAGATTTTGTACAGGGCGCGCGTTTTGTGAGTTTCAAAGGTTGAAGATGAAGCTGATATGGGCTGGGCTTGGTTTGGCTTTGTTTTTGACACCCCCTCTTTGCTGTTCATACCCCCCTGGCCCATTTCTTTATATTTTTGTATTTTCCTATTTACTTTTCATTTCTGATTTTATTTTATTATTTTCTAAACATAAAAAATATTAAAAAACATTTTCATAAATTTTCACATATTATTTTGTATTTTTTATTATTTTTTTAACATAAAAATAATTACTAGATAACATACTTTTATTTTATTTAATAAAAACTTGAAAATAATACATAAAAACATTACCCTTTTATTTTTATTATTTACATACTTAAATAATATTTTCTGATATATTTGTTTTTTTTTTTACACTTGAATATATTTTTATTTATTTTATTGTACATAAATAAATAATATTAATAAATATACTTTCTTAAAACAAAATTTAGGGTTTTTCCCTTAACAAAAATAACTTTTTATTCTCTTATTTTTTAACACATTAAAAATTATATTTTTTTATACACATAAAAATAAACACAAAAACATTTTTTTGCATATTCCTAATATTGTGTATATTCATATTTTATTGCTTATTTAAATATTGTTTATTTATCATTTGAGCAAAGAGATTCAATTTGGTTGTAATAACTTAGGGTTTTATTTTCTTGCAAATACTCCCCATTCAAAATTGTATGCCCCCCTTCCCATATCAAATGTTGTAATAGTGTAGATTTATTTTCCGCATTTTATGCTTTCAAATATGCCATGTTAGAGATTAGGGTTTGTATGCAAATGTCCAAAATCAAATCAAATAGCTTGACTAATACAAAGACAAAAAGCATGTAAATTGACAACACAATGCACACATGCACCCCTAGGGTTTCATCCACTTGTTGCCTTGAAAATGACCATGTTATGCATGTTGAGTATCTTGGCAAAACAAAAACAAAACAAAAGATCATTGTCCCTCGATGATGCTATCTTGGTTTCCTATACAAAATGATCTAGTCCCTCAAAAATTTGCTAAAGATACTTAGCACAATTGCTATCATGGTCAATACGATGACCCGCGCATGTCCCGTTTAACATCCAAATACAAGGTTATTTACCAAATGCAATTGTAAAACAACACTGTCAAAAGGGTTAAAAATGTGTAGAAAAGATCTTTGAGTAATATAGGATAGACAACTCTTAGTTACTCGATCAAAACTTGCAAAAACATCCTTGCTATTTTCAAACACACCTCACAACACAATTTTAAAACATTTTCAAAACCACACACAAAGCACCATTTCAAACAATTGAAAAGCAAAAGCAAGTGATCTAAACAAGTAACTAAGAGCCCATGGAAAACCATGAATGAAAAGGGTGCTAGCACCTTCCCTTTTCATAATCTACCCCCCGAACCCAAGAAAACATCTCAAAGGTCTTTCCTGTGCTTTTTGACCCTTTTTTTGGATAAAATAAAAAGTCGGTGGCGACTCTTGCTAAACTGAAACATTTGCAAACACAAACGCAAAACCTCAAGTCAGTTCTCCCACCGTATCACACTTACCTTAGGTGGGTACGAGCTCGTGCTCAGAAACTTGTGATGCCTTATCCCTCTATCCTACTAGTTATCATGGAACCTGTGGTTGAAGGAGATGTCCCACACACTGTCCTCCATCCCGACATGCCTACTTCTCCCGAAGACTTGCAAAATGGTTAGATTCAGATAAAGGAAGAACGAGATACCTTTGAAGCTCAATTCTACACTAGTGAGAAGAGGGTCTTGGAGCATACAAGGCAACTACATGAAGAGAAAAGTGTGAACACCTACCTTGCAACGAAGAGGATGCGTTCAGTCTTTTTATCATAGAGAGTTATTTTGTAAGCCCAAAGAGGCATGTTGTAATCATTATTGAACTAATTAATGAAAATTGACGTTTGTTCATTCTTTTGTCTATATAATTTTAAATTTCATAAATCCTTGAAATCATTTGCATATACATCTTCAATGCATCATAACATAACAGGTTTTCACACAACAGGTTTCCTTATCTTTCTGCTGTTTATTTCAGCAAGATGGATCTAGAGAAAACTGTGAAGTACCTTCAAGTACAAAACTCTCAATTCTAAGAGACTCTACTAGCCCTAGCCATGTGGAAACAAGATATGATGGCATTACTGGCAGCTAAAAAGAAGTCGAAGAGAAAAGCCCTAATCAATATCAGTAGAAGGTTCAAAGAGTCGATCCGTCAGATCCCGATAGTGGAAGACTCATTTGGGGAAGATGAAAATCAGATTGGAGAAGCTAGAAGTACCCAGGCTGGGTGCATCAACGATCAAGCGTCTGATGAGGATGATTACTTTGATGAGCAATATCCTCCCGCCGATGTCAAGTATAAGCAATTAGAAGATAGATTGAAGGCCGTCGAGATTCAAGCCGTCCCCGGTTTGGATTTTGATGATTTGGATTTGATATCCGGGGTTGTCATTCCTGACTGTGATACGGTGGGAGAACTGACTAGGGTTTTGCGTTTTGTTTTCGCAAATGTTTCGGTTGAGCAAGAGTCGCCACCGACTTTTTATTTTATCCTAAAGGAAAGGTTTAAAAAGCACAACAAAAACCTTTGAGATTTTTCTTGGGTTCGGGGAGTAGATTATAGGAAGGGAAGGTATTAGCACCCTTTCTATCCATGGTTATCCATGGGCTCTTAGGTACTTGCTTAGATCAACTTGCCTTGGTTTTTAATTGTTTGAAATGGTGCTTGGTGTGTGGTTTTGAAAATGTTTTGAAAAGATGCCTTGTATAAGCTACCCTTGTAACAATTCTTTACTCGAATGTTTTACAAAAAGGTGTCTTGTCTTTTGAAAAGATGTTTCAAGGTTTTTTTGAAAGTTTATTTTGAAAGTGTTTGTGAAGTGTGGTATGAAATTAGGCAAGTGTTTTCTTTGCAAATTGACAAGTACCTAAGAGTTATCTACCCTAAAGTTTTCTCAAAGATTCTTGTTATGTTTTAAACCTTTTGACAATTTTGTTCCACCATTGCATTTGGTGGACAATCTTGTATTAGGAGGTGAAAGGGACGGGCGCGGGTCATCGTTTAGACCATAATTGCAATAGTGTTAAATGTCTTTGGGCAATTTTTCTTTGAAGGGATTTGATCATTTTAGGCAACTTTTTGAAAGCGTCATCGAGGGACTTATGATCATGTGATTGTTTGTTTTACCCAAAGAAACCCAACATGCAATATGGCCCAATTTATTTGAAGGCAACAGAGTGGAATACCCTAGGGGTGCAAGTGTGAGATGTGTTGTCCATTTTCATGCTTGTTTATCTTGAGATTAGGTCAAACTATTTTGTTCGTTTTATTCGCATACAAACCCTAATTCTAGCATGGTATATTTAGAAAGCGTTAAAATGCGAGAAATAAAATTCCTACACTATTACAACACAATAATATGGGGAGGGGGGTACAAATGTTCAAATGGGGGAATATTTAGACAAGAAATTAAATCTAGCTATTACATCATTTTCTTTGAATATTTACAATATAATTAAAAGCATAAATTAAATAGAAATAAAACAAATATGCAAGAATGCAAAAAAAGTTTTTTATATGTAAAAAAGAGGTATTATTTATGTCACAAAAATAAAAATAAAAGTATTTTTTGGAGTATTTTCATTTTTAGGTCAAAACCCTAGTTTATAAAATAAAATGCATTATTTATTCAATATATACTATATTTATTATTTACATACAAGAATAAAATAAAAATGAAGTCTAATTGTGAAAAATGTATTTTTAATGTTAAATATTACTAAAATAAAAATATGTATATTTTTGGTATTTTATCCTAAGTGTATTAATATATATATATATATATATATATATATATATATATATATATATATATATATATATATATATATATATATATATATATATATATATATATATATATATATATATATATATATATATATATATATATATATATATATATATATATATATATATATATATATATATATATATATATATATATATATATATATATATATATATATATATATATATATATATATATATATATATATATATATATATATATATATATATATATATATATATATATATATTATTTACAAAATATATTAAATATACACAAAATAATAATATTTAATTTTTTCATAAAAAAGTATTTTTATACAAAATGTTTCAAAAGGGAAAAAAAATAAAAATCATAAATATAATATGTTTACATTATTTTTTCTAATATTTCTAAATAAATAATAGTATATATATATATTTGTGTATAAATGTCCATATAATCAAATAAATACTTAAAAAATGCAAAAATGGTGTAAAAATGATTTTTCAAGTTTTAAACATTATTAGAAAAAATAAATGAGTCAAAATGAAAAAAGAAAAATCAAAAAAACATTAAATCAAACAAATGGGCTAGGGGGGTATGAATCACAAAATATGGTGTAAAAAGCAGAACCAAAGCTGGCCCAGCCCATGAGGCACCTTCTTCAACCTCTGAACAAAACTATTCAAAAAACGCGCGCAAGAACCTTCATTCGAATATCCTGATTCCTTGATTTTTTGAACAAACTTCCAACATAAGAAATGTTAAGCATTGAATCACGATTCTAAATATATAAAAAACTCGTCCTAACTCTCAGAAATGAGAGAGAATTTTAACAATCCCAAATCCTGACCTAAGTTTTCTGCCATTTTCAAACCTTAAATTCTCACAGC
Organism: Vicia faba; assembly: GCA_948472305.1. Taxonomy (NCBI): domain Eukaryota; kingdom Viridiplantae; phylum Streptophyta; class Magnoliopsida; order Fabales; family Fabaceae; genus Vicia; species Vicia faba. The sequence continues at coordinate 628,460,598 of OX451735.1, read as the reverse complement.
TCAAGCAAAAGAAATGAAAAGTAAAAGCATGTACAGGTTCAGTGGCATGAGTAGAACATTCCTTATTCACAAACTTAGAGCTAATGATGCCTATACTAAGAGTTAGAAGTTCACCAAAGTACCTGTTCAGTTGAAGTTCTATCTGGAAATGGGGAAGCTTTCAGTGCAAGATAATGGTTGGTATAGCTTCCTTGAGGGGTGGTGATGTTGTTCCAATATTTACTTTTCCTTGAGACACCTTGAATCGAGCTGTAGAACTTCAACTGCAAAATGAAAAAGTGAAAATGGTGGAACTTGCTAGAGGAATTAAAGATCGTGTTTTAGGTCTTGGTTAGCTTGCACTGATGCTAGGGAATGTGTGTGAACTGGTTTGGGCAAGAAAGCTTGAGAGGAATGAAAGATGGCACTCAAACTGCAGGCCTTGCCCTGTTCTTGCAGTTTGAAGGTGATTCTGGGATTGGGAGTGTATGAGGGATGTTAGGGTCGTGTACTAGCTTGGTTGGGATGTCCTGGATGTGTTTTACAAGTTTGCTTAAGTGTTTGTAAGCTGATGTGAGAGTTGTCTTACAAAATGCCAAGTTACTTACACTTTAAGCAACAAATGCCCAAGTTGTGTTCTAGGTCAGTAGAGGCCCCCTAATGTGCTGCATAATCTCTCCTTGATCAGAGTGTTTTGCTCATAATCTTGTGCCAATTAGATCTCATTTGTACTTGTTGGATTTTCAATTGGACATAAAGCTTAACTTTTCAAAAATGGTTATTTTGCTTTTTCCATAAATGGATTAAACTTGTATGTAATGCTTGAACTCAAAGAACAATGCTTTAGCACAATGAACATGCATTAAATTAATGAGTGTTGGATGGTTTAAGGACCTGTAATATAGCACAAACCAAGCTGACTTGCAAATGGCATGAGTTATGAAGATGTACATGACCAATTCAAAAGTGAGTTTTTGCCATATTGTGAAATTCGATTCTCTCAAGTTATGAGATTGTTTGAGAAGTTCTTGGACATTTTGGAAATCTTGGAATGTGTACTACAATCCATATTTGAAATGCAAATTGAAATTCCAAGTGGAAGTGTATGGAAAATGGCCTTGAAGTTGGGTAGAAAACCTTGTCAAAATAGGTTAAAATTTCACTAAATTAAGAATGGTTTAGTGCCCTTATTCAAAAATTTGTAACTTGCGATACAAGCCTTATTTGGGAAAACTTTGTGAATCAAAGTTGTAGATTATGCAACAAGCTATAACTTTCATGTTTTGACTTTTGTTTGAATCCAAATAAATCTTGGTGAGAAAGTGGGGCAAAGTTGGGAAACAATTAGGGTTTTTCATAACTTAGAAAAATTCTAAGTTATGAAAAATTCTCATTTCTAACCCTAATTTGCATTTTTTGATTTCTTGGTGAACAAGTCTCATGATTTGGCATGTTTGGATAAAAAATGAATCTTGACTCTTGATTTTGACCAAAAAGTCAAAGTTTGACTTTTCAGTATACAGTCAAAATTGATCAATTGACTGGGAAATTCAACTGTCAATCTTGTTTACTTGGGATCTTTTGAGTTTTTTGAGCATGTCAAGATAATTCCATGGGGTCCTTGAGTCCATATGTGAGCTTCGTTTGCCATTGGCTAGGTCAAACAGTCAAAAATTGCCTTTGTGCAGTCAAAACCCTAAAAATGACCATTTTGCCCTTTTGGTGATCTGATCAAATTTCTTATGGAATTGTGATCCAAACTTGATCAAATGGTTCATATGAGTTCATAATGTTGATGTGGGTCAATTTTCATGAGGTTTGACTGTCAATTGGCCACAATTGACTTTTTCCCCAATACAGCTGATTTCTAGGTCAACTGTCCAATTGACTGGGCAAAACTTGAAATCAAGACTTGAAACTTGATGTGGATAAACTTATGGGTCCAATATGAAGCAAGAAAGTTATCTTAGGCATTTTAGGTCAAAACATCTTTGTGCAAACACAAACCCTAATTTGGGTCAGCAGTGCAAGGAGAAGTCTTGAACAGATGAAACCCCAATTGGACCCTGATCTTCAAGGGCTTTGTGATGAGAAATCAATGAGAAATGGGAGGGCAAATTTTGGGGTACAACACTGACAAATTCAAAATAACAGTCTTTGCAAATTGCGATGGGGTTTCCTGTCCAAAACTTCACCTGAAATCTTATGTGCGCAAGATACAGTCGCACACCGCTGATAAGAAACTCTGGGTTAACTTTTTTTAAGAAAGCTTGGCCGGAATGCAACTAGAGTGGTTTTATCAGTTAGACGGTTCCCGTATCAATACATTGGAAGATTTAGCCACCGCATTCTACCACCAATACCAATATAATGTCGACTTGGCGCCGACAAGAGTTCAGTTGCAAGATATGACAATGGGGAAGAATGAAGGGTTTAAAGAATATGCACAAAAGTGGAGAGACCTTGCCGGTAGGGTTCAACCACCTTTGACTGATAGGGAGCACATTGACATGTTTATGGGCACCTTATTTGGTCCATTCTTTAACTTATTGGTTGGTTGTTATTCTTCCGGTTTCATCGAGCTGATTTTAACCGGAGAAAGAGTTGAAAGCGGCATCAAAAGCGGGAAGATTCCCATGGCATCTGCCTCCACTTCCAATCCTGTAAAGAAACCTTTTGCTGCAAAGAAAGAAATAAATGGTTTGTATGGGCAAGGCCCCGTACCAAGAAGGATGACTTTCTGTCTGTTAATGTTGTCTGAATCTCCAATCCAACTCCTGCTCAAAGACCATCTGCAAATCATCAATGGTTTGAAACTCCGAGAAGAAAATTCATGAGGATAGGAATGTCACTATCCCAAGCCTTACTACACTTGCTAAAGGATAATTTGGTGACATTACGCAATCCTCCTGCCAGCCCAGATACCTCTTCACCAATGTACAACCCGAATGCTAAATGTGCATACCACTCAAGTAGCCCCGAGCATGAGACTGACCAATGTTGGGCCCTGAAGAATAAAATTCAAGACTTGATAGATAACAATACTATTGAATTTGATCCTCCTCCAACTCTGAATGTAATCACCACGCCTATGCGAAATCATGGCAAGGGTGTTAATGTTGTTGAAGATACCATTTTCGTTGCCTCTATCAAAGACTTGACTACTCCATTGAACATCATCAAAAAGAATCTGTTGAAAGCGGGATTTTTCCTGGTTGTGTGAAGGATTGTGTTTGCTATGCCAAATAACTCAATAGATGCGAAGGGCTGAAGGAAGGCATTCAACGCCTGATGGATAGCCACAAGATCCTATTTGAGAAGACTCCGCTTGCCAAAAGTTTGACTAATAAATATGAAGATATCTCCATTATAACCATCTCAAATAAGCCTCTTAGGATCTCCTCCAAAGGTCCTATCAGGATTTCAAATGAACCAACTGTTGCTCCCATAATAATTACCAATCTCGGACTAATTCCCTACTTTTCAAACAAGGCAGTGCCATGAAACTATGGTGCTGAGGTATTTTACCATGGGATAAAATAAGACGCTTGGATTGAAGAAGACAAAGTTGATGGTATTGGTAACATAATTGGCTCAAGTAAGGTAACCCGAACTGGGAGAATATTTTCACCCAATATCTCACCACCAGTTGTTACAAAGGCACCCATCCGCATCACTGCTTCTAGGCCAAGTACTTATGCAAGAGGGAAGAAGAAAGTTGTTGAGCCAGTTGTGACAGAAGTACCCGCAAAGGACATTGCTGATGGAGAACCTTCCGCTCGTGAGATGGACGAGATCTAGAAAATCATAAAAAGGAGCAATTTCAAGATTGTGGAACAGTTGGGGAAAACACCTTCGAAGATTTCTATGATGTCTTTACTACTCTATTCCGATGCTCATGCTCGGGTGTTAATCAAATTCTTGAAGAAGGCTCATGTCCCTCACGAGACCATAACTGACCAGTTCGAGAATTGTGTGGCGAGCTTGACGGCCGATAATGGTTTGGGATTCTCAGATGCTGATCTGACACCGCTTGGGAAGAACCATAACAAAGCTCTACATGTTTCTGTCGAGTGCAAGGGGACCACCCTAGCACATGTGCTGGTCGACACTAGTTCTTCTTTAAACGTACTACCCAATGTGGCATTAGACCGCTTAGACTTTGAAGATTTAGTCTTGAAACCAAGTGATATCATTGTGAGGGCCTTCGATGGATCAAAAAGGACAGTTCATGAAGAGGTAGATCTTCCAATCAAGGTGGGCTCACAAATTTTCAACTCCACCTTCTACATCATGGATATCCGTCCTGCCTATTATTTTTTGTTGGGTCGCCCTTGGATCCATGGTGCTGGGGGCAATAACCTCAACTCTCCATCAAAAGCTCAAGTATCCGGTCAAAGGAAGAATTGTCAGTGTCTGTGGAGAGGAAGAGTTTATGGTAATCCACCTCAACTCTTTCAAATATGTGGAGATGGATGGGGAATTCATAGAGATCCCGTGTCAACCCTTTGAAGTTATGACACCAATGGTTGCTGCTACCAAATGTTCCTCTGATATGTCCAAAGCTGCTAAGGCCGTGCCGAAGATGGTTTCAGTCAAAGATGCTCGTGTTGTAGTTAAAGAAGTAAGTTGTGATACTTGGGGGAAAATCTTCGAGATACCATTCAAAGCAGACAAATTTGGTTTGGGTTTCACCGTCGAGGCTCAAAAGGAAGTGAGGCGTGCTCGTGCAGAAAAGCGCTCTCTCCATATTGGAAGCCACGAGGTCAACGCTATAGGTGATTCTGATGATGAAGTTGCATTTGAAGATTGGGTGTATCCTACTACAACGGAGCTCAAGAATTGGCTTGCAAAGGACTTCGTTCCCATCTCCTTCATTGAGGAGTAATCTACTAGTTTATTACTTTTTATCAATTCATGAACATTTTGTCTGTAATATTTAACAATGACTTTTATGCCATGTGCCTGGCCCGGGGCACTTTGGTCCATTTGTCAAGGGTTTATTTATGTTCATTTTATCATATGATCATTCAATATAAATCATTGGACTCTTTTGCATTCAGATCTTTGTGTTCATTGTCTTTCTTTTCCTTCAAATACATTTTTCAAAATAGCCATGTATCTTTCATGTACACACACACACACACACACCCTTGCAGGTCCTCATCCACTCTGGATCTTATTGCCAATGACTCTACTATTGCCGACTATGATTTTGAATGTCCAATTAACCAAGCCGAAGACGAAGGCAAGGAATATAGTGAAATACCAGGAGAACTAGCCAGACTTCTATTACAAGAGGAAAAAGCTATTCAGCCGCACGAAGAGTCAGTTGAAGTCATCAATCTAGGTACCGAGACAAACAAGAAAGAGGTCAGGATTGGCGCTAACCTGGAAAGTAATGTCAAAAGCAGATTGGTTCAGATGTTGCATGACTATATGGAAGTGTTTGCCCGGTCGTATTAAGATATGCCAGGGTTAGATACTGACATCGTGCCGACAAAGGAAGACTGTCCTCCTGCAAAAAACAAAAAGTTCGTCACATGAGGCCTGACATGTCTGAAAAGATAAAAGCTGAAGTGATGAAACAATTTGATGTAGGATTCCTATCTGTGATATCTTACCCCCAATGGGTTGCAAATGTGGTGCCAGTACCGAAAAAAGATGGAAAAGTTTGTATGTGCGTAGACTATAGGGATCTGAATAGGGCAACGACTATAATCAAATTAGGATGGCTCCTGAAGACATGGAGAAGACCACTTTTGTTACGCAACGAGGCACCTTTTGCCACAAGGTCATGCCGTTCAGACTAAATAATGTAGGGGTAACATATCAGAGGGCTATGTAGCTTTGTTTCATGACATGATTCATCATGAAACAGAGGTATATGTGGATGATATGATTGCTAGATCACAAACTGAAGAGGAACATATCGATCACCTGTACAAGCTATTCGAGAGGTTGAAAAAGTACAAGTTGAGGTTAAATCCTAACAAGTGTACATTTGGAGTACGATCTGGAAAGCTTCTAGGTTTTGTTGTCAGTGGTAAAGGCATCAAAGTCGATCCTGCCAAGGTAAAGGCCATCCAAGAAATTCCAGTCCCCCACTCTGAAAAAGAAGTTAGAGGATTCTTGGGTCGTCTCAATTACATCGTCCACTTCATATCTCATTTGACCGCTACTTGTGAGCCAATCTTCAAACTCTTGAAGAAAGATCAAGTAGTCAAATGGAATGATGAATGACAAGTTGCCTTCGACAAAATCAAAGAATATCTGCAAGAACCTCCTATTCTCATGCCTCCAGTTGAAGGAAGACCATTGATCATGTACTTGACAGTGCTAGAGAACTCTATGGGGTGTGTTTTGGCCAACATGACGAGTCTGGCCGAAAAGAGCATGTTATTTATTACTTGAGCAAAAAGTTTACCGACTGAGAAACCAGATATTCACTGCTCGAGAAAACTTGTGGCGCTCTGGCATGGGCTGCTCGTCGGCTAAGATATTATATGTTGACTCATACCACTCTACTGATTTCTAAGATGGATACAATCAAGTAGATCTTCGAGAAACCTGCCCTTTCCAGACGGATAGCAAGATGGAAAATGATATTGCTGAGTACGACATTCAATACACAATGCAAAAGGCCATCAAAGGAAGCGTACTAGCAGATCATTTGGCCCATCAAGCTGTCGGTGATTATCAGTTTATGAACTTTGACTTCCCGGATGAGAGCATCATGCTAGTGACCGAATGCGCGAAACCTGGACCGTATGACGGACCTGAACAAGGATCCCGATGGACTATGGTCTTCGACGGGGCTTCCAACACCTTCGGTAACATAATTGGTGTTGTGATCATCTCCCCTGAAGGTGGCCACACACCTTTCACTGCCAGACTATGCTTCGATTGCACGAATAACATGGCCGAGTACGAAGTGTGCATTTTGGGTCTGAAAGCTGCCATTGACTAGAGGATCAAGTATTTAAATGTGTTAGGAGATTCCGCTCTAGTGATCATCCAAGTAAAAGGAGATTGTGACACTAAGCACCCTAATCTTATCCCTTACAAGGAACTTGTGCTATCCCTGATTCCCTACTTCTAAGAGATCACCTTTTAACACTTCCCTAGGGAAGAAAATCAGTTGGCTGATGCCTTGGCAACCTTGTCTTCAATGTTCAAGGTTAGATGGGACAACGATGCTCCTATGATTACCATTGAAAGATTCGACGAGCCTGCGCACTACTGTGAGCTTGACACTAACACAGAAAATCCATGGTACCATAAGGTGAAGAAGTACCTTGAAGCACAAGAGTATCTTGAGGGAGCATCCATCAATGATAGAAAGTTCTTACGGAGATTTTCAGCCGAATTCTTCTTAAGTAACGAAATTTTGTATAAGCGCAACCATGACTCTACTCTACTCTGATGTGTGGACAAGAAGGAGGCAGAGGAAATTATGGAAGACATGCATGATGGTCGTTTTAGTACTCACTTAAGCGGACATACGATGGCCAAGAAGATCCTGAGAGCTGGCTACTATTGGTCAACAATGGAGACTTATTGCCATAAACATTCGAGGACTTGCCACAAATGCCAAATCTATGCTGATAAGGTCCATGTGCCTCCTATCCCTCTGAACGTCATGACTGCTCTGTAGAAATTTGCAATGTGGGGCATTTACATGATTGGAGAAATCAAGCCCACCGCTTCCAATGGACGTCGCTTCATTCTGGTCGCTATTGATTATTTCACCAAGTGGGTCGAAGCCGCCTCTTTTTCCTCAGTCACAAAGAATGTGGTAGCCAGATTCATCAAACATAACCTCATCTGCCGCTACGGTATCCCCGAAAGGATCATCACCGACAATGGGACTAACCTCAATAATGCTATGATTACTGAACTTTGCACTCAGTTCAAAATCAAATATTACAATTCTTCTCCATATAAACCTAAAATGAATGGCGCAGTCGAAGCGGCCAACAAAAACATTAAGAAGATTATGCAGAAGATGGTAGTAACCTACAAGGATTGGCATGAGATGTTACCGTTTTCTCTTCATGGCCACCGTACTTCAGCTAGAACATCAACTGGGGCAACTCCCTTTCCTTTGGTCTATGGCATGGAAGTTATTCTGCCAGTGGAAGTTCAGATTCCCTCATTAAGGATTATGAATGAAGCAGGTCTAGGCGAAGAAGAGTGGGTTCAGACAAGATTGGATTAGTTGAACTTGATCAACGAAAAGCGACTGACTTCTGTTTGTCACGGTCAGACGTACCAAAAACGTATGATCAAGGCTTTCAACAAAAAGATCAAGCCTCGAGTATATCAAGCTGTTGACTTGGTGATAAAACGCATCATTCCGCCACAAGGTGACCCCAGGGGAAAATGGAATCTCACCTACGAAGGGCCATTTGTTGTCAAGAGAGTGTTCTCTGGAGGTGCCATGATATTGACTACCATGGACGGTGAAGACTTCCCACATCCTATAAACACAGACATAGTTAAAAAATACTACGCATGAAGGACCCGCTAGGTTGACACACCTAGGCAAAATAAGGGCATCCTAGAAAACCAAAAGGTTTGGGCAAAAATTAGGGATATATGCAAAATATTCTACACCCGGGAAGTTGAAAACCCGAAAGGGCGACTTGGGAAAAAATGGGTATCCTGGTGGGCTGAAAACCCGAAAGGGCGGTCCAGGAAAAAGTTAAGGATTGAAAGCATATGACTATTTCACGTGGAATCACCACAGTCAACTTTATCACCAAGGTACGAGTTTAAACGGTCCAAGATCAATCCAATCAACTTCTGTCAACGGCAAGGGGAATTCAAAGACATTGGGGCAATAGTATAGTTGGAATGCAATGATATCATTTCCATATGGCTATTTGTTTTTGTTTTCAATCTTTGTTTTCCTTTCGACGATTTCCTCTTACAAGGATCTCCGTCTATTTGTACAAAAAATGCCTATTTACACGCAAAATATCAATACAAACATACTTTGAAGTACAAACTTTCTGTTTTTGTTTTGAATGCAAAAAATGTCCAATGACTAAAATTAAACGATCATATACATGTGAACATAATTAAAACTAGTTGGCACATGTGTCCTGCTAAGCAGCAACAAGCATATTTTTAATGTATGGAATATCCCCACAGAGTTATTTCATTAGCATTATCCCCACAAGACGGCTACGATAAACCAATCCTCAACAAAGTTGCTCACAAAGTCTCTTTGCATAGGTTGATCTCCAACCAGAGTCTCAATATCTTGACAGCTCTCTCCCAGCTAAGTTGATCCTACAAGAAGAAGCCTTATAGATCTCTTCCTCAAAGAACACACCTCATCAGCAGTTCATCAAGTATTCTTCAATAGGGTTTATTTCCCCAACAGGGATTATTTCCCCAACAAACAACATACAACAATCAATGAACAACAAAATCTCCCGGTATAGTCTATCTTCCCCATCTGAGTCTGTCTTTCCCAGCTGAGTCTTTCCTCTCCAGCATGAGTTTTCCTTTCAGACTATTACAAATCAGAGGGCCACAACTCCTAATCCCCAGTAAAGTCGTCAACAAAACCTTTACTATCTCCAAAAGATACTATGAATCATGAAGCATGGACCCAACCAAATAATAGTGTAACTTTCAGAAACTATGAAGCCTGGACCCGACCAGATAATAGTTCAACTCTTCAAGATATTGAAGAACCTGGACTCAACCAGACTAGGGTTTAACTTCTTTTCCCTAGTAGAGTTTGCCTCCACCCCAACAAGTTATTGTGAATACTGGATCCGACCAGATATCAATTCAATTCCATCTTTTCAAGTGAGTTATTGTGAATCCTGGATCCGTACAGATAGCGATTCCCTTCAAAAGTTTATTGTGAAACCTAGAATTCGACCAGATAACAACTAAGTTCCAAGCAAGTTACTGTGAATCCTGGACCCAACCTGATATCAGTCCAACCTTATCTCTTCAGACAAGTTTATTGTGAATCCTGGACCCGACCAGATAGAAATTAACTTCATCCACTTCAGAAATCTACAAAGCCTGGAATCCGACAAGATAGCGGTTTAATGTTATTAAATTACTATGAAGCCTAGATCCGACCATATATCAGTTAAACTTCGTCTATTCAAGCAAGTTATTGTGAAGCCTGGACCCGACCAGATAACAACTAGCTACAATCCCCAGCAAGCCACTATGAAGCCTGTACCCGACCAAATAAAAGTATAATTTTTCAAAAAACCATGAAGCCTGGACCCGACCAGATAGTAGTTACCACTTTAAGTTATTATGAAGCCTAGACCCAACCAGATAACAAGTTCAAGTTTAAGAAATTTTCTGCGAAGTCTGGAATCCGACCAGATAACAGTTAATTGATTATTCCCCAGTAAGTTGCTGTGAAGCCTGGATTCGACCAGATAGCAATTGACTTCCTCATCCTCGGCAAGTTGTGAAGCCTGGACCCGACCAGATAATAGCTAACATGAAGAAGTGAAAAACACAAGAAGGGGGGCTTGAATTGTAAAACTGAAAATCAATGCAATGAACACGATATTTTTATCCTGGTTCGTTTGATCTCAAACTACTTCAGTCCACCCGTCAAGGTGATTTCGCCTCTCTCCAAAGAGGTCTTAATCCACTATATTCAATTGAATATTACAATCTGCTTTAACAACTGCTAAAGCCTTCTTGATGCAAACCACAAACCAGTTTGTCAAGGAATCACTTTCTTACAAAGACTTGAAATCTAGGTGTGTGAATGTTTTCTACAAAACTGTTTATCACAACTGTGATACTACATAACTTAAGCTTATGGAAACTAGATTGCTAAAATAATTGAGTAAGGAATTTTGGAGATTTTAGCAAACTGAGAGTAAGGAAGATGATGATTAGCTTTTAGGCGTGTAAATTGATGTAGAGCATTAGCCAATTCAATCTTCATTGACTTGTTTATATAGCATTGGAATTGGTGAACGTTGGAGCCATAATTCTGTTTCAATGCCAATAACAGTCTTTCCTTATTAAGCAGATCTTGTCTGGAATGATGCCGTTGGTAATAACTCATCTTGAATGCACAGTACCGTTGCAACTAAGGTGTGTTCTGGATTTGGCTCATTCTGACGCTGCTTAAGTGCTGATGAACTGTTGTTGTCTTTATCAGAGTTCAGAGTGTTGAGCGCAGTTCTGTTCATCAAGCTTCAGCATAAGCGTGAGTTGTTCTTCTAATTATGGTATCTGATATAGCATCTTCTGATGCTGATGTTGATATCCAATATTCTGATGCTGATTATGATGTTCTCATGCTGATACCCATCAGAGTTTCTGTAAAACAGAAAGTAATTTTTAGGTAGCAAATAGTTCTTACATGAATCACATAATTAATATATCTTTTCATTTTGTTATCATCAAAACTTAAACTTAGGGTAGTAGATTCAAACTTTGTTCTAACAATCTCCCCCTTTTTGATGATGACAAAAACTAGATATTTTTTAATTGAAAATAGCGTGAAAAAGTATCAGAGATAACTAAATGATAAGTTGCATCAGAATTAAATAAGGAGTTATCAAAGATAAGGGATAAAGAGATATCAGAGATAGGATCGGAGATACTCCCCCTGAATTTATTACTTCCCTTTTTAATTCAGAGAGTCTTCAGGATCAGATCTTTATTGAATTTGAACATCAGAATGTTAGAGTTTCAGATCAGAATATCAGAGCTTTGACTGTCAGAACTTCATATCAGAATATCAGAGCTTTGCTTTGGATCAGAGTATCAGAGTTTTGGGCTTCAGTGTATCAGAGAGCATTCTTGTACCTGTAGACTTATGCAAAAACAGAAAACATATTCAAGTATATCAGAGTTAGAATGTTTGAGACTTTTTGTCTCAGTAATCCGTTATTGAAAAATATCATTCTTGTTTCAGATTAGAATATTAGAGCTTTGCTTTGGATCAGAGTATCAGAGTTTTGGGCTTCAGTGTATCAGAGAGCATTCTTGTACCTGTAGACTTATGCAAAAACAGAAAACATATTCAAGTATATCAGAGTTAAAATGTTTGAGACTTTTTGTCTCAGTAATCCGTTATTGAAAAATATCATTCTTGTTCTCCCCCTTTTTGTCAGCAATCAAAAAGTGTAAGTGATGTGCTAAAACGATCAGAGCAGAAAAACTGTTATATTAAAATATTCAGATCCAGACAAAACAGTACAAAAGATATGCAAAGAAAAACATTGAAAATATCATGAATGAAAAACTAAGGTTGGGGAGGAAAGCGTGTGAACAGAGTCTCCAGCATTGCCTTAATCTGATCAGTAGTTTCAGTCTACTTGTGCACCATGCTGACTACTGTATCTATCTTGCTATCTTGCACGTCCATCCTTTCCTTCATCTTCTGATCATTTTCATCCATTCTTTGCTGCAGACGCATATCATTCAGCTTTAGTTCTTCCAGAATCTGCCTGTCCAAGGCAGCTTGAGAAACATCAGAAGCAGGGAGCTTTTGAGAGCTTTCTGCAACATCTTCAGCTTGTCTGACCTCTTCAGCTTGAATAGTCTGATCTTCTGCTTGCTGAACTTTTGAAGCTGGGCGCTTCTCAGACCATGGCTCACTATCTAGAAGGAGCACGTCTTTCTGTGGCAGCTGACTTTCAACTTCCTTCAGCAGCTTGCTGAAGTTTTGTTGTGCCTGCTCATAGTTGATATCTTGCAACTTGAGGGCTTCAGCACGTACCCATATTCTGAAACGTGTCCAGAGCTCGTCTGAGGCAGCAGGATCAATCATTCCAGGACAGACTTGCTTTAGAGAAGCAATCCATTGCTGCAAACCTGTTTCAAAATTCACAATGCCAGAGACAACATCTGGCTGTTTTGGTTTTGGAATGGCTATTTTGTGTTTGAGATCAGCAAGACGGTCAAGGATTGTTAAATCGATGAAGGTCCTGCTGGGGTCTTCTATAGTTTGTTTGGGAGATGTTTGTTTGGGAGATGGAGTGGGAGAATCGGAAATAATAATTGGACTGTGTGGAGTTTTTGGAGTATTTGAAGGGGTAGTTTCTGGCGAGGATGGCAGCTGGGCCATGGTTACAGTTGTTCCACATGGCAGCTGAATTTCCAGAGGTTGTGGCTCAGAGGATTGAGGAGAATGAGGTTCAGGAGATGGAGTTTCAGAATGATGAAACTCAGGTTGAGGAGGTGATGGTGGAGGTGATGGTGGATGAATTTCTGGTTGAGGAGAGGGAGGAGGAATTACTGGTTGTGGAGAAGGAGATGGAATTTCTGGTTGTTGTGGGATTTGAGGTTCTTCTGGTATGGGTGAGAGAGGTTGTTCTGGTTGAGGAGAGTGGGAAATTTATGGTTCAGTGTTTGGATTATTTGAGATGTGATCAGAAACACGTTGATCAATGTCAGACAGAACTTTGTCAAGTTCTGATGTTGTTGAAGTGGTGGGTTTTGGATGTTTGGTGCGGGGTCTCCTCAGAGTCAGTGACTCAGAAGGGTCATCTTCTGGTTCGGTTTCATCAATAGTTGGTATGGGGATTGGAATTTCATGTGAAGCTGGAGTTGGGATTGATGTTGGAATAACAGAAGAATTTAAAACAAAAGCAGCAGATAAATTACCTCTTTTCTTGGGAGTCTGCTGGGATGATCCTTCTGAAGTGGCCTTCCTTTTCTTTGTCTTCTTCAGAGAATCTTCTGGTTGAGGTTGGTGCAGATCTTTGATATTCAGCTTGGGATCTGTACCATCAGCCTTGCACGCGTCCAAGTATCTGAGAACCACCACTGGTTTTGATTCTATCTCAGAAAATAATGGAAAGTCGTCCAGAGGGACTCTTCTGCTGGTGATGTCAGCAAGAGGAGTAACGCTGGGCTCCTTTTTGATATTCTCTATCAGTTTCATTTTCTTCAGATTCTTGGCGTTTAGAGGCTTGCCAACAGTTGGTTCAATAGTACTTAACTCCTGAGCTTCTATAAGGTGCTCTATCAGCCTATTCTCAGTCAGAATATCTGATATTAACCTCCCAAAGGGTATCCGATCCCTCTTTGTCCTTTCTTCTTCCCTGGTCTCCTTGACGCTGGTCCTGAGGTGATTAAACAGAAGATGAGCCAAGTTGATTTTTACCTTCTGATTAATAAAATAGATCAGAAACTGCTGATGTATATTTATATAATCAGGGGAGCTTGTTGGCTTCCTGTGATTAAATCACCCCAGAATGATCTTCGCCCATACTTTGTGGTGATCCTTTAAGTCTCTGATTTTGCTGCTGGGCACCCAAAGGTGAAAATCTGTTCTACTATGACACCAACGTCAGAGCATCTTTCAGCCATATCAATACAGCGGACGCCACCGTCACTGTAACCAATCAATTTTTCTATGTGATCCTCAGTGATCATAATCTTCTTTCCCATTATGTAGGAGGTGACTTGATGCGTTGATGAGGACGCATGAATCCAGAACTCCTTGACCAAGACTGGGAACGTTGGTCCAACCAACCTATCAAAATATCTTTCCCATTTCTGTGCCCTAACTTCTTCTGTCAAGTCAAAACCATTTTCTTTCAGACTGCCAAAGTCAATAATCAGTTCAGACAACACTTCTAAATTCTTCACTGGCGTAAGGAGTGTTCTGAATGGAACTTGGTACTGTTTAGAGGAATCTTTCTTCTGAGAACCTGTAGAGGCATTGCTGGAGGTTGCCATGTTCACACTTAGGGTTTTTCTGAGAAAACTGAAAAATTGGTTTCTTTGAGAAAGATGAACACACAGAGAAAAATGCAGAGAAATATTTGTGAGATTGTAAGAAACGGTAAAGGATTAATGTGAGAAGTTAACGTGCTTAAATAGATTTCAAAATACTTTTTGAAAGTGTAAACGGTTTCAAGAAAGAGAAATAAAATCATGATTACGTTTTTAAAACATGATTACTTTCATTTAATGCTTGCTGATTTTGGGGGATTTGAGAAAGATACTTGAAACGGTTACCAGACATGTGTCTCAATGCACCCAATCAACGTTTTTCCTTCTCAGAAGCGTGCACTTTTTCTGCTTCAGAGATTTGCTGATGATTGAATGACACTCGTTTGATTTAGTGAGCAACACGTCTATCCTTAAGCTGAAGCGCTCAGAACTTTAAGAATAGCATCTGATACAATCTGCATGTTCTATCTTTTTAAGCAAATAGCAGAAGTATTGTCACAGAGTATATGGATGTTACTCTCAAAAATATGGAAGTCTTCAAGCTGACTTTTCATCCAGAGCATTTGTGTGCTACATCCTGCTCCTGCTATGTACTCAGCTTCTGCTGTTGATAGCGCAATTGTGGATTGCCTTTTGCTGGACCAAGAGATCAGATTTTCTCCCAGAAACTGGCAGCTTCCAGAAGTACTTTTACGCTCTACTCTGTCTCCAGCAATGTCAGCATCGCAGTAGCCTACTAAGCTGTAATCACTAGATTTTCTATAAAATAAACCCAGATTAGTAGTACCTTTCAGATCTTGAAAATTCGCTTAACAGCTGTTAAGTGAGATTCTCTAGGATCTGATTGGAATCTAGCACAAATACATACACTGAATAAGATATCAGGTCTTGAAGCTGTCAGATAAAGGAGAGAACCAATCATACCTCTGTAGACCTTCTGTTCTACCTTTTTGCTTACCTTTTCTCTTTCCAGAATGCACGTGGGATGCATTGGAATCTTTGATGGCTTACATTCTGAGAGGTCAAATTTCTTCAGAATATCTCTGATATATTTGCTCTGATGAATGTAAGTTCCCTCTGGAGTTTGATTGATCTGAATTCCTAGAAGGAATTTCAGTTCCCCCATTAGGCTCATCTCAAATTCTGCCTGCATACACTTAGCAAATTTTCTTCCAAGAGAAGGATTAGTAGATCCAAAAATAATATCATCAACATAAATTTGACAGACTAAGATGTCATTCTTAACTGACTTACAGAATAAGGTAGTGTCCACCTTCCCTCTGGTGAATTCATTTTCTAACAGAAAGTTACTTAGTCTTTCATGCCAAGCTCTGGGAGCTTGTTTCATACCATATAGTGACTTCTTTAGTTTGAAAACATGTTCTGGATGTTTTGTATTTTCAAAACCAGGGGGTTGGTGCACATAAACCTCTTCTTCTATATAACCATTTAAGAATGCACTCTTGACATCCATCTGATACAGAGTGATGCCTCTATTAACAACAAATGAAATTAAAAGTCTGATAGATTCTAACCTGGCGACTGGAGCAAAGGTTTCTGTATAGTCTATTCCCTCTTGCTGACTATAAACTTGTGCTACCAGTCGTGCTTTGTTTCTGATGACTTCACCTTGTTCATTTAGCTTGTTTCTGAACACCCATCGTGTTCCAATGACGTTGAATCCTTTTGGTCTGGGAACAAGATCCCATACGTCACTTCTGGTGAATTGATTCAGCTCTTCTTGCATTGCTAGAATCCAGTCGTTGTCCAGAAGTGCTTCATCAATAGAAGAAGGTTCAATCAGAGACACCAGTCCCATGAGAGTTTCTTCAGAGTTTCTGAAGCTTGCTCTTGTTTTGATTGGATCTTCCTTTCTTCCTAAGATGGTTTCTTCTGGGTGATCCAAGCTGCTTCTGGGTAATCTCATCTGAGGTTGATCAGCAGCTGTTGTAGGATTTCTAGCAGTGCTCCTTTCAGATGTTGAAGGAGTGTCTGTGTTGAGAGCTTCTGATGACTTGTCTTCAGAACCTGTAAATTCAATTTCCATACCTACAAAAACTTCATTCTGCTTTGACTTTTCAGAGTCAAGCTTATCATCAAAACGAACACTGATTGATTCTTCCATAATCTGTGTTTCTGTATTGTATACTCTGTACCCTCTTGAGCATTCAGAGTATCCTAACATAATACACTTCTGTGCTTTAGAGTCAAACTTGTTCAAATAATTCTTTGTATTTTACATAAAACAAGTACATCCAAATGGATGAAAATATGAAATGTTGGGCTTTCTGTTCTTCCACAATTCATATGGAGTCTTTTCCAGAATAGGTCTTATTGAGATTCTATTCTGAATGTAGCACGCTGTGTTTATTGCTTCTTCCCAGAAGATCTTAGCAACGTTTGTCTCATTCATCATGGTTCTGGCCATTTCTTGCAATGTTCTGTTCTTTCGTTCTACAACTCCATTTTGTTGGGGAGTTCTAGGACAAGAGAAATCATGTAGAATGCCTCTGTCATTAAAGAATGACTCAAAATCTTTGTTTTCAAACTCTCCACCATGATCACTTCTGACTTTAACGATTATAAGATCCTTTTCATTCTGAACTTGGTTACAGAAGGTAACAAACACAGAGTGTGACTCGTCCTTGTGTCTTAAGAACTTTACCCATGTCCATCTGCTATAGTCATCTACGATTACTAACCCATACTTCTTGCCACTGATTGAAGCAGTTTTAACTGGTCCAAATAAGTCAATGTGCAGAAGTTCTAATGGCTTAGAGGTAGAAACAACATTTTTAGATTTGAAAGAAGGTTTTGCAAACTTGCCTTTCTGACATGCTTCACACAGAGCATCTGAATTGAACTTCAAATTAGGAAGTCCTCTGACCAGATTGAGTTTGTTAATCTGAGATATTCTTCTCATACTAACATGCCCCAATCATCTGTGCCAGATCCACTGCTCGTTGTTAACAGACAGAAGACACTTTACATTCTGACTTTTCAGTTCATAAAGTTTGATTTTGTAAATGTTGTTTTTCCTCTTTCCATTAAACAGGATAGTCCCATCTTCCTAACTAACAGCTTTACATGATTTTTGATTAAAGATTATATCATAACTGTTATCACTTAATTGACTTATGGATAACAGATTATGCATTAATCAATCTACTAGCAGAACATTATTTATGGAGGGAAGATTTCCATTACCTACAGTTCCAGAGCCAATGATCTTTCCCCTCTGATTGCCTCCAAAGCCAACGTGGCCTCCAGGCTTAAGTTCCAGACTATGGAACATATGCCTTCTTCTCGTCATGTGTCGCGAGCAGCCAGAGTCCAGGTACCATGACTGGTGTTTCTGATTTGCTGCTAAAGATATCTGCAACATGTATTATTTTATCCTTAGGTACCCAGATTTTCTTGGGTCCTGATTTTTTAGATTTACCAAAACTCTGGTTGAATTTTGGTTTCACAGAATACTTACTGCTAGTGTATTTAATATCATGTGTGTGACCATACACAAAATGTGAGTTCAGAGGAGTGTGTTTAATGGTTAAATCCATGACATTCTTTGGTGTAGGAACCTTACCTTGGTATCCTATTCCCTTCCTGCCGTTTCTGCTAACTCCATAGATCATTGAAGCCATTTTGCTTCTATCTATGCTTTTAGCAAGGAACTTCTGGAAACTGTGATCATACTCCTTGATGATCTCATCAGCACTGCTGGGAGTTTCAGAAATTGGTTCCTTCTGAGAGTTTTGTAAAGCATTTTCTAATTTTCAAATTTTATTTCTCAGCTCAGGATTTTCCAATTTAAGACTCTCAGTCTTATTAGAGTCAGATTCAAGATTCCTTTTCAGGTTTCTGAATTTAACTCTAATCTGCTGATACCTTTCCAGAATTTCATTAAGGCTTTCAGCAAATTCAGCCTTGGTAAAATTAACTGCAAAGTCAGGAAATACCTCTTCAGTATCTGATTCTGAGTCTGATTCAGAAGCTTCACTATCTTCTGAGATGTTGGCCATGAGAGCTATGTTTGCTCTCTCATCATCTGATTCTGAGTCAGCTTCAGACGAGTCAGAGTCATCCCATGTAGCCATGAGACTTTTCTTCTTTTCTCTTCCAAAATTCTTTTTGGGCTTTTCCCTATAAAGCTTTGGGCAGTCACTCTTGTAGTGTCCTTGCTCATTGCACTCATAGCAGATGATGTCCTTGGTGTTTGGATTTCTGCTTCCTGAGGAGCCTTCCGATCTTCTGTATCCAGAGGAAGAATCTGTCCTTCTGTATCTGGAAGAAGACTCGTTCTGATCAGATCTTCTGGGATTCCTGAACTTCCTTTGCCTCTGCTTCCACAGTTGATTCACTCTTCTGGAGAGGAGAGAAAGTTCGTCTTCTTCTGATGAGGATCCATCAGATGTTTCTTCAACTGCCTGCAAAACTTTAGACTCAGATTTTTTGTTAGATTTTAATGCTAAAGGCTTACCTTGCTTCTGGGGTTCATCAGCTTCTAGCTCTATCTCATGACTTCTGAGGTAGCTGATAAGTTCCTCCAGAGAAATTTTGTTGAGATCTTTTGCTAGCTTCAGAGCTGTAACCATTGGCCTCCACTGCTTTGGTAAGCTTCTGATGATTTTCTTGACGTGATCAGCAGTTGAGTAACCTTTGTCCAGAACCTTGAGACCAGCTACCAGAATTTGGAATCTTGAGAATGTTGTTTCAATGGATTCACTTTCTTCCATTTTGAATGCCTCATACTTCTGAATGAGCGCAAGAGCTTTTGTTTCTTTGACCTGAACGTTGCCCTCATGCGTCATTCTGAGTGAGTCAAACATGTTCTTTGTTGTGTCTCTGTTAGAGATCTTTTCATATTCAGCATAGGAGATGGCGTTGAGAAGGATGGTTCTGGCCTTGTGGTGATTTTTGAAGTCACGCTTTTGTTGATCAGACATTGCTTTTCTATAAATCTTCTGACCGCTTGCATTCACAGGGTGCGTGTATCCATTTGTCACCATGTCCCACAGATCAACATCATGTGCCAGAAAGAAGCTTTCAATTATGTCTTTCCAGTAATCAAAATTTTCTCCATCAAAGACTGGAGGTTTGCCGCTGAATCTGTCACTGTCTTCATTGTTGTCATTGCTGGTGTGTGAATAAGTTCTTGCCATTGTGTTTTTCTGACGCTGGATCTTGTACTGACACGGTTAAGTGTTTTAGCTCAGAACCAGGCGCTCTGATGCCAATTGAAGAAGTGAAAAACACAAGAAGGGGGGTTGAATTGTAAAACTGAAAATCAATGCAATGAACACGATATTTTTATCCTGGTTCGTTTGATATCAAACTACTCCAGTCCACCCGTCAAGGTGATTTCGCCTCTCTCCAACGAGGTCTTAATCCACTATATTCAACTGAATATTACAATCTTCTTTAACAACTGCTAAAGCCTTCTTGATGCAAACCACAAACCGGTTTGTCAAGGAATCACTTTCTTACAAAGAATTGAAATCTAGGTGTGTGAATGTTTTCTACAAAACTGTTTATCACAACTGTGATACTACACAACTTAAGCTTATGGAAACTAGATTGCTAAAATAATTGAGTAAGGAATTTTGGAGCTTTTAGCAAACTGAGAGTAAGGAAGATGATGATTAGATTTTAGGCGTGTAAATTGATGTAGAGCATTAGCCAATTCAATCTTCATTGACTTGTTTATATAGCATTGGAATTGGTGAACGTTGGAGCCATAATTCTGTTTCAATGCCAATAACAGTCTTTCCTTATTAAGCAGATCTTGTCTGGAATGATGCCGTTGGTAATAACTCATCTTGAATGCACAATACCGTTGCAACTAAGGCGTGTTCTGGCTTTGGCTCATTCTGAAGCTGCTTAAGTGCTGATGAACTGTTGTTGTCTTTATCAGAGTTCAGAGTGTTGAGCGCAGTTCTGTTCATCAAGCTTCAGCATAAGCGTGAGTTGTTCTTCTAATTCTGGTATCTGATATAGCATCTTCTGATGCTGATGTTGATATCCAATATTCTGATGCTGATTATGATGTTCTCATGCTGATACCCATCAGAGTTTCTGTAAAACAGAAAGTAATTTTTAGGTAGCAAATAGTTCTTACATGAATCACATAATTAATATATCTTTTAATTTTGTTATCATCAAAACTTAAACTTAGGGTAGTAGATTCAAACTTTGTTCTAACATAACATTCAAGAGATAATCCCCAACTGCAATCCGGGATTCAGAACTCCTCAGCAGCAGTCAGGGATTTATTCCCGGATAAATATGCATCCCACATTCGTACACCATAGCATATACATACAAAATGCATTTAACATAATCTCACCATCTTGTGAACATCACACATACATTTGCATTTAACTAACCCTTTTTCCCATAGGTAAAACATCAAGTTTTGGTAAATTGATCGAAGATCTGTGCTGATACTTCTTCCAGTGTTTAGCATCATTCCTCCAAATGGCATTTATAAGCCCATTCCTAATACATCTTCGAGTGCAAATTTCTGGATACTCTAGTGTTCAATCATCTTCCACCCTAAAGTCACGAATGGCAGATCCTCCTATCTAACTCTTACGGTTTAAGATTGAACAGGGGCAGCTGTTGTACCCCAAAATTTTCCCTCTCATTTCTCAATAAATCTCTCACAAGATCTCCTTTGATTCAAGACTGTACATGAGATTGATCAGCTCAAGACACCTCCTTAAGCACTGATAGCTGAAAATTAGGGTTTGAGTTTGCACAAGGACAAATGAACTTTTAATGCCCCATATGACTTTCATGGATCATTTTGGACCCTCAAGATTGCTCATGTCAAGTTTCAAGTCTTGGATCACATTTTTGCTCAATCAATTGATCAGTTGACCTAAAATCAGTTGTATTGGGGAAAAAGTCAACTGTGGTCAATTTATAGTCAAACTTCATAATTTTTTATCCATATCAACATCATGAACTCATATATCTCAATTGATCAAGTTTGTATCAAAATTCCTTAAGAAATTTGATCAGATCATCAAAAGGGCAAAATGGTCAAAATTGGGGTTTTGTCTGAGAAGGTGCAATTTTTAATTTTTGACCTAGAAAATGACTTATTGGTTTGAGACATGATCTCAAGGATTCAAATACTTAATTTTGACCTAATTTCATGGCTCAAAATATCTCTCAAGATCATTTGATTGATAGTTGAATTTCAGTTAACTGATGACAAGTCAACTGTACACTAAAAAGTCAAACTTTGACTTTTTGATCAAAATCAAGTTTCAAAGATTACAATTCATCAAGACATGTCAAAATATGAATATTTTTCATCAAGAAATCAAAAAGTCGAGATTTCATTTTGAAATGTCAAAATTTCTAAACTTAGAATTTTTTCTAAGTGTTGGAAATTCACTTTTTTTTCCACAACTTTGAGCCAAATTTACACCATGATGCAAGATAATTCAAAGGAAACTTTCAACATGAAAGTTGTAGATCTCAATTAGATCTAAAACATTGTATAGCAGAACTTTTTCTATAAATGCTCCGATTTCAAGTTATGATTTTGTGAAGACATATTCATGAAACTTGAAAACTTAGTGAAATTTTCCCTAGTTTAGGCAGGATTTTGACTTAACTTCATGGACATTTTTCACATAGTTCCAAGATGAATCTTAAAAATTGTCCAACATAGAGGTTGTAGAGGATGTTACAAGCTTTCGAAAATGTCCAAGAACTCATTGAGATCATACTTGATCAAGGAGAATCGAAGGCAAGCAGTTAGGGTTTCAAACTTGATTTACAAGGCATATTTTGTGTTGAACATAAACCAAATCCATAGCCATGCTGCATAATATTTGTTTTACAGGCCTCAAACTTGTTTTTCACTCCATAATTAATGTTCTACACATCTGCTAAAAGCTTTAATCCAAGCATTCAATGCATTTCCCATGCTTAATACCATTTTAGGAAGAAAGGCAACATTGCCATTTTGGAAAAGTGGATTTTTGCACAAAGTCAATTCTTGAGCCTCTAACTTGTTCCTCCTGCAAAAGCTTCCCCTACAAAGTCATAAGAACATGTTTAAAGTTTGCAACCACTCTAGATAGCATGGTACAAGCCTTGGGAAGATGTTTTTTCATGTTTACTTCAAAAACAAGCAAAGTTGCCACAACTTGAGAATTCAAATTCTGAGTTGTTGTAACACGTGAAACCTCTTGCCTATAAATACATGCACTATTTGAAAGCTAAAGAAGGAACGCACAACCCCTCAAACTCTCCCAAACTCAGAACTGTATAACAAACCTCCATTGTTGCACATTCTGACCAAAAAATCCAAACTCAGAATCCGCTCGTGCATTTCTTAGCTTTTCACTTCCAAAAGTTCCTAAACATCCTCTACAAACAATCCCACACCTTGTTACACGACTGTAACACCATTTTCATCAACCTCCATAACAAAAAATAGAGCACTGCAAGTTGACTTCTCCAAGCCATTCCAGCCATCCATTGCTCAAGCTAATCATTGCATTAGCTTCCCGAGAACTTGAGGAAGCTAACCTGATCATTGCAGCACCTTGAATCAAGCTCATCTGCATTTCACGATTTCCAGTTTTGAGGTATCATTTCTAAACTTCTATATTTTCATTTAGGCATTATTAGGCTTGCATTTGTGAAGATAAAATGTAGACAGCATTGTCCTGAAACTGTACATGTCCATAGATTTCATTTATATTGATTGAGCTTAGAGAATTTTAGGTTTGAATCTCTGGAAAAAAGTTAGGTCTGAATTTGGTACTTTTAGAAATTCTCATTCATCTTTGATTTATTGCTTATGATATTTATATGGTTAGATTTGTATGGAAAAATGGAGCAACTATCATGTTTGCATATTTCATTTTTATTGAGAAATGAGCAAGTTACAGGAACCATGGCTGGAGGTTGAAGATGAAGTCATTTTCAGGACTTGACTTGTGATATGTATTTGTTGTTTTGTTTAAGTTAACAAATGTACAACCACCTCAGTGGCAAAGGCAACGCGCGTTTATCTCAAGGTCAAGGGTTCAAGTCCCAGCGCTGCCTTTTGTTCAATTTTTCAACATTTTCCTCTTTTTTTGTCATAAACAGCAGCGTCTGGGCCTCCAATGAACGTGCCTTCCATTTTTGCTAACTTCTCACCCATGCCTTCACTTTCACACACCTGGCCCAAACATTTCTCATTTTAATTCATTTTATTTTGTTTTTCTTTTTTTATTTTATTTTATTTTTCGTTATTATTTTTTATTACTATTATTATTATTATTATTTTTATTAAAAAATCCAAAAATATTTTATTTATTATTTTCACACTCATATTTTATTTTCTTGTAAAAAAAAGACAAAAAAACATTTTCTTAACAAATTTGATTTCTTTTTCTTAATAAATAATTAGATTTAGGTTTAGTTATTTTCTTTTTCTTATTTAAAATTAGTTTAGAACTTAAGTTTCTTTTAATTAATTAATTTTCATACTATTATTATTTAACTTAAAACCTTTCATAAAAACCCTAAAAGTACTTTTTAAGTTAATTTCTTTTCTTAATTAGTTAAGGTTTAATTTTATTTAATTTTAATTAATCATCTTTCTTAATTAGGTCTAGACTAAACCCTTCATTAAAACCAAACAAAAAATCATTTCTTTTCCATTTATCTTCTTGTACATTTATTCACTTCTTGTATATTATTCAATATGGTTGTAATAGATAACTAGGTTTAATTTTCTTGCAATCCCCATTTGTGAATTTGTACACCCCCTCCCCTAATGATGTAATAGCATAGTAATTTTACTTCCCGCAATTTATCGCTTTTATATAAATGTTAGTAATTAGGATTTGTATGGAAAGATAAAATCAACAAGTAGCAAACCCTAATTCAATATAAACAATGCATGTAAATTAAACACACTTGCACACTTACACCCTTTGGGTAATTCCACTTTGTTGCCTTACAAAAATGGTCATGTTATGCATGTGGGGTATCTTAGCAAAAACAATCAAAATACAAGATCATAGTCCCTCGATGATGCTATAAATGTTGCCTTTTAAAATGATCTTAGTCCCTCAAAGAGAAATTCTAAGATATCTCACAACATTGCTATCATGACTATACGATGATCTACGCACGTCTTTTTACATCCAAAGATAAGGCTTCTTACCAAATCAATGGTGAGATGGCAATATCAAAGGAAGGAAGAAATGAACAAAGACTTTTGAGTAGGTAGATTGTTCCTAGTTGCTTGCTCATTTTCAAATCAAACATCCTTTCTTATTTTAAAAACAAACACCAAACACTTTCAAAACAAACACTTTCAAAACAAACACTTTCAAAACAAATACTTTCAAAACCATTTCCAAACATGAAATATTTTAAAAAGCCCAACACTTTGTATACGTTCTTACGAACGAGAAGCATTAAAAAGTTTTCCTAAATGAAGGCGCCTTTTCAAAATACTTTCAAAACCACCACAAAGCATACTTTCAAATAAAAGCAAGTGATCTAGAAAGCAACTAAGAGCCCATATATAACTATGGATGAAAAGGGTTCTAACACCTTCCCTTTTCATCATATACCCCCCGAAATCAAGAAATAATCTCAAAGGTCCTTCATGTTCTTTTCAGCCTTTCCTTTTGGATAAAAGAAAAGTCGGTGGCAACTCTTACCAACCGCAATATTTGCGATCAAACACAAAACATCCCAAGTCAGTTCTCCCACCGTATTACACCCACATTGCAAATGGCCACAGAGCAGTCATGACATTCAAAGGAATTGGAGGCACGTACACCTTGTCAGCATAGATTTGACACTTGTGACAAGTTCTTGAGTGATGGTGGCAATTAGTTTCCATAGTCGACCAATAGTAACCAGCCCTCAGTATCTTCTTGGCCAAAGTATGCCCACTAGAATGAGTTCAAAAGAGGCCATCATGCATATCTTCCATGATCTTCTCTTCCTCCTTCTTGTCCATACAACGAAGCAGAGTAGAATCATGGTTGCGCTTGTATAGAATCCCATTGCTTAGGAAGAATATGGCTGAGAATCTTCACAAGAGTTTTTTTGTCGTTGATGGAAGCTCTTTCAGGATACTCTTGTGCTTCAAGATATCTTCTCACTTCATGATACCAAGGCTTCTCCTCATCCGTGTCAATCTCATAACAGTGTCAGTTCGTCAAATCTTTCGATTGTAATTCTAGGAGCCTCATTGTCCCAATTGACTTTGAATATGGATGAAGTTGTTTCTAAGGCATCGGCTAACTGATTTTATTCTCTTGGGAAATGTTCGAAAGTGACCTCCTCAAAGTATGGGATCAGGGTTAGCACAAGATCTTTGTAAGGAATCATGTTAGGGTGCTTTTTATCCCATTCTCCTTTAACTTGACTGATTACTAAAGCTGAATCTCAATATACACTTAAGAATTTGATTCTTAGGTCAATGGCAGCCTTAAGACCTAAGACGCACCTTCATACTCGTCCATGTTGTTTGTACAGTCGAAGCATAGTTTGGAAGTGAAAGGCGTATGGCCACCTTCGGGGGAAATAACCACAACACCAATTCCGTTACCTAAAGAATTAGAAGCTCCATAAAAAACCATAGTCCATCAGGATCCTTGTTCAGGTCCTTCATACGGTCCAGGCTTTTCGTAGTCAGTTACTAGCAGGATATTCTCGTCTGGGAATTCGAAGTTCATGGATTGATAATCATTAACAACTTGATGGGCCAAATGATCCGCCAACACACTTCCCTTGATGGCCTTTTGTGTAGTATACTGGATATCATATTCAGTCAAGATCATTTTCCATCTAGCTATCCGTCCAGAGAAAGTTGGCTTCTCGAAGATATACTTGATAGGATCTATCTTAGAAATCAATAACATGGTGTGAGTCAACATATACTGTATTAGCTGACGAGCAGCCCATGCTAGAGCGCAACAAGTTTTCTCGAGTAGTGAATATCTGGATTCACAATCGGTAAAATTTTTGCTCAGGTAGTATATTGCATGCTCTTTTCGGCCAGACTCGTCATGTTGGCCCAAACACACCCCATATAATTATCTAATATAGTCAATTACATAATCAGAGGTCTTCCTTCAACCGGAGGCATCAAGATGGCAGGTTCTTATAAATACTCTTTGATCTTGTCAAAGGCTGCTTGGAAATCTTCGTTCTATCTGACCACTTGATCTTTCTTCAAGAGTTTGAAGATTGGCTCACAAGTAGAAGTTAGGTGAGATATGAATCGAGAAATGTAGTTAAGTCGACCCAAGAAACCTCGGACCTCCTTCTCAGAACAGGGAGATGTCATTTCTTGAATGGCTTTGACCTTTGCAGGATCCACTTTAATACCTTTGCCATTGACTATGAAACCTAGGAGCTTTCCAGACCTTACTCCAAAGGTACATTTGTTAGGATTCAGCCTTAGCTTGTATTTCTTCAACCTCTCAAACAACTTGTGAAGATGATCAAGGTGTTGTTCTTCATTTTGCAACCTTGCAATCATATCATCAATGTACACTTCTATCTCATGATGGATCATATCATGAAATAAAGCTATCATAGGTTTCCCCTGCATTCTTCAAACAGAAAGGCATGAACTTATAGCAGAAAGTGCCTCATTGTGTGACAAAGGTGGTCTTCTCCATGTCTCCGGGAGCCATTTTTATTTGATTGTAGCCAGATAAACCATCCATGAAGGAGAAGACTTTATATTGAGCAGTGTTATCAACCAAGACATCTATATGTGGTAGTGGCAAATCATCCTTTGGGCTTGCCCTATTCAAATATCTATAGTCTACACACATACAAACCTTTCCATATTTCTTCGACACGGGGACCACATTTGCCACCCATTGGGGATATGAGGTCACTGCCAAAAAACCTGTATTGAATTGCTTCATTACCTGAACTTTTATTTTCTCAGACATGTCTGGCCGCATACGAAGAACCTTTTGCTTGACTGGAGGACAATCCTCTTTCGTTGGTAGACGATGAACCATAATGTCAGTATCAAGCCCCGTCATATCTTCATATGACCAAGCAAACACCTCAATGTAGTCGTGCAACATCTGGACCAATATGCTTTTGACACCGTCTTCCAAGTTGGCGCCAATATTGAACTCTTTCTTGTATTCCTCAGTATGCAAATTGATCACCTCAGTTGGTTCCTTGTGCGGTTG
Organism: Vicia faba; assembly: GCA_948472305.1. Taxonomy (NCBI): domain Eukaryota; kingdom Viridiplantae; phylum Streptophyta; class Magnoliopsida; order Fabales; family Fabaceae; genus Vicia; species Vicia faba. The sequence goes on along the minus strand of OX451735.1, from coordinate 628,432,714 downwards.
AATGGCCTTTTCCTCTTGCATCAGAAGTCTGGCTAATTCCCCAAGTATTTCACAATCTTCTTCACCTTTGTCTTCGGCTTGGTAGATTGGATGTTCAAAGTCATAAATGGTAATAGCAAAGTTGTTGTCAATGAGACCCAGAGAGGATGAGGATCTGCAAATTTTTGTGTGTGTGAGTGCATGTAAGATACATGTCTATTTTGAAAATGCAATAAAGTGAAAGAAATATAATGAGCGCAAAATTTTGAATGCAAAAGAGTCCAATGTTTTTCGTTAAATGATCATATGGCGTATGAAAATGAACAAAACCTTAACAAATGGACTATGGTGCCCCGGGTATGGCACATAGCTTAAAGTCATTGTTTCAATAAAGTTAAAGACAAAGTTCTTAAATTGATAAAATAGTAAATGGTAATTACTACTTGTTGTAGGAGATGGGAATGAAATCCTTGGCATGCCAGTTGTTGAGTCCTTTCTTGGAAGTTGGGTATATCCAGTCATCAAAATCACAGTCGTTGTCGGAGTCTTCAAGAGCATTCACTTCATAATTACTGATGCGAAGAGGTGGTTTTCCTATGTGAGCATGTCTGACTTCCTTTTGAGCTTTGGAACTAAAACCAAAACCACTTTTGTCTGATTGGAAAGGGATGTCATGGAGTTCCCCCCAAATGGTACAACCTCTATCTTCAATCACAGCATGAGCGTCTTTAAAGGAAACCATCCTTGGAACATCTTTAACAACTTTTGGAACATCAAGAGTAGCCTTGGCAGCAACAACCATGCGATGGACAACTTTGAAGGCTTGACAAGGAGTTTCTATGAACTCTCCATCCATCTCAACATATTTGAACGAATTTAGATGGCTAACCATAAACTCCTCTTCACCACACATGGTAATAATCTTTCCTTTAACTGGATATTTTAATTTTTTATTAAGTGTAGAAGTCACTACTCCTGCCCCGTGTATCTAAGGGCGTCCAAGTAGGCAAGAGTAGGCAGGACGAATTTCCATCACATAGAAAGTCGAGTTGAAAGTTTGAGAACCAACTTTGATGGGGAGGTCAACCTCTCCATGTATCATCCTCTTTGATCCATCGAAAGCCCTTACCACTATGTCACTTGGCTTCAACACCAAACCTTCGCAATCCAACCGATCTAGGGAACCCTTGGGTAATACATTTAGAGAGGACCCAGTATCCACCAATACATGGGCTAGAGTGGTTCCTTTGCATTCAGTAGAGACATGCAAAGCCTTGTTGTGATTTCTTCTAGCTGGAGTTAAATCAGTATTCGAGAATCCTAATCTATTATTAACAGTTAAACTCGCTACACAATTTTCAAACTGATCGACTGTAGTCTCTTGAGGAACATGAGCTTTCTTCAGAAATTTTATCAAGGCTTGAGCATGCGCATCAGAAAAAATTAATAAAGATATCATATAAATCTTTGAGGGGGTTTGCCCCAACTGCTCTACTATCTTTTAATTACTCTTCCTTATGATCTTCAAAATCTCCTCCATATCTTGGGTGGAGGGTTCCTCAGTTGTAATGTCTTTGACAGACGCCTCCATCCTGGTAGGCTCAATCATCTTTTCTTTACCCCTAACATCAGCACTAGGTTTATCAACAGTAATTCGGACAGGTGTGGTCGTGGTGGTCGGAGGTGAAATGTTAGGAGAGAAGATTTCTCCCCGTCCTTGTCACCTTGCTAGAGCCAGTAATGTTGGTAATGTCATCAGTCTTGTCTTCGTCAATCCAAGAGTCTTGTTTAATGCCATGGTGGTATACTTCAACGTTATAATTCCATGGTACCGCTTTATCAGAAGAGTAAGGAAATTGCCCCGGAGTGGTAATTATTAATGGGGCTATCCTTGGTTCGTTGGAAATCCTAATAGGACCTTTTGAAGAGATCCTAATAGGTTTATTGGAGATAGTGATAATGTATATGTCTTTAACTTCTTGCGGTATGAATTCAGTCAAACTTTTTATGGATGGACTTCTTTCAAATAGGATCTCATGGCTATCTATGAGGTGTTGGACACCGTTTTTCAACCATTCGCATCCATAAATTTTTTGGCACAACAACAGTAGTCTCTAAGACAGCCATGGAAAACCCCATCTCTCAACAAATTTTCTTTAACAATAGTCAGTGGAGTAGTCAAGTCTTCAACAGAGGAAACAAAAGCAGTATCTTCAATAGCGTTGACACCTTTGCCATGATTTGGCATTGGTGCATGGATTACATTCAAAGTTGTAGGTGGATCAAACTCAATGGTCTTGTTGTCGATGAGGTCTTGAATTTTGCATTTCAAAGCCCAACACTGACCTATGTCATGTCCGGGGCTATTGGAGGGATAAATGAATTTGGCGTTCGGGTTATACTTTAGAGATGAAACATTGGGATTTGAAAGGGGATCACGCAATGTTACCAAATTATCCTTCAACAATTGTTGTAGGTCTTCAGATAGTGACATGTTGATCCTTGTAAATTGTCTTCTTGGAATATCAAGTCTTTGGTAGCTAGCTTGTTGTTGTGGTCTTTGAGTAGAGGTTGGATTGGAGATTAGAACTGCATTTACGAATTGACGATGGTCCTTCTTGATATGGCCCCTTGACCCATACACGACATTAGTTTCTTTTTTACTGGTAAAAGGTTTCTTCATAATATTTGATGTAGAGGAATAGGTCATTGGAATCTTCCCATTTTTGATACTGCTCTCGATCCTTTCACTAGTCAAGATTAACTCAGTGAAACCAGATGATGAGCTCCCAATTAACAAGTTGAAAAATGGTCCAGTCAATGTTCCCATGAACATATCTACCAACTCCGTATCAATCAATGGTGGCTACCTGCTAGGTCTCTCCATTTTTGCGCATATTGTTTGAAACCTTCATTGGAACCTATGGTCATTCCTTGTAACTACACTCTATTTGGCGCTAGATCGGCATTCTACTGATATTAACGATAGAAAGCGGTGGCCAAGTCCTCCCAGGTATGGATGATGGAACCTTCTAACTGGTAAAACCACTCCAATTAAGTCCCATACAGACTCTCTTGAAAGAAGCGCACCCACAACTTCTTATCGGTGGTATGCAGTTTCATTTTGCGGAAGTAAGATCTTAAGTGAAGCTTCGGGCGCGAAACAACGTCGTACTTAGCGAAGAGTGGGATCTTGAATTTATGGGGAATAACTATCCCAGGCACAAAACCCATATCACCCAAATCAAAGCCAGGAACGGCTTGAATTTCCACAGCCTTAAACCTTTCTTCCAGTTGCTTATACGTGTCCTCAACGGGTGGATATTTCTCGTCAAAATAGTCCTCATCCTCAGAGACTGGTGTGATGCGGTGGGAGAACTGACTTGAGGTTTTGCGTTTGTGTTTGCAAATGTTTTGGTTTAGCAAGAGTCGCCACCGAATTTTTATTTTATCCAAAGGAAAGGTCAAAAAGCATAGGAAAGACCTTTGAGATGTTTTCTTGGGTTCAGGGGGTAGATTATGAAAAGGGAAGGTGCTAGCACCCTTTTCATCCATGGTTATCCATGGGCTCTTGTTTATATCACTTGCTTTTGCTTTTCAATTGTTTGAAATGGTGCTTTGTGTGTGGTTTTGAAATTTTTTTGAAAAGAGGCCACCATTGTGGCAACCTTTGTAATGATTCTTGTTTGAATATATACATAGTTGTTTGTATTTTGAAAAGATGTTTCAATGTTTGAAAGTTTGTTTTGGGAAATGTTTTGAAATTGTGTTGTGAGGTGTGTTTGAAAATAGCAAGGATGTTTTTGCAAGTTTTGATCAAGTAACTAAGAGTTGTCTACCCTATCTACTCCAAGATCTTTCCTACACATTTTTAACCCTTTTACATTGTTGTTTTACCATTGCATTTGGTAAACAACCTTGTATTTGGATGTTAAACGGGACAGGCGCGGGTCATCGTATTGACCATGATAACAACAGTGCTAAGTATCTTAGCAATTTTTTGAGGGACTAGATCATTTTGTATAGGAAACCAAGATAGCGTCATCGAGGGACTATGATCTTTTTGTTTTGTTTTTGTTTTGCCAAGATTCTCAACATGCATACCATGGTCATTTTAAAGGCAACAAGTGGATGAAACCCTAGGGGTGCATGTGTGCATTATGTCATCATTTTCATGCATTTTTATGTCTTGTATTAGGTCTAGCTATTTGTTTTGATTTTTGATATTGCATACAAACCCTAATCTCTATCATGGCATATTTGAAAGCATAAATGCGTAAAAGTAATCTAGGCTATTACAACATTCATATGGGAAAGGGGATACAATTTTGGATTGGGGATTATTTTGCAAGAAAATAAAAACCCTAAATTATTACAACCAAATTGAATTTCTTTGCTCAAACGATAAATAAACAATATTTAAATAAACAATTAAATATAAATAGGCAATATATTATAAATATGCAAAAAAATGTTTTTGTTTATTTTTATGTATGTAAAAATAAAATATTTAATGTATTAAAAAAAGAAAATAAAAAGTTATTTTTGTTAAGGGTAAAAACCCTAATTTTTGGTTTAAGAATATGTATGAAAATTATAATATTTATTTATTTATGTACAATGAAATAAATAAATAAAATATATTCAAGTGTCAAAAAATGAAATATATTATTTTTAATAAGGGTGGAAACCCTAGTTTTTTGTTTTAAGATGATATATATATATTATATTATTTATTTTATGTACAAGAAAATAAATATAAATATATATAAAGATATTAAGAAATAAAACATGTGAAAAATATTATTTTATATATATAAATAATAAACATAAAAATATATAATATTTATAAGTTTTTATTAAAGAAAATAAAGGTATATACTATTTAATAATTATTTTTATGTCTAAAAAATAATAAAAAATAATAAAATAAAATGTGAAAATTTATGAAAATGTTTTTGATATTTTTTTATGTTTAGAAAATATAAAATAAAATCAGAAATGAAAAATAAATATAAAAATACAAAAATATAATGAAATGGGCTAGGGGTGCAAGAAGCAGGTCAGGGGGTGCAAAAAGTCATGCCAAGCCAAGCCAAGCCCAGTTACATCTTCATCTTCAACCTTTGAACAAAAAACGTGTGTTCTGATGTACAACTCGTATCTCCTGCATTTGTGCTTAAAAATGAAAACTTGCAACATGAAAGTTATAGAGCATGATCATACGATTCTAACCATATAAAAAACTTAATCTAACTCTCAAAGACCAGAGAGAATTTCTCTGACCCTAATTTCTAACCTAACTTTTTCAGGATGTTCATCAATCAAATTCTCTCAGCACATTTACTTAAATGAAAACTAAGCATATGTACAACTTTAGGGCTATGAGTACTACAATTTTTATTCATAAACCTAAGCCTAATGATTCCTAAATAGAGATATAGATAGTTGACAAATACCTGTTTCAGATGAACTCATGTATGGCAATGTGGAGGTTTTCAATGAGGCCTGAGATGTTTGTGAGCTTGCCTTAACTTCCTATGACCTTCCCCAATGCTTTGTTTGTCTTGAGCTTGCTTGAATGAGTCTGTAGAAGTCAACCTGCACAAGCTGAAATCAGAAATGGTGAAGCTTGCAAATGGAGTTACAATCAAGGGCCAATGGTTGGGATAGTTCAGATGGGTTATATGGAATATGTTGGAAGTGGTTTGGGGAAAAACGCACGAGTGGTTTTTGTTTTGGAACTCAAAGTGCAGAAGCTGCCCTATTTTGCAAGATGAATGTGTTTTGATGTTCAAGAGTGTTTGAGGGATGGGCGGCTCGTGTTTCTGACTCAAGGAAATGTGCAAAACTTGTTTGGAATGGTCACCAAGCTTGGTTATAACAAATACTCAAGTTATGTGATTTTGGCAAGTTGACTTATTTTGAAAGAAAAGTGTGAAGTGATACAAGATAGGCCTGTACAGGATATCTCCAAGCAGGCACAAGATTGTTATACTTTTGACTAAGTTTATGGAACTTGTTTGCTGCAAAGAGAGAGGTCCAAGGCTCAAGGGAAGCAATGTTGACATAAAGTTACCTTTATGAAAATGGAAATGCTACCTTTTTGCCATTTCAAGATTAATTCAATGTGTAAACCTCTATTGATCAGAATAACACCTTAAACCAATGAGTTTGCATTCAATTCTTGTGTGTGGAAGGGTTTAGAGACCTGTAATCAAGTACAAAGCAAGTTTGGAAAGATTTTGCAACTTGTGTCAACATGAAAATGCCATGGATCAAAGTGAGTTTTTTCCAAATTCAAATCTTCGATTCTCCCTAACCATAAATGATTTTGGAGAGTTCTTTGACATTTTGGAAATCTTGTAACATGCTATACAATTCATCTTTGAAATGCATTTTAAGATTCCAAGTGGAACTATGTGAAACATGGTCATGAAGATAGGTCAAAATCCTGCCTAAACTTGGGCAAAATTTCACTAAGTTAAAAGCTTCATGGACCCTTGTTCCAAAAATCATAACTTGATATCCAAGCTTCTTTTAGGAAAACTTTGTGAATCAAAGTTGTAGATTTTGTGGAGGACTACAACTTTCATGTTGGAAGTTTTGTTTGAATCCAATTGCATCATGGTGAAAATGTTGGTCAAAGTTGGGAAAAAATAAGAAAATTTCATAACATAGAAAAATTCTAAGTTATGAAATTTTTTAATCATAAACCCTTATTTGAAAAATTAGGTTTCTTGATGTACAAGTTTCATGTTTTGACACATCTTGATGAAAAATGACCCTTGGCACTTGATTTTGACCAAAAAGTCAAAGTTTGACTTTTCAGTGTATAGTCAAATTTTGTTGAGTTGACTGAAAAATTCATCTGTCAATCCAATGCATTTGAGATCTTTTGAACCTTGTGAATAGGTCAAGATGATGCCATTGAGTCCTTGAATCCATGCTTGAACCCAATTTTCCATTGGCTAGGTGAAAAATCAGAAATTGCCCTTATACAGTCAAAACCCTAAAAATGACCATTTTGCCCTTTTGATGATCTGATCATATTTCTTGAGGAGTTGTGGTCCAAACTTGATCAAATGGTTCATATGAGTCTATAATGTTGATGTGGATCAAAAATTACGAGGTTTGATTGTAAATTGGCCACAATCGACTTTTTCCCCAATACAACTGATTTCTAGGTCAACTGTCCAATTGACTGGGCAAAAACTTGATTCAAAGCTTAAAACTTGGTAGAGGCAATCTTGTAAGTCCAACATGAAGTATGAAAGTCACTTTGAGCATGAAAGTCAAAAAATCCCTATGCAAACTCAAACCCTAATTTAGGTCATCAGTGCAAGGAGATGTCTGAGCAGAGCAAAACCCTAATTTGGTCTTGAGTCCAAAGAGTCTTGTGAGGGGAAATCTTGATAGAATGAGAGGGAAAATTTTGGGGTACAACAGCTGCCCCTGTTCAATCTTCTTGAACCTGAAGAGTTAGATTGGCGAGTTTGCCTTTCGTGACTCGAAGGTAAAAGATGATTGGACACTAGAGTGCCCGTAAATTTGCACTCGTCAAAATGTAAATGAGGGAATGGGCTTAAAGATGCCATTTGGAGATGGTAGAATCTTGCTTGAGATGGGCTTAGAGAAGCCATCGAAGACTGTTTGTTGAAAATCAGGAGAATGAACACCAGAATGGTATCCGTATCTGGAATTTATCTGGGTTGTATCTGGAGATTGGATTCGTATGAGCAAAGGAATGGCGTCCGTGTCTGGAGCGTATCCGAGCTATAACTGTATTTGATTCTTGAATGAATATCAGAATGACTGCCGTGTCTGGAGTGTATCTGTATTGTATCTGAATTCTGAATGGGCGACAAAGAAACATCTGTGTATGGAGCATCTCTGGGCTGGGGATAAATTCCGAATGAGTGACAGAATGGCAACCGTGTCTGGAGCGTATCTGGACTGTATCTGAAGTTGAGATCTGTATGAGTAGCAAAATGACTTCTGTGTCTGGAGTGTATTCGTACTGTAACTGGGATCTGGACAAGTGACAGAATGACTTCCGTGCCTGGAGTGTATCTGAACCTGAGGTTGATAGTTGATTCTGAATGAGAAATAAAATGGCTTTCGTGTCTGGAATGGATCTAGTCTATATCTGATTGATGAAGTCTGAATGAGTAGTAGAATGACCTCCGTGTCTGGAGTGTATTCGTACTGTAACTGAATAAGAGATCCAAATGAGTAGCAGAATGACTTCCTTGTCTTGGAGTGTATTCGTACTGTATCTGAAATCTTTGAATAGTTGTTAACAATAGCTTTTAATCTCATCCTGAAAAGGGTAAAATTTTAGCTGAAACACAAAGTCATGTTGCATGACATGTATGTTGTAATAAAATGTGTTATATCAATGTTTATGATATATGAATGTAATGGATGCGCATGTAAGCTGATTAGCTGTCTTGCTGAGGAAAATAAATCCTTGATAACTCTAGATAATGAAATCTTTGACTGTTGCCGGGAAAAATAAATCCTTGACCGTTGTTGGAGATTCAAAATCTTGAGTTGCTGAGGATGAGAAATCCTTGGACCACAGTTGAAGATATAAAATCCTGGGCAACTTGTGGGGATGTGAGAATCCTTCATGACTTTCCTGGGGATATAGGGATCCTTCAAGTCTGCTTAGGAAATCTGTTTGAAGAATCTAGAGAATTTTGATGACTATGGTTGGGGAATAAAGAAAACTCTGATGATCTCTACTTGGGAATTGAAACCTTGGAGGCTTCGCTGGAGAAATGAGAATGAGACTCTTCGATATGTTGGGAAATAACTTTGTGGGGAGAATGTTTATTCTGTTGGAGAGTTTTCAAGAGCTTGGGTTGTATGCCATTCTATTGAGGAATTATCCAAAGTTATTGTCTGGTTTCTAAGATAACTTGCAGGGGAATCTTCTGGTTTTAAGACAACTCTCTGGGGAATTGGAGGAAACTAGATGGTCTTCCACCGGGGTTTGAGGGTTGAAGTTTTGGACTCTGTTGGGGAAGAAAGTTTCATCTTCACTGAGGGTTTGCAGTTCAAAGTTTTGCTCTGCTGAGGATTGGGGGTTTTGAAAACTCAAATCTGATGGGGATTTTGAAACTTAACTCCGCTGGGGATATGTATTTCAAGGCTTTAGCTCTACTGAGGATTTTTCCTGGAATAGCCTAAAGACGTTTTCCCATACTTTCAATCTGTCAGTAATTATTCTTTCTCATTTCGTTTTATTTGTAAGCAATGATTATATTCAAATGCATATGCTCATTTAATAAATCCTTGGACGTTTTCAAATAAAACATAAGCGTAAAAAGAAAGAAAAGGCAAACAAATTTCTGCACTTTGAAGTATCTTTGCATTAACTTTGTGTAAGTATTTTGTACAAAGGGGACAGGCATCCTAGTAAGAGAATGTTGTCATAAAATTGAGAAACATTTATACAAAGAAAGATCGTTGCTTCGTCCAACGATGATTAGATTGATCAGAAGCCCGAAGCTTGTCTGTTAAAGAGATTGTCCTTAAAGTGATCCGACGAGACATAGTCATACGCTTTAATTCCCTAACTTTTGCCTAGACCGCCCTTTCGGGTTTTCAGTCCACCGGGAAACCCTTTTTTTCCCAAGTCACCCTTTCGGGTTTTCAACTTGCCAGGTGTACATATTTTTTTTATTTATCCCTAATTTTTTCCTGAACCGACCTTTCGGGTTTTTGATTCACTTGGATGCTCATTTTTTCCCAAGTCTCCCTTTCGGGTTTTCAACTTGTCGGGTTGTTTACGTGTAGTATCTTTTGACTATGTCTGCATTCGCAGGGTGCGGCAGGTCATCACCGTCCATGGTGGTCAGGATCATTGCCCCACCAGAAAAGATGTCTTTGATCACAAATGGTCCTTCGTAAGTAGGAGTCCATTTGCCCCTAGGATCACTTTGCGGAAAGATGATCCGCTTGATTACAAGGTCCCCGACTTGATATACTTGTATCTTGACTTTCTTGTTGAAGGCCTTGATCATACGTTTCTGATAGCCTGACCATGGCAAACAGCAGTAAGTCACTTTTCGTCAATCAAGTTAAGTTGATTAAGCCGGGTCTGAATCCAATCGTCTTCACTCAAACCAGCATCTTTCATGATTCTCAAGGAGGGAATCTGAACCTCGATAGGTAAAATAGCTTCCAAGTCGTATACCAAAGAATAGGGTGTTGCCCCAGTTGAAGTGCGTGCCGTGGTACGGTACCCGTGCAGAGCAAACGGTAACATCTCATGCCAGTCCTTGTAGGTGACTGTCATCTTTTGAATGATCTTCTTGATATTTTTGTTCGCAAATTCAACAACACCGCTCATCTTAGGCCGATAGGGAGATGAATTATGATGTTGAATCTTGAACTGCTCGCACAGAGCAGTGATCATAGTATTGTTCAAATTTGTACCGTTGTCAGTGATAATCCTGTCGGGGATACCATACCGGAAAATGAGGTTCTTCTTGATGAAGCGGGCAACCACATTCTTTGTAACGGAGGCGAAGGAAGCTGCTTCGACCCACTTGGTAAAGTAATCAATAGCCACGAGGATGAAATGGTGTTCATTGGATGTTGTAGGCTTGATCTCTCCAATCATGTCAATTCCCCACATCGCGAATGGCCAAGGAGCCGTTAAGACATTGAGAGGAACTGGAGGAATATGTACCTTGTCAGTATAGATTTGGCATTTGTGACAAGTACGGGAATGTTGATGACAATCAGCTTCCATGGTAGACCAGTAGTAGCCTGCTCGTAGAATCTTCTTAGCCATCGTATGACCGCTTGAGTGGGTGCCAAAGGTGCCATTATGTAGTTCAACCATGATCTGATCAGCTTCCACCTTGTCCACACAATAAAGTAAGACACAATCAAGATTGAGCTTGTATAGGATACCATTGCTCAGAAAGAACTTGGCCGCGAACCTCCTTAAGAACTTTTTATCGTTGACCGAAGCTCCTTCAGTGTATTCTTGTGCTTCGAGATACCTTTTGACGTCATGAAACCAAGGTCAGTCCACTACTTCTTCGGTATTAATCTCGTGACAATGTGCAGGTTCGTCCATTCGCTCGATGGTGATTTGAGGTGCCTCATTATCCCAGTTAAGTTTAAACATGGATGACATTGTAGCTAGTGCATCTGCCAACTGATTCTCTTCTCGCGGGAAGTGCTCGAAGGTAATCTGCTCGAAATGTGGTAACAATGTCAAGACATGTTCTTTGTAAGGGATGAGGTTAGGGTGTTTAGTGTCCCACTCTCCTTTGATTTGACTGATAACCAAAGCTGAGTCCCCAAATACAATCAAAGATTTGATTCCCAAGTCAATAACAGCCTTAAGACCAAAGATACAAGCTTCATACTCGGCCATGTTGTTGGTGAAACTGAAACAGAGTCTAGCGGTGAAAGGTGTATGGAAACCTTGTGGGGAAATAAGTACCATGCCGATACCGTTTCCAAGTGCGTTGGAGGCACTATCAAAGTACAGAGTCCATCGGGATCCTTGTTCAGGTCCGTCACACAGTCTGTTTTCTTCAACGTTGCTCAAAGTCATGATATCCTCGTAGGGAAAGTCGAACCTCATGGATTGGTAATCTTCGACAGCTTGATGGGCCAGATGATCGGCTAGCACACTCCCTTTTATGGCTTTTTGGGTTGTGTACTGTATATCATATTCGGTGAGGATCATCTGCCATCTAGCGATTCTTCCGGATAAAGCAGGATTCTCGAAGATGTACTTGATCGGATCCATCTTAGAGATCAATAAAGTGGTATGTGTCAACATATACTGCCTCAGTCGGCGAGCAGCCCATACCAAAGCGCAACAAGTTTTCTCGAGTAGTGAGTAGCGAGTCTCACAGTCGGTAAACTTTTTGCTAAGGTAATAAATGGCATGCTCTTTTCGGCCAGACTCGTCATGTTGGCCCAGTACGCATCCCATTGAATTCTCCAGGACAGTTAGATACATGATTAATGGCCTTCCTTCGACGGGTGGCATCAAGATAGGAGGTTCCAGCAAATACTCCTTGATTTTATCGAAAGCAACTTGGCAGTCATCATTCCATTTAACCACCTGATCTTTCTTCAACAGCTTGAAGATTGGTTCACAGGTAGATGTTAGGTGAGAGATGAACCTTGCAATGTAGTTTAGGCGTCCCAAGAAACCTCTGACCTCCTTTTCAGTGCGAGGGGCAGGAATTTCTTGTATAGCTTTGACTTTGGAAGGATCAACCTCGATGCCTTTGTTACTGACGATGAATCCCAAAAGTTTACCGGACCTAACTCCGAAAGTGCACTTGTTAGGGTTTAGTCTGAGCTTGTACTCTTTCAATATGACAAACAACTTTTGCAGATGGTCGAGGTGTTCTTCTTCTGTCTGTAAACAGGCTATCATATCGTCTACGTAGACTTCAATATCATGATGTATCATGTCATGAAATAAAGCTATCATGGCGCGCTGATAGGTTGCCCCGACATTCTCCAGTCCGAATGGCATCACTTTATAGCAGAAGGTACCCCAATGCGTAACAAAAGTAGTCTTCTCCATGTCTTCGGGGGCCATTTTGATCTGGTTGTACCCTGAAAATCCATCCATGAAAGAAAATACCTTGTGTTGAGCTATGTTGTCAACCAAGATGTCAATGTGAGGTAGTGGAAAGTCGTCTTTAGGGCTAGCCCTGTTTAAGTCTCTATAATCCACGCACATTCTGACCTTGTCGTCCTTCTTAGGCAAGGGCACAATGTTAGAAACCCATTGTGGATAGGAAGTAACAGCAAGAAAGCAAGCATTGAAATGCTTCATCACCTCAGCTTTGATCCTTTCGGACATGTCGGGCCTCATTCGGCGGACTTTCTGTTTGATTGGTAGACAATCTTCTCTTGTAGGGAGACGGTGAACCACAATATCTGTATCCAGTCCTGACATGTCTTCATAGGACCAAGCGAAGATCTCAACATATTCATTCAACAGCTGAACTAAGCGCTCTTTGACATTTGGATTTAGGTTGGCACCCACTTTAACCTCTTTTCTGTTTTCGGCAGTACCCAAGTTGATAGTCTCTAACAGCTCTTCATGGGGCAGAATAGCCCTTTCTTCCTGTTGAAAAAGTCTGGCCAACTCTCCAGGCACTTCACAATCTTCATCACCTTCGTACTCGGCATGATTGACCAGATCTTCAGAGTCACTGAAGGCCATATCAGAATTGTTACCCATGGAATCCGGAATGGAAGGGTACCTGCATTTGTGAGTGTGGGTGTGTGTAAGGGATAGCCACCTTTAAACAAATAAAATGTAAAAAGAAAGAAAATGAACACAAAAGTTTATATATGAAAACGTCCATGATTCATTAAAAATGGAATATGAAGATGAAAAATCAAGGCCTTACAAATGGACCTACATGCCCCGGGTAAGGCATAAGGCAAAAAGTGTACGAATTGTTTAAAAATTATTACAGACCAACAAAAAATGTTCAAAAGATAAATTACTGATTGATGAAAGTAATGGGAACAAAGTCTTTCGCCTCCCAGTTGTTCAGTCCTCCTTCAATAGTTGGAAAGATCCAGTCTTCAAAATTGCTCTCTTTTTCATCATCCTCTAAAGCATGAACTCCATGATGAGTGATTTTCAATGGCGGTCCTCCAGCCCGGGAGCGACGCACAACCTTCTGACTAGAAGCAGTGAATCCCAAGCCGAACTTATCTGTCTTGTAAGGAAAATCTGGCAGTTGACCCCATACTGTGCTTCCTCCTTCCTAGATCACAGCCTTCACATCTTTAAGGGATGACATCCGGGACACAGTTTTGGTAATAATGGGAACAGAAGTTATTGTCTTGGCTACCGCAACTTCAGGAGAAACCTCTTCAAAGTGCTGAAAGGGGGTCTTGAAGAATTCACCATCTAATTCAATGTAGCAGAATGAATTCAGATGGCTTATCATATACTCCTCCTCGCCACGAACTGTCACAATTTTCCCCTGGATTGGGTACTTAAGCTTCTGATGCAAAGTAGATGTAACGGCCCCAGCATGATGAATCCAGGGTCTTCCTAACAAGAAAGAGTAGGAGGGACGGATATCCATGACATAAAATGTGGAGTGGAAAGTTTCAGTACCCACTTTAATTGGGATGTCCACCTCCCCGTGGACCATCCGCTTAGAACCATCAAAGGCTCTTACAATGATATTGTTGGGCTTTAAGGTCAAACCTTCACAATCTAATCTATCCAATACTTTTTTAGGCAAGACATTTAAAGACGAACCGGTATCAACCAGAACGTGAGCAAGAGTAGTCCCTCTGCACTCCACCGAGACATGCAGCGCGTCGTTATGCTTTCTCCCCTTAGATGTTAGATCGGCATCGGAGAAGCCAAGATCATTATCGGCGGTTAGGCTGGTTACACACTCCTGGAACTGGTCCGTGGAGGTTTCTTGAGGCACATGGGCCATCTTCAGGAATTTGATCAAGGCTTTGGCATGAGCTTCAGAATAGAGCAATAGCGCCAGCATAGAGATTTTTGAAGGGGTTTGCCCCAGTTGTTCTACGACATCATAGTCGCTTTTCTTAATTATTTTTAAAATCTCCTCCATTTCCTTTTGAGTGGTCTCAGGGATGACCAACGGCTGAGCCCTCGTCCTGACGGGCGCTTCTTGGATCCCCTTACCTTTATCAGCAGTAACAGCAGAGGGTATAGCTTCGGGAGTTATGATTTCTTCAATCACTGGAGTTCGTACAGGTGCGTTGACGGGCACCGGAGTAACCTTAGGAGCACTTGAGGGTCTGAAGATTTCCCTTGGAGGAGAAATCTCCAGAGAGAAGATTCTTCCGCTGCGGGTGATCTTACTTGTCCCCGCAATATTTTTTACATCAGGAGTCTCTTCATCGGAACTTTCTTCAACTGATTCGATCTGCTTAACACCGTGGTAGAAGATCTCTCCTCCATAATTCCACGGTATTTTTTTGTTGGACTTGTATGGGATAGGCCCCGACATTGTTATCTTCAGAGGTACAAACTTTGGATCGGGTGTAATCTTAACAGGTCTTTTGGAGACCTTGGAAAGATTGTCGGAAATGGTGATTATAGCAACATCATTGATTGGAGTAACAAGAGTAACATGAGTTTTCTTGAAGAGGATTTCTTGATTATCCATCAGGCGTTGGATGCCTGACTTCAATAGCGGACAATCGAATTGCAAGGTCGAACAAAGGTAACAATCTTTTTCGCAGCCCAGGAAAATCCCGGCTTTCAACAAATTCATCTTGATCATTGGCAACAGAGTCATTAAGTCATCAACAACAGCAACATAAAGATCTTCTATAACAGCATGGACATTATGACCATGTTTTGGAATTGGAGTGGATATGACATTAGGTTTTTCAGGTGCGTCAAATTCCACCTCCTTGGCATCTATTAAATCCTGGATCTTATTTTTGAGGGCCCAACAATTATTGGTGTTGTGCCCCACGCTGTCCGAATGATAGGAACACTTTGCATTTGAATAATAGTAGGGAGAAGAGGTATTTGGGTTCTTTGGTGCCTCTTTCAAGTTTGTAAGGTTTAACTTCAACAGATGAGGGAGAACCTGAGCAGGTGTCATATTGAGCCGGGTGAATTACCGTGCAGGCCTTTCCACCCTTGCTTGGTTGGTTCTGGGTTGACTGCTTCGAGGTTGACCGACTGCGAAATTCTGAATCATCACAGCCCCCACCGCTGGTCGGTGCTCCATTCTTCCTTGATTTCTCTGGGAGTAAACAGCTGAGACTTCTTTCTTGGCTGGAAAAGTTTTCTTGATAGCAGCGGAAGCAGATGTATCCATTTGAATTTTACCGCTCTTAATGCCAACTTCGACTCTTTCACCAGTCAGAATTAGCTCGGTGAACCCTGTAGATGAGCTCACGATCAAGTGATTAAAGAATGGACCTGACAGGGTCCCTAAAAAGATATCCACAAGCTCTCTCTCAGACAATGTTTGCTGCACCCTTCCAGCCAAGTCCCTCCACTTCTAGGCATACTCCTTAAAGCCTTCACTAGAGACCATACCCATACTCTGTAATTGAGTACGAGTAGGTGCTAAATCTGCATTATATTGATATTGTCTGTAGAAGGCAGCAGCCAAATCCTCCCAGTTGTGCACATCAGATCTCTCAAGCTGATAGAACCAATCCAATTGCGTACCTGAAAAACTATCTTGAAAAAAGTGGACCCACATATCCTTATCAGAAGAATGAGGTTGGATCTTTATGACGTAAGACCGTAGATGCATCTTCGGACAAGACAAACCATCGTATTTAGAAAATGTAGGCACCTTGAATTTAGGGGGAATTACAATCCCAGCAACCAGTCCTAGCTCTTCGAAATCCAGCCCAGGTACTCTTTATACGTCCATGGCTACCAAATGCTCTTCCAGATTCTTATACTTGTCGTCTATAGGAGGGTACTGTTGCTCAGAGTAATCCTCATCCTCTTCTTCTTCTTCCTCTTCTTCAAACTCAGAAGGAACTGCAACTCCCTTTCCTTTTCCAACCCCTTCATCAGATGTCGAGGGGAAATCCAGGACCCTTCTAGCTTGGTTCTCAAATCTTCTACCCAGAGTAGCTACACCAACTCTTTTCTTTTTCTTTTTCTCCTTTTCTTTTTCCTTTTCCTTTTCCAGCAGTGCTTTAAGATCCACTTGACCCTTTGCCAAGGTCATGAGGAGTTGTTGGAACTGTGAATTTTGCGCTTGTAGATCTTTGACCGTCTGCTCTATATCCATCTTGCTGAAATAAACAGCAGAAAGATAAGGAAACCTGGTGTGAAGACCTGCTCATGCATATGATGAATGATATGTTATTCATGTAATGCATTCAAGGATTTAGAAATTCAAATTTGTTGTAAACAAAAAAAAGAACACACGTCATATTAATAAGAAGAATTTGTTAGTACATAAATGCCCCATGGGAAAAATATTACAAAATTCTAATGTAAAAAGACGTTGCGCATCCTCTTCGGTGCGATGTAGGTGTTGAGAGTCTGCTCTTCATGGAGTCGACGAGTAAGTTCTAAAACCTTCTTCTCACTGGTGTAGAAGTTGGCTTCAAAAGTGTTCAATTCTTCCTTGAGCTGTATCCAACTCTTTTGCAAATATTCCAATGATGTTGGCATGTCAGGATGTAGGAGGGTGTATGGAACCTCTCCTTCCATAACAGGCTCTTTGATCATGGGAAAAATGTAGGGGTAAGGCATCATAAGACTCTGGGCGCGCGTTCGTACCCACTTGAGGTAAGGCTCAAGGGGGATGGAATTCTTGTGCCGCAGTATCTTACTATCCACTTTGTTGGGCATCCTCCAAGCTCAGATAAACCTTTGTCGAAGTCCTTGAGCGTCATTGTCGAAGTCAAAAACCAAGTTTGGAATCAGCATGTCATGAGGGCTATCCCTTTGGGCATACCCAAATTGTCTCAGAGCCAAGCAGGGGTTGTAGGTAATGCCTCCTCTAATGCCAAGTAGTGGGACATTAGGGAATTCCCCACAACTATCAATGATGATGACATTTTCTCTGGACCGAGAATACTAATGAACATCAGAATGTGTAAGAGTCATCAATCGTTGTGACCACCTCAAGCCTTGCTCATTCTTCAAGACTGACTGGGGAAGGTGAGAATAAACCACCTTTCTAGAAGAGGAGTACAGCACATGAGAACACCTCTTTTCCTCATTGTTTGTGTGTGAAATGAGTGGAGGATATCCCCAAGAAATGTAGGCACAGGATTCCGAGATATGAAAATTTTGACAGCATTTACATCTATAAGCTGATCAGGGTTTTGGAATAAGACCAACCCATAAATGAGAAGTGCTACAATCTCCTTAAAAGCTTGCAGATCTAGAGAATTCCAGCAGTCTTGTGCCTTCTCAAATAGAAACTTTGCCAAGAAACCCTTGACACCACATCTGGTTTCCCAATGACCTTTGATATCAGATGGTTGCAAGTGTAAGGCTTGAGTAACATCTTCAGGATTTGGTTCTCCTTCCGTATCGTTGTAGGGTAGTTGATGGAGAATAGGAATCCTCAGGAGTTGAGAAAATTCCTCCAAAGTAGGCACTAGTTGGTAATCAGGAAATGTAAAGCAATGGTGTAGGGGGTCAAAGAACTGGAAGAGAACTTTCACCATGTCTTCTTCAATGTTGGAGTTAACCAAGTTGAGAAGTCTACCATGTCTTTCACTGAAGGGAGAGTTCTCTGGAATCTTGGAAGTAAGCTCCTTGAGTTGAGGAGAGATTCTCACAAGGTTGACCTGGATTGTTTTTCTGCAGAGTGATTCCATAACCTACAAAACAGGAACAAAGATGAAGATCCAAACCCTTGAAATGGTTAGTGGATGCATATGATGCTTTATGATGTTCATGATGTATGCACAAGTATATGTACAAGCAAATCACACAAGTTCCTAGTTTAGGCTTGCATGGGGTTTCATAGGTAAGTACCCTCTTGAAGTTAGTTGGCTCAACATGTCCTATAAATAGTAACCGGGTTCTAAGGAGCTCAATATCACTGGATTATTTTCTGTGTTCATTGTTTCAGTTTAGCCACTTAACTGGCGACCGAAATATTCCAAGAAAACAACCCTCAATGAGTGTAGTATCGAGTATCTACCAACTCCAGACTGCACCAAAGCCGGTCATCTCACTACCCCTAATAAGGCTAAGATGTCAAGTAAAGGTTCTAAAAGTCCATTAGTGCTTCATGACATCACTCAGCGGCCCCGTATTCTCTTTGATTAACTCAAAGGCTACCGGTACCCACAAATATGTCGCACTAATATAGCTATTGCTTCAACCATGTCGGTATACTCCGCACAGTTTCCACAATGTATTGCTATTTACCTATGAATGTTTCCCAAATCCGGGTAGAGGATTTCAAACCCAAACAATAGAACCAAGTGTAAAGCAATCAAAGCAAACAAAGTAAGCATGCAAAGGTGATCTAAACCCTAAGGTAACCCAACTTTTATATTAATCCCCAACAGAGTCGCCAGTTCTATGATGCGGTGGGAGAACTGACTTGAGGTTTTGTGTTTGTGTTTGCAAATGTTTCAGTTTAGCAAGAGTCGCCACCGACTTTTTATTTTATCCAAAGGAAAGGTCAAAAAGCACAGGAAAGACCTTTGAGATGTTTTCTTGGGTTCGGGGGGTAGATTATGAAAAGGGAAGGTGCTAGCACCCTTTTCATCCATGATTATCCATGGGCTCTTAGTTACTTGTTTAGATCACTTGCTTTTGCTTTTCAATTGTTTGAAATGGTGCTTTGTGTGTGGTTTTGGAAATGTTTTGAAAAGAGGCCATCGTTGTGGCAACCTTTATAATGATTCTTGTTTGAATATATACAAAGGTGTTTGTCTTTTGAAAATATGTTTCAGTGTTTGAAAGTTTGTTTTGGGAAATGTTTTGAAATTGTGTTTTGAGGTGTGTTTGAAAATAGAAAGAATGTTTTTGCAAGTCTTGATCAAGTAACTAAGAGTTGTCTACCCTATCTACTCCAAGATCTTTCCTACACATTTTTAACCCTTTTACATTGTTGTTTTACCATTGTATTTTGTAAACAACCTTGTATTTGGATGTTAAACAGAACAGGCGCGGGTCATCGTATTGACCATGATAGCAACAATGCTAAGTATCTTAGCAATTTTTTGAGGGACTAGATAATTTTGTATAGGCAACCAAGATAACGTCATCGAAGGACTATGATCTTTTTGTTTTGTTTTTGTTTTGCCAAGATACTCAACATGCATACCATGGCCATTTTAAAGGCAACAAGTGGATGAAACCCTAGGGGTGCAAGTGTGCATTGTGTCATCATTTTCATGCATTTTTATGTCTTGTATTAGGTCTAGCTATTTGTTTTGATTTTTGATATTGCATACAAACCTTAATCTCTATCATGGCATATTCGAAAGCATAAATGCGTAAAAGTAATCTAGGCTATTACAACATTGATATGGGAAAGGGGATACAATTTTGGATAGGGGGTTATTTTGTAAGAAAATAAAAATCCTAAATTATTACAACCAAATTGAATTTCTTTGCTCAAATGATAAATAAACAATATTTAAATAAGCAATTAAATATAAATAGGCAATATATTATAAATATGCAAAAAAAATGTTTTTGTTTATTTTTATTTATGTAAAAATAAAATATTTAATGTATTAAAAAAAGAAAATAAAAAGTTATTTTTGTTAAGGGTAAAAACCCTAATTTTTGGTTTAAGAATATGTATGAAAATTATAATATTTATTTATTTATGTACAATGAAATAAATAAAAAATATATACTCAAGTGTCAAAAAATGAAATATATTAGAAAAAATATTATTTTTAATAAGGGTGGAAACACTAGTTTTTTGTTTTAAGATAATATATATTATATTATTTATTTTATGTACAAGAAAATAAATATAAATATATACAAAGATATTAAGAAATAAAACATGTGAAAAATATTATTTTATATGTATAAATAATAAACATAAAAATATATAATATTATAAGTTTTTATTAAAGAAAATAAAGGTATATACTATTTAATAATTATTTTCATGTCTAAATAATAACAAAAAATAATAAAATAAAATGTGAAAATTTATGGAAATGTTTTTGATATTTTTTTATGTTTAGAAAATATAAAATAAAATCAGAAATTAAAAATAAATACAAAAATACAAAAATATAATGAAATGGGCCAGGGGGTGCAAGAAGCAGGTCTGGGGGTGCAAAAAGTCATGGCAAGCCCAGCCCAGTTACAACTTCTTCTTCAACCTTTGAACAAAAAATGCGCGTTCTGATGTACAACTTGTATCTCCTGCATTTGTGCTTAAAAACGAAAACTTACAACATGAAAGTTATAGAGCATGATCATACGATTCTAACCATATAAAAAACTTAATCTAAATCTCAAAGACCAGAGAGAATTTCTCTGGCCCTAATTTCTAACCTAACTTTTTCAGGATGTTCATCAATCAAATTCTCTCAGCACATTTAACTTAAATGAAAACTAAGCATATGTACAACTTAAAGGCTATGAGTACTATATTTTTTATTCACAAACCTAAGCCTAATGATTCCTAAATAAAGAGATAGAAAGTTGACAAATACCTATTTCATATGAACTCGTGTATGGCAATGTGGAGGTTTTAAGTGAGGCCTGAGATGTTTGTGAGCTTGCCTGAACTTCCTCTGACCTTCCCCAATGCTTTGTTTGCCTTGAGCTTGCTTGAATGAGCCTGTAGAAGTCAACCTGCATAAGCTGAAACCATAAATGGTGAATCTTGAAAATGGAGTTACAGTCAAGGGCCAATGGTTAGGATAGTTCAGATGGGTTATATGGAATGTGTTGGAAGTGGTTTGGGGCAAAACGCACGAGTGGATTTTGTTTTGGAACTCAAAGTGTAGAAGTTGTCCATTTTTGCAAGAGGAATGTGTTTTGATGTTCAAGAGTGTTTGAGGGATGGATGGCTCGTGTTTCTGACTCAAGGCAATGTGCAAAACTTGTTTGGAATGGTCACCAAGCTTGGTTATAACAGATACTCAAGTTATGTGATTTTGGCAAGTTGACTTGTTTTGAAAGAAAAGTGTGAAGTGATACAAGGTAGGCCTGTAGAGGCTATCTCCAAGCATGCACAAGATTGCTATACTTTTGCCTAATTTTATGGAACTTGTTTGCTGCAAAGAGAGAGGTCCAAGGCTCAAGGGAAGCAATGTTGACATAAAGTTGCCTTTATGAAAATGGAAATGCTACCTTTTTGCCATTTTAAGATTAATTCAATGTGTAAACCTCTATTGATCAGAATAACACCTTAAACCAATGAGTTTGTATTCAATTCTTGAGTGTGGAAGGGTTTCGAGACATGTAATCAAGTACAAAGCAAGTTTGGACAAATTTTGCAACTTGTGTCAACATGAAAATGCCATGGATCAAAGTGAGTTTTTGCCAAATTCAAATCTTCGATTCTCCCTAACCATAAATAATTTTAGAGAGTTCTTGGAGATTTTGTAAAGCTTGTAACATGCTATACAATCCATATTTGAAATGAATTTTGAGATTACAAGTGGAACTATGTGAAAAATGGTCATGAAGATAGGTCAAAATCCTGCCTAAACTAGGGCAAAATTTCACTAAGTTAGAAGCTTCATGGACCCTTGTTCCAAAAATCATAACTTGAGATCCAAGCTTCTTTTGGGAAAACTTTGTGAATAAAAGTTGTAGATTTTGTGGAGGAATAATACTTTCATGTTGGAAGTTTTGTTTGAATCCAATTGCATCATGGTGAAAATGTTGGGCAAAGTTGGGAAAAAATAAGAAAATTTCATAACTTAGAAAAATTCTAAGTTATGAAAATTTTCAATCTTAAACCCTAATTTGCAAAATTAGGTTTCTTGATGAACAAGTTTCATGTTTTGACACATCTTGATGAAAAATGACCCTTGGCATTTGATTTTGACCAAAAAGTCAAAGTTTTACTTTTCAGTGTACAGTCAAATTTTGATCAATTGACTGAAAAATTCATCTGTCAATCCAATGCATTTGAGATCTTTTGAACCTTGTGAATAGGTCAAGATGATGCCATTGAGTCCTTGAATCCATGCTTGAATCCAATTTTCCATTGGCTAGGTGAAAAATCAGAAATTGCCCTTATACAGTCAAAACCCTAAAAATGACCATTTTGCCCTTTTGATGATCTGATCAAATTTCTTGAGGAGTTGTGGTCCAAACTTGATCAAATGGTTCATATGATTCTATAATGTTGATGTGTATCAAAAATTACGAGGTTTGATTATAAATTGGCCAGAGTTGACTTTTTCCCCAATACAGTTGATTTCTAGGTCACCTGTCCAATTGACTGGGAAAAAACTTGATTCAAAGCTTAAAACTTGGTAGAGGCAATCTTATAAGTCCAACATGAAGTATGAAAGTCACTTTGAGCATTGAAAGTCAAAAAATCCCTGTGCAAACTCAAACCCTAATTTAGGTCATCAGTGCAAGGAGATGTCTTGAGCAGAGCAAAACCCTAATTTGGTCTTGATTCCAGAGAGTCTTGTGCAGGGAAATCTTGATAGAATGAGAGGGAAAATTTTGGGGTACAATAATTGGATTGTTGCAACCCCCAGCGCGGGTTCCCCTTGCGTCTTCATCCTGATTCTCATGCTTCTCGGAGGAGTCTTCTACCACTTGAACTTGTCGAATGGGGCCCTTGAATCTTTCCCCATGTTGATCAAAGCCTTCTTCTTGGTCTTTTTCTTTGCAACCAGAAGTGTCATCAGCTCTTTCTGCCCTTTGGCCAAGTTGAGCAGTGTTTCTTGAAATTGAGAATTTTGTGTCTGCAAGTCCTTTACAGTCTGCTCGAGATCCATCTTACTGAAACAAACAGTAGAAAGATGAAGAAACCTGTGTCGTGAAACCTGCTTATGTTATGATGCATGTAATTCGAATGCAAATGTTTTCAAGGACCTTTAAGATTTAAATTTGTTTAAACAAAGAAGAAACAAACATTAACTGGATTAATAAGTTCAAATGGTTACAAAAAAAATGCCACTTGGGCTTACAATGTAAGAAGCAAAAATAATACAAAATAAACTCCTAAAACAAAAAAGGGTTCAAGCTTCCGATGAGCACATCCTCTTCGGTGCAATGTAGGCATTCAAACTATACTCTTCATGAATTTGTCTCGTAAGCTCCAAAACCTTCTTCTCGCTTGCGTAGAATTGAGTTTCAAAGGCGTCTCACCCTCCTTTGGGTTGAATCCATGATCTTTGAAACTCCTCAAGAGTAGTCGGCATGTCAGGATGAAGAATGGTGTATAGAATATCTCCTTCGATAATAGGCTCCACAATGATAGGTAAGATGGAAGGATATGGCATCATGAGGCATTGAGCGCAAGCTCGCACCCACTTAAGATAAGGCTCCAACAGAATAGAGTTCTTATGCTCCAACGTATTTATATCAAATTTGTCCATTATGCCCCAAGCTTGTACAAATTTTTGACGATAACCTTGGACATCGTTCTCATAGTCAAATACAATTCCTTGTACAAGTGCGTCATGAGAGCCATAACTCTAAGCATACCCAAACTATCGTCAAGCCTAGCAAGGATTATAAGTGATACATCCCCTAATGCCAAGGAGAGGGACATTAGGGAATTCCCCATAATGGTCAATAATGACAACATCCTCTAAAGATCGAGAACGCCAATGCATATCTAAATGCGAGAGTGACATCAACCTACTAGACCATCTCATGCCTTGCTCATTCTTCAAAATAGATCGAGGAAGGTGAAAAATAAACCACCTAGCCAACAAAGGAGTGTAACACATAAGAATTTCCATTCTCTTCATGGTGCGAGTGTGAAGAGAGTGCAAAATGTCTCCAAGTAAGGTAGGCACCGGATTACGAGATAGAAAAACTTTGACCGCATTCACATCTATTAGTTGGTCCGAGTTAGGAAATAGTACCATCCCATAGATTAGAAGAACCAAAACCTCTTCAAAAGCTTGCAAATCTAGAGCATCCCAAAATTGTTGAGCCTTTTCAAACAAAAACTTGGCTAGAAAACCTTTAACACCACTTCTTGCTTCCCAATTTGTCACAACGTCATACCGTTGCAAATGTAAAGCTCGAGCAATCTCCCCAGGTCTTGGGTCTTTCTTAATACCGGTGAAGAGTAATTGATCAAGAATAGGCACTCCCAAAAGTTGAGAAAACTCCTCCATGGTGGGCACCAATTGGTAATTAGGAAATGTAAAGTAATGGCGTAAAGGTTTAAAGAATTGAAAGAGCACTTTTATGATGTCTTCATCAAGGATTAAGGTCACCAGATTGAGAAGTCGACCATGTCTTTTGTTAAATGGAGAATTCTCAGGAACCCTTGATGCTAACTTTTTGAGTTGAGGAGGCACTCTTACGAGGTTGATTTGGATAGTATTCCTACGAGTGGAAGCCATGTCCTACAAAACAACACAAAGATAAATACCAAAAGTCCTTGAAATGGTTAGTGAAAAATGTCATGGTATGATGTCATGATGTTATGTACAAGTAAACATATACACACAAAGCAATCAAGTCCTTAGGTTCAGGCTTCCATGAGGTTCATAGGTAAGTACCCTCTTGAAGTTTAGTTGGTTCAACCTGTCCTAGAAAGTAATCGGGTTCTAGGGAATCTAAATATCATTGATCTTTCTTCATCGGGCATTGTTTCAGTGCAAGCCTCTTTATTAGCGACCGAAATATCTCGAAAGTCGAGATCTCAATGAGCGTAGCATCGAGTATCAACCAACTTCGGACTGCACCAAAACCGACTATCTCACTACTTCCTAATAGCCAAGTTGTTCAATTAAAGGTTATATGGTCAGTTAGTGCTTCATGACACCACACAGCGGCCCCATATTCTCCTTGACTAGACTCAAGGGATACCAGTACCAACAAATGTGTCACACTAACGTAGCCATCACTTCAACCATGTTGGTATACATCGCACAGTCCCCACGATCTATTTCTACTTACCTAATAATGTTCCCTGATCCGGGTAGAGGATCAATACAAAACCCAGACAAGGACCCAAAATTTAAAGTAAATAAGTCAAACAATGAAAGCATTTAAAGGTGATCTAGTCTCTAAGGTAACCCCACTTTTAAGTATAGTCCCCAACAGAGTCGCCAGTTCTGTAATACGGTGGGAGAACTGACTTGGGTATTTTGTGTTTTATCACAATTGTTGCAGATAGCAAGATTTGTCACCGACTTTTATTTTATCCAATAAAGGAAATGGTGAAAAGAACAGGAAAGACCTTTTGAGAATTTTTTCTTGAGTTTGGGGGGTAAGTTATGAAAAGGGAAGGTGTTAGCACCCTTTTCATCCGTAGTTATCTACGGGATCTTAGTTGGTAGCTCACTTTGAAATGCTTTGTTTGAAATGTGTTTATGATGGGTTTTGAAAGTATCTTTGAAAAGTTCCTTCGTTTAGGCGAACTTTGTAATGATTCTCGTCTCTATAAGAATGCATACAAAGAGTTGACTTTTGAAAATATTTCATTTGAAAGTGTAGGTGTGTTTGAAAGATG
Source organism: Vicia faba (assembly GCA_948472305.1). Lineage (NCBI taxonomy): Eukaryota > Viridiplantae > Streptophyta > Magnoliopsida > Fabales > Fabaceae > Vicia > Vicia faba. The sequence continues at coordinate 628,406,618 of OX451735.1, read as the reverse complement.
TTTTTAAAATGGTTGTGAGAAAGCAACTATGAACGTTCTACCTACTAAAAAGTCTTAGTTCTTTTCCTCCTCTTTTAGATATTTCTATCTTACCATTGATTGGTAAGAAACCCTATCATTGGATGTGAAGGGACAGGCGTGGGTCATCGTATAGCCATAGAATTCAATGTTGTAGGATACCTTAGTAATTTATAAGGGTCTAAGATCATTTACTGAAGGTAACATTTAAGGGTCATCGAGGGACTACGATCTAGTTTTTGAATGTTTTTGCTAAAGTATCCCACATGCGAGACATGACTATTTTTCTCAAGGCAACAAGTAAGGTTAACCCTTAGAGGTGCAAGTGTGCAAAGCGTTTTTATTTCATGCATTTCTTCTTGAATTAGGGTTTTTTACTTGTTGATTTTATGGCTTGCCATACACAGCCTAATTACTAACATTTATATTTAAAGCGATAAATTGCGGGAATGTAAAACTCTACGCTATTACATCATTTAAGGGATGTGGGGTAAAAATTATAAATAGGGATGAAAGCAATTAAAACTTAATTACTATTACAACCAAATTGAATAAAAAGTCTCAAAATCAAGATTCTTTGTGTTTAGGCTGACACGGGCCATGTCCTGTGACACGGGCACCCGTGTCAGGACCCTACAATAATCCATGCATGCCTTTTTTTTGTCTCAGCTGAGCTGACACGGGTCGTGTCCGATGACACAGACACCTGTGTCAGAACCCTTTCATACCATTTTGTCAAGCTTTTAATCCAAGTAAGATTGACATGGGTCATGTCCTATGACACGGGCACCTGTGTCAAGACCTGTCCTGTCATTTGTCCTGTTCTAATCCTAGTAAGATTGACACGGGCCGTGTTCTGTGACATGGGCACCTCTGTCAAGACCCTGTCCTATCATTTATCATGTTTTCTCCCTGAAATGGCCCATGTCAGGCTTTCAAAAGCATTTTTTGTAGTTTTGAGTGTTTGCAACTCTTCTACTCAGATTTGTCCTATTTTATTCTTTTGAAAATGAAAGTAAAATGATATATGAACAAGGATATCACAGTTTGAGAAAACTTACCTCTTGAAGTGAAAACTCAAAATGTGTATGGATGTTTCCAGCTGCAATGTGATGATTGATTGAGCTTCCTTAGACCTCCCTGAAGTTGTTTCGATCCTTACTTTATGCTGAAAGTGTTTTGGTTTCTCCAACCAAGTCAACTTGCAAGACAATGTTTTTGAGTTTGGAAGGTGGTGATAATGATGTTACAAAAGTTGTTCTTGCGTTTGAACAACTTCTATACGATGTATGTGAAGTATTTTGATGGTTTGTTTGAGGAAAACTTACAAGGTATGAGATTCAAAGCTCAAAGATAGAGGTTTTATGAATAGTTCTGGTTTTTTGTGAGTGAAGGGATTTTGAGTGCTAGTTTCTCTTTTTATTTTTTATGACCTCTCTCTCTTGCAAATTCTCCCTCTATTTATAGGCAAGAGGTTTGGGAACAAGAGCTGATTAGGCTTTCAAGACAACGTGTTATGGTTTGGTTGAGATGCAAATATCAAACTATGTCAATTCTTCCATGGTCCCAAGGTGAAGTACCAAAGTTTATGGTATAGAGGGGATACTTTCCATGATTTATGGTGGAGTAAAATCATAAGTAAACAACTTATGGGCTCAAGATAAATTTTTACCAACAAGCTTGCTTTTCAAGAATAAAAATGGTAACTTTTTACCTTAAATGGCAAGTTATTTGGATAATGGCTTGTATCTCTTAGGTAATGGTTCAATCAATTGTGTAAACATCTGATTATGGATAGATTTGCCAGTCAAAAGGCCTGCAAAGTAAGATTTTGTAGCATGGCATGTAAATTGGATCATGTGTTCTTCAATAAAACAACTTATAATTCAATGATGGATGCCCAACTTCATGCCCTTGAATCTCCTAGCTCAAGTATGATAAATTCATTCTCTTGGATGTTTTGGAAAGCTTGAAACACCCTCTATAACTTTCATGTTGGCAATTTTTACAAAATTATCTTGGAACTATGTGAAAAAATGTTAAGAAGTTAGGATAAAATCCTGACCAAAATCTGTTGAAAATTTCTATAAGTGTTAGATGAAAATGTCATGACTTCATGGGCTTATATCTTCAAATCTAAGCATTTTTTGGACATCAACCCTCTAATATAAAGTTGTAGAATTCATCAAGATCTACAACTTTCATGTTGAAAGTTTCCTTTGAATCATTTTGCATCATGGTGAAAAATTGGTATGAAGTTATGAAATAAACATGTATAAAAATACTTAGAAACATTTCTAAATCTTGAAAAGTTTGACTTTTCAAATTGACTTTTGACCTTCTTGATTTATTGATGATCAAGCTTGACATTATTGAATGTCTTGATGAATTTTGATCTTTGAAACTAAATATTGACCAAAAAGTCAAAGTTTGACTTTTGGTGTATCAGTTGACCAAATTTCAACTATCAATCCACTGATATTGAGAAATGATTTAAGCCATGGAATTGGGTAAACATGTTATGTTTGAGTCTTTGAGATTATGCTTCAAGCCATTAGGTCATGTATTAGGTCAAAAAGTCAATGACCAGTCGTTCTTAGTCAAAACCCTTATTTGTGGTCTCAGTGTTTCAGAGGTGATTTTGTCTGATCAATTATTGAGAATCCTTGAGCATTGGATATCCTTTGTGAGGAATGTCTTGAAAAAGAGAGGGAAAATTTTGGGGTACAACACATACAAAGTGATTACTTTTGAAAATATTTCATGAACGTGTTAGTGTGTTTGAAAGATGTTTGTTTTTAAGTGTTTGTGAGCAAGCAACTACGAGCCTTATAACTACTCAAAATAAGTCTTTGTTCTTTTCCTGCTCCTTTAGATATTGTTATCTTACCATTAGTTAGTAAGAACCATATCATTGAATGTGAAGGGACAGGCGTGGGTTATCGTACAATCATAGAAGGCAACTTGCAAGATGTTTTAGCAATTTTCATAAGGGACTAAGATCGTTTACCGAAGGCAACATTGAAGGGTCATCGAGGGACTACTATCTTATAATCGAGGGTCTTTGCTAGAACATCCCACGTTCGAGGGACATGGATGTTTTTCATCTGAGGCAACAAGTGTGTGTTACCCTAGAGGTGCAAGTGTGCAAGGTGTTTTGATTTCATATATTTGTCTTGAATTCGGATTGTCTAGTATTGATTTTAAGTCTTGCCATACAAAACCTAATTACTAGTAATAATGTGGAAAGTGATAAATTGCTGAATTTAAATATCCTACACTATTACAATGCTTTGGAGGATGGGGATACAAATTTACAAATGGGGATGACAAGTAAAAATAAACCCTAATTACTATTATAAGGCTTTGACAATTACATAATTCATAATAAAATATAGTAAAATGTGCAAGAAAATGTAAAGTGAAAAGAAATTGTTTTTTAAGGTTTTTTAATAGAAAAGGTTTTGTAGTTTCAATTATTTTAGAAAATAACTTGAATGTTTTATCTAGAGAGAGGTTTTGTATAGTGTTAGGCCATCTCCAAACAATACAATATTTCAAAAGTAACTTAAAAATTTCAAAGTTAGGAATTTTGATGCCTGAGCTGACACGGGCCGTGTTAGTGGACATGGGCACCCGTGTCAGAATCTTCCCTTGCTCCTCTATGCATTTTTTGTCCCAGCCAAATTGACACGGGCCATGTCGTGTGACACGGGCACCCATGTCAGCCCTTGTCCTACATGCTTTGCACATTTCTAACTGGCATGGGCTGTGTCGTGTGACACGGGCACCCGTGTCAGCCCCCTCCCTATCTGTTTTGCCAAATTTCTAACCCGGATGAACTGACACGGGCCGTATCGTGTGACACGGGCACCCGTGTCATCCCCTGTCCGGACTTTTACTAAGTTTTCTCTCTGATCTATCCTACTGTATCCTTTTGAAAATGAAAGCAAATGATGTATGAATAAAGATATTACAATTTTAGAAAATTTACCTCTTAAAGTGAAAACTTTAGAACATGTATGGATGTTTCCGGGTGAAAAGTGGTGATTGATTGAGCTTCTTTGGACCTCCTTGAAGTTTTTCCAATCCTTACTTTATGCTGAAAGTTACTGAATCACTTCAACCAAGTCAAGTTGTAAAGTACTGTTTTTGAGTTTTGAGGATGGTGATAATGGTGTTACAGAAGTTATTATTGTGTATGAACAACTTGTATATGATGTATGTGAAGTATTTGGATGATTTGTTTGGGAAAAAACTTGCAAGGTGTGAGAGGTTCAAAGATTTGGACTTCAAAGCTCAAAAATGGAGGTTTTATGGACAATTCTGGTTTTTTGAGAGTATAGGGGTTTTGAGGGCTAGTTCATCTCTCTATGTCTTGCAAATGATCTCTCTATTTATAGGAAAGAGGTTTTAAGACAATGGTTGATCATATTTTCAAGATCACATGTACTGGCTAGGTTAGATTTTGAATGAAGCAAGCTTGAAGATCATAGTTCCAATGCTTTGTACTTTGCTTCATAGAGTTGTTGGATACTTTAAGTATGCTTATCTTATTTTGTTTGTTGAGTGTATGTAGAAGGAACAAGTTAGAGGCTCAAGAAGAGCTGACTTTGTGATTAAAGCTACTTTGCAAGAATGACAATGTTGACTTTGTGCCAAAAATGGAAAGATCACTTGGACAATGCTTAAATCAAATGGACCATAAATCAAAAGTTTGTGTAAACATTAAATTATGGTGATATTTGCAAGTTATAAGGCTTTCAAAACAAGATTATGCAGCATATCATGAAGATTAGATTATGTGTTCTTCACCAAAATGACTTGTAATTCAAGAATGGATGCTCAACTTCATGCCTTTGGATCTCCTAGCTCAATTATGATAAATTAATGATCTTGTATGTTTTGGAAAGCTTGAAACATTGTCTACAACTTTCATGTTGACCACTTTGGCTAAATCAAAATGGAACTTGATGAAAATTGGCCAAGAAGTTGAGATAAAAACTGACCAAAACCTGTTGAAAATTTTTCAAAGTGTTAGATAAAAATGTCATGACTTCATGGGCTTATATCTTAAAATCTAAACATTTTTTGGACATCAACTCTCTAATATAAAGTTGTAGAATTTATCAAGATCTATAACTTTCTTGTTGAAATTTTCTTTGAATCACCTTGCACCTTGGTGAAAAAAAATGTCATGAAGTAATGAAATTATCAAGTGTAAAAACACTTCAAAAAATTCTAAGTATTGGAAACTTTGACTTTTTGTTGACTTTCTTGAATTTCTTAAATTTCTTGATTTTCTTGATTCTTGATGATCAAGTTTGATATTTTTGTAGGTCTTGATGAATTTTGATCTTTGAAATTTAATGTTGACCAAAAAGTCAAAGTTTGACTTTTTGTGTATCGGTTGACTTTTCGTCACTTGATCCAAATTTTAACTATCAAACGTTTGATCTTGAGAAATGATTCGAGCCATGAAATTAGGTCAACATGTTGTGTTTGAGTCCTTGAAACTATGCTTGAAGCCATTAGGTCATGGATTAGGTCAAAAGTTAATGATCAATCATTCTCAATCAAAACCCTAATTTGAAGGCTCGGTGCTTTGAAGGTGAGCTTGTCTGATGAAACTTTTGAGAACCCTTGAGCATTTGAGATCTTTAGTGAGAAATATCTTGAGAAAAGAGAGGGAAAATTTTGGGGTACAACAACATGTCTTCGTACGACCAGGTAAAGATCTCAACATATTCATGCAACATTTTGATTAACCTGATTTTGATACTGCTCTCTAAGTTAGCGCCTATCTTGACCTCTTTTTTGTTTGTCTCGGTACCCAAGTTTATAACTTCGACTGAATCTTCATGTGGTTGAATAGCCTTTTCTTCTTGTATTAAGAGTCTGGAAAGTTCTCAAGGTATTTCACAATCTTCCTCACCTTTGTCCTCAGCTTGGTAGATCGGATTTTCAAAGTCATAAGCGGAAATAGCAAAATCGTTATCAACGAGATCCAGAGTGAATGAGGACCTGCAATGTAGTTTGTGGGTGTGTGTAAGAACACATATCAAAATTTGAAAATGCAATAAGTAAAAGAAAAATTGGGAGCACAAAATTTGAATACAAAACGTCCAATGTTTTTATTGAATGAACAATGTTTATGAATTATCAACCCTTAACAAATGAACCATTACGCCCTGGGTAAGACACAAGGTTTTAAAGTCATTGTTTATTACATAACCAAAATATTTTTAAAAGAAATAAGACAAGAATGTAGCTATTACACCTGACTAAAGGAGATAAGGAAAATGTCTTATGCTTTCCAATTGTTGAGTTTGTTGCCACTGGTAGGGAATATCCAAATTTCGAAGTCACAATCACTGTCAACATCCTCTATGGAGTTGACTTTATTGTTGCTAATACAGAACAAAGGTCTTCCAGCATGAGTGCGACGAACAACCCTTTGACCTTCTACAGTAAAGCCCAAACCAAACTTGTCAGATTTATAGGGGATATCAGGAAGCTGACCCCAAATAGTACAACCACCTTCTTCTATAGCGGCTTTGGATTATTTCAAGGAAGCCATCTTGTGTGGAATCTTGGTGATATTTGGAATGGTAGAAACATCTTTAATAGCAGCAGGAGAAATCACTTCAAAATTTTGACAGGGAGTCTCGATTAATTCCCCATCCATCTCCATGTATCAGAATGAATTCAGGTGGCTGACCATGTACTCCTCTTCTCCGCAGACAATAACAACCTTTCCTTTTATAGGATACTTTAATTTCTGGTGCAAGGTGGTGGTAACAACACATGCCCCATGGATCCAAGGACGTCCCAATAGATAAGAATAGGTCGGCCGGATGTCCATTACATAGAAGGTGTACTCAAATATCTATGAACCCACTTTGATTGGGAGGTCCACTTCTCCATGCACCATTCTTTTGGACCCGTCAAAGGCTCGAACTATGATACTAATGGTATTCAGCACAACCCCTTCACAATCTAGTCTGTCAAGAGCACCTTTTGGCAGAACATTCAGAGAAGAGCCAGTATCGGTTAACACATGAGCCAACATAGTACCCCTGCATTCAATGGAGACATATAGAGCCTTATTATGATTTCTCCCCTCTGGAGTCAGGTCAGCATCATAGAAGCCTAAACCATTATCAATTGTCAAACTAGCCACGTAACTTCCAAATTGATCATCCAATATTTCTTTTTGCTGTTGTACCCCGAAATTTGCCCTCTCATTTCTCAAGAAATCTCTCACAAGATTTCCATTGATTCAAGACTGCACAAGGTTTGATCAGCTCAAGACACCTCCTTAAGCACCGATGACTCAAATTAGGGTTTGATTTTTCATAAGGAAAAATGGACTTTTAATGCCCCATTTTACTTTCATGGATCATTTTGGACCCTCAAGATTTCTCATATCAAGTTTCAAGTCTTGGATCACATTTTTGCTAAGTCAATTGATCAGTTGACCTAAAATCAACTATATTGGGGAAAAAGTCAATTGTGGTCAATTTATAGTCAAACTTCATAATTTTTTATCCATATCAACATCATGAACTCATATATGTCAATTGATCAAGTTTGTATCACAATTCCTCAAGAAATTTGATCAGATCATCAAAAGGGCAAAATGGTCAAAATTAGGGTTTTGACTAAGAAGGTGCAATTTTTTTATTTTTGACCTAGCAAATGAATTATTGGTTTGAGACATGATCTCAAGGATTAAAATGCATCATTTTAACCTAATGGCATGGTTCCAAACATTTCTCAATATTAATTGATTGACAGATGAATTTCAGTCAACTGATGAAAAGTCAACTGTACACTAAAAAGTCAAACTTTGACTTTTTGGTCAAAATCAAGTATCAAAGATCACAATTCATCAAGACATATCAAAATATGAAACTTTTTCACCAAGAAATCAAAAAGTCAAATTTCATTTTGAAAAGTCAAAATTTTTAAACTTAGAATTTTTTCGAAGTGTTGAAAATTCATGTTTTTTTCATAACTTTGTATCAAATTTTCACCATGATGCAAGATGGTTCAAAGGAAGCTTCCAACATGAAAGTTGTAGATATCAATGAGATATAAAACATTGTAGGGCATAACTTTTCCCAGAAATGCTTAGATTTCAAGTTATGATTTTGTGAAGACATGTTCATGAAACTTGAAGACTTAGTGAAATTTTGCCCTAGTTTAGGCAGGATTTTGACCTAACTTCATGGCAATTTTTCACCTAGTTCCAAATTGAATTTTCAAAAATGTCCAACATGAAGGTTGTAGAGGATTTTACAAGCTTTCCAAAATGTCTAAGAACTAATGGATATCCTACTTGAGCTAGGATAATCGAAGGCAAGAAGTTAGGGTTTCAAACTTGAATTACAAGCCATTTCTTGATGAACACATAATCCAATATCAATGTTAAGCTGCATAATATTTCTTTGCTGGTCTTATAACTTGTGCGTATATCCATAATTAATGGATTTCACAAACTTTTGACCTATAATCCAAGTGGTTTAAGCTTTGTCCAAGTCCACTTGCCATTTTGGGAAGAAAGCTAACATTTCCATTCTTGAAAAGCAAGCTTTATGAACAAAGTAAATTCTTGAGCCTCTCACTTGTTCCCTATGATCACACTCCATCTACAAAGTCATAAGCAAGCTTGTTTAAAGAATAACCACTCTACAATAGCAAGTACAAAGCATTGAAACTTGATTTTTCAAGAAAATCACATGTTGAGCTTAAACATTTCATTTTAAATTCTGATCAACTACAAGTCTCCAAACTTGTTGCTTATAAATAGAGGCCCTATTTGCAAGCTAAGACACGAGCTTAAGCACCCTGAAACTCTCCCAAACTCCCTCAAATCATAAGTTGTATCAAAACTCCATTTATGTGCACATTCTAACTTTGAACTTGTAACTCACAATTCCCTCATGCGTTTTCCTTCCTAATCAATCACAAAGCTCCTATACATAAAATATAGTCCATCCTTGTCCCTGTTTCATAACTGTAACTCCATCTCCATCATCCTCCATAACAAAAAATAGAGCACTGCAAGTTGACTTCTCCAGGCCATTCCAGCCATCCATCGCTCAAGCTAGCCATTGCATTAGCTTCCTGGGAAATTGAGGAAGCTAACCTGATCATTGCAATACCTTGAATCAAGCTCATTTGCATTTTATTTTCTTTATAAATACAAAAGACAAAAAACATTTTCTTTACAAATTTAATTTCTTTTTCTTAATAAATAATAATTAGATTTAGGCTTAGTTATTTCTTTTTTTCTTAATTAAAAATTAACTTAGAACTTAAGTTTCTTTTAATTAATTAATTACCGTATTATTTTCATTAAGTTTAAACCTTTTCATAAAAAAACCCTAAAAATGCTTCAAACTTAATTTCTTTTCTTAATTAGTTTAGATTTAATGTTTATTTAATTTTAATTAATCATTTTTCTTAATTAGGTCAAAACTAAACCCTTAACAAAAATCAATCAAAAAATCATTTCCTTTCCATTTATTTTCTTGTACATTATATTTTCAATTCTGTACATTATTTAATATGGTTGTAATAGATAATTAAGTTTAATTTTCTTGCAATCCCCCATTTATAAATTTGTATACCCCCTCCCCTAATGATGTAATAGCGTAGTAATTTTACTTTCTGCAATTTATCGCTTTCATATAAATGTTAGTAATTAGGGTTTGTATGGCAAGATTAAAATTAACAAGTAGCAAACCCTAATTCAAAATAAACAATGCATGTAAATCAAACACACTTGCACACTTGCACCCCTAGGGTAATTCCACTTGTTGCCTTACAAAGATGGTCATGTTATGCATGTGGGATATCTTAGCAAAAGCAAATAAAAAATACAATATCATAGTCCCTCGATGACGCTTCAAATGTTTCCTTTCAAATGATCTTAGTCCCTCAAAGAGAAATGCTAATATATCTCACAATATTGCTATCATGACTATACGATGACCCACACCCATCCCTTTACATTCAAAGATAAGGCTTCTTACCAATCAATGGTAAGATAGCAATATCAAATGAAGGAATAAATGAACAAGGACTTTTGAGTAGGTAGATTGTTCCTAGTTCCTTGCTCACTTTCAAAACAAACATCCTTGCTCATTTTCAAAATAAATACAAAACACTTTCAAAACACTTTCCAAACATGAAATATTTTCAAAAGTCCAACACTTTGTATACGTTCTTACGAACGAGAAATATTACAAAGTTTGCCTAAACGAAGGTGCCTTTTCAAAATACTTTCAAAAAACACCACAAAGCACATTTTCAAACAAAGCAACTGATCTAGCAAGCAACTAAGAGCCCATAGATAACTATGGATGAAAAGGGTGCTAACACCTTCCCTTTTCATAATCTACCCCCCGAACTCAAGAAATAATCTCAAAGGTCTTTCCTGTTCTTTTCCACCTTTCTTTTTATATAAAAGAAAAATCGGTGGCGACTCTTGCTAACCGCAACATTTGTGATCAAACGAAAAACATCCCAAGTTAGTTCTCCCACCGTATTACAGAACTGGCGACCCTATTGGGGAAAAACTTAAAAGTGGGGTTACCTTAGGGATAGATCACCTTTATTTGCTTTCTTTGTTTGACTTGCTTGCTTTACATTTTGGTTCCTTGTTTGGGCTTGTTTTAATCCTCTAATCGGATTTGGGATGCCTTATAGGTAAGAAGCAATTAGTTATGGAAACTGTGTGGGGTATACCGACATGGTCTAAGAAATATCTATGTTAGTGTGACACATTTGTGGGTACCGGTAGCCCTTGAGTAGTCAAGGAGAATACGGGGCCGCTGTGTGGTGTTATGAAGCACTAAATGACTTTAGAACCTTTACTTGACCAACTTGGCCATTAGGAAGTAGTGAGATAGCTAGCTTTGGTGCAGTCCAAAGTTGGTTGATACTCGATACTACGCTCATTGAGATATGACTTCTTGGGATATTTCGGTCACCGTGAAAGAGGCTTGCCTTGAAACAATGCCCGATAAGAAAGATCAGTGATACTGAGTTCCCTTAGAACCCGGTTACTAGTTTTAAGACAGGTTTGAGAAAACTAAACTTCAAGAGGGTACTTACCTATAAGACTCCATGCAAGCCTAAACCTAAGGACTTGTTTTCCTTGTTTGTATATGCTTACTTGTACATAACATCATAAACATCATAACATCATACTCATTCTCACTAACCATTTCAAGGATTATTGGGATTTATCTTTGTTCTGTTTTGTAGGACATGGCTTCCCTCCGCAGGAACACTATGCAAGTCAATCTCGTAAGAATTCCTCATCAACTCAAAGAGTTAGCATCAAGGGTCCCTGAGAATTCTTCATTCACCAAAAGACATGTCGCCTCCTAAGCTTGGTTACTTCTAACACTGATGAAGATATGATGAAGGTGCTTTTCCAGTTCTTTGATCCTGTACACCATTGCTTCACTTTTCCCGATTATCAGCTTGTACCTACTCTGGAAGAATTCTATCAACTCTCGAGGATTCCCATTCTCAATCAACTACCCTTCAACAGTATGGAAAGAGATCCAAAACCTGAAGAGATTGGCTAAGCACTACACTTGCAACAATCTGATATCACGACTAATTGGGAAACTAGGAGTGGTGTCAAAGGTTTCTTAGCCAAGTTCTTGTTTGAGAAAGCTCAAGATTGTTGGAACTCTTTTGACTTACAAGCTTTTGACGAAATCTTGGCCCTTCTCATCTATGGTATGGTTTTGTTTCATTACCCTGACTAACTTATAGATGTAAATGCTATCAAAATCTTCATCTCTCGCAATCTGGTGCCTAATTTGTTGGGAGATACCCTACATTCTTTTCACTCTCGCACTATCAGAAAGAGGGGTATCCTCATGTGCTGCACTCCTCTCTTGGCTATATGATTTATTTCGCATCTTCCCTGATATATGTTGAAGAACAAGCAAGGTTTGAAGTAGTCCCATAGGATGATAACGCTTAGACATTCAGATGTTCATTGGTGTTCTCGATCCTTGTAGAATGTTACTATCATCGACCGCCGTGGGGAATTACCTAATGTCCCTTTGCTTGGAATTAGGGGAGGTATCACTTACAACCCCTGCTTAGATTTATGACAATTTGGTTATGTCCGAAGGGATGGTCCTCATGAGATGCTCATCCAAGGAGTGGTATTCGACTACGAGAGTGACGATCAAAGTTACCGTCAGAGGTTTATACGAGCTTGGAGGATGGTAAGCAATGTGGATAGTAAGACGTTGGGACACAGGAATTCCATTCCCCTTGAGCCTTACCTTAAGTGGGTATGAGCTCGAGCTCAAAAACTCGTGATGCCTTATCCCTCCATCTTACCAGTTATCATGGAACCTGTGGTTGAAGGAGATGTCCCGTACACTGTCCTCCATCACGACATGCCAACTTCTCTTGAAGACTTGCAAAATGGTTGGGTTCAGCTAAAGGAAGAACGAGATACTTTCGAAGCTCAATTTTATGCTAGCAAGAAGAGGGTCTTGGAGCTTATGAAACAACTACATGAAGAGCAAAGTGTGAACGCCTACCTTGTGTCGAAAAGGACGCGTTCAGTATTTTTATCTTAGAGAGTTATTTTATAAGCCCAAGAGGCATGTTGTAATCATTTTGAGCTAATTAATGAAAATTGACATTTGTTCATTCTTTGTTTATACAAATTTAAATTTCATAAATGCTTGAAATCATTTGCATATACATATTCCATGCATCATAGCATGACAAGTTTTCACACAATAGGTTCCCTTATCTTTCTATTGTTTATTTCAGCAAGATGGATCTAGAGAAAACTGTGAAGGACCTACAGGAACAAAAATCTCAATTCCAAGAGACTCTACTGGCCCTAGCCAAGGGGAAACAAGATATGATGGCATTGGTGGCAGCCAAAAATAAACCTAAGAGGAAAGCTCTGGTCAACATGGGTAGAAGGTTCAAAGACTCGGTCCGTCAGATCCCGGTAGTGGAAGACTCATCTGAGGAAGATGAGAATCATATTGGAGAATCTAGGAGTACCCGAGATGGGTGTATCAACGATCAAGCGTCTGATGATGTTTATTTTGATGAGTAGTATCCTCCCACCGATGTCAAGTATAAGCAGTTAGAAGACAAATTAAAGGCCGTCGAGATTCAAGCCGTCCCTGGTTTGGATTTTGATGATTTAGGTTTGATATATGGGGTTGTCGTTCCCCATAAATTTAAGATACCAGTCTTTGCGAAGTACGAAGGAGTTTCCTGTCCAAAACTTCACCTGAGCTCTTATGTGCGCAAGATACAGCCGCAGACCACTGATAAGAAACTCTGGGTTCACTTTTTTCAAGAAAGCTTGGTCGAAACGCAACTAGAGTGGTTTTACCAGTTGGATGGTTCCCGTATCAAGACATGGGAAGACTTAGCCACCTCTTTCTACCACCAATACCAATATAATGCCGACTTGGCACCGAAAAGAGTTCAGTTGCAAGATATGACAATGGGGAAGAATGAAGGATTTAAAGAATACGCCCAAAAATGGAGAGACCTTGCCAGTAGGATTCAACCACCTTTGACTGATAGGGAGTACATTGACATATTTATGGGAACTTTATTTGGTCCGTTCTTTAATCTATTGGTTGGTTGTTCCTCTTTCGGTTTCACCGAGCTGATCTTAACCAGAGAAAGAGTTGAAAGCGACATCAAAACTGGGAAGATTCCCATAGCATCTGCCTCCACTTCCAATCCTGTAAAGAAACCTTTTACCGTGAAGAAAGAAATCAATTATGCGTATGGGGCAAGGGCCCATACCAAGAAGGATGACCGTCCGACTGTTAATGCTGTCTGAATCTCTAATCCAACTCCTGCTGAAACACCATCTTCAAATCATCAACGGTTTGAAATTCCGAGAAGACAATTCACGAGGATAGGCATGTCACTATCACAAGCCTTACAACACTTGATAAATGCTAATTTGGTGACATTACATGATCCTCCTGCCAATACAGATACCTCTTCACCAAAGTAAAATCCGAACGCTAAATGTGCATATCATTCAAGTAGTCACGGGCATGAGACTGACCAATGCCGGGCCCTGAAGAATAAAATTCAGGACTTGATAGATAACAAGACTATTGAATTTGATCCTCCTCCAACTCCGAATGTAATAACTGCGCCTATTCCAAATCATGGCAAGGGTGTCAATGCTGTTGAAGATACAATTTTTGTTTCCTCCGTCGAAGACTTGACTACTCCGCTAAACATCATGAAAAAGAATATGTTGAAAGCCGGGATTTTCCCTGGCTGTGTGAAGGACTGTGTTTACTGTACCAAACAACTCAATGGATGCGAAGGGCTGAAGGAAGGCATTCAACGCCTGATGAATAGCCACGAGATCCTATTTGAGAAGACTCTGCCTGCCAAAAGTTTGACTAATAAATGTGAAGATCTCTCCATTATAACCATCTCAAACAAGCCTCTTAGGATCTCCTCCAAGGGTCCTATCAAAATTTCAAAAGAACCAATTGTTTCTCCCCTAATAATTACCAATCCTGGACTAATTACGTACTCTTCAAGCAAAGCAGTGCCATGGAACTATGGTGCTGAGGTGTTTTACCATGGGGCAAAACAAGATGCTTAGATTGAAACCAAGTGATATCATTGTGAGGACCTTCGATGGATCAAAAAGAACAGTTCATGGAGAGGTAGATCTTCCAATCAAGGTGGGCTCACAAATTTTCAACTCGACCATCAACGTCATGGATATTCGTCCTGCCTATTCTTGTTGTAATACCCTAAATTTGTCCTACCCTTTTACTTTTATCTGGCTTACGCATTTTTGCACTTTTCTCATGTACATAACTCCCGTTAGGTCATCCAATACGTCATTCATTAATCAATAAATTTAGCATGGGATCAATGTTCGTGAACATGATTAGGGTTTTATCAACTGACTGAGGTGTATATGTTCAACAGAGCTTGATTCTTCTGGTTATTTTTCAAGGCAGTGAAATTGTAGTATTAGGGCTTCTTTAAGGCATTGAGGCTCTTATCTTCATCCAAGGGATTCAAGCTGTTTCTTCAACAAGCTGGGAAATATACCAGGTTTTAACTTGTTATGATTCATCAAGAACTCAATTGTAAGATAAGGTTTTGGTTCCCTCCATCGCCTCAAGTTACCTTGATTATCAAATTTTATCAAAAGCAAGTGAACCAGGGTTTGTTACTCATCATATTTGAGCTTGTTGATGTTCAACAACCGGGGTTCATTGAGTTTCATGTCAAGGTATCCTACTGTGCTTCAAGTCTTGTCTTTATCAAAGGATTCAAGGCATTGGCTATCTTATTACTCATCAAGTCGAGACATAGTGGGTTTGGATTGCGAAATGCAAGCCATGGTGCAAGAGATGAGTTTGTGAATTCATTGTAATAAAGGCATCATCATTCTTTCGCATACTTGTTTATTGTCATGAAAGTTTGCTTAAGATTGGAAAATTAAATTGAATATAGGGCTTCATTGAGAATGGAAGATTAATTTGAGATATTCATTCAAGTTTAAGATGTGGATCATAATCAAGGCATCATTCTCTCAAATTGTTTGTTGCTTATTAGGCGAGCTAATTTAGATTAAGGTTGAAGTGAATGATTCCATGAATTCAAATTTGATTCAAATCATCAAAGTTGTTGGGAATTCACAAGGTTGGAAAGGGAATGCATTTGGGCTTCTTGAGATTTAAGTAATGAAGTACAAGTGCAAGGCGTTCATTCATCATAATCATCTTCTCCTTATTCATCATGTTCAATACTTAATCATTTCATTATAAAAGCTATTAAAACTTCATTAAAGTTCATGATCACTATGAATATTTGCTCAAGTTGCTAAAATCAAGAAGCATCCATACACATTTAAATCCATTCGGGGTCCCTACAAAGTTCATCCACGTAAAATTCCATGCATTTCATGTTCCGTTACAAGACATTATAAACGTCAAATTCATTCACACTTGTAACCATGACAGATTCATATTACAATCCAAAGAAACGACTATACAAAATTCCTAAGGTCCTAAGCTACTAAAGTTGCACAACGCCTTGTCCTAACTGTTATTCTTCGAACTCCAAAGATCATTATTTATGCCTTATCTCTTCCCTTGTTTCATTCTTCACCTTCATGCTCAAGAAATATCACTAAACCATTGCAGCCCTGATGTACATCAATAAAACCTGTATAAAAAAATAGTTAACCATTCATTTTATTAGATGCCCTGTTGTCCTGTAGTCCAAATAATTCTCAAATATGCTACTACAAACCATAATCTTATGCATGAAGAAAACATATGTCCTCATATCTAAACAAAAATAAGAAATGATATTACTAACCAGCATCACAAGACCATCCAAACACATTCATAAACCTTTGCCAATTTTCATTTGGAACCTGTACATATTCCAGTCCAAAGAATTCAAGTCAGTGTAATGTAATACATGAGTGATCTACCCTATTCACCATTTAACACCTAATTTTATTCATTAACCTTAGTACTAATTCATAAACTTGCATAAACCTGTTCATTTAAAATCCACCACACCAAATGAAAACCAAATTCCAACTCCCTTTTTCTAACCAACTTTTTCCAAATAACTTCTTAATTGTCAAAGATAGCTAAACTACAATTTAACTACCCTGCTAATAGAAAATCTGTAATAGAATGTAACTAAATTCTCGAACTTTGAACCATATTGTTGTACCCCAAAATTTTCCATCTCATTTTATCAACATTTCTCATCACAAGGGTCTTGGAACTCAAGATCAAGCTAGGGTTTGCTCTGCTCAAGACATCTCCTTGCACTGATGACCTAAACTAGGGTTTGAGTTTGCACAAGGATTTTTGGACCTTCAATGCTCAAATTGACTTTCATACTTCATATTGGACTCATAAGTTTGTCCATACCAAGTTTCAAGCCTTGAATCAAATCTTTGCCCAGTCAATTGGATAATTGACCTAGAAATCAACTGTATTGGGGAAAAAGTCAACTGTGGCCAATTTACAGTCAAACCTCATGAATTTTGACCCACATCAACATTATGAACTCATATGAACCATTTGATCAAGTTTGGACCACAACTCCACTAGAAATTTGATCAGATCACCTAAAGGGCAAAATGGTCATTTTTAGGGTTTTGACTGTACAAGGCCAATTTTTGACTGTTTGCTCTAGCCAATGGAAAATTAGGTTCAACCATAGACTCAAGGACTCAATGGCATCATCTTGACCTATTCAACAAGTTCAAAAGATCTCAAATTCATAGGATTGACAGATGAATTTTTCAGTCAACTGATCAAAATTTAACTGTATACTGAAAAGTCAAACTTTGACTTTTTGGTCAAAATCAAGTGCCAAGGGTCATTTTTCATCAAGATGTGGAAACTTATGAAACTTGTTCATCAAGAAACCCAAAATTGCAAATTAGGGTTTGAAATTGAAAATTTCATAACTTAGAATTTTTCTAAGTTATGAAATTTTCTTAATTTTTCCTAACTTTGTCCCACATTTTCACCATGATGAAAATGGATTCAAACAAAACCTCCAACATGAAAGTTGTAGGCCTCCAAAAATTCTACAACTTTTATTCATAAAGTTTTCTCAAAAGAAGCTTGGATCTCAAGTTATTATTTTTGGAACAAGGGTCCCTAAAACTTTTAACTTAGTGAAATTTTGCCCTAGTTTAGGCAGGATTTTGACCCATCTTCTTGGCCATTTTCCACTTAGTTAAACTTGGAATCTCAAGTTGCATTTCAAATATGGATTATAGGGCATGTTTCAAGCTTTCCATATTGTCCAAGAACTCCTCAAACACATTTGTGGTTAGGGAGAATCGAAGGCTTAAAGTTGGCAAAAACTCACTTTTCATCCATGGCAAATTCATGTTCATACAAGTTGCATTTTCAAACCAGCATGCCTTACACTAGTTTTCAGGCCTCTAAACCACTTCACACTCCATAATTTAATGCAAATCCATTGGGCTAATACATTGTTTTGGTCATTAAGGCATTGTACACAAGTTTAATCCCTAAATGGTAAAAGGCACATTTCCATTTTTGCAAAAGTTTGCTTTATGTCAAAACCATAATCCTTGAGCATAGAGCCAAATCTCTTGCAGCTAAAAAAATCCACTGATTAGGGGGGCCAAGAGCAGAGGTTAGAGGATGTTGTATAGCCTGCATAAGCCTGTTACGTATCACTTCCACTTTCTTGCTTCAAAAACAAGAAACTTGTCCAAATCCTCACAACTTAAAAACCAGAAAAGATCAACTTGTGAAAAGATTAAAAACATCTTTCTCACACCCTTTTGAGTTAGAAAACACGATTCTTCAAGCCTCAAAACACCCCATAGCCAGAAATCACATTTCTTTGGAAAAATAGGGCAGGTGCTGCAACTTGAGTGCCATAGCTCATTTGGCTCGTGTGTTTTGCCCCATTTTGCTTCAAACACCTTCCATTCAACTCACTCAAGCTATCCCAAACCTCCATTACCAACTGTAACTCCATTTACAATGTTCACCATTTTCATTTTGAGCTTGTGTAGGTTGAGTTCTATAGACTGATTCAAGGACATTCAAGGCAAGCTAGCTATTGGAGAAGGACAAGTGAAGTTCAGGCAAGCTACCAGACATCTCAAACTTTGCTGAAAGACACTACATTGCCCTACACGAATCCAACTGAAACAGGTTTTTCTTCACTTTCTATCTCTCTATTTAGGAACATTTAGCCTTAGGTTTATGAATAAAACATGTAGTGTTCATTTCCAGGAAGCTGTACATATGCTCAGTTTTCATTTATATTAAGTGTGCTAGGAGAATTTCATCCATGAACATGCTGAAAAAACTAGGTCAGATTTTAGGGCCAGAGAAATTCTCTCTGGTCTTTGAGAGTTAGGATTAGTTTTTTATATGGTTAGAATCGTCTTGAGATTCTCTACAAGTTTGATGTTGTGTGTTTTTGCAAAAGATCACGTATACAGGATCTAGTGTTTGAACAGGGCACGCGCGTGTTTTTCAGTCTGGAGGTTGAAGATGAAGCTGACTTGGGCTAGGCTTGGCCTGGCTTGCTTTTGACACCTCCCATTTTCATTTTTGCACCACCTGGCCCAATTTCTTGTATTTCTACATTTTTGGATTTTTGTTTTCTTTTCTGATTTTGTTAATTTATTTCCAAATATAAAAAATGCTCAAAAAATATTTTCATATTTTTTTAACATTTATTTGGTATTTTATTTTGATTTTTCTAACATTAAAAACATTTGAATACTTTTATAATTTATTTAAACTTGAAAATAATATGTAAATTATACTTTTATTTTTATTTCTTATTTTATTCACACTAAAAATATTATTAAAGAGATAATTTATTTTTGTGCATATTTTATTTTATATTATATATTTAATATATTTAATATACATATATATATATATATATATATATATATATATATATATATATATATATATATATATATATATATATATATATATATATATATATATATATATATATATATATATATATATATATATATATATATATATATATATATATATATATATATATATATATATATATATATATATATATATATATATATATACTTTTATTTTATTAAATACTTTAGAATAAAAATATAAAATATTACATTTTCACTTTTATTATTATTGATACTAAAAAAATACCCTTTTTAAGTATATATTATTTTTGTACATATTAATATATTTTACTGTATATAAATAATATATTGTTTTTATTTCCTTAAAGAAATTAGGGTTTACCCTTAAACAAATAAAATTAATCTTTTTTTATTTATTTCTTTATACCTTTTTTACATTAAAAATACTTTTACATACATAAGCAAACAAAAACTTTTCTTTGCATAATTCATATTATTTGATATATATATTTATTTATTTAAATATTGTCCATCTATTATTCATGCAATTAAATTCAATTTGGATGTAATAGAAAAATAAGGTTTATATTTCTTGTCAAATACCCCCCCCCCCCCCACCCCCATTCAAAATTATACCCCCATCCCCATAATCATGTTGTAATAGCTTAGAATTTTAATTCTTGAACTTTACGCTTTCAATTATGCCATGATTAGAGAATTAGGGATTGTATGCAAAAATCCAAATCAATAAATAGTTTCACCTAATCAAATACAAAATGCATGAAAATCAAACACAATACACACTTGCACCCCTAGGGTTATAATCCACTTGTTGCCTTCAAAAAGGGGCCATGATATGCATGTTGGGTACTTTGGCAAAACAAAAGCAAAACAAAAGATCATAGTCCCTCGATGACGCTATCTTGGTTGCCTAAAACAAAAATGATCAAGTCCCTCAAAAATTGCCAAAGATACTTGACACAATTGCTATCATGTTCTATACAATGACCGGCGCCTGTCCCGTTTAACATCCTAACACAAGGTTGTTCACCAAATGCAATGGTGAAACAACACTCTCAAAAGGGTTAAAAATATTAGGAAAGACCTTTGAGTAAAATAAGGTAGATAGCTCTTAGTTACTTGATCAAAAAGCTTGCAAAAACATCATTGCTATTTTCAAACACAACACAATTTCAAAACATTTCTCAAATAAAACTTTCAAAACATTGAAATCTTTTCAAAAGAAAATACACCTGTGTATATATTCAAACAAGAATCATTACAAAGGTTGCCACAATGATGGCCTCTTTTCGAAACATCTTTCAAAACCACACACAAAGCACCATTTCAAACAATTGGAAAAGAAAAGCAAGTGATCTAAACAAGTAACTAAGAGCCCATGGATAACCATGGATGAAAAGGGTGCTTGCACCTTCCCTTTTCATAATCTACTCCCCGAACCCAAGAAAACATCTCAAAGGTCTTTCCTGTGCTTTTTGACCTTTCCTTAGGATAAAATAAAAAGTCGGTGGCGACTCTTGCTAAACCGAAACATTTGCGAACACAAACGCAAAACCTCAAGTCAGTTCTCCCACCGTATCACATAACTGGCGACTCTGCTGGGGACATTTTTAAAAGTTGAGTAACCTTAGGGTTTAGATCACCTTTGCATGATTATTTTGTTTGCTTTAATTGCTTTACATTTGGTTCTCTTGTTTGGGTTTTGAATCCTCCACCCGTATTTTTTGGGAAACATTCATAGGTAAATAGCAATACGTTGTGGAAACCGTACGGGGTATACCGACATGGTTGAAGGAATAGCTATATTAGTGAGACATATTTGTGAGTACCGGTAGCCTTTGAGTTAATCAAAGAGAATACGGGGCCGCTGAGTGATGTCATGAAGCACTAATGAACTCTTAGAACCTTACTTGACCATCTTGGCCTTATTAGGGGTAGTGAGATGACCAGCTTTGGTGCAGTCCGAAGTTGGTAGATACTAGATACTACACTCATTGAGGGTTGTTTTCTTGGAATACTTTGGTCGCCAGTTAAGTGGCTAAATCAAAACAATGAACATAGAAAATAATCCAGTGATATTGAGCTCCTTAGAACTCGATTACTATTTATAAGACAGGTTGAGCCAACTAACTTCAAGAGGGTACTTACCTATGAAACCTCGTGCTAGCCTAAAACTAGGATCTTGTGTGACTTGTTTGTACATATGCTTGTGCATACATCATGAACATCATAAAGCATCATATGCATCCACTAACCATTTTCAAGGGTTTGGATCTTCATCTTTGTTCCTGTTTTATAGGTCATGGAATCACTTCGCAGGAAAATAATCCAGGTCAACCTTGTGAGAATTCCTCCTCTACTCAAGGAGATTACTTCCAAGATTCCAGAGAATTCTCTCTTCAGTGAAAGACATGGTAGACTTCTCAACTTGGTCAACTCCAACATTTAAGAAGACATGGTGAAAGTTATCTTCCAGTTCTTTGACCCCCTACACCACTGTTTCACATTCCCTGATTACCAACTAGTACCTACTTTGGAGGAATTTTCTCAACTCCTGAGAATTCCTATTCTTCATCAACTACCCTACAACGGTACAGAAAAAGAACCAAAGCCTGAAGATGTTGCTCAAGCCTTACACTTGCAACCATCTGATATTAAAGGTCATTGGGAAACCAAAAGTGGTGTCAAGGGTTTCTTGGCAAAGTTTCTGTTTGAGAAGGCACAAGACTGCTGGAATTCTATAGATCTACAAGCTTTTGAGGAGATTGTAGCACTTCTCATATATGGGTTGGTCTTGTTTCCAAACCCTGATCAATTTATAGATATGAATACTGTCAAGATTTTCATGTCTCGGAATCCTGTGCCTACATTGCTTGGGGACATCCTACACTCATTTTACACACGAACAATGAGGAAAAGGGGTGTTCTCATGTGTTGTACTCCTCTTCTAGCAAGGTGGTTTATTTCTCACATTCCCCAATCAGTTTTGAAGAATGACCAGGGTTTAAGGTGGTCACAACGATTAATGACCCTAACACATTCTGATGTTCATTGGTGTTCTCGGGCCAGAGAAAATATCGTCATCATTGATCTTTGTGGAGAGCTCCCTAATGTCCCACTACTTGGCATTAGGAGAGGCATCACCTATAACCCCTGTTTAGCTCTAAGGCAGTTTGGATATGCCCGGAGAGATGGTCCTCATGATATGCTGATTCCTGACCTAGTTTTTGACTTCGACAACGATGCGCAAGGAATTCGACAAAAGTTCATCCGAGCTTGGAGGACGCCCAACAAAGTGGATAGTAAGACACTGGGGCACAAGAATTCCATCCCTCTTGAGCCCTACCTCAAGTGTGTATGAACCCGCGCCCAAAGTCTTATGATGCCTTACCCTCACATTCTCCCCGTGATCAAAGAACCTGTTATGGAAGGAGAGGTTCCATACACCCTCCTACATCCAGACATGCCAACATCATTGGAAGAATTGCAAAAGAGTTGGATACAGCTCAAGGAAGAACGAAATACTTTTGAAGCCAGCTTCTATGCCAGTGAGAAGAAGGTTTTGGAGCTTACTCGCTGACTTCATGAGGAGGAAACTCTCAACACTTACATCGCGCCAAAAAGGATGCGCAACGTCTTTTTACATTAAGAATTTTGTAATGTTTTTCCCATGGGGCATTTATGTACTAACAAATTTCCTCTTAATATGACGTGTGTTCTTTTTGTTTGCAACAAATTTGAATTTCTGAATCCTTGAATGCATTACATGAATAACATATCATTCATCATATGCATAAACAGGTCTTCACACCAGGTTTCCTTATCTTTCTGCTATTTATTTCAGCAAGATGGATTTGGAGCAGACGGTTAAAGATCTGCAAGCACAGAATTCACAATTCCAACAACTCCTCATGACCTTAGCAAAGGGTCAAGAGGATCTTAAAGCACTGTTAGAGAAAGAGAAGGAACCAGAAAGGAAGAAAAAGAAAATAGTTGGGGTAGCCACTATGTGAAGAAGATTTGAGCATCAGGCTAGGAGAGTGTTGGAATTTCCCTCGACGTCTGACAAAGGGGTTGGTAAAGGAAAAGGAGTTGTAATGCCCTCCGAATCTGAAGCTGAAGACGAAGAAGAGGAAGAGGATGAAGATTACTCCGAATAGAAATATCCCCTGGCGGATGAGAAGTATAAAAATCTTGAGGATCGGTTGGCAGCCATGGAGTTGCAAAGGGTACCTGGTTTAGATTTCGAAGAACTAGGGTTGGTTGCCGGGATCGCCATTCCTCCCAAATTCAAAGTACCCGCATTTGCTAAGTATGACGGTTTGTCCTGTCCAAAGATGCATCTGAGGTCCTATGTCAGAAAGATCCAACCTCACTCCTCTGATAAGGATCTTTGGGTCCACTTTTTTCAAGATAGTTTGTCAGGCACACAATTGGACTGGTTTTATCAACTTAAGAGATATGATGTTCACAACTGGGAAGATTTGGCTGCTGCTTTCTATCGACAATACCAATACAACACGGATTTAGCGCCTACTCGTACTCAACTACAGAGTATGGGTATGGCCTCTAATGAGTGATTTAAGGAGTATGCCTAGAAGTGGCAGGATTTAGCTGGAAGGGTGCAGCCACCATTGTCGGATAGAGAGTTGGTTGATATGTTTTTAGGGACTCTGTCAGGTCCATTCTTCAATCATTTAATCGGGAGCTCATCTGCAGGATTCACTGAATTAATTCTGACCGGTGAAAGAGTCGAGGCTGGCATTAAAAGTGGTAAAATTCAGAAGGATGCCTCCGCCTCCACTGCTATTAAGAAGGCCTTCCCAGCTAAGAAGGAAGTTTTTGCCATTCATACCCAGAGGAACCAAGGGAGAAAAGAGCGCCGACGAACGGTGGGGGTTGTTATGATCCAAAACTCCTCAACCGATCAACCTCGTAGTAATCAACCTAGAGCTAATCAGCAAAGGGTAGAAAGGCCACAACCACAATTCACCCGAATCAATATGACACCGGCTCAAGTCCTCCCTCATCTGTTAAAGCTGAACCTTACCAACTTGAAGGAAGCGTCGAAGAACCCCAATACCTTTTCTCCTTATTATCAATTTGGATGTAATAGAAAAATAGGGTTTATATTTCTTGTCAAATACCCCCCCCCCCATTCAAAATTGTACCCCCATCCCCATAATCATGTTGTAATATCTTAGAATTTTAATTCTTGAACTTTACGCTTTCAATTATGCCATGATTAGAGAATTAGGGATTGTATGCAAAAATCCAAATCATCAAAATAGTTTGACCTAATCAAAGACAAAATGCATGAAAATCAAACACAATACACACTTGCACCCCTAGGGTTACAATCCACTTGTTGCCTTCAAAAAGGGGCCATGATATGCATGTTGGGTACTTTGGCAAAACAAAAGCAAAACAAAAGATCATAGTCCCTCGATGACGCTATCTTGGTTGCCTAAAACAAAAATGATCAAGTCCCTCAAAAATTGCCAAAGATACTTGACACAATTGCTATCATGTTCTATACAATGACCGGCGCCAGTCCCGTTTAACATCCTAACACAAGGTTGTTCACCAAATGCAATGGTGAAACAACACTGTCAAAAGGGTTAAAAATATTAGGAAAGACCTTTGAGTAAAATAGGGTAGATAGCTCTTAGTTACTTGATCAAAAAGCTTGCAAAAACATCATTGCTATTTTCAAACACAACACAATTTCAAAACATTTCTAAAATAAAACTTTCAAAACATTGAAATCTTTTCAAAAGAAAATACACCTTTGTATATATTCAAACAAGAATCATTACAAAGGTTGCCACAATTATGGCCTCTTTTCGAAACTTCTTTCAAAACCACACACAAAGCACCATTTCAAACAATTGGAAAAGCAAAGCAAGTGATCTAAACAAGTAACTAAGAGCCCATGGATAACCATGGATGAAAAGGGTGCTTGCACCTTCCCTTTTCATAATCTACTCCCCGAACCCAAGAAAACATCTCAAAGGTCTTTCCTGTGCTTTTTGACCTTTCCTTAGGATAAAATAAAAAGTCGGTGGCGACTCTTGCTAAACCGAAACATTTGCGAACACAAACGCAAAACCTCAAGTCAGTTCTCCCACCGTATCACATAACTGGCGACTCTGCTGGGGACATTTTTAAAAGTGGAGTAACCTTAGGGTTTAGATCACCTTTGCATGATTATTTTGTTTGCTTTAATTGCTTTACATTTGGTTCTCTTGTTTGGGTTTTGAATCCTCCACCCGTATTTTTTGGGAAACATTCATAGGTAAATAGCAATACGTTGTGGAAACCGTACGGGGTATACCGACATGGTTGAAGGAATAGCTATATTAGTGAGACATATTTGTGAGTACCGGTAGCCTTTGAGTTAATCAAAGAGAATACGGGGCCGCTGAGTGATGTCATGAAGCACTAATGAACTCTTAGAACCTTACTTGACCATCTTGGCCTTATTAGGGGTAGTGAGATGACCAGCTTTGGTGCAGTCCGAAGTTGGTAGATACTCGATACTACTCTCATTGAGGGTTGTTTTCTTGGAATACTTTGGTCGCCAGTTAAGTGGCTAAATCAAAACAATGAACATAGAAAATAATCCAGTGATATTGAGCTCCTTAGAACTCGATTACTATTTATAGGACAGGTTGAGCCAACTAACTTCAAGAGGGTACTTACCTATGAAACCTCGTGCAAGCCTAAAACTAGGATCTTGTGTGACTTGTTTGTACATATGCTTGTGCATACATCATGAACATCATAAAGCATCATATGCATCCACTAACCATTTTCAAGGGTTTGGATCTTCATCTTTGTTCCTGTTTTATAGGTCATGGAATCACTTCGCAGGAAAATAATCCAGGTCAACCTTGTGAGAATTCCTCCTCTACTCAAGGAGCTTACTTCCAAGATTCCAGAGAATTCTCTCTTCAGTGAAAGACATGGTAGACTTCTCAACTTGGTCAACTCCAACATTTAAGAAGACATGGTGAAAGTTATCTTCCAGTTCTTTGACCCCCTACACCACTGTTTCACATTCCCTGATTACCAACTAGTACCTACTTTGGAGGAATTTTCTCAATTCCTGAGAATTCCTATTCTTCATCAACTACCCTACAACGGTACAGAAAAAGAACCAAAGCCTGAAGATGTTGCTCAAGCCTTACACTTGCAACCATCTGATATTAAAGGTCATTGGGAAACCAAAAGTGGTGTCAAGGGTTTCTTGGCAAAGTTTCTGTTTGAGAAGGCACAAGACTGCTGGAATTCTATAGATCTACAAGCTTTTGAGGAGATTGTAGCACTTCTCATATATGGGTTGGTCTTGTTCCCAAACCCTGATCAATTTATAGATATGAATACTGTCAAGATTTTCATGTCTCGGAATCCTGTGCCTACATTGCTTGGGGACATCCTACACTCATTTTACACACGAACAATGAGGAAAAGGGGTGTTCTCATGTGTTGTACTCCTCTTCTAGCAAGGTGGTTTATTTCTCACATTCCCCAATCAGTTTTGAAGAATGACCAGGGTTTAAGGTGGTCACAACGATTAATGACCCTAACACATTCTGATGTTCATTGGTGTTCTCGGGCCAGAGAAAATATCGTCATCATTGATCTTTGTGGAGAGCTCCCTAATGTCCCACTACTTGGCATTAGGAGAGGCATCACCTATAACCCCTGTTTAGCTCTAAGGCAGTTTGGATATGCCCGGAGAGATGGTCCTCGTGATATGCTGATTCCTGACCTAGTTTTTGACTTCGACAACGATGCGCAAGGAATTCGACAAAAGTTCATCCGAGCTTGGAGGACGCCCAACAAAGTGGATAGTAAGACACTGGGGCACAAGAATTCCATCCCTCTTGAGCCCTACCTCAAGTGTGTATGAACCCGCGCCCAAAGTCCTATGATGCCTTACCCTCACATTCTCCCCGTGATCAAAGAACCTGTTATGGAAGGAGAGGTTCCATACACCCTCCTACATCCAGACATGCCAACATCATTGGAAGAATTGCAAGAGAGTTGGATACAGCTCAAGGAAGAACGAAATACTTTTGAAGCCAGCTTCTATGCCAGTGAGAAGAAGGTTTTGGAGCTTACCCGCTGACTTCATGAGGAGGAAACTCTCAACACTTACATCGCGCCAAAAAGGATGCGCAACGTCTTTTTACATTAAGAATTTTGTAATGTTTTTCCCATGGGGCATTTATGTACTAACAAATTTCCTCTTAATATGACGTGTGTTCTTTTTGTTTGCAACAAATTTGAATTTCTGAATCCTTGAATGCATTACATGAATAACATATCATTCATCATATGCATAAACAGGTCTTCACACCAGGTTTCCTTATCTTTCTGCTGTTTATTTCAGCAAGATGGATTTGGAGCAGACGGTTAAAGATCTGCAAGCATAGAATTCACAATTCCAACAACTCCTCATGACCTTAGTAAAGGGTCAAGAGGATCTTAAAGCACTGTTAGAGAAAGAGAAGGAACCAGAAAGGAAGAAAACGAAAAGAGTTGGGGTAGCCACTATGGGAAGAAGATTTGAGCATCAGGCTAGGAGAGTGCTGGAATTTCCCTCGACGTCTGACAAAGGGGTTGGTAAAGGAAAATGAGTTGCAATGCCCTCCGAATCTGAAGCTGAAGAGGAAGAAGAGGAAGAGGATGAAGATTACTCCGAATAGAAATATCCCCTGGCAGATGAGAAGTATAAAAATCTTGAGGATCGGTTGGAAGCCATGGAGTTGCAAAGGGTACCTGGTTTAGATTTCGAAGAACTAGGGTTGGTTGCTGGGATCGCCATTCCTCCCAAATTCAAAGTACCCGCATTTGCTAAGTATGACGGTTTGTCCTGTCCAAAGATGCATCTGAGGTCCTATGTCAGAAAGATCCAACCTCACTCCTCTGATAAGGATCTTTGGGTCCACTTTTTTCAAGATAGTTTGTCAGGCACACAATTGGACTGGTTTTATCAACTTGAGAGATATGATGTTCTCAACTGGGAAGATTTTGATGCTGCTTTCTATCGACAATACCAATACAACACGGATTTAGCGCCTACTCGTACTCAACTACAGAGTATGGGTATGGCCTCTAATGAGTGATTTAAGGAGTATGCCCAGAAGTGGCGGGATTTAGCTGGAAGGGTGCAGCCACCATTGTCGAATAGAGAGTTGGTTGATATGTTTTTAGGGACTCTGTCAGGTCCATTCTTCAATCATTTAATCGGGAGCTCATCTGCAGGATTCACTGAATTAATTCTGACCGGTGAAAGAGTCGAGGCTGGCATTAAAAGTGGTAAAATTCAGAAGGATGCCTCCGCCTCTACTGCTATTAAGAAGGCCTTCCCAGCTAAGAAGGAAGTTTTTGCCATTCATACCCAGAGGAACCAAGGGAGAACAGAGCGCCGACGAACGGTGGGGGCTGTTATGATCCAAAACTCCTCAACCGATCAACCTCGTAGTAATCAACCTAGAGCTAATCAGCAAAGGGTAGAAAGGCCACAACGACAATTCACCCGAATCAATATGACACCAGCTCAAGTCCTCCCTCATCTGTTAAAGCTGAACCTTACCAACTTGAAGGAAGCGTCGAAGAACCCCAATACCTTTTCTCCTTATTATCAATTTGGATGTAATAGAAAAATAGGGTTTATATTTCTTGTCAAATACCCCCCCCCCCCCCCATTCAAAATTGTACCCCCATCCCCATAATCATGTTGTAATATCTTAGAATTTTAATTCTTGAACTTTACGCTTTCAATTATGCCATGATTAGAGAATTAGGGATTGTATGCAAAAATCCAAATCATCAAAATAGTTTGACCTAATCAAAGACAAAATGCATGAAAATCAAACACAATACACACTTGCACCCCTAGGGTTACAATCCACTTATTGCCTTCAAAAAGGGGCCATGATATGCATGTTGGGTACTTTGGCAAAACAAAAGCAAAACAAAAGATCATAGTCCCTCGATGACGCTATCTTGGTTGCCTAAAACAAAAATGATCAAGTCCCTCAAAAATTGCCAAAGATACTTGACACAATTGCTATCATGTTCTATACAATGACCGGCGCCTGTCCCGTTTAACATCCTAACACAAGGTTGTTCACCAAATGCAATGGTGAAACAACACTGTCAAAAGGGTTAAAAATATTAGGAAAGACCTTTGAGTAAAATAGGGTAGATAGCTCTTAGTTACTTGATCAAAAAGCTTGCAAAAACATCCTTGCTATTTTCAAACACAACACAATTTCAAAACATTTCTCAAATAAAACTTTCAAAACATTGAAATCTTTTCAAAAGAAAATACACCTTTGTATATATTCAAACAAGAATCATTACAAAGGTTGCCACAATGATGGCCTCTTTTCGAAATATCTTTCAAAACCACACACAAAGCACCATTTCAAACAATTGGAAAAGCAAAGCAAGTGATCTAAACAAGTAACTAAGAGCCCATGGATAACCATGGATGAAAAGGGTGCTTGCACCTTCCCTTTTCATAATCTACTCCCCGAACCCAAGAAAACATCTCAAAGGTCTTTCCTGTGCTTTTTGACCCTTCCTTAGGATAAAATAAAAAGTCGGTGGCGACTCTTGCTAAACTGAAACATTTGCGAACACAAACGCAAAACCTCAAGTCAGTTCTCCCACCGTATCACATAATTGGCGACTCTACTGGGGACATTTTTAAAAGTGGAGTAACCTTAGGGTTTAGATCACCTTTGCATGATTATTTTGTTTGCTTTGATTGCTTTACATTTGGTTCTCTTGTTTGGGTTTTGAATCCTCCACCCGTATTTTTTGGGAAACATTCATAGGTAAATAGCAATACGTTGTGGAAACTGTACGGGGTATACCGACATGGTTGAAGGAATAGCTATATTAGTGAGACATATTTGTGAGTACCGGTAGCCTTTGAGTTAATCAAAGAGAATACGGGGCCGCTGAGTGATGTCATGAAGCACTAATGAACTCTTAGAACCTTACTTGACCATCTTGGCCTTGTTAGGGGTAGTGAGATGACCAGCTTTGGTGCAGTCCGAAGTTGGTAGATACTCGATACTACACTCATTGAGGGTTGTTTTCTTGGAATACTTTGGTCGCCAGTTAAGTGGCTAAATCAAAACAATGAACATAGAAAATAATCCAGTGATATTGAGCTCCTTAGTACCCGATTACTATTTATAGGACAGGTTGAGCCAACTAACTTCAAGAGGGTACTTACCTATGAAACCTCGTGCAAGCCTAAAACTAGGATCTTGGGTGACTTGTTTGTACATATGCTTGTGCATACATCATGAACATCATAAAGCATCATATGCATCCACTAACCATTTTCAAGGGTTTGGATCTTCATCTTTGTTCATGTTTTATAGGTCATGGAATCACTTCGCAGGAAAATAATCCAGGTCAACCTTGTGAGAATTCCTCCTCTACTCAAGGAGCTTACTTCCAAGATTCCAGAGAATTCTCTCTTCAGTGAAAGACATGGTAGACTTCTCAACTTGGTCAACTCCAACATTTAAGAAGACATGGTGAAAGTTATCTTCCAGTTCTTTGACCCCTTACACCACTGTTTAACATTCCCTGATTACCAACTAGTACCTACTTTGGAGGAATTTTCTCAACTCCTGAGAATTCCTATTCTTCATCAACTACCCTACAACGGTACGGAAAAAGAACCAAAGCCTGAAGATGTTGCTCAAGCCTTACATTTGCAACCATCTGATATCAAAGGTCATTGGGAAACCAAAAGTGGTGTCAAGGGTTTCTTGGCAAAGTTTCTGTTTGAGAAGGCACAAGACTGCTGGAATTCTATAGATCTAAAAGCTTTTGAGGAGATTGTAGCACTTCTCATATATGGGTTGGTCTTGTTCCCAAACCCTGATCAATTTATAGATATGAATACTGTCAAGATTTTCATGTCTCGGAATCCTGTGCCTACATTGCTTGGGGACATCCTACACTCATTTTACACACGAACAATGAGGAAAAAGGGTGTTCTCATGTGTTGTACTCCTATTCTAGCAAGGTGGTTTATTTCTCACCTTCCCCAATCAATTTTGAAGAATGACCAGGGTTTAAGGTGGTCACAACGATTAATGACCCTAACACATTCTGATGTTCATTGGCGTTCTCGGGCCAGAGAAAATGTCGTCATCATTGATCTTTGTGGAGAGCTCCCTAATGTCCCACTACTTGGCATTAGGAGAGGCATCACCTATAACCCCTGTTTAGCTCTAAGGCAGTTTGGATATGCCCGGAGAGATGGTCCTCATGATATGCTGATTCCTGACCTAGTTTTTGACTTCGACAACGATGCGCAAGGAATTCGACAAAAGTTCATCCGAGCTTGGAGGACGCCCAACAAAGTGGATAGTAAGACACTGGGGAACAAGAATTCCATCCCTCTTGAGCCCTACCTCAAGTGGGTATGAACCCGCGCCCAAAGTCTTATGATGCCTTACCCTCACATTCTCCCCGTGATCAAAGAACCTGTTATGGAAGGAGAGGTTCCATACACCCTCCTACATCCAGACATGCCAACATCATTGGAAGAATTGCAAAAGAGTTGGATACAGCTCAAGGAAGAACGAAATACTTTTGAAGCCAGCTTCTATGCCAGTGAGAAGAAGGTTTTGGAGCTTACCCGCTGACTTCATGAGGAGGAAACTCTCAACACTTACATCGCGCCAAAAAGGATGCGCAACGTCTTTTTACATTAAGAATTTTGTTATGTTTTTCCCATGGGGCATTTATGTACTAACAAATTTCCTCTTAATATGACATGTGTTCTTTTTGTTTGCAACAAATTTGAATTTCTGAATCCTTGAATGCATTACATGAATAACATATCATTCATCATATGCATAAACAGGTCTTCACACCAGGTTTCCTTATCTTTCTGCTGTTTATTTCAGCAAGATGGATTTGGAGCAGACGGTTAAAGATCTGCAAGCACAGAATTCACAATTCCAACAACTCCTCATGACCTTAGCAAAGGGTCAAGAGGATCTTAAAGCACTGTTAGAGAAAGAGAAGGAACCAGAAAGGAAGAAAAAGAAAATAGTTGGGGTAGCCACTATGGGAAGAAGATATGAGCATCAGGCTAGGAGAGTGCTGGAATTTCCCTCGACGTCTGACAAAGGGGTTGGTAAATGAAAAGGAGTTGCAATGCCCTCCGAATCTGAAGCTGAAGAGGAAGAAGAGGAAGAGGATGAAGATTACTCCGAATAGAAATATCCCCTGGCGGATGAGAAGTATAAAAATCTTGAGGATCGGTTGGCAGCCATGGAGTTGCAAAGGGTACCTGGTTTAGATTTCGAAGAACTAGGGTTGGTTGCTGGGATCGCCATTCCTCCCAAATTCAAAGTACCTACATTTACTAAGTATGACGGTTTGTCCTGTCCAAAGATGCATCTGAGGTCCTATGTCAGAAAGATCCAACCTCACTCCTCTGATAAGGATCTTTGGGTCCACTTTTTTCAAGATAGTGTGTCAGGCACACAATTGGACTGGTTTTATCAACTTGAGAGATATGATGTTCACAACTGGGAAGATTTGGCTGCTGCTTTCTATCGACAATACCAATACAACGCGGATTTAGCGCCTACTCGTACTCAACTACAGAGTATGGGTATGGCCTCTAATGAGTGATTTAAGGAGTATGCCCAGAAGTGGCGGGATTTAGCTGGAAGGGTGCAGCCACCATTGTCGGATAGAGAGTTGGTTGATATGTTTTTAGGGACTCTGTCAGGTCCATTCTTCAATCATTTAATCGGGAGCTCATCTGCAGGATTCACTGAATTAATTCTGACCGGTGAAAGAGTCGAGGCTGGCATTAAAAGTGGTAAAATTCAGAAGGATGCCTCCGCCTCCACTGCTATTAAGAAGGCCTTCCCAGATAAGAAGGAAGTTTTTGCCATTCATACCCAGAGAAACCAAGGGAGAACAGAGCGCCGACGAACGATGGGGGCTGTTATGATCCAAAACTCCTCAACTGATCAACCTGTAGTAATCAACCTAGAGCTAATCAGCAAAGGGTAGAAAGGCCACAACGACAATTCACCCGAATCAATATGACACCGGCTCAAGTCCTCCCTCATCTGTTAAAGCTGAACCTTACCAACTTGAAGGAAGCGTCGAAGAACCCCAATACCTTTTCTCCTTATTATCATTCCAATGCAAAATGTGCATACCACTCTGATAGTGTAGGGCATGATACCAACAACTGTTGGGCTCTTAAAAACAAGATCCAAGACTTAATAGACGCCAAGGAGGTAGAATTCGATGCGCCCGAAAAGCCGAATGTGATTTCTGCCCCAATGCCCAAGCACGGTCATAATGTCCATGCCGTTATGGAAGATCTTCATATCACTGCCGTTAATGAATTAATGACTCCGTTACCAGTGATTAAAGTGAATCTGATTAAAGCCGGGATATTCCCAGGTTGTGGAAAAGACTGTTACTTCTGTTCAAACTTGCAAGCTGACTGCCCACTGTTGAAATCAGGTATCCAACTCCTGATGGATACCCAAGAGATCCTCTTTCAAAAGACTCCTGTTGATACTATCACTCATGTTACTCCTATTACTTTTGATACTCCAACCAATGACATTGCTATAATAACCATCTCCGACGATCTTTCCAAGACCTGCAAAAGGCCTGTTAAGATTACGCCTGATCCTAAGTTTGTGCCATTGAAAATCACCATGTCGGGGCCTGTCCCGTATAAATCTAACAAGACGATACCATGGAACTACGGAGGAGAAATCTTCTACCATGGTATCAAGCAGATTGAACCAGTCCAAGAGAATTCTGATGATGAAACCCCTGATATAGGGAATATTGCGGGAACGAGCAAGATAACTCGCAGCAGAAGGATCTTCTCTCCGGAGATTGCTCCTCCACGGGTAGTCTTCGGACCCTCGAGAGTTTCTGTACCTGTCAAGCCATCTGTGCAAAGTCCGATAATTGAAGAAATTGATGTACCCGAAGCTAGACCCTCTGATGTTACTTCCAATAAAGGTAAGGGGATACAAGAAGCGCCTGTCAGGACGAAGGCTCAGACTATGGTTGTCCCCGAGACCACCGAAAAAGAGATGGAAGAAATCTTAAAGATAATCAAGAAGAGCAACTACGATGTCGTGGAGCAGCTAGGGAAACCCCCTTCCAAAATCTCCATGCTGGCTCTCTTACTCTGCTCTGAGGCTCATGCTAAAGCCTTGATCAAATTTATAAAGACGGCACACGTACCTCAAGAAACTTCTGCCGACCAGTTTCAAGAGTGCGTGGCTAGCCTTACAGCCGATAATGGTCTTGGTTTTTCTGATTCTAATTTGACCCCCAAGGGAAGAAAGCATAATGATGCACTGCATGTCTCGGTAGAGTGCAGGGGGACCACACTTGCCCATGTTCTGGTTGACACTGGTTCATCTTTAAATGTTCTATCGAAGAAAGCGTTGGACAGATTGGACTGTGAAGGTTTGACCCTAAAGCCCAGTAACATCATTGTTAGAGCCTTCGACAGTTCTAAGAGGATGGTTCACGGGGAAGTGGACATTCCAATCAAAGTGGGCACATAAATTTTCAAATCTACTTTTTATGTGATGGACATCTGCTCTTCATATTCATGCTTGTTGGGAAGGCCATGGATCCACAATGCTGGGGCAGTCACTTCCTCTCTGCACCAAATGCTAAATATCCAGTTCAGGGTAAGATCATAACGGTTCGTGGGGAGGAAGAGTATATGATAAGTCACCTTAACTCCTTCCGCTATGTGGAGTTAGATGGCGAATTCATAGAAACGCCTTTCCAACACTTTGAAGAGGTTTCTCCTGAGGTCACAGTTGCAAAGACAATGGGTGATGTGCCTATCATTTCCAAGCCTGTGTCTTGGATGGCATCCCTCAAAGATGCAGAGGCTGTAAGCAAAGAAGGAAGGAGTACGGTGTGGGGGCAACTACCTGATTTTCCTCACAAGACGGACAAGTTCGGACTAGGTTTTACTACTGTTGGCCAGAAAGCTGTGCGTCGCTCCTGGGCTGGAGGACCACCCGTAAATATCAATTACCATGGAATTAATGCCTTAGAAGATGATGATGAAGAAGACAACTTTGAAGATTGGATCTTTCCAACCGTTGAAGGAGGATTAAGCAACTGGGATGCGAAAGACTTCGTTCTCATCACTTTCATCAATCAGTAATTTATCTTTGAATAATTTCCTATTTTGGTCTGTAATAATTAAACAATTCGTACAATCTTTTCACCTTATGCCTTACCCGGGGCATATAGGTCCATTTGTAAGGGCTTGATTTCTTCATTATCATATGCCATTTTTAATGAATCATTAGACGTTTTCATCTATAAACAGTTGTGTTCATTTTCTTTCCTTTTACATTTTGTTTTGTTTAAGGATGGCTATCCCTTACACACACCCACACTCACAAAATGCAGGTACCCATCCACTCTGGATTCCATGGGTGACTATTCTGCTTTGGCCTTCAGTGACTCTGAGGATTTGGTCAATCATGCCGAGTACGAAGGTGATGAAGAATGTGAAGTGCCTGGAGAGTTAGCTAGACTTTTGCAACAAGAGGAAAGGGCTATTCTGCCCCATGAAGAGTTGCTAGAGACTATCGATTTGGGAACAGAGGAAGACAAGAAAGAGGTAAAAGTGGGTGCCAACCTGGAGCCAAGTGTCAAGGAGCGCTTAGTGCAGTTGTTGAATGAATATGTTGAAATCTTCGCCTGGTCCTACTAAGACATGCCGGGACTCGACACAGATATTGTGGTTCACCGTCTCCCTACAAGAGAAGATTGTCTACCAATCAAACAATAGGTCCGCCGAATGAGGTCTGACATGTCTGAAAAGATCAAAGCTGAGGTGATGAAGCAATTCAATGCTGGTTTTCTGGCTGTTACTTCCTATCCCCAATGGGTTGCTAACATTGTGCCCGTGCCTAAGAAGGACAGCAAAGTTAGAATGTGTGTGGACTACAGAGACCTAAACAGGGCTAGCCCTAAAGATGATTTTCCACTACCACACATTGACATTTTGGTTGACAACACAGCTCAACACAAGGTATTTTCCTTCATGGATGGATTCTCGGGATACAACCAGATCAAAATGGCCCCCGAAGACATGGAGAAGACTACTTTGTTACGCAGTGGGGTACCTTCTGCTACAAAGTGATGCCATTCGGACTGAAGAATGTCGGGGCAACCTATCAGCGAGCCATGGTAGCTTTGTTTCATGACATGATACATCATGAGATCGAAGTCTACGTAGACGACATGATAGCCCGTTCACAGACAGAAGAAGAACACCTCAACCATCTACAAAAGTTGTTTGTCAGATTGAAGGAGTATAAGCTCAGACTGAACCCTAGCAAGTGCACTTTTGGAGTCAGGTCTGGTAAACTTTTGGGGTTTATTGTCAGTAACAAAGGCATTGAGTTTGATCCTGCTAAAGTCAAAGTTATACAAGAAATTCCTGCCCCCTGCACTGAAAAGGAGGTTAGAGGTTTCTTGGGACGCTTAAACTATATTGCAAGGTTCATCTCTCACCTAACATCTACATGCGAACCAATCTTAGCTGTTAAAGAAAGATCAGATGGTTGAATGGAATAATGATTGTCAAGTTGCTTTTGATAAGATCAAGGAGTATTTGTTGGAACCTCCTATCTTGATGCCACCCGTCGAAGGAAGGCCGTTAATCATGTATCTGACTTTTTTGGATAATTCAATGGGGTGCGTACTGGGCCAACATGACGATTCTGGCCGAAAAGAGCATGCCATTTATTACCTTAGCAAAAAGTTTACCGACTGTGAGACTCGCTACTCACTGCTCGAGAAAACTTGACGCACTTTGGTATGGGTTGCTCGCCGACTAAGGCAGTATATGTTGACACATACCACTTTGCTGATTTCCAAGATGGATCCGATCAAGTACATCTTAGAGAAGCCTGCTTTATCCGGAAGAATCGCTAGATGGCAAATGATTCTGACAAAGTATGATATCTAGTACACAACCCAAAAAGCTATAAAGGGGAGTGTACTAGCTGACCATCTAGCTCATCAAGCCGTCGAAGATTACCAATCTATGAGGTTCGACTTCCCTGACGAGGACATCATGACATTGGACAACATTGAAAGTAACAGACTGTATGACAAACCTGAACAAGGATCCCGATGGACCCTGTACTTTGATGGTGCTTCAAATGCACTTGGCAACGGTATCGGTGCGGTACTTATTTCTCCTGAAGGTTACCATACACCTTTCACCGCTAGACTCTGCTTCAGCTGCACCAACAATATGGCTGAATATGAAGCTTGTATCTTTGGTCTCAAGGCTGCTATTGGCTTGGGAATCAAATCTTTGGTCGTATTTGGGGACTCAACTTTGGTTATCAGTCAAATCAAAGGAGATTGGGACACTAGAAATCCTAATCTTATCCCATACAAAGAACATGTCCTGACATTGTTGCCTCATTTCGAGCAGATTACCTTTGAACACTTCCCGCGAGAAGAAAATCAGCTAGCAGATGCTCTGGCCACAATGTCTTCCATGTTTAAACTCAACTGGGATAAAGAGGCTCCCTAAATAACCATCGAGCGAATGGACGAACCTACGCATTGTCATGAGATTAATACCGAAGAAGTAGTGGAACAACCCTGGTTTCATGAAATCAAAAGGTATCTCCAGACTCGAGAATACCTTGAAGGAGCTTCTGTCAATGACAAAAAGTTCTTAAGGAGATTTGCTGTCAAGTTCTTCCTAAGCAATGGTATCTTATATAAGCGCATCCATGATTGTGTTCTACTTCGTTGTGTGGACAAAGTTGAAGCAGAGTTGATTATGACCGAAATACATAGTGGCACATTCGGCACCCACTTAAGCAGACATACGATGGCTAAGAATATTCTAAGGGCAGGCTACTACTGGTCTACCATGGAAGTTGTCTGTCATCAATATTCCCGTACTTGTCCCAAATGTCAAGTCTATGCTGACAAGGTACATATTCCTCCAGTTCCTCTCAATGTTCTGATAGCTCCTTGGCCATTCGCGATATAGGGAATCGACATGATTGGAGAGATCAAGCCTACGACATCCAATGGATATCGCTTCATCTTGGTCGCTATTGATTATTTTACCAAGTGGGTCGAAGCAGCTTCCTACGCCTCCGTTACAAAGAATGTGGTTGCCCGCTTCATCAAGCAGAATCTCATATACTGGTATGGTATCCCCGACAGGATCATCACAGACAATTGTACAAACCTGAATAACATTGTGATCACCGCTCTGTGCGAACAGTTCAAGATTCAACATCACAATTCATCTCCCTATCGGCCAAAGATGAACGGTGTTGTTGAAGCCGCAAACAAAAATATCAAGAAGATCATTCAAAAGATGACAGTCACCTACAAGGACTGGCATGAGATGTTACTATTTTCTCTGCATGGATATTGTACCACAGCGCGTACTTCAACAGGGGAAACCCCCTTTTCTTTGGTATATGGCATGTAAGATGTTCTACCTATGGAAGTTCAGATTCCTTCCTTGAGGATTATGAAGGATGTTGGTTTAAGTGAAGACGATTGAATTCAGACCCGGCTTGATCAACTTAATCTGATCGACGAGAAGCGACTTACTGCTGTTTGTCATGGTCAGACGTATCAAAAACGGATGATCAAGGCTTTCAACAAGAAAGTCAGGCGTCAAGTATATCAAGACGGAGATCTTGTAATCAAGCGGATCATCTTGCCGCAAAGTGATCCCAGAGGCAAGTGGACTCCTACTTACGAAGGACCATTTATGATCAAGAACATCTTTTCTGGTGGGGCAATGATTCTGACCACTATGGACGGTGACGACCTGCCGCACCCTGCGAACACAGACATAGTCAAAAGATACTACGCGTAAACGACCCGATAAGTTGAAAACCCGAAAGGGCGACTTGTGAAAAAATGGGCATCCCGGTGAATCGAAAACCCGAAAGGGCGGTTCAGGCAAAAATTAGGGATAAACAAAAAAAATTTGTACACCCGGCAAGTGGAAAACCCGAAAGGGCAACTTGGGAAAAAAAGGGTTTCCCGGTGGATCGAAAACCCGAAAGGGCGGTCCAGGAAAAAGTTAGGGAATTAGAGCGTATGACTATGTCTCATCGGATCACTTTAAGGACAATCTCTTCACGGCCAAACTCCAAGCTTCTGATCAATCCAATCATCCGCGGATGAAGCAACGAATGGACAAAGATACTCAGAGTTGTGAAGGCTATAGCAGAATGAGAACCCCATGGAATTGTTGCACATAGCCATCTTTCTTTGTATAAATTTTTTCTCAATTTTATGATAACATTCTCTTACTAGGATGTATGTCTCCTTTGTACAAATATACTTATAAAAGTTAATACAAAAATACTTCAAAGTGCGGAAATTTGCTTGCCTTTCATTTCTTTACACTTATGTTTTATTTGAAAACGTCTAGTGATTTGTTAAATGAGCATATGCATTTGGATATAATCACTACTTACAAATAAAATGAAATAAGAAAAGATAATTATTGATAGGTCGAAAGTATAGGAAAACGTCTTTAGGCTATTCCAGAAGAAATCCCCTACAATATGTCATTCAGATCCTCAACAAAGCTAAAACCTTGGAGTATATATCCCCAGCAGAGTTAAATTTCAAAATTCCCATCAGAGTTAAGTCTCTAAACTCCCGATCCACAGTGGAGCCCGAAAACTTTGAACTATAGATCCCCATTGAAGATGGAACTTTCTTTCCCAACAGAGTCCAAAACTCCAGATCCTAAACCTCGGTAGAATACTATCCAGCTTCCCCCGATTCACCAGCAGAGTTCTCTACAAAACAAGGAATCCCCAGTAGATTGGCATACAACCCAAGCTCCTGATTTCCCCGGCAGAATAAACACTCTCCCCACAGAGTTATTTCCTGACAGAATGAAGATTCTAATTCCCGTTTCTCCATTTGAAGCCTCCCAGGTTTTAATTCCCCAGTAGAGGTCGTCAGATTTTTCCTTGTTTCCCCAGGAAAGTCATGAAGGATTCTCACATCCCCACAGAAGTTTTCAAAGTTTTGATAATCCCCGCAGGTTACCAAGGATTTTCTATCCCCAACAGTAATCAGCAAGGTTCTCTCATCTTCAGCAATCAAAGATTTTTGGAATCCCCAGCATCGGTCAAGGATTTACTTCCCCCGGCAGCAGTCAAAGATTTCATTATCTCAAGCTATCAAGGATTTATTTTCCTCAGCAAGAGAGCTAATCAAGCTTACATGCACATCCATTACATTAATATATCATAAACATGGATTGAACATACTTTATTGCATCATACATATCATGCAACATAACTTTGTGCTTTAGCTAACATTCTACCCTTTTCAAGATAAGACTAAAAAGCTATCATTAACAACTATTCAGAGATATCAGATACAGTATGGATACACCCCCAGACACGGCGGTCATTCTATTACTCATGCAGAATTTCAAGTCAAGATACAATATGGATACACCCCAGACGAGGCAGTCATTTTATTACTCATTCAGACTTCAGTGATCAAATACAGACTAGATACGCTCCGGACACAGAAGCCATTCTATTTCTCATTCAGATTCAACTATCAACTTCAATTTCAGATACACTCTAGACACAAAAGTCATTATGTCACTTGTTCGGATCCCAGTTACAGTACAGATACCCTCCAAACATGGAAGTCATTCTCCTACTCATATAGATCTCAACTTCAAATACAGTCCAAATACGCTCCAGACAAGGTTGCCATTCTCTCACTCATTCAAAATTTATCCCTAGCTCATAGATGCTCCATACACAGATGTTTCTCTGTCACCCGTTCAGAATACAGATACACTCCAGACACGACAGTCATTCCGATATTCATTCAAAAAATAAAATACAGTTACAACTCGGATACGCTCTAGACACAGACGCCATTCCTTTGCTCATACGAACCCAGTCTCTAGATACAACTCAGATACGTTCCAAATACAGATACCATTCTGATGTTCATTCTACTGATTTAAAATAAACAAGTTTTGGATGGCATATCTAAGACCATCTCCAACAAGATCCTACCACTTCCAAATGGCATCTTTAAGCCCATTCCCTCACCTACATTTTAACGAGTGCAAATTTACGGGCACTCTAGTGTCCAATCATCTTTTACCTTCGAGTCTCGAAAGGCAAACTTGCCAATATAACTCTTCAGGTTCAAGAAGATTGAACAGGGGCAACTGTTGTACCCCAAAATTTTCCCTCTCATTTTATCAACATTTCTCATCACAAGGCTCTTGGAACTCAAGATCAAGCTAGGGTTTGCTCTGCTCAAGACATCTCCTTGCACTGATGACCTAAACTAGGGTTTGAGTTTGCACAAGTACTTTTTGACCTTCAATGCTCAAATTGACTTTCATACTTCATATTGGACTCATAAGTTTGTCCATACCAAGTTTCAAGCCTTGAATCAAATCTTTGCCCAATCAATTTGACAAGTGACCTAGAAATCAGTTGTATTGGGGAAAAAGTCAACTGTGGCCAATTTACAGTCAAACCTCATGAATTTTGACCCACATCAACATTATGAACTCATATGAACCATTTGATCAAGTTTGGACCACAACTCCATTAGAAATTTGATCAGATCACCAAAAGGGCAAAATGGTCATTTTTAGGGTTTTGACTATACAAGGGCAATTTTTGACTGTTTGACCTAGCCAATGGAAAATTAGGTTCAACCATAGACTCAAGGACTCAATGGAATCATCTTGACCTATTCAACAAGTTCAAAAGATCTCAAATGCATAGGATTGACAGATGAATTTTCAGTCAACTGATCAAAATTTGACTTTATACTGAAAAGTCAAACTTTGACTTTTTGGTCAAAATCAAGTGCCAAGGGTCATTTTTCATCAAGATGTGGCAAATTATGAAACTTGTTCATCAAGAAACCCAAAATTGCAAATTAGGGTTTGAAATGGAAAATTTTCATAACTTAGAATTTTTCTAAGTTATGAAATTTTCTTAATTTTTCCTAACTTTGTCCCACATTTTCACCATGATGAAAATGGATTCAAACAAAACCTCCAACATGAAAGTTGTATTCCTACATAAATTCTACAACTTTTATTCATAAATTTTTCTCAAAAGAAGCTTGGATCTCAAGTTATTATTTTTGGAACAAGGGTCCCTAAAACTTTTAACTTAGTGAAATTTTTCCCTAGTTTAGGCAGGATTTTGACCCATCTTCTTGGCCATTTTACACTTAGTTCCACTTGGAATCTCAAGTTGAATTTCAAAGATGGATTATAGGGAATGTTTCAAGCTTTCCAAATTGTCCAATAACTCCTCAAACACATTTATGGTTAGGGAGAATCGAAGGCTTAAAGTTGGCAAAAACTCACTTTTCATCCATGGCAAATTCATGTTCATACAAGTTGCATTTTCAAACCAGCATGCCTTACACTAGTTTTCAGGCCTCTAAACCACTTCACACTCCATAATTTAATGCAAATCCATTGGGCTAATACATAGTTTTGGTCATTAAGGCATTGTACACAAGTTTAATCCCTAAATGGTAAAAGGCACATTTCCATTTTTGCAAAAGTTTGCTTTATGTCAAAACCATAATCCTTGAGCATAGAGCCAAATCTATTGCAGCTAAAAAAATCCACTGATTAGAGGGGCCAAGAGCAGAGGTTAGAGGATGTTGTATAGCCTGCATAAGCCTGTTACATATCACTTCCATTTCTTGCTTCAAAAACAAGAAACTTGTCCAAATCCTCACAACTTAAAAACCAGAAAAGATCAACTTGTGCAAAGATTAAAAACATCTTTCTCACACCCTTTTGAGTTAGAAAACACGATTCTTCAAGCCTCAAAACACCCCATAGCCAGAAATCACATTTCTCTGGCAAAACAGGGCAGGTGCTGCAACTTGAGTGCCATAGCTCATTTGGCTCGTGTGTTTTGCCCTATTTTGCTTCAAACACCTTCCATTCAACTCACTCAAGCTATCCCAAACCTCCATTACCAACTATAACTCCATTTACAGTGTTCACCATTTTCATTTTGAGCTTGTGCAGGTTGAGTTCTATAGACTGATTCAAGGACATTCAAGGCAAGCTAGCTATTGGAGAAGGACAAGTGAAGTTCAGGCAAGCTACCAGACATCTCAAACCTTGCTGAAAGACACTACATTGCCCTACACGAACCCAACTGAAATAGGTTTTTCTTCGCTTTCTATCTCTCTATTTAGGAACATTTAGCCTTAGGTTTATGAATAAAACATGTAGTGTTCATTGCCAGGAAGCTGTACATATGCTCAGTTTTCATTTTTATTAAGTGTGCTAGGAGAATTTCATCCATGAACATGCTGAAAAAACAAGGTCATATTTTGGGGCCAGAGAAATTCTCTCTGGTCTTTGAGAGTTAGGATTAGTTTTTTATATGGTTAGAATTGTCTTGAGATTCTCTACAAGTTTGATTTTGTGTGTTTTTGCAAAAGATCACGTATATAGGATCTAGTGTTTGAACATGGCACACGCGCGTTTTTCAGTCTGGAGGTTGAAGATGAAGCTGGCTTGGGCTGGGCTTGGCCTAGCTTGCTTTTGACACCTCCCATTTTCATTTTTGCACCCCCTGGCCCAATTTCTTGTATTTCTACATTTTTGCATTTTTGTTTTATTTTCTGATTTTGTTTATTTATTTTCAAATATAAAAAATGCTCAAAAATATTTTCATATTTTTTTACATTTATTTGGTATTTTATTTTGATTTTTCTAACATTAAAAACATTTGAATACTTTTATAATTTATTTAAACTTGAAAATAATATGTAAATTATACTTTTATTTTTATTTATTATTTTATTCACACTGAAAATATTATTAAAGATATAATTTATTTTTGTGCATATTTTATTTTATATTATATATATTTAATATATTTAATATACATACAC
Organism: Vicia faba; assembly: GCA_948472305.1. Taxonomy (NCBI): domain Eukaryota; kingdom Viridiplantae; phylum Streptophyta; class Magnoliopsida; order Fabales; family Fabaceae; genus Vicia; species Vicia faba. The sequence continues at coordinate 628,362,067 of OX451735.1, read as the reverse complement.
ACACATATATATATATATACTTTTATTTTATTAAATACTTTAGAATAAAAATATAAGATATTACATTTTCACTTTTATTATTATTTATACTAAAAAAATACCTTTTTTAAGTATTTTTTTTTGTACATATTAATATATTTTACTGTATATAAATAATATATTGTATTTATTTCCTTAAAGAAAGTAGGGTTTACCCTTAAACAAATAAAATTAATCTTTTTTTTTAAATTTATTTATACCTTTTTTACATTAAAAATACTTTTACATACATAAACAAACAAAAACTTTTCTTTGCATAATTCATATTATTTGATATATATTTATTTATTTAAATATTGTTCGTCTATTATTCATGCAATTAAATTCAATTTGGATGTAATAGTAAATTAGGATTTATATTTCTGGTCAAATACCCCCCCCCCCCCATTCAAAATTGTACCCCCATCCCCATAATCATGTTGTAATAGCTTAGAATTTTAATTCTTGCACTTTACGCTTCCAATTATGCCATGATTAGAGAATTAGGGTTTGTATGCAAAAAACCAAATCAACAAATAGTTTGACCTAATCAAAGACAAAATGCATGAAAATCAAACACAATACACACTTGCACCCCTAGGGTTACAATCCACTTGTTGCCTTCAAAAATGGGCCATGATATGCATGTTGGGTACTTTGGCAAAACAAAAGCAAAACAAAAGATCATAGTCCCTCGATGACGCTATCTTGGTTTCCTAAAACAAAAATGATCAAGTCCCTCAAAAATTGCCAAAGATACTTGACACAATTGCTATCATGGTCTATACAATGACCCGCGCCTGTCCCGTTTAACATCCTAACACAAGGTTATTCACCAAATGCAATGGTGAAACAACACTGTCAAAAGGGTTAAAAACATTAGGAAAGACCTTTGAGTAAAATAGGGTAGATAACTCTTAGTTACTTGATCAAAAAGCTTGCAAAAACATCCTTGCTATTTTCAAACACAACACAATTTCAAAACATTTCTCAAATAAAACTTTCAAAACATTGAAATCTTTTCAAAAGAAAATACACCTTTGTATATATTCAAACAAGAATCATTACAAAGGTTGTCACAATGATGGCCTCTTTTCGAAACATCTTTCAAAACCACACACAAAGCACCATTTCAAACAATTGGAAAAGAAAAGCAAGTGATCTAAACAAGTAACTAAGAGCCCATGGATAACCATGGATGAAAAGGGTGCTTTCACCTTACCTTTTCATAATCTACTCCCCGAACCGAAGAAAACATCTCAAAGGTCTTTCCTGTGCTTTTTGACCTTTCCTTAGGATAAAATAAAAAGTCGGTGGCGACTCTTGCTAAACCGAAACATTTGCGAATACAAACGCAAAACCCCAAGTCAGTTCTCCCACCGTATCACACATATCCTAACCAACTTTCTAACAAGTCTAACCAACTATAACATCCCTAACAGCCTAAGCCCTAACCGTTTTCTAAGCCAATTTCGATAACAACTTCTAACAGATATTCTAACTGTTTCTAAACATAACTAACAAACATCCAACTAATTCCCTACCCGCTTCTAACAAAATTTCTTAACCCTCTAACTGTTTTAACCGACCTCTAACAAAACCCAAAAACAACTTTGTATCCAACTATGACAAGTTGACACCATAACAAGAAATCTCAACTAATCCTCTAATTTCCATAACTAACTCTCAACAAAATTCTTCATCACTCAACTGAATCCCAATCCTTCAAAAATCTATATAACATAATACAAAATGGAAGAGGAAAAAAAATTTCAGTCAAGACATGACCAAAATTATCCACGGTAACTCACCAAAAAATTCCTTTTTCTTTATGCGCTTTCTCTGAAAAAGAAGCTCCTCAATCATCTTCAGTTTAGATACCTCCATCAAGCATCCCTCAATCATTTGAGAAGATTCATACCCACCTTTGAATCTGATATTTTTCTGAGAAATTCCCTTCGATCTCTCTCTGGAAAAACATCTTCGACGTTCGTCATCGACCTCGCTTCTCTGCAAATCTTCTCACAACAATATCAAACGCACATCATCTACAACTTCTCAATACACATTATCACCTTCATTTCATGGGAACAGAAAAACAAGAAAACTCACCAGGTCTCTGAAGTCTTCTACACATCTCAGGAATTGCATCTTCTGCAACCTTCAACATAGCAATGGTTTTGCGCAGCATCAACAAGCTTTTGCAACCTCAAATCACCATCCAATCTTTAAACATGCAGGAAAAACTTCAACACGCGGCGCGCCCAACGACATCGACCACATCGCCATGTTGTAGCTCATCAACACGCACACATTGTGACGAAGACAAACTGTAACATCACGCAACAAGCTCCAGATCGCACAACACCCGTAAAACATAGAAGAAGAAGAACAGCAGAGAGAATCGGAGCGGGGAGCGTAAAATAAATAAACAGCGGCGCAAGAAGATGGAATCATAGGCAGGGTAATGGAAATCGCACTGTCGAGTTGAAGCGAGAGAGGGCTGAAGAATTCCTTTCTTTTCATTACTGAAGACCAACAGGCACAAGCTTCTGAACCCTAAATTCCTTTGTCCTCTTTTAATTTCTTTTGTGTTTTTTTGTTTTTATTATTCAATAAGAAATGAGGAAAGATGATCCATATTTAGAGATAGTGGATCTGGGTTTTTGTTAATAATATGGACCGAACCTAAACCCTTTGCTTGAGCCCAATAACGTTTTTGGTAAGCTGAAGCATGATGCACAAAAAAGGTTGAATGGCATTCTGAAGCCCAACGTTTTTAGAAGTTGGATAGTTGTGTGAATCAAAAGATCTTTGCTGGGCCTAACACCCAGGCTCTTCCAGCACCCCTGATTCCAAATTGCACACCCCCTGATTCTCTCATTTTCTTTTTATTTTTTAATTATTTCTTTCATGATTTTTTTATAACAAAAATAAATAATAAAATGGTAAAAAATATTAGAAGACATTTTAGAAATTAAATAGGAATTAATTTCCCCTTTTACTAATTTTTTAGTCAATTTTAATCCCTAGTTTTACTCATTTTATGTCATGTATTTCATTTGCAGTTTTTGGTATGGATTGTATGCAATACTTTAATACTTGCTGCCTAATTCTACTTGTTTGTATAGTCTTTCATGATCCCTTAGGTGATTTTGGCTCAAATTTAATCTCCGATTTAATTAAACTAAAATTAGACATTAAGTGGAATTTCCTCGAAATTCCAATTTTAGGTCCATAGTGCATAATAACATTAGGTTTAGAAATAGCTAGTCTCCCTTTGACTTTTCCCCCCTTTTGCATTTTCATTAAAACAAAAAAACTTCTTTTTCCTTTCAAACATCAAAACACTATAAAACTACTGATGAGAATTACACCTTTGTTAAGTATGAGAGATGATAAGCGGGTCTCTTCTCGATCTTATTGTTCTTCTATCTCAGGCATAGGTGTGGTTCAAGTCTCAAAGACTCCTTTCATAGATAAGTGGAAAAGTTGCTAATATCTCTCTCTTGAGGTCAACTAGTCATTATCTGCAACCAAATACAAACCAACTCAAACCATTTTGTGCGCCCGAGCACCTTTTCTCTAAAACCCTTTTTAGGTAAGGACATGATTAATTTACTTCTGTGCCAACGCATAAGTCTCCAAAGGTCGAGCTGCGGCAGAAGGCAGAATTAACATCGTCCATAAAAAATGAAAATAAATAAAAACATGTGAGCCGAACTACGGTAGCTCTGATTCCTCAAAAAGGATACGTAGGCATTTGGGTAGGGCCCAAGCGAGTACAACTTTAGTTTCCCTACATTCTTTTCTCATTTCTTTCGCATGCATTCTCCCTTCAGTAGTATAGTAAGCAGTGAACATATATTAAACACACCCATAAGTTAGGCAACAAGAATGGATACCGTAGAGTACTATGGGCGTGTGGGGTGCTAATACCTTCCCCTCGCGTAACAGACTCCCTTACCCGATCTCTCGGTCGCAAGACCGTGACTTCTCCCTTCTCAGGTTTTCTCGGTGTTTACCTTTCCCTTCATGTGGGATAAAAGACGTTTGATGACGACTTCATTGTTTGATGATTTTCAGCCGGTTATTTCACTTGTTTGTTAGGTCGCCCTTGGATCTATGGAGCTGGGGCAATAACCTCAACTCTTTATCAAAAGCTCAAGTATCCGGTCAAAGGAAGAATTGTCACTGTCTGCGGTGAGGAGGAGTTCATGGTAAGTCACCTCAACTCTTTCAAATATGTGGAGATGGATGGGAAATTTATATAGACCCCATGTCAAGCTTTTGAAGTTGTGCCTCCAATGGTTCCTGCTACCAAATTTTCCTCTGATGTGTCTAAAACTGTTAAGGTCGTGCCGAAGATGGTTTCATTAAAAGATGCTCGTGCTGTAGTCAAAGAAGGAAGCTATGATACTTGCGGGCAACTCCCCGAGATCCCATTCAAGGCAGACAAATTTGGTTTGGGTTTCACCGTCAAGGCTCAGAAGGAAGTGAGGAGCGCTTGGGCAGGAAAGCCACCTCTCCGTATTGGAAGCCATGAAGTTAACACTGTGGGTGATTCTGATGATGAAGTTGCATTTGAAGATTGGGTTTATCCTACTACAACGGAGCTCAAGAATTGGAATGCAAAGGACTTCGTGCCCATCTTCTTCATTGAGGAGTAATCACTTGTTTATTGCTTTCTTTTAATTCAAGAACATTTTGTCTGTAATATTAAATAATGACTTTTAAGCCATGTGCCTGGCCCGGGGCACTATAGTCCATTTGTGAAGGGTTTTATTTATGTTCATATTATCATATGATCATTCAATACAAACCATTGGACTTTTTGAATTCAAATCTTTGTGTTCATTATCTTTCTTTTCCTTCAAATACATTTTTCAAAATAGCCATGTATCTTACATGCACACACACATACACACTCTTGTAGGTCCTCATCCACTATGGATCTTATTGCCAATGACTCTACTATTTCCGACTATGACTTCAAATTTCCAATTAACCAAGCCGAAGACAAAGGCGAGGAAGATTGTGAAATACCTAGAGAACTATCCAGACTTCTATTACAAGAGGAAAAAGCTATTCATCCGCATGAAGAGTCAGTTGAAGTCATCAATCTGGGTACCAAGACAGACAAGAAAGAGGTTAAGATCGGTGCTAAATTAGAAGACAATGTCAAGAGCAGGTTGGTTCAAATGTTGCATGACTACGTGGAAGTGTTTTCTTGGTCGTATGAGGATATTCCAGGGTTGGATACCGACATCGTAGTTCATCGTCTGCCGACAAAAGAAGATTTTCCTCCTGTCAAACAAAAGGTTCATCGCATGAGGCCTGACATGTCTGAAAAGATAAAAGCTGAAGTGATGAAACAATTTGATGCAGGATTCCTAGCTATGACATCTTATCCCCAATGGGTTGCCAATGTGGTTCCAGTGCCAAAGAAAGACGGAAAAGATCGTATATGCGTAGATTATAGGGATCTAAATAGGGCAAGCCCCAAGGATGACTTCCCTCTACCTTATATTGATGTCTTGGTCGATAACACTACTCAACATAAAGTATTCTCTTTCATGGATGGTTTCTCCAGCTATAATCAAATTAGGATGGCTCCCGAAGACATGGAGAACACCACTTTCATTACTTAGTGGGGCACCTTTTGCTACAAGGTCATGTCGTTCGGATTGAAGAACGCAGGGGAAACATATCAAAGGGCTATGGTAGCTTTGTTTCATGATATGATCCACCATGAAATAGAGGTATATGTGGATGATATGATTTCCAGGTCACAAACTGAGGAGGAATATCTCGATCACCTGTACAAGCTATTCAAAAGGTTGAAAAAATACAAGTTGAGGTTAAACCCTAACAAGTGCACATTTGGAGTACGATCTGGAAAGCTTCTAAGTTTTGTTGTCAGCAGAAAAGGCATTGAAGTCAATCCTGCCAAGGTAAAGGCCATCCAAGAAATTCCAGTCCCTTACTCTGAAAAAGAAGTTAGAGGATTCTTGGGTCATCTCAATTACATCGCCCGCTTCATATCTCACTTGACTGCTACTTGTGAGCCAATCTTCAAACTCTTGAAGAAAGATCAGGTAGTCAGATGGAATGATGAATGCCAAGATGCCTTTGACAAATCAAAGAATATCTAAAAGAAACTCCTATTCTCATGGCTCCAGTTGAAGTAAGACCCTTGATCATGTATTTGACAGTGCTAGATAATTCTATGGGGTGTGTTTTGGGCTAACATGACGAGTCTTGTAGAAAAGAGCATGTTATTTATTACCTGAGCAAAAAATTTACCAACTGTGAAACCAGATATTCACTGCTCGAGAAAACTTGCTGCGATCTGGCACGGGCTGCTCGTCGGTTAAGAAAGTATATGTTGACTCGTACCACTCTGTTGATTTCTAAGATGGACCCAATCAATCACATCTTCGAGAAACCTGCTCTTTCTGGACGGATAGCCAGATGGAAAATGATCTTGACTGAGTATGAAATTCAATACACAATGAAAAAGGCCATCAAAGGAAGTGTACTAGTAGATTATTTGGCCCATCAAGCTATTGATGATTATCGGTCTATGATCTTTGACTTCCCAGATGAGAACATAATGCTAGTAACCGACTGCGTGAAACCTGGAGCGTATGACGGACCTGAACAAGGATCCCAATGGACTATGGTCTTCAATGGGGCTTCCAATTCCTTGGGTAACAAAATTGGTGTTGTGATCATATCCCCTGAAGGTTGCCACACTCCTTTCATTTCCAGACTATACTTCGATTGCACGAACAACATGGCTGAGTATGAAGCATGCATTTTGGGTCTGAAGGCTGCCATCGATTTGAGGATCAAGAATTTGAATGTGTTTGGGGATTCCGCTCTAGTGATTATCCAAGTAAAAGGGGATTAGGACACTAAACACCCTAATCTCATCCCTTACAAGGAACTTGTGCTATCTTTGATTCCTTTCTTTGAAGAAGTCACATTTGAACACTTCCCTAGGGAAGAAAATCAGTTGGCTGACGCTTTAGCTATCATGTCTTATATGTTCAAGGTCAGATGGGACAACGAAGCTTCTATGATTACAATTGAAATATTCGACGAACCTACACATTGCTGTGAGCTTGACACTGATACAGAAAATCCATGGTACCTTGAGGTGAAGAGATATCTTGAAGCACAAGAGTATCCAAAAGGAACATCCATCAATAATAGAAAGTTCTTACGAAGATTTTCAGCCAAATTCTTCCTAAGCAATGGAATATTGTACAAGTGCAACCATGATTCTACTCTACTTCGATGTATGGACAAGAAGGAGGCAGAGGAAATTATGGAAGACATGCACGATGTCCTCTTTGGCACTCACTCAAGTGGACATACTATGGCCAAGAAAATTTTGAGAGCTGATTACTATTGGTCAACAATGGAGACTGATTGCCATCAACACTCTAGGACTTGCCACAAATGCCAAATCTATGCTGACAAGGTCCATGTGCCTCGTATCCCTCTGAACGTCATGACCGCTCTGTGGCCATTTGGGATGTAGGGCATTGACATGATTGGAGATATCAAGCCCACTACTTCCAATGGATATCACTTCATTCTAGTCGCTATTGATTATTTCACCAAATGGGTCGAAGTCGTTTCATTTTCCCCAGTCAAAAAGAACGTGGTATCCAGATTCATTAAACATAACCTCATTTGCTGATATGGTATCCCCTAAATATCATCACCGAAAATGGTACTAACCTCATCAATGCTATGATTACCGAACTTCGCACTCAGTTCAAAATCAAGCATCACAATTCTTCTCCATATAGACCTAAAATGAATGGCGCATTCGAAGCGGCCAACAAAAACATTAAGAAGATTGTGCATAAATTGGTAGTGACCTACAAGGATTGGCATCAGATGTTACCGTTTTCTCTTCATGGCTATCGTACTTCAGCTAGAACATCAACTGCGGAAACTCCCTTTTCCTTGGTCTATGGCATGGAAGATGTTTTACCAGTGGAAGTTCAGATTCCCTAACTAAGGATTATGAATGAGGCGGGCCTAGGCGAAGACCAGTGGATTCAGATAAGATTTGATCAGTTGAACTTGATCGATGAAAAACGATTGGCTGCTGTTTGTCATGGTCAGATTTACCAAAAGCATATGATCAAGGATTTCAACAAAAAGATCAAGCCTCGAGTATATCAAGCTGGTGACTTGGTGATAAAGCGCATCATTCTGCCACAAGGCGACCCCAGAGGCAAATGGAATCCTACCTACAAAGGGCCATTTGTTATCAAGAGAGTGTTCTCTGGCAGTGCCATGATGCTGACTACCATGGATGGTGAAGACTTCCCACATCCTGTGAATGCGGACATAGTTAAAAAATACTACGCATAAGAGACCCGCTAGGTTGACACACCTAGGCAAAATAATGGCATCCCGACAAACCAAAAGGTTTGGGCAAAAATTAGGGATATATGCAAAAGATTGTACACCCGGAAAGTTGAAAACCCAAAAGGGCGACTTGGGCAAAAATGGGTATCCTGGTGGGCTGAAAACCCGAAAGGGTGGTCCAGGAAAAAGTTAGGGATTGAAAGCGTATGACTATGTCTCGTGGAATCACCACAGTCAACTTTATTACCAAGGTCCGAGTTCAAACAGTCCAAGATCAATCCAATCAACTTCTGTCAACGGAAAGGGGCATTCGAAGACATTGGGGGCAATAGTAGAGTTGGAATGCAATGAGATCATTTCCACATGGATATTTGTTTTTTGTTTTCAATTTTTGTTTTCCTTTCGACGATTTCCTCTTACTAGGATCTCCGTCTCTTTGTATAAAAAAACGCCTATTCGTGGGCAAAATATCAATACAAATATACTTTGAAGTGAAAACTTGCTATTTTTGTTTTGAATGCAAAAATGTCCAATGAATAAAAATGAACGAACATATGCATGTGAACATAATTAAAACTATTTAGCACATGTGTCCTGCTAAGTAGCATCAAGCATCTCTTGAATGTATATGGAATATCCCCACAAAGTTATTTCATTAACGTTATCCCCACAAGACGGATACAATAAACCAATCTCCAGCCAGAGTCTCAATCTCTTGACAATTTTCTCCCCAGCTAAGTTGGTCATAAAAGAAGAAGCCTTGCATATCTCTTCCTAAAAAGAACTCACCTCGTCAGCAGTTCATCAAGCATTCATCAACAGGGTTTATTTCCCTAACAAACAATGAACAACTAAATTTCCCCAGCATAGTCTATCTTCCCCAGTTGGGTCTGTCTTCCCCGACTGAGTTTATCCTCTCTAGCTTGAGTTTTCCTTTTAGACTATTACAAATCAGAGGGCCACGACCCATAAACCCCAATAAAGTCGTCAGAAAAACCTTTATTATCTCCAAAAGATACTATGAAGCCTGGACCCGACTAGACGATGGTATAACTTTTCAAAAACTATGAAGCCTGGACCCGGCCAGATAATAGTCAACTTCTCAAGTCTCTATGAAACCTGGACCCGACCAGATAATAGTTAACATCTCAAGATGCTATTAAACCTAGACCCGACCAGATAATAGTTCAACTCTTCAAGATATTGAATAACCTGGACTCAACCAGACCAGGGTTTAACTTCTTTTCCCCAATAGAGTTTGCCTCTACCCCAACAAGTTACTGTGAAGCCTGGATCTGACCAGATATCAGTTCTCAATTTCATCTTTTCAAGTAAGTTATTGTGAAGCCTGGATCTGACCAGATAGAAATTCCCCTCAGAAGTTCATTGTGAAACCTGGAATCCAACCAGATAACAACAAAGTTCCAAGCAAGTTACTGTAAAGCCTGGACCTGACCAGACATCAGTTCAACTCTATTTCTCCAAACAAGTTTATTGTGAAGCCTGGACCCGACCAGATAACAATTAACTTCATCCACCTAAATATTTGTAAATCTTGGACCCGACCAGACATCAGTTTAACTCTATCTCTCAAAAGAAGTTTGTTGTGAAGCCTGGACCCGACCAAATATCAATTAACTTCATCCACCTCAAAATCTATGAAGCTTGGATCTGACCAGATATCAGTTCAACTTCGTCTATTCAAGCAAGTTATTGTGAAGCCTGGACTCGACCAGATAACAACTAGCTACAATCCCCATCAAGACACTATGAAGCTTGGACCCGACCAGATAATAGTTTAACTTTTTAAAAACCATGAAGCCTGGACCCAACCAGATAGTAGTTACCACTTCAAGTTTATTGTGAAGCCTGGATCCGACCAGATAACTGTTCATTTTCAAGAAATTTTCTGCGAATCCTGGAACCCGACCAGATAACAGTTAATTTATTCTCCCCAGTAAGTTGTCGTGAAGCTTGGATTTGACCAGATAGCAGTTGACTTCCTCATCTTCAGCAGGTTGTGAAGCATGGACCCGACCAGATAACAATTAACATTCAAGAGATAATCCCCAACAATAATTCGAGATTCAGCTTCCCAAAACTCCTCAGTCACAATCAGGGATTTATTTTCCCGGACAAATATGCATCCCACATTCACACATCATAGAATATACATACAAAACACATTTAACATAATCTCATTCACCTTGTAAACATCATGCATACGTCTGCATTTTACTAATCCTTTTTCCCACAGGTGAAGCATCAAGTTTTAGTATAAATCGACCAAAGACTTGTGCTGATACTTCTTCCAGTGTTTACCATCATTCCTCCAAATGGCATCTATAAGCCCATTCCAAATACATCTTCGAGTGTAAATTTCTAGGCACTTTAGTGTTCAATCATCTTTCACCTTCAAGTCACGAAGGGAGGATCTGCCAATATAACTCTTCAGGTTTAGGAAGATTGAATATGGGCAGCTGTTGTACCCTAAAATTTTCCCTCTCATTTCTCAAGAAATCTCTCACAAGATTTCCATTTATTCAAGACTGCACAAGGTTTGTTCAGCTCAAGACACCTCCTTAAGCACTGATGACTCAAATTAGGGTTTGAGTTTTCACAAGGACAAGTGGAATTTTAATTCCCCATTTGAATTTCATGGATAATTTTGGACCCTCAAGATTTCTCATGTCAAGTTTCAAGTCTTGGATCACATTTTTGCTTAGTCAATTGATGAGTTGACCTAAAATCAATAGTATTGGGGAAAAAGTCAACTGTGGTCAATTTACAGTCAAACTTCCTAATTTTTTATTCATATCAACATAATGAACTCATATATGTCAATTGATCAAGTTTGTATCACAATTCCTCAAGAAATTTTATCAGATCATCAAAAGGGCAAAATGGTCAAAATTAGGGTTTTGACTAAGAAGGTGCAATTTTTGATTTTTGACCTAGAAAATTACTTATTGGTTTGTGACATGATATCAAGGATTCAAATGCATCATTTTTAGCTAATGGCATGGCTCAAAAAATTTCTCAATATCAATTGATTGACAAATGAATTTCAGTCAACTAATGAAAATTCAACTGTACACTGAAAAGTCAAACTTTGACTTTTTTGTCAAAATCAAGTATCAAAGATCACAATTCATCAAGACATGTCAAAATATGAAAATTGTTCACCATGAAATCAAAAAGTCAAATTTCATTTTGAAAAGTCAAAATTTCTAAACTTAAAACTTTTTCTAAGTGTTGAAAATTCATATTTTTTTCATAACTTTGTGCCAAATTTTCACCATGATGAAAGATGATTCAAAGGAAACTTCCAACATGAAAGTTGTAGATCTCAATGAGATATAAAACATTATGGGGAAGAACTTTTCCCATAAATGCTTAGATTTCAAGTTATGATTTTGTGAAGACATGTTCATGAAACTTGAAGAACTTAGTGAAATTTTGCCCTAGTTTAGGCAGGATTTTGACCTAACTTCATGGAAATTTTTCACCTAGTTCCAAATTGAATTTTCAAAAATGTCCAACATGAAGGTTCTATAGGATGTTACAAGATTTCCAAAATGTCCAAGAACTCATTGAGATCATACTTGAGCTAGGAGAATCGAAGGCAAGAAGTTAGGGTTTCAAACTTGAATTACAAGCCATTTCTTGATGAACACATAATCCAATATCAATGTTAAGCTGCATAATCTTTCTTTGCTGGTCTTATAACTTGTGTGTATATCCATAATTAATGGATTTCACAAACTTTGGACCTATAATCCAAGTGGTTTAAGCTTTTTCCAAGTCCACTTGCCATTATGGGAAGAAAACTAACATTGCCATTCTTGAAAAGCAAGCTTTATGAACAAAGTAAATTCTTGAGCCTCTCACTTGTTCCCTATGATCACACTCCATATACAAAGTCATAAGCAAGCTTGTTTAAAGAATAACCACTCTACAATAGCAAGTACAAAGCATTGAAACTTGATTTTTCAAGAAAATCACATGTTGAGCTTAAACATTTGATTTTGAATTCTGATCAACTACAAGTCTCCAAACTTGTTGCTTATAAATAGAGGCCCTATTTGCAAGCTAAGACACGAGCTTAAGCACCCTGAAACTCTCCCAAACTCCCTCAAATCATAAGTTGTATCAAAACTCCATTTATATGCACATTCTAACTTTGAACTTGTAACTCACAATTCCCTCGTGCGTTTTCCTTCCTAATAAATCACAAAGCTCCTATACATAAAATATATTCCATCCCTGTCCCTGTTTCATAACTGTGACTCCATCTCCATCATCCTGTATAACCAAAAACAAAGTACTGCAAGTTGACTTCTCCAGGACATTCCAGCCATCCATTTCTCAAGCTAACCATTGCATTAGCTTCCTGGGAACTTGAGGAAGCTAACCTGATCATTGTAGCACCTTGAATCAAGCTCATTTGCATTTCACGATTTCCAGTTTTGAGGTATCTTTTCTGAACTTCTACCTTTTCATTTAGGCATTGTTAAGCTTGCATTTGTGAAGATAAAATATAGACATCATTGCCCTGAAACTGTACATGTCCATAGATTTCGTTTATATTGATTGAGCTTAGAGAATTTTAGGTTTGAATCTCTGAAAAAAGTTAGGTCAGAATTTGATACTTTTATAAATTCTCATTCATCTTTGATTTATAGCTTATGATATTTATATGGTTGGATTCGTATGGAAAAATGGAGCAACTTTCATGTTTGCATCTTTCATTTTTGTTGAGAAATGAGCAAGTTACAGGAACCAAGGATGGAAGTTGAAGATGAAGTCATTTTCAGGACTTGACTTATGTTATGTATTTATCATTTCACTTATGTTAACAGATGTACAACCACCCTAGTGACAAAGGTAGCGCGCGTGTATGGTAAGGGTCATGAGTTCAAGACCCATCGCTACCTTTTGTTTAATTTTTCAACATTTTCCTTCTTTTTGCCAGCAACAACCAGCACTGGGCCTCCTGCAATGGGCCTTGTCATTTTGCTGACTCCTAACCCCCCTGCCTGCTTATACACACCTGACCCAAACATTTTATTATCATTTCATTTAATTTATTTTCTTTTTCTTATTTATTTCTTTTTTCTTTTTTCTTTTTCTTTTTTTACTATTATTATTATTATTATTTTTATTTTTATTTTTATTAATAAAAAAACCAAAAATATTTTTATTTATTATTTTTACACTTATTTATTTTATTTTCTTTATAAAGACAAAAAAAATTTCTTTACAAATTTAATTTCTTTTTCTTAATAAATAATAATTAGATTACGCTTAGTTATTTCTTTTTTTCTTAATTAAAAATTAACTTAGAACTTAAGTTTCTTTTAATTAATTAATTACCATATTATTTTTATTAAGTTTAAACCTTTTCATAAAAAAACCCTAAAAATGCTTCAAACTTAATTTCTTTTCTTAATTAGTTTAGGTTTAATATTTATTTAATTTTAATTAATCATTTTCTTAGTTAGGTCAAAACTAAACCCTTAACAAAAATCAATCAAAAAATCATTTCCTTTCCATTTATTTTCTTGTACATTATATTTTCAATTCTTGTACATTATTCAATATGGTTGTAATAGATAATTAGGTTTAATTTTCTTGCAATCCCCCATTTGTAAATTTGTATACCCTCTCCTCTAATGATGTAATAGCGTAGTAATTTTACTTTCCGCAATTTATCGCTTTCATATAAATGTTAGTAATTAGGGTTTGTATGGCAAGATCAAAATCAACAAGTAGCAAACCCTAATTCAAAATAAACAATGCATGTAAATCAAACACACTTGCACACTTGCACCCCTTGGGTAATTCCACTTGTTGCCTTACAAAAATGGTCATGTTATGCATGTGGGATATCTTAGCAAAAACAAATAAAAAATACAAGATCATAGTCCCTCGATGACGCTTCAAATGTTGCCTTTCAAATGATATTAGTCCCTTAAAGAGAAATTCTAATATATCTCACAACATTGCTATCATGACTATACGATAATCCACGCCCATTCCTTTACATCCAAAGATAAGGCTTCTTACCAATCAATGGTAAGATAGCAATATCAAATGAAGGAATAAATGAACAAAGACTTTTGAGTAGGTAGATTGTTCCTAGTTGCTTGCTCACTTTCAAAACAAACATCCTTGCTCATTTTCAAAACAAACACCAAACACTTTCAAAAACACTTTCCAAACATGAAATGTTTTCAAAAGTCCAACACTTTGTATACGTTCTTACGAACGAGAACTATTACAAAGTTTGCCTAAACGAAGGCGCCTTTTCAAAATACTTTCAAAAGACACCACAAAGCATATTTTCAAACAAAGCAAGTGATCAAAAATCAACTAAGAGCCCATAGATAACTATGGATGAAAAGGGTGCTAACACCTTCCCTTTTCATAATGTACCCCCCGAACTCAAGAAATAATCTCAAAGGTATTTCTTGTTCTTTTCCACCTTTCCTTTTGGATAAAAGAAAAGTCGGTGGCGATTCTTGCTAACCGCGACATTTATGATCAAACGCAAAACATCCCAAGTCAGTTCTCCCACTGTATTACAGCGGCACACGAGATGTCTTTAAGAATTTTACTAAAGCCTGCGCATGGGCTTCAGAACACATCAGTAAAGATAACATGGAGATTTTGGACGGGGTCTGCCCCAGTTGTTCAATAATTTCGTAGTCGCTCTTGCGAATGATTTTCAAAACCTCTTACAAATCTTTTCCAGAGGTGTCCTTGACTGTAACTTCTTTAGGCACCTCCGTTTGTGCAGGCTCTATCATTGGATCTATACCCTGAGTCTTTAGTTGACTTGGTAATTGTGACTTGAGCAGGTGGAGAGATTTCTAGGGAGAAAATCCTTTCGCTTCTAGTAATTTTGCTGGTCCCTGCAATATTGTCAACATTGGGATCAACATCTTTAGTATCTTCATCAGACAGTTCTTGTTTAACGCCATGGTAATAGACGTTGGATCCATAGTTCCGTGGAATATCCTTTTCCGAGGAATATGGGATGGGTCTAGGTGTTGTAATGATCAAAGGAGTAGCTTTTGGATTGGCGTCAATCCTTACAGGACCCTTGGAAGAGATCATGACAGGAGTACCAAATACCATAGACAAATCTTGACGTAAACTATCATTAGACATAACTTTCTCGATCAAAATTATGTGTTTATCCATCAGGCGTTGAATGCCTTCCTTCAGTAACTTGCAGCCGTTGGGTTGAATTGCACAACAATAACATTATTTAACATAACTTGGAAATAAACTGGCTTGTAACAAATTCTTTTTGATTGTCAAGAGAGGAGTAACCATATCACTTACAGAGGTAACATATAAAACATCTTCAACAACACTTATGCCCTTGTCATGCTTCGGCATAGGTGCAGTAATCACGTTTGGAGTCTCCGGAGGATCAAACTCAATTTCCTTATTATCAATCATATCCTGAATCTTTCTTTTCAGGGCCCATCAGTTGTTAGTGTCGTGCTCAGGACTGTTAGAATGATAGGCACACCTCACATTTTGATTGTACTTGGGAGAGGATGTGTTGAGATTCTGAGGAGGATCTCGCAGTGAAATGAGTTCAGCCTTTAACAAATATTGCAATGCTTGAGATAAAAGCATTCCAATCTTGGTAAATATCCTTAATGGAGCATCTAGCCTTTGCCGATTGCCCTATTTTTATGGTTGAATAGGCGCCAGATTGGAGATCAACACCGCTCCCACAGACTGATGGCGATCATTTTTACTACGGCCCTTCTGGATATAGACAACATTGGCTTCTTTTTTACCACCGAATGGCTTCTTCACAGCATTAGAAGACGTAGCCATCAGAATCTTTCCACTCTTAATACCACTTTCAACCATTTCTCTAGTTAGAATCAGCTCCGTAAAACCATACGACGAGCTTCCAATTAACATATTAAAGAATGGGCCTGTCAAAGTGCCCATGAACATATCCACCAATTCTCGGTCAGTCAAAGGAGGTTTCACCCTTCCAGCTAGATCCCCCCATTTTTGTGCATACTCCTTGAACCCTTCATTCGATCCCATGGGCATGTTTTGAAATTTCACACGAGTCAGCGCAAGGTCGGTATTATATTGATACTGCTTGTAGAAAGTAGAAGCCAAGTCTTCCAATGTGTGAATGTTGGTTCCTTCGAGCTGATAGAACCATTCAGTTTGAGTGCCAGCCAAATTTTCTTAAAAGAAATGGACCTATAACTTCTGGTCAACAATATGAGGTTGGATCTTTCGTACATAAGACCTCAAATGGAGTTTGGGACAAGAGACCCCATCATATTTAGCAAAGACGGGGACCTTGAACTTATGAGGGATGACCATCCCCGAGATCAGACCTAATTATCTAAAATCCAATCCAGGCACCTTCTGGATTTCCATAGCTTTGAGACGGTCTTCCAACTGCTTATACTTGTCATTTGCAGGAGGGTACTGTTCGTCAGAGTAGTCTTCATCTTCAAAAACCTGATTATTTCTACCTTCATGCTTGATGCTTCTACCCTCCTCTTACTGGTTTTCGTCTTTGTTAGAGGAAATATCATCCACTTAAATCGGTTGAGCAGGATCTTTGAATCTCCTCCCCATATTGAGGATAACAACCGGCTTTTTAGTCTTCTTTTTCTTGGCTACGAGCGCCATCAGATCTTTCTATCCATGTGCCAGATTCAGAAGAGTCTCTTAAAATTGTGCATGCTGATCTTGGAGGTCCTTAATAGTTTGTTCGAGGGCCATCTTATATTGAAATAAACATTAAGTAGATGAGAAAACCTGTATGAAAAACCTGTTATGTAATGATGCATGATATGTAAATACAATGTTTTCAAGGACCTTAGGAGATTTAAATTTGCTAACAAATATTTTATTAGTAAGTTCAAAATACAATTGCCTTTTAGGCTTACAAGGAAAATAATAGGGTCTCAAAGAGACAAAAATATAAACTCCTAAAACCTAAGACTCAAGTATCCCATGGACGCTTCCTCTTTATGTTGATGTATGCATTAAGACTCTGTTCCTCGTGAAGTTGCTTTGTGAGCTCCAACACTTTCTTTTCACTTGCATAGAATTGAGTCTCAAAGGTGTCTCGTTCTTCCTTGAGTTGAATCCAGGAATTCTGCAATTCTTCAAGGTCAGTGGGCATGACTGGATGGAGGATGGTACGAGAAACGTCTCTTCGATAATATGCTCCATAATCACTGGTAAGATAGCAGGATATGGCATCATAAGGTTTTGAGCGCGAGCTCTTACCCATTTGAGATAGGGCTCCAGAGGGATGGAGTTCTTTTGTCCTAAATCCTTACTATCAATCTTATTTACCATGCCCCAAACATGTATAAACCTTTTACGATAACGTTGAGGATCATTTTTGTAATCAAATATAATACCCTGGATAAGTGTGTCATAAGGACCATCTCTTCGAGCATAACCAAATTGACGTAGAGCCAGAAAAAGGTTGTAAGTAATACCTCACATAATACCAAGGAGTATAATATTAGGAAACTCCCACATCATTCAATGATAGTGATATCCTCATGAGATCTAGAATACCAGTAGATGCATGTATGAGAAAGTGACATTATTCTTTGCAACCACCTCAAACTTTCTTCATTCTTCATTATTGAGAGGGGAAGGTGCAAAATAAACCACCTTGATAACAGAGGTATAAAACACATGAGAGTTTCTCTCCTCTTTATATTATGGGTGTGAAGAGAATGCAGAATGTCTCCGAGCAAGGTAGGCACATGATTACGAGCCAGAAATATTTTAATGGCGTTCACATCTATGAGTTGGTCTGGATTAGGGAATAGTAATAAACCCATAGATTAGAAAAGCCAAGATCTCCTCGAAAGCCTAAAAACTCATAGCATCTAGAAATAGTTGAGCCTTCTCTATCAGAAATTTAGCCAGAAAAACTTTGATTCCACTTCTCGTTTCCCAATTAGATACAATGTTGGACCGCTTCAGATGTAAGGCTGCTGCAATATCTTCTGGTTTCAGAGCTTCCTCTAAACCGGTGAAGGGTGTTTGATCAAGAACAAGTACCCCTAGTAATTGAGAGAACTCCTCCATTGTGGGCACCAACTGATAATCTAGAAAGGTGAAGCAGTGATGTGTATGGTCAAAGAACTGGAATAAAACGCTCATCATGTCTTCGTCAAAACCTAGGGTAACCGGAATGAGTAGTCGACCATGCTTTTTGATGAATGGAGAACTTTCAGGAACCCTTGAGACTAACTCCTTAAGATGAGGAGGCACCCTTACAAAGTTAATTTAGATAGTGTTTCAGCGAGCGGAGGCCATATCATGCAAAACAGAACAAAGATAAATATCTTAGTCCTTAAAATGGTTAGTGTAAATGATATGGTATGATGTCGTGATGTTATGATGTCATGTTCGAATAATTAATCATACACAAACAAAACACACAAGGCCTTAGGTTTAAGCTTGCATGGAGTTTGTAGGTAAGTACCCTCTTGAAGTTTTAGTTGGCTCAACCTGTCCTAAAAGAAGTAGTCGGGTTCTAGGAGCCTCAATATCAATGATCTTTCTCCCAGGCATTGTTTTAGCACAAGCATCTGATTTGTGACTGAAATATCCCGAGAGTCTGATCTCAATGAGTGTAGCATCGAGTATCAACCAACTTCCGTCTATACCAAATATGGCTATCTCGCTACTTTCTAATGGCTAAGTTGTGTCAACTAATGTTCTATAGTCAGTTAGTGCTTTATGACACCACGCGGAAGCCTAACATTTTCCTTGACTTAACTCAAGGGACACCAGCACCAACCAATGTATCACACTAACATAGCCATCGATTCAATTGTATCGGTATACGCTATAAATTTTTCATGATCTATTGCTACTTAGCTAAAATTCCCCCAGATCCGGGTATAAGATCTTTACAAAAATAAACCCGAGTAAAAACCCCGAAATGTAAAGCGTACAAATCAAGCAAGTAAAGCATTTTAAATATGATCTAGCTCTAAGGTAACCCCATTTACAATTCTTCCCAGCAGAGTCTCCAGTTCTGTAATACGGTGGTAGAACACACTTTTGGTTTTGCGTTTTATCGCAAATGTTGCGAATAACAAGAGTCTCCACCGACTTTTAATTTATCCAATAAAGGAAAAGGTGAAAAGAACAGGAAAGGCCTTTTGAGAATTTTTCTGAGTAAGGGGGGTAGGTTATGAAAAGGGAAGGTGTTAGCACCCTTTTCATCCATAGTTATCTACGGGCTCTTAATCGCTAGCTCACTTTTTGAAAATGCTTCGAGTTTGTGTGTTTGAAAATATTTTGAAAATGCCTAAGTGCGGCAAACTTTGTAATGATTCTCGTATCGTTAAGAATGCATACAAAGTGTTTTTTTTGAAAATATTTTAGAAAAGAAGTGTTTTTGTGTGAAGAATGTTTTTATTTGTGAGCAAGCGACTATGAGCTATGTACCTAGTCAAAAGTCTTTTATTCTTTTCCTCTTCGTTTAGATAGTTCTATTCTACCATTAGTTAGTAGGAAGCTCTATAGTTGGATGTTTCAGGAATAGGCGATGGTCATCGTTCAGTCATAAAGGCAACGTATAGGGATACCTTTAGAAATTCGAAGGGACTATCATCATGTATTCATAGGAAATATCAAGGGACAAGATCATTTACCGAAGGCATCCTCGAAGGATTATCGAGGGACTATAATCTTTATGATGATTTTTAACCGAGGGTCTTTGCTAATGGTATCCTTACGTTCGAAGGACATGACTATTTTTTATCCGAGGAAACAAGCGGGGTTACCCTAGAGGTGCGAGTGTGCAAAGTTTGTTGAGATTCAATTATTTTTGTCTTGGATTTATGGTTATCTAGCATTTACTTTTAGTCTTTTCCATACAATCCTATTAAACTAGCAATAATAAGGAAAGCAGTAAATTGCAGGAAAAATAAATCTAGACTATTACAAAGCTTCGGGGAAGGGGGTTACAAACCATAAAAATGGGGGGAAAACAGTAAATCCTATTAAAGTTATTATAGACCATTAACAGTTACAATATTGGAAAATAATAATGCGAAAATAAATGGGCGCGCGGAGATTGTGAAAAAGGGAAAGATATTAAAAACCTAAAAATTCTAAGCGCTAGCAAAATATTTTTGGTGTTTTGTTTAGAAAAATATTTTTATAATGTAAAAGAGTAAATAACCCTAATTCTAATTAATTTACAAACTAATTAATAAAATAAAATCAAAGTGTGATTAAATTAAGTCAATTTTTATTTATTAAAAATTAAATTAATTAATCAAAAACCTAAATCTATTTTTTTAATGATTTTGTGATTTTTCTGATTAAAAATGATTTAAATAATTATTTTTAAAAAGTTACTTATCTAAATAAAATAACTATTAAAAAAATGGGCCTGAAATACAATAAAAAAGGGGGGTGTGAGAAGTTATCTAGATCCAAAGCCCAACAAAATTTAGTTCTTGATCCTGTGTGGGAAGCTCTTGAGGGTCTTGTGTGGAGATCTGATCAGGACTCTTGAAACTGGATTAAATGGTGATGATGTGGGGACGAACATGATGCGCACGCTAGCTGTTCTATACCATATCTGCAAGGGAATAATGTGAAAAAATAACATGCCAGGGGCAGGGATCGAACCCATGCCCTGCCACACTAACACTTTTACACGCACACGCTTGCCGCTAGGGCGGCCATTGTATCCGATACAAAGTGAAGTATATGGCCGAAGAAGCGCCAGAGCCCTAGCTCTGGTCGTCTTCTCCGGCGACCTGCAAAACACAAGACACGTAAAGATCAGTTTTTAAGAATCCAAAACATTGTGTCCCCCCTAATTTGACCCTCCTGAATCTGAATCCAAACTTATTTTTGTCTAAAAACCCTTAGATCGTGCATTTTGAATCAAAGTACACCGATCAGAGATAAAATGGATTCTAACGAACTAGCGTGCATGGGGTTACAAAGATGATTCAAACCTGCATAATAATGTCTCAGAAACATGATAAAAGCATTAGCATGGTTCAAATCAAAGAAAAAAATCAGGGCACGAAGTATATGATCATCATGCAACCAGAGATGTATGTTATGCTGCTTTCATGCGTTTTGGATCATGGAAAATGATCCAATCTTACTCTGTATACATGTTGAGCGTGAATAAAGAGGCCTTTTACGATGAGAAGGTTTGAAAAACAGGATTTTAGAATTCTAGGTTATTTGATAAATTTTATGTTTTAGAAAAATTTTGAGGCAGAGAGAGGGCGTGTCCATTTGATCTGAGGTTTGTGTATATATGGTGGATCATTATAGGTTAAAAAAATTGTAAGCAATTAAATAAAATTATGGTTTGATTTGTTTCTAAAATAATTTGAAATGTTTCCCTTTTTGTGAAGATTCTTTCCTCTCTTGGTTTACACGGTTTTGGAAAGATTGCAACAGGTTGGAATGAGTTGTTTGGGCCTCCAAATAATTAGACCCTAAGCCTTACATGCCTTGTCCATTAAGCTTGGATTTTATTTGATTTAATTTTGATTTTAAATAAATAAAATCAAAATAAATAAAATAAAAAACTAAAATAATGCATTAATGCACTTAAGGGTCTTTAAATATGGTCTGAACACATTTGAATTCCATAACTTAGGCCCAATAGTCCAAAATCACAAATTTTTTCAATTGAGATTTCATGCATTTCTAAAAAATTACTCAACTTGTGCAACTCATGACTTTCTCAATTTTCATCTTTTGAAGGTGAACTTATAATTTTTGGAAATATCAAGATATCCTATACAATTTATCTTTTTACCATTTTAGAATTTGGAGACTTTTTCTTGATGTAAGTTGCCTTGACAAAAAGTGTTTTTTTGTTGACTTTTGAATCGACCTATAATCTATTAGCTCATATCTTTAAAATGAAGCACTTTTTGGACTTGATCTTAAATACAAAGTTGTAGAGAATTGAATTTCCTTCAAAATGAGCTTTGGTTGGGGAAAATTTGATGAAGCATGTGAAAGTTATGCTTGGTCAAAGTTCAGTTGATTTCTCATAAAGAAACCCTAATTTGGCAATTTTTCACCTTTGATGATTTGAGGGATTTCCTTGAGGAATCATGATCAACCCTTTATCAAATGATGAATATCACTTCAATATGTTGATGTTGACCAAAAATCTTGAAGTTTGACTATAAGTTGACCATAGTTGACTCTTTACCTAATATAGTTGATTTCCAATCATCTGAGCCATTGACGGAGCAAATGTGTGATGCAAGACTTGAAACTTGACATGAGCATTATTGAGGACCTATGATGAACCATAAAAATCACTTGAGACCTTTTAAACCCAAATTTCCTTGAGAAACTTAGAACCTTAGTTGTAGACCCTTTGCTTAGGAGGAGCATTTTGACTAGTCAACCCTTGAGTATCTTTGAGTATTTGAGACCTTTGTGAGCATGTATTTAAGAAAATGGGAGGGAAAATTTTGGGGTACAACAATAATCAAAGTAGGATAAGAAAGATAATAACGATAAAAAGTCTGCACCTAACAATGATGAAGAAGTGAAAAACACAAGAAGGGGGGGGGGGGGGTTGAATTGAAACTTAAAAAACAAATGCAATAGACTCAAGATTTTTATCCTGATTCATTTTATTTGAAACTACTCCAATCCACCCGCCAAGGTGATTTCACCTCTCTCCAACGAGGACTTAATCCACTAATCAAACAGATTATGAAACTACTTTGACAATTGCAAAGTCTTCTTGAGTATGAACACAACCCGGTTCATCTCAAGGAACAATATCTTAATCAAAGAACAATTAACTGTGTACTATATGTTTTTCGTTACAAAAATTGTATCACTACTGTGATGTATTACACAATTTGAGTATATGAAAGAATATGATTATTTGCAACTTTTTGAGATGTATGAGCAGTCGTTTGCAAAATCGTCAATGATTTATCCTTTAAGCTTGTTTATATAGGCGTGGAAATTTGTCCAAAATAAAACGTGATAATGGACACTCAATGCACTTTCCATACTGATAAGATTCTTGTCTGAATGAAGTCGTTGCATATGATACTGTCTTAATTGAAAAGAAACGCTTCAGAACTTGGGAATCTTGCATGCTGCTTTACTTCAGAATTTTGATGACTCAAAGATATGAGGATTTGTTGGCGCATTAGACTTTTGTTCAGAATTAGAGTATCTTTTACTTTAGTGCAGATTCCGATCATCATTCTTCAGAACATTTTGATTAGCTCAGCTTGAAAGCTTATGTGGCTTAACTTCTGACGCTGTTTCAGTCAGAACTCCTGTATAAAATACAACACAAATTTAGAGTGCATATTTGTTCTTTGTGTTTGTTATCATCAAAACTCTAATTAAGGGTTGTAGAATCAAACTATGTTCTAACAATCTCCCCCTTTTTGATGACGACAAAAACTATGATTTTCAATAAAAAAATATAGAACAAAAAGCTTAAGAGAGTCCCCCACTGAGTTGATTACTTAGATAAAGATGAGTTACTTCCCTGAAGTTCCTTCTCGTTAGAGCTTTTGATGCATCTCCTTCTGTCCTTATCATAATATGTTCCTGTTCATGCTTTCAGAAAAAATAGCAGTTAAGATATTCAGAATGTTTGAGACTTTGTCCCGGTATACTGTTATTGAAAATATCTTACGTTCTCCCCCTTTTTGTCATGTATCAAAAAAAAAATATAATCAGAGTCAAAAAGATGATTTGTATTGAAAACAGAATGCAATGACATTTTTCAGAAACAAAGAGGATAAGATGAGAATACCGAATATAAGTTAAAGAAAATCTAAGAAGGTGGGGGAAGTCGTGTGAACAACGCTTCCAGTAAGCTCTTAATTTGAGTGCTTGATTCTTCCCACTTTCCCATAATGTATTTGATTTCTTTTGTTGTATCTTCTGGTTTGTCCCTTATATCCCTGATCTCTTTACTTGTGTCTTCTTTCTTATCCAGCCTTGCATGGATTAAAGCATTCTCCTTCTTTAACTCTTCCAGAGTTTGCATGACTAGAGACGAAGCTGATATATCTTTAGGGGTTGCATGTCGTTCAGAACACTCTGCAGCCTCTTCTGATTGAACAACTTCTTATGTTGCAATTTCCTTTTCTGGAGCAGTAGTCAGAGGGTGACTATCAGAATCTGGTTCAGTGGCTTCTGAAGGTTGGTGCTCTTTCTAGGGAGCATTTTCCAGCAAAAGAATTTCTTTCTTGTCCCAGTGACTTAGAACTTGATCTTTGAAGGCTTTCAGTTGATCATTGAAGTTCTGCTGAGCCATCTCATAGCTCAATTCTTTCAGCTTCTGGGATTCAGAGTTGAACCATTTTCTGAATCTATCTCACAGAGAATCAGAAGCAGCAGGATTAGAATTCTCTTGACTTGCTTGCTTCAAAGAAGTAACCCATTCATGTATTTCTGTTTCAAAAATCAACAAGTTCTTACCAACATCTGATTTGGTTAAGGTTGGTTTGGGTTTGGGAATGGAAATTCTATTTGAGGTGGAAGCTAGATGGTCCAGCGCTTCTAGATCAATGACAGTTCTGTGATGATCAACTGGACGGTTAATTGGTGAGGGGGGTAGATGAATCAGAAATCAGGATTGGTGAGTGAGGAGTGTTTGGTGGTGTGGAATTATATGGTGAAGGTATTTCTTGAATATCATGAATTGAGAGAGGTAAACGAACCGTAAGAGGTTCTGTTATTCCAGGAATTGGGGTAGTGGTATCAGAGTCTATAAGGGAGTCTTCTTATTGGCTTGCGGTAGCGTGTTAATTTTCTGGTTCAGGTGTTTCAGAATTTGGATTTTAAGATTGAGGAGAGAGAGGGTTTTCATTTTTTGGTTTGGGTGAGTTGAGGTTTTAATGTTCTGGTTGAGGAGAGTGTGGTTGTGGATTTTCTGGTTGTTGAAACTGAATATTTTGATTTTCTGGGATTGGTGAGTGAAAGTCTTGATCAAACAGTTCAATATCATAGAGAACTCTTGCAAGTTATGGTTAATTTTGTTCTGGATTTGGATTGGGGGAGTGAGGTTCATTTAAGAAATTGCCAAGAGTTACAGATGGATCAAACTCTATGTCAAAATCCTCAAATGTTTGTGGTGAGGGATTTTCTGTTGGTTGAGGGGGAATGGTTTCAGATGTTGGAAAAACTATTGATTCTACAACAGAAACAAAAGATGTGTTACCTTTCTTTTTCGTAGCTTTGGGTGTCCTCTGAGAGGATCCTTCTCCTGCTGCCTTCCTCTTTTTGGATTTCTTTAGCACAACCTCTGGAGCTGGCTTGTGCAGGTCACAGATGTTGATTTATGGAATAATCCCATCATCCTTGCAAGCTTCAAGGTATCTGACCAAGATCTCTGGAGAGGCATCTATCTCAGAGAATAGTGGAAAATCCTTCAGAGGGATACTCCTAGAAGTGATGACCTCATGAGAAGCAGTTGATGGTTCCTTCTTAATGCTTTCAATAATCTTCATTTTCTTCAAATTCTTGACATTCAGTGGTTTCCCAGCAGTTGCTTTCAGAGTGCTGATCTCTTGAGCCTCTATCAGATGTTCTATCAACCTGTTTTCTATCAGAATATTTGAAATCAATATTCCCAGAGGAATCCAATCCCTCTTAGTTCTTTCTTTTTCTCTTGTATCTTTCACACTTGTTCTCAGATGGTTGAAGAGAAAATGTGGAAGATTTATTTTGGTCTTCTTTGCAATGAAGTATAAAAGAAACTACTGATCAATGTTGATGTAATCAGGGGAGCTTGTAGGCTTCTTGTGATTGATACATCCTAGAATGATCCTAGCCCAGATTCTGTAATAATCTTTCAAGTCTCTGATCTTGCTGGATAGCTGTCCAGAAGTGAAAATGATCCTACCAATGAATTTTAGGTCAGAACACTTATCATCCATATCAATGCATCTGACTCCGCCGCCATTGCATCATATGAGTTTCCCAATCAAATCTTCTGTAATCACTATCTTCTTCCCCATAACATATGACGTAACATGGTGGTTGGATGAAGTGGCATGAATCCAGAACTCTTTAACAAGAATGGAAAAAGTTGGACCCAACAGATGATCAAAGTATTTATTCCATCCCTGTGCAGTTACATCTTCATACAGATCAAACTCGTTATCCTGTAAACTCTCAAAGTTGATGATCAATTCACATAGAACTTCAAGGTTGTCGACCAAAGTGAGCAGTGTTCTAATGGGATCCTCATACTGTTCAGTTGACGAAGAACCAGGAGCACTGTTGAGATTCTTGAGGCTTAATGAGGATGCCATTGTGCACACGGATTCTTTGAAGAAAACTGATATAAAGGGTTTTTGAAAAAACTAGATCAAGAGGGAATATTGAAGGTAGTAAAACATGAATGAAATAGTAAATAGAGTTTTATAAACACTTTTGAAAATGTAATCAGTAAGAAAGAGAAAATAAGTAATGATTATATTGAATTAATGAAACCTAAAATTAGGGGATTTCGTGAGATATTAAACAGTTACCAATGACAAGTGTCTCAATGCATCCAATAAGAGCCTTGGACCCTTCAGAATTTGAACGCGTGTTCAGCCTCAGAAGGTAGCTTGTGAGAGGATGACATATGTTTGATAGTGTGAACTGCACGCCTCTATCCTTGAAATGAAAAGTTTAGATCTTCATAGATAGATTTTGAGGCAACTGTACTCCTAATTTCTAAAGACAAGTTGATCAGATGTTCACAGAAAACAATAAAATTCTGAGGGTTAGAATATGAAAATAAAACATTTTATTCTGGACACAATTTCATGCTGAGATGTTTCAGAATGAAATTGAATCTATCTTCAGAAAGGGGTTTTGTAAACACATCAGCCGATTGATGGTCTGTGTCAATAAATTTTAAAGTGAGAATTCCTTTATGAATATAATCCCTAATAAAATGATGTTTTATTTCTATATGCTTAGCCCTAGAATGAAAAATGGGATTTCTGGATAGACAGATGGCAGAAGTATTATCATAGAAGATATGGATGTTACTCTCAAATATGTTGAAGTCTTTAAGCTGACTTTTCATCCAGAGCATTTGTGTGCTACATCCAACAACTGCTATGTATTCAGCTTCTGCTGTTGACAATGCAATTGTGGACTGTCTCTTGCTGGTCCATGTGATCAGATTGTCTCCCAGAAACTGGAAGCTTCCAGAAATTCTTTTACGCTCTACTCTATCTCCAGTAAAGTCAACATTACAGTATCCTACTAAGCTGTATTCATTGGATTTTCTATAAAACAAACCCAGGTTAGTAGACCTTTTAGATACTTGAAAATTCACTTAACTGTTGTTAAGTGAGATTCTATAGGATATGATTGGAATCTAGAACATAAACAAGCGTTGAATAAAATATCAGGCCTTGAAGCCGTCAGATAAAGGAGAGAGCCAATCATACCTCTGTAAATTTTCTGTTCTACCTTTTTACTTACCTCTTCATTTTCCAGAATACACGTGGGATGCATTGGAGTCTTTGACGGCTTACATTCTGAGAGGTCAAATTTCTTCAGAAGTTCTCTGACGTATTTGCTCTGGTGAATGTAAGTTCCTTCTGGAGTCTGGTTTAACTCCTCCTTCATTGCTAGAATCTAGTCATTGTCCAGAAGAGCTTCATCAATTGTTGTTGGTTCAATCAGAGATACCAATCCCATTAGGGATTCTTCAGAGTTTCTAAATGTTGATCTTGTTCTGATTAGATCATCCTTCTTTCCCAGAATCTTATCTTCTGGGTGAACTATGCTGCTTCTGGATAACTTTTTCTGGAGTTGATCAACATAAGGTACTGGAACACTTGTGACATTTCCTTCTGAAGTTGTTGAAGCGTCTATGTTGGGAACTTCTGAGGAGTTGTCTTCAGCACCTGTGAATTCAACTTCTATATCTGCAAAAGATTCATTCTGCTTTGACTTTTAAGGGTCAAGCTTATCATCAAATCTAACACTGATTGACTCTTCAACAATCTGTGTTTTTTTATTGTATACTTTGTACCCTCTTGAGCATTAAGAGTATCGTAACATAATACACTTCTGTGCTTTAGAGTCAAACTTGTTCAGATGATCTTTAGTATTTAGAATAAAACATGTACATCCAAAAGGATGGAAATAAGAAATTTTGGGCTTTCTGTTCTTCCACAATTCATATGGAGTCTTTTCTAGAATAGGTCTTATAGAGATTCTATTATGAATATAACACGCTGTGTTAATTGCTTCTGCCCAGAAGATCTTAGCAATGTTAGTCTCATTGATCATGGTTCTGGCCATTTCTTACAATGTTCAGTTCTTTCGTTCTACAACTTTATTTTGTTAGGAAGTTCTAGGACAAGAGAAGTCATGCAAAATGTCTTTTTCATTAAAAAATGTTTCAAATTTTTTATTTTCAAATTCTCCACCACGATCACTTTTGACTTTGACAATTCTAAGATTCTTTTCATTCTGAACTTGGTTACAGAAAGCAACGAACACAGAATGTGACTCGTCCTTGTGTCTTAAGAACTTTACCCATGTCCATCTACTATAGTCATCTATGATCACTAACCCATACTTCTTGCCACTAATAGACCTAGTGTTCACTGGTCCAAATAAGTCTATGTGCAGAAGTTCTAATGGCCTAGAGGTGGAAACAACATTTTTAGCTTTAAAAGCAGATTTTGCAAATTTTCCTTTCTGACATGCTTCACACAGAGCATCTGAACTGAACTTTAGATTAGGAAGTCCTCTGACCAGATTTAGGTTCTTGAATTTGACTCTGATGTGCTGATATCTTTCCAGAATCTCATTCAGGCTTTCTGCTAGTCCAGCTTTAGAGAAATTAACAGTAAAATCAGGAAATACATCTTTTGTGTCTGATTCTGAGTCTGACTGAGATGCTTCACTGTCTTCTGTCACATTAGCCATAAGAGTAATGTTGGCTCTTTCATCATCTGATTCTGAGTCTGCGTCAAAAGTGTCTGAATCATCCCATGTTTCCATGAGACTTTTATTTTTCTCCTTGAAGAACTTCTTTTTGGGCTTCTCCCTTTGAAGCCTTGGACAATCACTTTTGTAGTGCCCCTGTTCATTGCACACATAGCAAATGATGTCTCTGTTGTTTGACTTCCTGTGACCAGATAAAGCTTCAGATCTTGTGTCCAGAGGAGGACTCAGACTTTTTTTATCCGGAGGAAGATTCATTCTGATTCCCTGACCTTCTGGAATTCTTGAATTTTCTTTGCCTTTGCTTCCATAGCTGATTTACCCTTTTGGAGAGAAGAGACAATTCGTCTTCTTCTGATGAGGATCCATTAGAGATTTCTTCCATAGCCTGAAAAACTTTAGAATCAAGTTTGTTGTTATATTTTAATGCTAAAGGCTTACCTTGCTTCTGAGGCTCGTCATCTTCTAGCTCCATCTCATGGCTTCTGAAGGAGCTAACAAGTTCCTCCAAAGATATCTTGTTGAGATCTTTAGCCATCTTAAGCGCAATGACCATTGGCCTCCATTGCTTTGGTAGACTTATAATGATCTTCTTTACGTGATCAGCAGTAGAATACCCTTTGTCAAGAACTCTCAGCCCAGCAACAAGAATCTGGAATCTTGAGAACATCGTTTCTATAGATTCATTGTCTTCCATCTTGAAAGCTTTGTATTTCTGAATGAGCGCAAGGGCCTTGGTTTCTTTAACTTGTATGTTACCTTCATGCGTCATTCTTAGAGAGTCAAACATGTTTTTGGTTGTCTCTCTGTTTGAGATCTTCTCATATTCTTAGTATGAGATGGCACTGAGAAGTATTGTTCTGGCTTTATGGTGGTTTCTGAAATCACACTTTTACTGGTCAGAAATTCTTTTTCTATCTATCTTCTGACCACTTTCATCCACTGGATAGGTGTATCCATCAATTACCTTGTCCCATAGATCAACTTCATGATCCAGAAAGAAGCTCTCAATTCTGTCTTTCTAGTAGCCAACATTTTCTCCATCAAAGAATGGAGGTTTTCCACTGATTCTGTCCTTGTTATCATGATAGTCATTGCTGATGTTTTGGCTTCGTCCCACCATAGTGTTTTTCTAAAGCTTGGATCTTGTACTGACACGGTTAAGTGTATGAACTCATAACCAAGTGCTCTGATGCCAATTGAAGAAGTGAAAAACACAAGAAGGGGGGGATTGAATTGAAACTTAAAAATCAAATGAAATAGACTCAAGATTTTTATCCTGGTTTGCTTGATCTCAAACTACTCCAGTCCACCCGCCAAGGTGATTTCGCCTCTCTCCAACAAGGACTTAATCCACTAATTAAACAAATTACAAAACTACTTTGACAACTACCAAAGTCTTCTTGAGTATGACCACAACCCGATTTATCTCAAGGAACAATATCTTAATCAAAGAACAACTACCTGTGTACGATACGTTTTTCGTTACAAAAAATGTATCAATACTGTGATGTATTACACAATTTGAGTATATGAAAGAATATGATTATTTTTAGCTTTTTGAGGTGTATGAGCAGTCGTTTGCAAAATCATCAACGATTTATCCTTTGAGCTTGTTTATATAGGCGTGGAAATTTGTCCAAAATAAAACTTGATAATGGACACTCAATGCACTTTCCATACTGAGAAGATTCTTGTCTGAATGAAGTCGTTGCATATGATATTATCTCAATTGAAAAGTAACGCTTTAGAACTTGGGAATCTTGCATGCTGCTTTACTTCAGAACTTTGATGACTCAGAGATATGAGGATCTCTTGGCGCATTAGACTTTTGTTCAGAATCAAAGTATCTTTTACTTTAGCGCAGATTCTAATCATCATTCTTCAGAACATTCTTATTAGCTCAACTTGAAAGCTTCTGTGGCT
The DNA here is from genome assembly GCA_948472305.1 of Vicia faba. Classification (NCBI taxonomy): domain Eukaryota; kingdom Viridiplantae; phylum Streptophyta; class Magnoliopsida; order Fabales; family Fabaceae; genus Vicia; species Vicia faba. The sequence goes on along the minus strand of OX451735.1, from coordinate 628,330,729 downwards.
TAACTTTTGACGTTGTTTCAGTCAGAACTTCTGTATAAAATATAACACAAATTTAGAGTGCATATTTGTTCTTTGTGTTTGTTATCATCAAAACTCTAATTAAGGGTTGTAGAATCAAACTATGTGCTAACAAATGATATCGATTATCAAAGTAGGATAGAAAATAGCGATGATAAAACATCCACACCTAACAATGATATTAAGAATCAAAGTAGGATAAGAAAAGAGTGACGATAAAACATCCATAGGATAAGTAGAGACTTACTCACAATATATTGTACTTGGATAATATATTTAACTAAAAACCTATTTAGAAAAGTAAGTAAGAAATAAACATGCACATAGATGAGCATCAGTGCAAATATGAGATAGTAGAGAGATCTCAGTTGATACCTAACGGAGAAGGTTCGTCACCTCTTTAATGCGCGTGCATCAAGGTTGCATCTATAATCGATCACAAAGTCAAAGCACAAGTACCAACAATATGGTAGATATCATGGAGAGAATAATGGAATGCTTAGGGTATGATTTAAGGGAATTTAATCGGGTTATGGTTAACCAAGGGCGACACTTGATTAACCTCGTGAGAGTAGGTGATCCTACCCTTAACCATGATTCCATTTATGCATGGAAAAACTTGGTATATAGACCATAGTGGTTTGATCGGATTATTATTAATCAAGGGAAAAACTTGATCAATCTCGTGAAAATGGCCATGCCCAAACTCAACTATGAGACCCTTTTTTATGCATGGAACACTCGGTATATGGACCAAAGTGGTTGATTTGGGTTATGGTTAACCAAGGGAAAAACTTGATTAACTTCGTGAAAATGGCCATGCCCAAATTCAACTATGAAACCCTTTAAGAAAAGCTTGGTACGTGGACCAAGAGGAGAGAATAGAGTTGCTTCAATGCATAAGATAGAAAATCAAAAGCCCATAAAAGGTGGCCATACACATGCTCTTAAAAGTGAGAACTAGCATGGTGCTAGTATTATTAACGACCAATTGGAATAATTCATCAAATAATTATCACTGTAGAAAGCCTAGGACCATACTATGAAATGTGTGCAAGTGTGCATGTGTAGGTGGATATCTGCTCATTGATGAGGAGCCCAAGAGGAGGCCTGGTGTTCAAATTGAACAAAATATGCATAATAGAAATAATTAAAACATATAAAGAAATAACAAATAAATAAATTTTTTAGCTATTACAAACCATATGGGAATGGGGGCACAAGTTTATGAATGGGGATTATTGTACTCTAAAATTTGCCCTCTTCTTTTTTTAATTCACATTGGTGTGTACTCTTGTTAGCATATACATGCATGCATATCATTGGATCCATACACATGGGATCAAGGAATTTCCTCAATGCAATAAAGGTATCATACTTTTCAAAGCATGCCGATTTATGACAGATTTGGGTGTTTTTGGTAAATTTAAAGCAGTGCGAATTAAAAACAGTACTTCAACCGATCTGAGTTTAAAAATTCATATCTCTGGTTTTGGAATGGTGTTTTTGATGGAATCTTGAAGATTCAAAGCCGTCTAGATGTCCTCTCCAACTCTCGTGTTCAGACCAAAAGTTAATTCTCGAAAAAAGGTCTCTGAATGTGCAGTTCTCTTGGAAGTTATACAGAGAAAAATACAAAGAAAAGTGTGTTGAATAGTCGTTTCGTGTGCATTAAAAAATTCATAACTCCTGGTTGGAATGTTGTATGCGTGCGGTTTTGATTTCATAAATTCCATCTTGATGTCATCTTGATGTCGTCTTTGGAAGTCAAAAGATGATTCACTTAGGAAGGACCCGTAAACTTTGATTTTTCGAAGACATGTTTATGCTGAACCAGAATTCATTTGTATTAACATTTGATACGATAAAATTCACATCTCGTTCGATTTTTATCATATTGAGCTGAGCCCAGAGGCGTTGGTTCATGAATTTCGTCTACTACAACTCATATTCAGATGCTAAAAGAAAACGGTGACCTGAAGGCTTTTGTTTTTGGTCTTCTTCTCGCGCGACGCAATAGAATTCTGCACAAGAAATTATTTTGTCTGACAAAGTTTTAATAAAACTTCAAAAACTCATAACTTCCACACCATTTATACGATTGAGCTCGTTCTTTAGGAAACACATCACAAATTTGATTATCTTCATTTTTTATGTTGGAACTTTTTGAAGATTCTGTATGGATGATGATGTGGCACTTTATGGTCGTGTTGGACTTATGCTTTCAAGTCAAGGCCCAATCCAATTGCACATCCAAGGCCCAATTTTCCCATGTATATAATCTTGAAATCTGAATTTTCAAAGAGATTGACTCTCATAATTCACCAATTCTCAAAAACACAAGTCTAATAATTCTCTCAATTCTCAAGGATCAAATAAAAGTTTTCTCTACCTTTTGATGAAGAACACAACAACAATTTCATCAAGATTCCAAAGTCAAGATCAAGAAAAATTCTTCTCCGATCTTTGATCCGTTCGTTGAGATATATATACCTAAGCCTCCTCTTCACTTCTATCGGTGAGTTTTCTTGAATTAAGCACTTTTGAAATAAGTGATTATTTGAGAAGCACTTTTTTGATCAAGCTTGAATTGAATCTATGTTGAATTTTGAATTGAGAACTTAAATCTAGTGCTAGAATTCTGAATTGATTTTGAAAATCATGTGTAAATCGGGAATTGAATAGGTGAATCAAGTGCTTATTTGACTTAAGTGATTTTTCATGAAAGTTCTTAATTGTTGAATCAAACTGTTGATGTTGCATGAAGCCTAATTGTTGATCTTATATCAATCATATGTTGTTGGAATCTATGATTTGAATTATGCAAAATCATGTGTTGAATTTGAACATGACATGTGTTTAATAAAATTCTTGAACTATGATCTTGCCTTGCAATAGAATTGAAAGCTTGCACAAATCATGAGCCAAATCTCAAAAAACTGTTAATAACCTGCTTTCTTCCAGAAGGTAACCGGTTACCCAGTTATGGTAACCAGTTACCCCACTTACAGTAGCGTTTCCTAGCTTTTTTTTGGATTGGGTAACCAGTTACCTAGTTATGGTAACCGGTTACTCATAACTTCCTTTTTTGTTTCATTTCTCATTGTATTTTCTCTTTTGGCTTAGTCTTTCCTTGTTATTTTTGACATGTGTGTTGATTGTGAAAGGACTCACACTAAGAGATTCTCATGATGATATTAATTCATGTTCCACTTTATTTAAGGAACATGAATTCGATATCCTATTTGGTCTGTGTTTCGATTTATTTACGAGATACATATGTGATTCAAACGAGCTTATATGTTGATCCTTTTGACTTGAGGAATACACATATTTGTTGTATTTTTGTCTGGATTGTATTTTTATGCAGGATGAATTTTGTGATGGTGTTTGATGCACATCACTTTTGTGATTTATTTTCACACTGTTTTCTTCGAGGCTTATGTTGTACATTCAATTTATAACATGCTTTGTTTGATGATGCTAGCTTACTTGAAGTTCTCCGAGTTTCTCATTTTTTCCTGCTTGTTACGTATTATTATACGTTTCATATTACAATGCATGCTTTTTGTTTTTTCACTCTTTACAGTTTTCCAGATAGTTCTGGGAGCCCCTATAGTGGCAAAGTTGATGTTTAAAGACCCGTATCCGGAATTTCGCACTTTATTTGCTCTATGTGTTGTGCTTGTGTTTGCTTCCTTAGTTGTTAATCGACGAGTCACACAATTTAGAGATTGAGATCATGACTTCGCTCTCAGTGCATGCTCCCTATAGGATTCATCATTTTCCTTTGTTTGTTGTTGATCGATGAGTCACTCAATTTAGAAATTAAGATCACGACTTCGCTCTCAGTGCAAGCTCCCTATAGGATTTTATCGCTTTCCTTTATTTCTTGTTGATCGATGAGTCACTCAATTTAGAAATTGAGACCACGACTTCACTCTCATTGCATGTTCCCCATAGGATAGGTTTTTTTAGAATTTCTTTCGCATGTTATCCTAGATAGGATTTCTCTAGGTGTGCTCTCTTGAGCCTTTTGATTGTTGATTTGTCTTCCTACCTTGATCCTCAATATCTTGGTTAGGAATTTGACTTGGGTTAGCGTGTGCTACTGATGACACATCTTGTATGCTCTTTTGAGCTGGTTCTCTTGAGACTATTAACTTGCTTACTTGATTTCATCTTTGTGTGCATGTTTTGAGATAATTTACCCTTGGCATGTTCCCTTAGGTGATATACCATTGCTATGCTCCTTTAGGACTTCTTGATTCATCAATAAATGATGATTTGAGATAAACATTAGGATTGTTATCTATGCATATCAACATAGGGTAGATATTTCCCTTCAAAACTCAACTTTAGGATCAATCATAGTATGATAACATTAGGGATTAGATTTAGATAGTCTCCCTTAGATGTTTTCTTTTATTTTGCATCCTTTGCATCTAAAACAAAATCCTCCCTTTTTCTCGGAAAATGCGTAAAACATCTAAAACTTTCAAATCCTTTTTTTAAGGTAAAAAAACACCAACCAATTCTTTCTTTTTTCCAATTAGCTTTTGTCTTCTAAGAGCATGTTAGGTCCTTTCTTCTATAGGTCGTAAGTATTCAAAGGTCGAGCCATAGTGGAATGATTAAGTTTAACATTGTACAAATAAAAAACACAAACCCATAAAAATAAGTAAGTCAAACTACGGCTGCTCTGATTCCTTAAAAGGGATACGCAGGTGTTGTACCCCAAAATTTGCCCTCCCATATTCTTCAAGAAATTGCCAAGCCAGGTCACACAATTCCCCAAGGGTTATGCAGTTCAACTGTCTCCTATACAGTCAAAACTAGGGTTTGTGTTCTGATCAAAGAAAGGAAGTTTCCAAAGGCCCAATCAAGTCTCACAGGCCTACAAATGGGGTCAAGCATCCTCATATCAAGTTTCAAGGCATTCAGCTCAAAATTGCACAGTCAAAACCCTAGATTGCACTACAGTCAACTGTAGGGGCAAAATGGTCATTTGGCAGTCAAAAGTTCAAATTTTTGGTCAACATATCATTTTGAAGCCATAAACATCATTTGATCAATGCTTGATCATGATTCTCAAAATTTGGCTCAGAAATCATCAAAGATGCAAAAGTTACTATATTTGGACAGTTGAAAAAGTCAACTGAAATTGACCAGGGCATAACTTTCACATGGATTATCAGAAAAATTCCATCCAATGCTCATTTTGAAGAGAAAGACATTTCCTACAACTCATCTTCATACTTCAAGTCCAAGAAATTCTCTCACAAAAAGTTATCAATTTCAACATTATAGGTCATTTTCAAAAGTCAACAAAAAGGGACTTTAAGTCAAAGGCCATAACTTGAGATTGGTAAATCAAAATGACATGGGACCAAAGGCATTGGTTAAAGGACTCAAAGACCTTTCCAAAATGTCCAAGAACATGTGAAAAGCTTAAAAATTGAGCAAGTTATGCCTTGTGGAAGTTGGGCAATTTTTGGGAATTTTGAAAAGTCAACATTGATGCAAATGATCCAAAAATGCTAATGGGCCCATTTTTCTTCCAAGTTTCTTCATGCCAAGCCTATGCACGACCATTAAGCCCAAGGGGAAGTATTTTCTCATTTTTTAATTATTTATTTGAATTTATATTAATATTAATTCATTTAAATTATTTAAATATATAGAAAATATCTAACTTGACCTAATGAATCTTTTTGTACACATTTTAGGCTCAATAATTCGTGCCTAAGCCAATTTGGAAAGATTTGGAGCATTGGGATATGATTTGCACAAAATACACATGAAAAGATATGGAAGATCCTTAAGGAAAATCAAATATTGGAATCCTTGAATGCAAGAGATTTTGGCCAGTTTTGTTGACCTAAATTATTCACTACATATGCTTGAATAAAAACCTAATTGCATTAGACTCTAAGCTGCGCCCCAAGAACACTTTGCACATTGAAATTTTTTCCATAAAACACAAAACTGTTTTCAAGGTTAGGGGTCGATTCAAGCCTTGATTTCCATCCCAAAAGCTTCCTTGTGATTCACTGATCGTATTCCAATCAATATCAACCACAAAAGCTCCAGGAATTGGCATCAAGAACTCAAACTGTAAAGCAAAACTTTCGAAATCGTATAGCATAATTCAAGCATCTTTTTGCATTTTTATTTATGTATTCATGCTCATAATGAAGTTTCCAAGCTAACCACTATGTTTAATTGCATTATTTCGCTGTGTATAAGATTCCACCATTGACAGATTCTAGGGTTCCAAGGTTCCAAAATTAGGGCTTTGTGCAAGGCGTAAAATTAGGTCACCAAACTGGTACAGGCAGATTCGTCATGTCAAGACGAAGCAAACTCAAGCCTCGCGATTAATTTATGACCTACATAGCGCTAATCGCTATTTTTCCAAAGGCCCTCTAACACAACGCGTTAAAACTGTTGCCTATTTGTTTTATATTGCAGGGGACGTGAGGGAGACGAAGTCGTGTCACACGCTGAGTGGCACGTTTAAATCTCGCGCGTTTTTTCGTCCACTAACACCATGTTTTATTTATTATATTCATCTGATATTATATGTTAAAGTAAAAGCGTTTGGTTCAGTGGTGCACGTGGAGGTTTGCAATATGATTGACCTGGGTTCGATCCCAGGTCTTCATCCTTTCCCTTTATATTTTGTCAATTAATGATCATACGCAGGTGAGGTGGTGTTGTTCCATGGTACACCTCATGATCCAAGCAGCCACGCGTCCTGGCAGGCCCATCAAAGGGGCTCAGATCAAAGAACATGCTGCACCTGGTCAAGCGCATCACATAGGATCCAGAAAGGTCAACAAATTTCCAGCTTACTGGGCCTGAATTGCTAGGCCTGAACCTCACATTTGGGACTACACCCCCACCCTGGTTTGCATTTCTTCTATTTTTCTTCTTATTTTATTTTTGCTATTTTATTTATTTTATTTGTTTTAACGTAATTAATTTATTTCCACAAAAATACAAAAAACATCACAAAAAATCAGAAAAGATAAAAAATAATAAAATATTTATATTATAGTTATTTTCATAAATAAATGCTTGTAATTATTTAGTTTTAATTAGGTTACAAATTTAATTCTTTTCATAACAAAATACAAGAATATAGAACTAGGTTAATTAATAAGTTTTTCTTCCTTCTAACTTTCTTTTTTTTCACAGTAATAATTATTTATTTATTTATATTTTATAATTAAATTTGTACATAAATAAATTAGATTTAAATTAGGTCAAATTTCAATATTTTCGCAATAAATTAAAAACATTAGAATTAGGGTTTAGCATTTTATTTTTAATTTCAATAAATTCTTTTTCTTTTAAAACTTAAAAAACACAAAAATACCCAAAACATTTAATTTTTTCATTTTTTATTTTAATTCCTTATTAAATTTAATCTTTTTGCAAAAGGGTCCAACGCCCGTCGCTTTTAATTATCAATTTCGCGCGTTTACTTTATTGCTTATTATAAATTGTGTACATGTCCCAAAGCCTTGTAATTTTAACTTTTCGCACTTTTATTCGCTTTATTTATTTTCCGCTAAATCGGGTCCGGTTTAATTTTGGCGATGTGGACCCGCGCCATTTGTAATAACCTAGATTTATTTTTCGCAAACTTTATAACTGTTAAATATGCATGCAAGAATGAATGGCCCTAATTAAAATCAAGCGTAGATCACAAATAAACATGACAAGACAAATAACTGAAACATGACACACAATTCGCACACACCACCCCTAGGGTACGCCTCACTGTTGCCTTTCGAAAGGTGATCGTCGAGTAGAGGACGTCTTAGTAAGTCCTCATGATCCGGGAACCTGGCATGAGGGTAGCTTCTAAGGTGTCTTCCCATTGCTCTGGTGATCACCATGTCCCTACAAACTCGAATTGACCCGAACACCTCCAACGGTGGTGCTACCTACCTCTCAATGGTGGGATGGCACTACTTTAAAGGACATTTACCCAGACGAATTCCTTAGGGTAGGTAGGTTCTCAAGGATACTTGCTCTAATCTCAAAACAAACTCAAAAAGACTTTTCACACTGACACTTTTCAAAAGCTTTCAAAGCAAATTTTTCAAACACTCTGACGTACGAGTCGATCTGAAATTTTTCAAGGAAACTTTTTAAACTCACATTGAAAAGCAAGCAAACATTTTGAAAACACATTGAGCAAGTATCTAAGAGCCCATGGATAACCATGGATAGAAAGGGTGCTAACACCTTCCCTTTCTATAACCTACCTCCCGAACCGAGAGCAATCTCTTTAAGGAATTTTTCTGTGCTTTTGTCCTTTCCATTTGGAGAAAATAAAAGACGGTGGCGACTCTTGCTTCCGCGACATTCTCGCGAACCAGCGTTAAACAGTCAGTTCCAGATCCACCGATCACAGAACTGGCGACTCTGCTGGGGACAAACTTAAAGTGAGGTGTACCTTAGGGCTAGCTTATAACTATGTTTTCAATTGTTTTCCTTGCTTGCTTTATTATTGTGGGTTGCTTGGGAGTTCTATAGATCCTAAACCCGGATCTGGGGGATACCTTTCTTAGAAAGTAGCAACAAGGCTGTGAGGGAACTGTGCGGGGTATACCGACATGGTTGAAACAGTCTGATACGTTGATGTGGCACTTTGGTGTGTACCGGTAACCCTTGAGTTCAGTCAAGGAGAGTATGGGGCCTCCGCGTGGTATCGTGAAGCATCAACAGACCTTAGGAACCTTAATTGAACTATCTTGGCCTCTTTAGGGTAGTGAGATAACTGACTTTGGTGCAGTCCGAGGTTGGTTGATACTCGATACTACACTCAATTGAGGGTTGCTTTCCTGGAATATTTCGGTCGCCAGTTCAGTGGCTAAATCGAAACGATGAACAATGAAAGCAATCCCGTGATATTGGGAACCTTAGAACCCGGTTACTTTGATTAGGACAGGTTGAACCCACCAACTTCAAGAGGGTAATACCCAGACCTCATGCTGGCCTAAACTCTAAGGGCTTCTCTTGTGTGACTTGTGTGCCTTCATACTTGAACTACTTGCATGCTTATTATCTGACCTTTGAGTTTCTTGCAGGTCTTGTTTATAGTCCTTAATTGGGACTCATAACAGGGTACTAAGTTTCTTGCAGGTCTTGTTTATAGTCCTCAACTAGGACTCATGACAGGGTTTACCAAATTTCTTGCAGGTCTTGTTTATAGTCCTTAACTAGGACTCATGACAGGGTTTACCCAATTTCTTGCAGGTTTTGTTTATAGTCCTTAACTGGGACTCATAACAGGGTTTACTAGATATCTTGCAGGTTTTGTTTGTGGTCCTTAATTGGGACTCATAACAAAGTATACTGAATTTCTTGCAGGGTCTGTTTATAGTCCTTAATTGGGACTCATAGCAGGGTCACCTACATTACCCCATGCATAGCATAACATCATACCATTGCATACATCTTAACCCATTTCAAGGATCTCAAGGGCTTGTGACGCAAGTCATGGTGAATCAACTAGCCCAGCAAGGGGCAAAGAGGATTTATTTTCCTCTAGCCAAGGTAGTCAGGGGCTATGATCCACTTGATATGGTGAGCTCTGACTCCTGAATAAAGTTCCCCTAACCAAGGTTGTTCGGAAATCAGAACTAGACATGATGACTAAAGTCAGGGGCTATGACCCACTGGACATGGTGAGCCTTTGACCCTTGAAGAAGGGCTCTCTACAACAGGAAGTTCCTTCAATCAAGTTGCCAGCTTCCAACTCTAACAAAGTTTCTCTGTTTACCCCGCGGGGTCCTTGAAAACATTACATGCATGTCATACATCTCATTGCATTGCAGGTGTCCCTTTGACAGGTTGCTTACCCTTCTCCGCTGTTTATTTCAGCCGATCGTCATGAATCTAGAATCATCAGCTGAGCAGACCATCAAGGACCTCCAGGCTCAGAATGCCCAATTCCAAGAGCTGATCTTGAATTTGACCCAGGGGCAGCAAGATCTGAAGGCCCTACTTTTGAAGAAAGAAAAGAAGAAGAAGAGGACTGTTTTGTTCAGCCCTAGACGCAGATCTGGGAATGCACCGCAAACTGAAACTGAGAGGACTACCCCATCTGTGAGGGAAAGCAGTCATCATGAGAGAGAGGTTCCCAGTCCAGTGGTCTCCGACAACGAGACAGATTTTGATGAAAAGCAGTACCCTCCTACTGATGACAGATATAAGCAACTGGAGGACATAATGAAAGCTATGGAGGTTCAACAGGTACCTGGGCTGGATTTCGGAGATCTGGGTTTGTCAACTGGTGTGGTTATCCCTCGGAAGTTCAAAGCACCATCCTTTACTAAGTATGACGGGGCGTCTTGCCCCAAGCTGCATCTAAGGTCCTATGTTCGGAAGATTCAGCCATATACGGGGGACAAGAATTTATGGATCCACTTCTTCCAGGAGAGTCTTTCAGGGACTCGTCTCGAATGGTTCTATCAGCTGGATGGGACCAAAATTCGTAACTGGGAGGAGTTGGCAACTGCTTTCTATAAGCAGTACCAGTACAATGCCGACCTTGCTCCCACCCGTACCCAACTCCAGGGTATGTCGTTGGGGTCAAGTGAAGGTTTTAAAGAATATGCGCAGAAATGGAGGGATCTTGCTGGAAGGGTACAACCACCTCTGACTGATCGGGAACTTGTGGACATGTTCTTGGGGACCTTGTCTGGTCCATTTTATAACCACCTGATTGGGAATTCATCTGCTGGATTCACAGATCTTATCTTGACTGGAGAGCGAATAGAAGCTGGTATCCGGTCTGGGAAAATTCAAGAGGTTGCGCCTGCTGATAAAAAGCCTCATCATGGAAAGAAAGAATCTAATGCCGTGCACGGTAAAAAGAGCCGTCATGAGGCAGGGGCAATCCAAATCTCCAATCCCGGACCTGCTCAACAAGGACAGGGGCAGCAGCGAAAGGAGAAACGACAGTATACCAAACTCAACATGTCGTTGGATCAAGCACTGCAACAAATGTTGAAGGCAGGGCTGATCACCTTAAGGGCTCCTCTCCGGAATCCGAACACTTCTGCACCCAACTATCATCCCAACGATAGGTGCGCATATCATTCAGATAGCCCGGGGCACACTACAGACAACTGCTGGCCTCTCAAAAACAAGATCCAAGATATGATTGACGCCGGAGAGATTCAGTTTGAAGTGCCAGAGACTCCGAACATAATCACTGCTCCATTGCCCAATCATTGAAGCCTTTTGTTTATTTGAATTTTGAGTTGTATTTTTCATTGCTTATACAAACGATTAATGTCATAGCAAACTCTTTTACGTTATCAATGCATCGCATACGTCTGTTTTGAGAATTAATACAATGGTTTTCATTATATTCAAATTTCTTTTCATATTTTTTCTGATGATCAACTCTTGGTTAATAATTCTGAGCCTCTTGAGGGAGGATGACGAAAACGATACCACGATCTTTACAGTATGCTTTTGAACAGACCCCGCTGATGAGGTACAGGCATTGTTTCAATCCCTAAACACTGGAGTTATAAGGATGATAATCCCTCGTCAAACCCTCTGAGCCAAAGAAGTAGGAGTCTTTTATTTTCGAAATTTAAAACCCTTAATCATAACCTGGGGCAGGGTAGTCTCTCAGTTGATCCAAGTGCATAACGAATGGCACCGAAGAGATCTTTACAAAACGGACAAAGACAATAAGGGTGCAGAACAATCAAAAGGACAGGCAGTCATCATCAAAATTCATAAATGAAAAGCCCAAAAAGTCTAAACCTACAAAGGGGACTTATGAAACTGGGGCATCCCGCTGACTGTAATTCCAAAAAGGAAACAGTTCAGGCAAAAAAGAAAGGGATAACAAAAATCAAGAAAGAGGTCCTACAAATCCTCATCAAAAAAGGAAATGACTGCCTATTCAAAATAAATCATCAACATCTGAATCATCACCGGAAAATCAAAGCAAAGACTCAAACAAGGTCTAACGTATGATCAACTGAGTTTAGGTTTGGAGAACATCACGAAGAGCGGGTGGGTACAAACAAAATTTGAGCCTTTATCCTTTGTTTCTTAAACCGTGAACCAGGCCACGTTATAACCCTCAAAAGTCCTAGCTGAAGCACGGTTTAGTTCGAAAGCATACTGTTACGAAAGGTATCCTGACTCCTTAAGGCCTACAGTAAATACAGAGTTGACATCATGCTTTTACAAACATTCACTTGTTTTATGAAAAAAAAAGAATGCATTTTCAAAATCTTCAAGACAGATATAGGCGTTGCATTTTTAACATAACTTTGTTTGCATATGACTTTTTGTTTGAACAGCAGGGAACTTCGCACGATGAATGCCTAATGAACAAAAGTACTTCCAATCAAGGGGCAGGACATGGCTATTGTCCATTATCTGGGGCAATCCAATCAAGATTCGGAGAATCTCTCAAAAGGCCAAATAGCCTGGGGCAAGTCTCCGCCTGAGTTACTTGGGGCATTCCAACAACAAATCTCGCCCGATCAGACATCTTCTGGTAATATGGCAACACAAGCAGCCAAGGGCACCTCCCTGCATTCCAAGAGCATGGACATAGTCGGAAAAATACTACGCATCATCAAAGACCCGCTAGGTTGACACACCTAGGCAAAAATAAGGGCTTCCCGGCGAACCAAAAGGGTTCGGGCAAAATGAAGGGATGAAATGGAAAAAATCTGTACACCCGGCAAGTCGAAAACCTGAAAAGGCGGCTTGAGCAAAAATGGGTATCCCGGTGGACTGAAAACCCGAAAGGGCGGTCCAGGCAAAAGTTAGGGATTAAAGTGTACGACTATGTCCTGCCATCTGCCTACCAGAAGAAGGTTTGTCCATCAACGACTATCAGCACCCCACAAGTGCCTCCCCCATGGAAACAGGGGCAATAAAGAATGGTCTAAGCAATCTGATTGTTCTGTCCTCCAAGGTATCAGGGTAAGCTCCGTTGAAGAACATAGCCAACGCAGTTCAAATCTTCCCCAGGAGAGTCCAATCCAGTTCCCCAGGAAGGTTGGAATCTATCTCCCCAAGCAATGAGCGTACCCCCAGTAGATTCTGGAAGCTTATCCCCTAGCAGGGCACGAACGCGTCGTCCGACTTTATTTAAAGAGTTATTTCCTTAACAGGATATAACTGGGTTATCCTCAGCCAAAAGCCACGGAAAGAGCGTCGTCGACAGAATCTTCTTATCCCCAGCGAAGTCCATTCATACTTCCAATACAGCAAGGTATCCTCAGCGAGTCATCCTCAACAATTCAGCAAAAGCATCTCCCCACAGAGTATTTCTTCCCAGCATGGTCGCTAGAATATCTTTTTCTTCCCGCCAAATTATTCATTCGCCAAGTTTATTCCCCAACGGAGTTATCTTCTCTTACCGGTATACTTGCAACCATCATCCCTAACGGAGGCAAAGTCTGTTCTTCAAACATCAGCCCAGGAGTGACCTCCCGGCACCCGTCAAGGATTTATTTTCTTAGACAAAAATACATTCATAAACATCACATCGTCATGCATATGCATCATGCTACACGAATCTCATTAATTTTGAAAACATACAGTTCATGCATCATGATTTTGCATACAATTATGTTTTGCCTTTTCAGGAAAAAGATCAATACAAAAATGACTACTATCAACTAATCGCAATTCATTCTAGATATAGTTTCAGATGTAAACCCAGCGATGGTGACGTTCTGATACTGCTTCCAGAATTCCTTCTAGATATAGTTTCAGATGTAAACCAGATATGGTGTCGTTCTGACACTGCTTCCAGAATTCCTTCTTGATATAGTTTCAGATGTAAACCAGAGATGGTGACGTTCTGATACTGCGTCCAGAGTTCCTTCTAGATATAGTTTCAGATGTAAACCAGATATGGTGCCGTTCTGACACTGCTTCCAGAATTCCTTCTTGATATAGTTTCGGATATGATCCAGAGATGGTGACGTTCTGATACTGCTTCCAGATTTCCTTCTAGATATAGTTTCAGATATGATCCAGATATGGTGACGTTCTGATGCTGCTTCCAGATTTCCTTCCAGATATAGTTTCAGATGTAAACCAGATATGGTGACGTTCTGATACTGCTTCCAGAAGTCCTTTTTAGATGTTTCCCTCTCCGACGATGAGTGTGAGGTGATATTCTCCCTATGGTCCCCTCTCCGACGATGAGTGTGAGGTGGTAATTCCTTTTTTTAGATGTTTCCCTCTCCGACGATGAGTGTGAGGTGATAATCTCCTATGGTTCCCTCTCCAACGGTGTGTGAGGTAGTAATCCCTTTTTCAGATGTTTCCCTCTCCGACGATGAGTGTGAGGTGATATTCTCCTATGGTTCCCTCTCCAACGGTGTGTGAGGTGGTAAGCCCTTTTCAGATGTTTCCCTCTCCGACGATGAGTGTGAGGTGATAATCTCCTATGGTTCCCTCTCCAACGGTGTGTGAGGTAGTAATCCCTTTTCTAGATGTTTCCCTCTCCGACGATGAGTGTGAGGTGATAGTCTCCCATGGTTCCCTCTCCAACGGTGTGTGAGGTGGTAAGTCCTTTTCAGATGTTTCCCTCTCCGACGATGAGTGTGAGGTGATCATTCCTTTCAGACTATAATTGCCTATGGTTCTCTGCCCAATACTGCGAAGATAATAATTCCCATCAAGATTTTTCTCAACGAGCGTTGTTGAGATTAAAGTCACCCAAGGTTCTCTTATCATACATGCTAAGGCAGTAACCATTCCTGGTTCATTCATCAGCGTTTGAAACTCCAGACTCAGCTCCTGTAACCAGTCAGGTCACATCTATACCAAGCATCTAAAATCAGCTCCTGCAACGTGTCAGGTACTCATTTTTCTTTTGCAGGTAAGCAGGTTCTCGCTAAGGAATCTCTTACGCAAGCAGCATCCAGATGGCATCTATAAGCCCATCATCCTATCCAGCAATCTCTAAATGGCATCTGTAAGCCCATTCCCCCGTCACTGCTACTATGTGAGCGCAAATTTCTGGGCACTCTAGTGTCCAATCATCTTCTACCCTCGGATTACGAAAGGCACGTCAGCCAATCTGCATCCTCAGGTCTAAGAAGATTGAACAGGGGCAACTGTTGTACCCCAAAATTTGCCCTCCCATATTCTTCAAGAAATTGCCAAGCCAGGTCACAAAATTCCCCAAGGGTTATGCAGTTCAACTGTCTCATATACAGTCAAAACTAGGGTTTGTGTTCTGATCAAAGAAAGGAAGTTTCCAAAGGCCCAATCAAGTCTCACAGGCCTACAAATGGGGTCAAGCATCCTCATATCAAGTTTCAAGGCATTCAGCTCAAAATTGCACAGTCAAAACCCTAGATTGCACTACAGTCAACTGTAGGGGCAAAATGGTCATTTGGCAGTCAAAAGTTCAAATTTTTGGTCAACATATCATTTTGAAGCCATAAACATCATTTGATCAATGCTTGATCATGATTCTCAAAATTTGGCTCAGAAATCATCAAAGATGCAAAAGTTACTATATTTGGACAGCTGAAAAAGTCAACTGAAATTGACCAGGGCATAACTTTCACATGGATTATCAGAAAAATTCCATCCAATGCTCATTTTGAAGAGAAAGACATTTCCTACAACTCATCTTCATACTTCAAGTCCAAGAAATGCTCTCACAAAAAGTTATCAATTTCAACATTATAGGTCATTTTCAAAAGTCAACAAAAAGGGACTTTAAGTCAAAGGCCATAACTTGAGATTGGTAAATCAAAATGACATGGGACCAAAGGCATTGGTTAAAGGACTCAAAGAACTTTCTAAAATGTCCAAGAACATGTGAAAAGCTTAAAAATTGAGCAAGTTATGCCTTGTGGAAGTTGGGCAATTTTTGGGAATTTTGAAAAGTCAACATTGATGCAAATGATCCAAAAATGCTAATGGGCCCATTTTTCTTCCAAGTTTCTTCATTCCAAGCCTATGCACGACCATTAAGCCCAAGGGGAAGTATTTTCTCATTTTTTAATTATTTATTTGAATTTATATTAATATTAATTCATTTAAATTATTTAAATATATAGAAAATATCTAACTTGACCTAATGAATCTTTTTGTACACATTTTAGGCTCAATAATTCGTGCCTAAGCCAATTTGGAAAGATTTGGAGCATTGGGATATGATTTGCACAAAATACACATGAAAAGATATGGAAGATCCTTAAGGAAAATCAAATATTGGAATCCTTGAATGCAAGAGATTTTGGCCAGTTTTGTTGACCTAAATTATTCACTACATATGCTTGAATAAAAACCTAATTGCATTAGACTCTAAGCTGCGCCCCAAGAACACTTTGCACATTGAAATTTTTTCCATAAAACACAAAACTGTTTTCAAGGTTAGGGGTCGATTCAAGCCTTGATTTCCATCCCAAAAGCTTCCTTGTGATTCACTGATCGTATTCCAATCAATATCAACCACAAAAGCTCCAGGAATTGGCATCAAGAACTCAAACTGTAAAGCAAAACTTTCGAAATCGTATAGCATAATTCAAGCATCTTTTTGCATTTTTATTTATGTATTCATGCTCATAATGAAGTTTCCAAGCTAACCACTATGTTTAATTGCATTATTTCGCTGTGTATAAGATTCCACCATTGACAGATTCTAGGGTTCCAAGGTTCCAAAATTAGGGCTTTGTGCAAGGCGTAAAATTAGGTCACCAAACTGGTACAGGCAGATTCGTCATGTCAAGACGAAGCAAACTCAAGCCTCGCGATTAATTTATGACCTACATAGCGCTAATCGCTATTTTTCCAAAGGCCCTCTAACACAACGCGTTAAAACTGTTGCCTATTTGTTTTATATTGCAGGGGACGTGAGGGAGACGAAGTCGTGTCACACGCTGAGTGGCACGTTTAAATCTCGCGCGTTTTTTCGTCCACTAACACCATGTTTTATTTATTATATTCATCTGATATTATATGTTAAAGTAAAAGCGTTTGGTTCAGTGGTGCACGTGGAGGTTTGCAATATGATTGACCTGGGTTCGATCCCAGGTCTTCATCCTTTCCCTTTATATTTTGTCAATTAATGATCATACGCAGGTGAGGTGGTGTTGTTCCATGGTACACCTCATGATCCAAGCAGCCACGCGTCCTGGCAGGCCCATCAAAGGGGCTCAGATCAAAGAACATGCTGCACCTGGTCAAGCGCATCACATAGGATCCAGAAAGGTCAACAAATTTCCAGCTTACTGGGCCTGAATTGCTAGGCCTGAACCTCACATTTGGGACTACACCCCCACCCTGGTTTGCATTTCTTCTATTTTTCTTCTTATTTTATTTTTGCTATTTTATTTATTTTATTTGTTTTAACGTAATTAATTTATTTCCACAAAAATACAAAAAACATCACAAAAAATCAGAAAAGATAAAAAATAATAAAATATTTATATTATAGTTATTTTCATAAATAAATGCTTGTAATTATTTAGTTTTAATTAGGTTACAAATTTAATTCTTTTCATAACAAAATACAAGAATATAGAACTAGGTTAATTAATAAGTTTTTCTTCCTTCTAACTTTCTTTTTTTTCACAGTAATAATTATTTATTTATTTATATTTTATAATTAAATTTGTACATAAATAAATTAGATTTAAATTAGGTCAAATTTCAATATTTTCGCAATAAATTAAAAACATTAGAATTAGGGTTTAGCATTTTATTTTTAATTTCAATAAATTCTTTTTCTTTTAAAACTTAAAAAACACAAAAATACCCAAAACATTTAATTTTTTCATTTTTTATTTTAATTCCTTATTAAATTTAATCTTTTTGCAAAAGGGTCCAACGCCCGTCGCTTTTAATTATCAATTTCGCGCGTTTACTTTATTGCTTATTATAAATTGTGTACATGTCCCAAAGCCTTGTAATTTTAACTTTTCGCACTTTTATTCGCTTTATTTATTTTCCGCTAAATCGGGTCCGGTTTAATTTTGGCGATGTGGACCCGCGCCATTTGTAATAACCTAGATTTATTTTTCGCAAACTTTATAACTGTTAAATATGCATGCAAGAATGAATGGCCCTAATTAAAATCAAGCGTAGATCACAAATAAACATGACAAGACAAATAACTGAAACATGACACACAATTCGCACACACCACCCCTAGGGTACGCCTCACTGTTGCCTTTCGAAAGGTGATCGTCGAGTAGAGGACGTCTTAGTAAGTCCTCATGATCCGGGAACCTGGCATGAGGGTAGCTTCTAAGGTGTCTTCCCATTGCTCTGGTGATCACCATGTCCCTACAAACTCGAATTGACCCGAACACCTCCAACGGTGGTGCTACCTACCTCTCAATAGTGGGATGGCACTACTTTAAAGGACATTTACCCAGACGAATTCCTTAGGGTAGGTAGGTTCTCAAGGATACTTGCTCTAATCTCAAAACAAACTCAAAAAGACTTTTCACACTGACACTTTTCAAAAGCTTTCAAAGCAAATTTTTCAAACACTCTGACGTACGAGTCTATCTGAAATTTTTCAAGGAAACTTTTTAAACTCACATTGAAAAGCAAGCAAACATTTTGAAAACACATTGAGCAAGTATCTAAGAGCCCATGGATAACCATGGATAGAAAGGGTGCTAACACCTTCCCTTTCTATAACCTACCTCCCGAACCGAGAGCAATCTCTTTAAGGAATTTTTCTGTGCTTTTGTCCTTTCCATTTGGAGAAAATAAAAGACGGTGGCGACTCTTGCTTCCGCGACATTCTCGCGAACCAGCGTTAAACAGTCAGTTCCAGATCCACCGATCACAGCAGGCATTGGGGTAGGGCTCGAACGAGCACAACTTTATTTTCCTTACATTATTTTCTCTTTTCTTTTGCATGTATTCGCTCTTTGCATTTTTCCTTTATCTCTTAAGCTTAGATTAGAAACACAAACATTAGATAAAATAACAAGAGTGGATACCGTAGAGTACCACGGGCGTGTGGGGTGCTAATACCTTTCCCTCGCGTAACAGGCTCCCTTACCCGATATCTCAGTTGTTTGACCATGATTTCAGCCTTCTCAGTTTAACTTGATGTTTGCCTTTCTCTTCTTGTGGGATAAAAAACGTTCCATGGAAACTTCATTGATTTTATTATCAGTTGTTTCAGCTGGAGACTTCACCGATGATTCCTTTCTTGAGTGAACCAATTCAGCTGGCGACTTCACTCGAGAGTCCTTTCCTAAGTGAACCAGTTCAGCTGGCGACTTCACTGGGGACAAATTAACCTATTGCCGGTCCATCCCAGAGTCTATCCTATCTCTTGCTTTCTTTTCTTTGGGTGTTTATTTTTATGCTTTCAGTCTATTCATTTGTACATGATTATCTGAGCATATGTTTGTGTTGTATTTTTTTGCTTTCCATATTGGTTATCTGTTATGCTGGATTCTATTTTTCCATGTTGGATGAGGTGTAACAAGAGATAAAAGTCCCAATACTCAGGCCAAGTGACAACCATAGGAACCCTATCAATAGAGTGGAATATGAATAACTAGTTGACTTAGGTTTCACTATTGTCGTCATGTCATCCACGCTCAGATGAGGTACAAATGAGGGGCTATCATTTTCACTTAGGTGATATGGTGATAGTTTTTCAGGAGTACCCTCGATTCTGGGTTACCCGACCTTATCCTGACCTAGTTTTCACCCGTGAGTGGGGAGGGAATTGATTATCACAGGTAAATTTGGTGACTATGTTCGGATGGTGACTATGTTCATATGGTGACTATGTTCTATGGGAAATCACTTTGCTCTGATGGTTCTCATATTTATTTTATGATTTTATGATCTGTTGACCAAGAGATTCATTTGGGTTCATGTTCCAAAATTTTGATCATAATGCATCCAACATCTTCAGAAGGGGAAAAATAGTTAATAAGCATTATGGAACCTTTGATCCCATGTGTTATTGCACCTTGCATCATGGCATATTTACTTTTACAAAAAATTAGGAAAAATTATACGCATGAAAAAATTTAACACCAATGTTCTTTCTATTTCCAAGGAACCGCGCTTGTGAACATTACATTGTGTTTCTCCATCTCTTATTGGATCAAAATCAAAATTAAAAGTATGTGGGTTCCTTGAAAGGTTGAACATGGAATTGCATCCATTAATACACCTCATGCATCTTCATGAATTCATAACATGTATTCAGAGTTGGGGAAATTCTTATACAGACCTGGTATTCTTCTCAGGATTGCAAATCTTGACTTCTCGCTGTTTCGTGATCAGAATTAAGTTATGAAACAACTTCGTGGGGGAATTAGATGAGATGAGAGTTTAGATGGGGCTACTTATGGTAGACATGCAGATTATGGCTCGTCGTTAGGAAGTCCTAAAAGAGGAAAAATGTTTGGTTGAAAACTCAATTGAGTTTGGTTATGGAAGATTTGAATAAGGAAGGCAACCATGCACCTAATGCTACAACCGAAGTTATTGCTTCTCTTCATTCTTTGGGACCTGGTGCAATCAAAGTTATTGGTTCTCCTTATCCTTTGGGCCATGTTATAACTGAACTTATTCCTTCTCCTCAGCCTATGGGATATCCTTCGGACCATGGGGGACTTCTTAGATCTCTGCCATATGAGACTCCTAAGCCCTCCCGCCAGCTTCTAGTTTCTTCTCCCCAAATCAAATCAAGGGTTGAGGTTTATCCAAAAAGGAGGGAGGACCATGAGGAACATTTTTATCCAATCTCAATACTTTATGCTCAGTTGTTGCCATAGTTGCTTAAGTTTCAACTCACCAAACTCCGTACAACAAAGCCATATGAAAATTTCCCTCATAACAGAGATGTCGATGCTCGTTGTGATTTCCATTCTGGAGTTGTTGGTCATGATATTGAAAACTATAAGGCCTTGAGCATACAATTCAGGGTTTGCTTGAAATATGGGCATTTTTATTCACTCCAGGCAGTCTGGGCATTCGAGTCAACTACATTCCAACCACAACAAATAAAGGGGTAATTTCTTCTTGTTCTCAGGGCTCTACTTCGCATCCCAAGTTAGCTAAATCACAGTTAGAGGCGAGACATAATAAACAAATGCTAAGGTGAAACAAATATCACCCCTATGCTCTCCCGGGTCAGCAAAGGATAAAGGAGCAACCAAAACAGTTTGACCTGATTCCTATGCCTTATGGATAATTACTGACCCGCTTACTCAAATATCAAATGGTCGAGTTACAAGAACTTCCTCCTACTTTGACATGGGTTACTGAAGGCCGCGAAAATAAGGTCTCTAAGTACCACTCTGGGGCATCCAGCCATTCGATTAAGGAGTGTGGGGAATTCAGGTGCAAGGTTCAAGACTTCATTGACTCTAAAGTGATATCATTCACCCCAAATGGTCTGCATATAAACTAATGTGTCCTGCTCAGACAAATGTCAAGACTACCAGAGTATCTTCTGAAGCAATAAGTCCATACAGAGACTAGTCTCCTCAACATGGAAAATTAAAATTACATTTGCATTCTCATTTGTAATCTTTCTTGTTTGGTTCAGTACTTTTTTGTATGCAAAACTTACTTATTTTTTAATACAAATCATAATGAACTGGATATGTTTTTCTTGAACTAATTCATTTGTATTCACTATTTAATGTTTTTTTTCTTTTTGATGCTTAACTCTTGTTTAATAAAGCAAACTATCTCTGGAGGGAGAATGATGAGAAATATACCTATAATCTCAAATGGTATGCTTTTGAGTAAAACCCCACTGACGATGTGTAGACATTGTTTCAAATTCCAAAACACTGTAGATATAAGGGAGTGAAACCCTCATCAACACCCTTTGAGCCTTGAAGTAGGAGTTTTCTTTTCTTATCATAAAAAACCCTCACATTTAACCCGGGGCAGGGTAGATTTCAGTTAATCCGATCGAGCATTCAGAACTCATCAGGAGTGCGCATCTAAGGATACAACAATGGTTATCCATCAAAAGGCTGAGGAAAATCAAAACCACGATGGTCAACCTTCACTTATCAAAAGTGTGAGTCAATTGACAATACCACAATGGTTATCTCTCGCATATCAAGGAGGTCAAAGATGATGATAGAATAATGGTTATCCCTCATCTACCAAGGACTCAGGCAGTCATAATCACTTCCAACAAGTCGAAAAAGACTCGAAGTCACACAATGTGTTCGAAAAGAAAGAAAGGGAAATGATGAAAGAAAGAGACAAAAATCCCCGCTAAGTTGAAACTCGACAAAACAAGTCGCTTAGACAAAAGTCAGGGAGAAATTCATGGAAAGAGGAAAGCGTGAAAAGCGAAATAGGATTAAGAAATAAAAATTCTCAGCAAAGAAAAAATTCGTGTGATCAAACACCAAGAATGAAAGAGGTGAGTGACTTCCATGTCCAGAAATCCTCGTTTGGTTCCTCAATTATTGTAATCTTTTTTAAGAGATGAATGCTTGTATCGAGTTAACTGAGCGGAGGACTGGAGAACATCATGGAGAATGGGGGGGAACCAAATAATTTTGAGCCTTAAATTCTTTTTTTCTAAAAAACCGTGAACCAGGCCAGGTTATAACCCTTAAAATTCCTAACTGAAGCATGGGTTAATTCGAAAGCAAACTGTAACAATAGTATGATAATATGACTCCTAAGCGGCTTACTAAAAATTTTGAGTTGGTATCACTCCATCTTTTTACTTCTTTTTGCACAAAATTTTTTATGTTTAATCTTTTCAATAAAAGTTTTAAACTTCAAGACAAACATAAGCTTTGCATTAGAATTATTATTCTTAGAATAAACATTCTTTGCATAGGAATAAGTGCTTAAACATCAAGTGAGCTTGCATAATGAGCATCAAATGGAAGCTTGATTATCTTGAGGGACAAATTGCTTCAAGATACCGTTGAAAGGTAAATCATTTTTGAAAAATGATCTTAATTGGGGCATGCCTTCTATTAACTCGGTTGAGTAAAAGAAGACCAGTTTCCGAAGCAGATTATGCAGAAGTATGATTGCCCAGAAGTCTTCGTTGAGCAATGATGCATCACTTTCAGTTGGTCCCGAGGGCCATATTTTCTTCAAATATCCAATTGGAGAATGAAGCAGTTCAAGTTGAGAAGTAAGTTTTTTGAAGTATCCTACTCTTAAGACGTAAGTCAATTACCCTGAAGAGGTTTGTCTTCGAAAATCCCCAGGTTTATCATTTCTCTATGAGCATGAGAAGAAGAAGAGGTTTGTCAAGACTCTGCTGAGAAGGGGCAAGCATTTTGAATACTCTGTTGAGTAAGTGTTCAAATAATATGAGGCACTCAAGTCGAGATTTGACCCCTTAAAATACAGTCAAACTGGGGAAGTTATGTCAAGATTTGACACATTTCTCCGAGAATTCATTTAGTAGAGGAGAATCTTTTCAGAATCTGAGGATGCATGGGTATTCACTCAAGCATGGTTGAAACCATATCCAACTTTGGTTAGCCAGGAACCGTGTTCCAAACTCACAACACTGGGTTGTTTTCTTGCTAGTACAGATCTCAGAAAGTCCTCTCGAGGAAATTTCCTTAAAAAAAGCCCTATAGACTGGAGCAAGAAATTATGCAGGGGGAATTTTCTCCTCTTCAAGGGTCGATCAGATCAAGTCCATGCGCAGGCTAAACAATTTGTGAATTTGAAAAGCATGCCGAGAATTCAGGACCGTTATCCTCGGCTCATCTGAGACTTAAGTCCATTTATTGATGTGCCTCCATCAAAAGCCAAAATCATTATCTTTAATTGAAGTTTTGATTATTATCCTCAATAGGATATGAGCAGGAACGCAAATAGCATACAACGTTGTTACCCATACAAGGTTCATGCTAGAAACTTTGTTTCCTAGAAGGAGTTCCTTTCCCAGTAAAGGATCTGTTTCTACTTGAGAAGGTTTGTCTGCTAAGGAGGTTCTCTTCAAAGATATTCATTCCCTAGCGAAGCATTCCTCACTTCTCTGCTGGAGGAGAATGAATCTTCTCCCCAGAAATTTAGGAGTTGTTTGAAGTAAAGATGATTTCTTCTCAATGGACTGCAATTTATTTTTGCAGTATCCTCTCTTAAGTCCACATTTCAATGGCATTCCTCCTCGGAGTTGACATGATGAAGTTGCAATCTTGTATCGCAGTTTTTACCTAGTGGTCGATAGTTCAAACTGTTTATTCCTCAACAGAGGTTGCCATTCCACACATGGGGCATATTGCAACAATTTCTCTTTTTGCAAGTACTGTTGGTCTTTTATGATAAGAAGCCTACCAACAAATGAACTAAGGAGGGTCTGCATGCGACCAACATGAGGATTTCTGCATAACAAAATCTAATTTTCCTCAGTGAATGCTCACTTGTGCTCAGAACAGAATCCTGTATCCCCAATGATTTCATACTCTCGCTTGATTATGCTTTGTCTCTTCATCACAGTGTGTTATTTTTAGATTTCTTGAAATATTATTGAGGTATTACCCTTGAAGTCGGCATTTTTCGGTTCCCCCAGTGAGGTTAACCCTTGTCTTCCCCATGAAGTACGCATGCTACTCCTTAGTGAAGTTTGCAATCTTTTCTCTAGTGTGATCTTCCTGTATTAGAGTTTTCTTGAAGAGATTCCCAATTACCCATTGGAGATGCTGGTTTGGTATTCCTATATAGGTGGTTTTTTTTCTTCCCGATTTAAATTGATTTCTTCTTCCTAGTGCAAGTCTTTGGTGACGTGAATCTTACATGAATGATTCTTTCCATTGCAATTGGTGTTTTTGATGCCACTATCTAAAGCTTCTCTATTACTCAGTGGAAGAGGTGGCTTTATGCCTAGTCGAATTTGAATTTCAAGGATACTTTGGATTAATTTGCCTTTATCTCCTAGTGAAGCAAGTTTTCTCTTCCCAGTGAAGCAAATGTTTCTTTTCCCATTGGAGCAGGTATCCTGCCTCCCCAGTGTGGTGTACATGATGGTGCCACTCATAACTCTTCTATCCCTG
Source organism: Vicia faba (assembly GCA_948472305.1). Lineage (NCBI taxonomy): Eukaryota > Viridiplantae > Streptophyta > Magnoliopsida > Fabales > Fabaceae > Vicia > Vicia faba. Next base: position 628,305,680 of record OX451735.1, on the reverse strand, counting down.
GTAATAGAAGGTGTTTGAGATATCCCCAGTGGAGATTCTATCCCAAGACGTATGTTTCTTCTCAAGAGAAGATTTCCATCTTGGCGGTGTTATCTCCAGTGAGATTGATTGTTTGACTCCCCATGAAGTTCGGTTTTTCCTAGGGAATTTCACCCTATTAACTTTTCTTGAAGAGATAATTGATCATCAGGCCTGCTTATTCCCTAGTGGATCAAGTCCCTTGCTTCTTATGGATCAATATGCATTAAAGTTTGTCGTTCAAGGGCCTCCTATCCTCAGTAGGAGAGTATTAATGGAAAGTTCCCCAGTGGAGTTCCAAATTTCAAGTTGTGGTTCGAAGGTTTTCTCTTCTTCCTCAAGTGAAGTTTGTCACCACTAGTCATTATCCCTAGTGTGGTCTAAATAGAATTATTTTCATTTAAGAATTTCATGACCACTAGTGAAAGTTTTTATTCCTAGTGAAGTTTTCCTCATCATAGACATGAAGGGATTAGACTTGTTCCCCAGGGAGTTGAGAGTTAGGTCAGAGTTCAAGTTTCTTTCAGAGCTGCAATTAATGTTTGCAGTATTCTCCTCAGGAAGTTATTTTCCTGATGATAGCAATCTTCAGAAGCTGTTGGGTCTAAATTGTGATTCCCCATTGAAGTTCAGTTTGATTTCTCTTTGCATAAGATCAGATGTGCGAAGATAATTGTTCGAGAGTTCATTGTCTTCTCAACAGCCAATTATTGTCGCGTGTTCCCAATGCATCGCTAAAACATGCATCATTTCATTGCATATACCAAAATAGAAAGAAAAATTCAAATATGTATAAGTATAAGCCAATTGTGTTTACCTTCAGTAACTAGGTTGCTATGCACGCATATTTGATTTGTTCCCCCAACAGAGTCTAGTTTGGTTTACCACCATTCGGGTCTTTTGTATTCTCCATTTCCCCTGTAAGTTGTGGTCTCTTATTTCCCTTGAAAGTCTTCAGTTATTACCCATGTTTTCTTTGCTTTTAGAGCGCGAGTAAGAGTCAGTGTATAAACTTTCTTATTTCTCAAGTATTTGGGTATCCATACTTGGTTTGTGGTAATTCAGAAAATTGCTATTCTTGAAGAATCACGTCCCTCTTCTAGCCTGAGGGATATTGTAGTTCTTTCATATTCGCCACCTTTTTAAATCCTAACCTATGTTGGAAATCCTTATTAGAGTCCCCTTTGGTTGGTCTTTTTCTCTCGTTGAGTTCACCTTTGATCGGTGTCCTCTAGTGGTTCTTCTTAGTCGGTTCTTTATCTTCAGTTTATCAACATTGATCGGGTTTTCCTAACATTAGCTAAGATAATATCCCATGTGAGAGTCTTTTTTGGTCAGCCTCTTTCTTGTGTATGTGTCTAATGTTGACCAGACATACATATCTTTATCCCTGGAAAGTCCTTTTCAGAGTGGCGGTATTTCGTCAAAAGCCTACCCTTGGTTAGTCTTCTTGTTGTTTTGAGTTCGCCTTTGATACAAGCATTCTATGAGTTTCTCTTTTGATTCAAGAGATCTCTATTTGATATTTGGTTGAGATTAATTTGACAGACTTCTTCCATCTTTGATATCCAATTGAGATTAATTCGACAGATCTCTTCCATCTTTGATATCTGGTTGAGATCAATTTGACAGATTTCTTCCACCTTGGATATCCTATTGAGATTGATTTGAAAGATTTCTTCCATCTTTGATATCAAGTTGAGATCAATTTGAAAGATTTATTCCATCCTTGATATCCGGTTGAGATCAACTTGACATATTTCTTCCATCTTTGATATCTAGTTGAGATCGATTTGACAGATTTCTTCCATCTTTGATATCTGGTTGAGATTGATTTGATAGATTTCTTCCATACTTGATATCCGATTGAGATCAATTTGACAGATTTCTTCCATCTTTGATATCTGGTTGAGATCAATTTAACAGATTTCTTCCATCCTTGATATTCAGATGAGATCAATTTGACAGATTTCTTCCATATTTGACATCTGGTTGAGATTAATTTGACAGATTTCTTCCATCTTTATTATCTGGTTGAGATCGATTTGATAGATTTCTTCCATCTTTGATATCCGATTGAGATCAATTTTACATATTTCTTCCATCTTTGACATCCGGTTGAGATCAATTTGATAGATTTCTTCCATCTTTGATATCCCGTTGAGATCAATTTAACAGATTTGTTCCACCTTTGGTATTCGGTTGAGATAGATTTGATAGACTTCTTCCATCTTTGATATCTGGTAGAGATTAATTTGACCGATTTCTTCTATATTTGATATTTGGTTAAGATCAATTTGACAAATTTCTTCCATCTTTGATATTCGGTTGAGCTTGATTTGACAAATTTCTTCCATCTTTGATATTCGGTTGAGATCAATTTTACTGATTTCTTCCATCTTTGATATCCGGTTGAGATCCAGTTGACAGATTTCTTCCATCTTTGATATCTGGTTTAGATCAACTTGACAGATTTCTTCCACCTTTGATATATGGTTGAGATTGATTTGATAGATTTCTTCCATCTTTGATATCCGGTTGAGATCGATTTGACAAATTTATTCCATCTTTAATATCCGGTTGAGATTGATTTGACAGATTTCTTCCATCTTTGATATTTGGTTGAGATCAATTGACAGATTTCTTCCACCTTTGATGTCCGGTTGAGATCGATTTGACAGATTTCCTTCATCTTTGATATCCAGTTGAGATCGATTTGAAAGATTTCTTCCATCTTTGATATCCGATTGAGATTGATTTGACATATTTTTTCCATATTTGATATCCATTCGAGATCAATTTGACAAGTTTCTTCCACCTTTGATATCCAATTGAGATCAATTTGAAAAATTTCTCCCATCTTTGATATCCGGTTGAGATTGATTTGAGAGATTTCTTCCATCTTTGATATCCGATTGAGATTGATTTGACATATTTTTTCCATCTTTGATATCCGATCAAGATCAATTTAACAGATTTCTTCCATCTTTGATATCCGGTTGAGATCGATTTGATAGATTTATTCCATCCTTGATATTTGGATAAGATCGATTTGATAGATTTCTTCCATCTTTGATATCCGGTTGAGATCAATTTGACAGATTTATTCCATCTTTGATATGTGGTTGAGATCGATTTGACAGATTTCTTCCATCTTTGATATCCGAACGAGATCAATTTGACAGATTTCTTCCATCTTTGATATGCGGTTGAGATCAATTTGATAGATTTCTTCCATCTTTGATATCTGGTTGAGATCTATTTGACATATTTATTCCATCCTTGATATCTGGTCGAGATCAATTTGATAGATTTCTTCCATCTTTGATATCTGGTTGAGATCAATTTGACCGATTTCTTCCATCCTTGATATCCAATTGAGATCGATTTGACAGATTTCTTCCATGCTTGATATCTAGTTGAGATCAATTTGACATATTTCTTCCATATTTGATATCCAATTGAGATCAATTTGATAGATTTCTTCCATCTCTGATATCTGGTTGAGATCGATTTGATAGATTTATTCCATCTTTGATATTCGGTCGAGATCAATTTGACAAATTTCTTCCATCTTTGATATCCAGTTTAGATCGATTTGACAGATTTCTTCCATCCTTGATATCTGGTTGAGATCAATTTGACAAATTTCTTTTATCTTTGATATCCGGTTGAGATCAATTTGACAGATGTCTTTCATCTTTGATATCCGATTGAGATCGATTTGTCATATTTCTTCCATCATTGATATTTGGTCGAGATCAATTTGGAAGATCTCTTCCGTTTCAGATTTCTTTGAACGAGTTCCTATCATTAGGTCTCTTTCGCATCTGGTATCTCTGATAGAGCCTGGAGTAGTTGGTATCTTTCTTAAATACCCGATAATTGTCTCGTATGTCTAATCTTGACCTGACATACATCTTCTGATAAATAAAAAAACAAAAGTTTCATCCTAACCTGACCGGTTTCGTAGTGCAACTTTAATGGTTCTAGAAAGTATTCAATCCTCTTCCACTCTGGTTGTTCGAAAAGCGTATGTCAATCTCACCCCCTGGTTAAAGAAGATTGAATAGGGGTAGTTGTTGTACCCCAAAATTTTCCCTATTCTTTTTTTAATTCTCATTGGCTTGTAATATTGTTAGAATATACATGCATGCATATCATTGGATCCATACACATAGGATCAAGGCATTTCTTACATGTAACAAAGCTCTCATACTTTTCAAAGCATGCCGAGTTGTGAAAGATTTGGGAATTTTCGGTAAATTTAAAGCAGTGCGAATTGGAAATAGTACTTCAATCGGTCTGAGTTTAAAAATTCGTATCTCTGGTTTGGGAATGGTGTTTTGGGTGGATTCTTAAATATTTGAAGTCGTTTGGATGTCCTTTCTAACTCTCGTGTTTGGACCAAAAGTTAGTTCTCGAAGAAAGGTCTCTGAATGTGCAGTTCTCTTGGAAGTTATACATGGAAAAATACAAAGAAAAGTATGTTGAATCGTGGTTTCGTGTGCATTAGAAAATTCATAACTCCCGGCTGGAATGTCATATGCGCACGGTTTTGAATGCCAAAATTTCGTCTCGATGCCATCTTGATGTCGTCTTTGGAAGTAAAAAGATGATTCACTAAGGAAGGACCCAGGAACTTCGAGTTTCCGAAGACATGTTTGTGCTGAACCGAATTTCATTTGTGTTAGTGTTTGATACAGTAAAATTTGCATCTCGTTCGATTTTTATCATATTGAGTTGAGCCCGGAGGTGTTGGTTCATGAATTTCGTATACTACAACTCATCTTCAGATGCTAAAATTAAACGGTGACCCGAAGACTTTTGTTTTTGGTCTTCTTTACGCGTGATGCAATAAAATTATGCACAAAAAGTTATTTTTGTCTAACACAGTGTCAGTAAAAATTAAAAAATTCATAACTTTCTCATTGTTCATCCGATTGAGCCCGTTCTTTCAGCAACGTGTAACAAATTTGATTGTATTCATTTTTCATGTTGAAACTTTTTGAAGATTCTGTACAGATGATGATGTGACACTTTATGGTTGTGTCAGGCTTACGCTTTTAAGTCAAAGCCCAATCCAATTGCACATCCAAGGCCCAATTTTACCATGTATATAATCTCGAAATCTGAAATTTCAAAGAGAGAGGCTCTCATAATTCATTAATTCTCAAAAACACAAGTCTAACAATTCTCTCAATTCTCAAGGATGAAATAAAAGTTGTCTCTACCTTTTAATCAAGAATACAACAACAATTTCATCAAGAATCCAAACGGCAACTCCAAACTTCCTGAATTCACTTGGGGAATCCGGTTTGAAGTTTTTTGTAGCAGATGAAGGCAACTTCATGCTCCGGCTAGGTCAGGGCAATGTGCAAACATGTGATATCGATGAATGATAAAACAATGATATCGAGAATCAAAGTAGGATAGCAAACATGTGTGATGGAAAAACATCGGCTAAAAGAATGTGCGATGGCGAAACATCGGCTAAAAGAATATACGATGGCGAAACGTCGGCTAAAAGATAGAAAGATAGCATAGAAAAGATGGCGAAATTACAATAAACCAGATGATAAAACAAAACCAAGAGGCGCTTAAACAAATAAGATCGGTTTATATTTTTTACCTTGAAGAAGGATTTAAGTTTATTAGAGATATTTTATGATTTTCCAAGAATGAGTTTTAGTTTTAGGATGCAAGAATGCAAAGGAAAAGAAAACAACTAAGTGAGACTATCCTAATCTCTAACCCTAATGTTATCATACAATTATTGACCCTAAGGTTGAGGATGAAAGAGGGAAGTTTCTACCGTATGTTAGCATACATGGATTCCTATCCTAAGGTCTAGCTCGAGGACTAACCCTACACGAACAATACTAAGGGAGCATGGTAAAAAATTCACAGTGACAAAACGCAAGCAGATGGAGAAACATCTGGACAAACAACAGCTTGAGCATCACTCGAATATCAAATACCTCCAATGCACAGGCCTAGTAGTAGAAAGGTAGGTCCCGCCATAGACAAGCAACTAAGCATCAGCCCAAGGGTCAAGCCATAGCTAAGGGGAGCGTATCACCCGAGTCAACAAGCCATAGAAGTATAGGAATGCAAAATGGTCCTTAACCGTGGTATCAATTACCAGGGTAAGAAAGATCTGGGGGAAAAAACATAGTGCATGCATACGCTAAGCATCAGTGTTGGTCAACATGAGCTAAAGAAAGTGTGGGGATCTGACTGCAGGAACCCTTTTCACTTACCTTTAGAGGACTCAAATTCATTCGGATCTTGGGCACATGTTCAGAGCATCTACTTGTAGAAAGTGAGCATAGGAACGACACATACTGGAATGTGCGGGGGTCGATTATGAACCCTTTCTGCTCGCCTTCTTTTGAGGACTTTTCATCTGTAATACAATGTAGGCACAAATATAAACACGTGCGCACAATACCTACTCCGAAGGTAGGATTTTAAACAGTCACAAATAGCACACTGACAAAATTGCCTTAAACAGGTCTTTAAATAAACTAGAGGGACTCCTGACATATATCAGCAACGGAGGTCCCCGTCATATATCTCTATTTCTACTTGACATGGCAAGGAAAGTGGAAAGAACCCTACTTCTCATGATCTCTAGAAAGCAGTGAAGTGCGAAATGAGATAAATGAGAGAAAATACCAAACAGATATTAATCCGTAGCAGAGCGTATTAGAACAAAGAAACCCGACGATCTTCGCGAAAGCTTCACCAATAATCAACCGGACTAATCCTCAGGCGCTCGATATCACAAACTAGACTCTTACCATGAAATCATGGAAATAGAGTAATAACAAAATGAGTATTAACATGGAAATAATAATTTGGAGACTTCAATTAAATTCTAAAGTCCTAAAAATCAGCTCTAAAAGTATTCTATTTTTTGTATCATTTTTATCATCAAAACTATGAAAAAGAAAATTCCATGAGAAAATAAATGAGAAAACTCTAAACAGCCAGGGGTATATATTGGATCCAGATGTGCATGAATCAGAAGTTAAGTGCTAGGCCCATCTGAAAAGTGATCCATAAAGCCCTTTTATTGGTATTAATCAATTTCAGAAAAAACTAACGGGCTCAGAGCCCAACCACCACCTTAGTTTGGGTCTGCATCTTATCTCAACAATTATCCAATTAGGTTCCAAAACTGAATTAGAATTAATTAAATGAAAATTAAGCCCATAAAACCGAAATCAATTAAATGATTATAAAAATAAAAGGGATTAGAGTTCCAAGTCGGAATGGTGGTTTAGCTTCTACCGTGAGACTCTTCGATTGGCATCAACCTTGCAGTAGCAACCTCCTTTGATTGGCCTTAACTATGCAGCAATAGCATCCTTCTTCGATTGGATTCAACTTGCAAGCAGTAGCATCCTTCGATTGGATTCAACCTGCCTTCTTCGATTTACTTCACTTCAGCTTTCTTCGAATGAAGCTTCAACCTTCTTCGATTGACTTCACTTCAGCCTTCTTCGATTGGCTTCAATTCTACAGCAGTAGTGCCCTTCCTCGTTTGGCTTCAACCTGCAGCAGTGCATCCTTCGATTGGCTTCAGCCTACAGCAGTAGTATCTTTAGATTGGCTTCAACCTGCAATAGCAACCATATGGGATTGGCTTCAACCTGCAGGAACATGCAGCCTTCTTTGATTGGCTTCAATTCTGCAGCAGCAGTGCCCTTCTTCGTTTGGCTTCAACCTGAAGTAGCATCCTTCGATTGGCTTCAATCTGTAAGCAGTAACCTTCTTCGAACGAAGCTCCTCAGGCTTTGGATTTCGAAGCTATCATCCTTCTAAGCTTCATAGATTCTGGACTTCGAAGCTTCACAGACTCTAACCTGTAGCACAAGTGAAACTTACGCGTAGAGTCAATGCAAGGGCTCATGCTCAGATCATTCAAACGAACTCAATTATCCATTAGATTTAGTAAAATAAAATGCAATTGAAAGCTAGCAAAACACTCTACATCATGCAACTCACGAACTCAATTCTCAATTAGATTTAGTAAAATCAAATGCAATCGAAAGCTAGCAAAACACTCTACATTATGTAACTCACGAACTCAATTCTCAATTCTTAATTAGATTTAGTAAAATCAAATGCAATCAAAAGCTAGCAAAACAATCTACATCATGCAACTCAAATAATCTCAAATCATTAAGCACATATCAAGAACAAGAATCATGAAAACTCAAAGAAAATCATTTGCACACAAAATTTCAGAAACTCCACCACATGATTCAAGCATCATACAAAGACAAATATATACATCAAACCTATAGTCCGGCCATTAAAACACAATGCATAAGAGCTACATCACTAATTCAAGATGAATCACACAAATCGAAGTCCAATAAAACTTACCTTGATGACAAATCAGGAAACTCGAATTTGTTGCTCTAGATGCAAACCAATGCTTCCACTATGATCCACTCACCTCACTTGATGACAAATCTGGAAACTCGAATTTGTTGCTCCAGATGCAAACCAATGCTTCCACTATGATCCACTCACTTCACTGAAGATGAATCAACAAAAAAAGAAAGAATAATTCAGGAAAAAGAGAGAATTCGAGAACTGGACTTCCTGAGAGGAAATTGAACTTCAGATCTGGAACTCTTGGAAAATACTACTCCCTTTCGACTAAAGGTGTAGGATTGTGGAGAGGAGTTACTTTAAGTTCTTGATGATGATGAAGATTTGTTGAAGTTGTTGACGATTTGCAGGGAGATGAAGATGATGTTGACATTGTTGAGGATTCGGGGAATGAAGATGATGTTGTTGTTGTAGATTCGGGGAATGAAGATGATGTTGATGTTGTTATAGATGCAAGGGGAATGAAGATGATGTTGATGTTGTTGTAGATGCAAGGGGAATGAAGATTCAATCGGAGAATTGATGAATATTTGAAGAGGTTGAAGCAGTTTCTGGGAAAACTTTTGGTTGAAGATTGAAGGATAAAGTAGAGAGAAAGAGAGAGCTCTCTTTTTTTTGTGGTGATTCCTCCAACGGCTCCCGAATGAATGATATTGAAAGAGAAAGTTTGTTATGTAGAAGCAAAATTTTGTTACAGTTGAAGTGATCCTGGCCTTTGAATAAGAAAATCCAGCTGGAAAATGGATGGTGAGGATCGAAAAAATGCTGAAGTTCGTTTGAGAATTTTTTTTTGTTTTCTCTGATTTCATCTAAAATTCAAAAATTGGAAATGAGAGGAAATAAGTGTGAATACTAAGGTGTCCAATTGCATGGAATATATGATATTTTGGAGATAAAGTTTCCAAAATTGGCAAGGCACAAGGGAAGTGAGGTGAGGATGGTGTGTGAGAATGTTTAACCAAATGCGGTAAGAAGTAAGGTGGGAGATGAATGCACACGTGAGACACTCGTGTGTGATGAAATCAATTCACAAAAATGCTTTTTCTGTTGAATCTGGTGCTGATGTGCAGCTGGCTTGGCCATGCCTTGCATCTTGTATGCCATGCCTGATCAGCTGAAGATGCCCACTTTCAGCATTCATAACTTGATCAAACCCTAACCATCTCCAATAATTCTTCTCACAATGGGAATCTAACATGTAATAATTCTAATTAAACACAAAATAAAATCAAAACCTAGGTTGAGTTACAATAAAATGGACTGCACATTTAGTGTGCCACCTGCTCGATGAAATGTATGGGCAAGATGCCTCAGGATGGCCGTGTGGCTTGCGCATGATGCCCAACATTTGACTAACTTACCCAGAACTTCAAAGGCTCATAACTTTTCATTTTGAGTAAGTGTATTTTTGTCCACTATGGAGCCTTATATATCTTTTTTCCCCTCTTCAATTGGCAAAAAGAATCACCAAAATACCCTGAAAAATGAGAAACTTATGCCCTTGTAAAGTTAGGACTAAATCAAGGACACTTAGTGAAATTTTCAATCACCAAGATAACTTCAAATCAAAGTAACCTCTCAAACTTGCAATTCTCATCAAAATCAATCATCAATGATCATCCCACATGAAAATACATGTCAAATTCTTCATGTTGACCAAAAGTTCATTTGGTCAACTTTGACTTTGTTGACTTTTGAGTAAAATGACTATTTCGCCCCTATGATTCAATTGGACCACTTTTCTTCAAGATTGGACCTCAATACTTTAATAAAGTATGCTTAATAACATATGGTGAATCATGGAAACTAACTTGGGTTCAAAATTCAGAGAAATCCTGATTAAATCCAAAACCCTAATTTTGCACCCTGTATTAGGAAATAGCTGACCAAGCTCCAAACCTCTAATTCAACTGGGCATCAAGATAGGCTTCTTGAACAAAATTGATTCCAATGATGATAAAAGAATGATGCTTAAATACTTGTCTCCTTTAGACCCCAATAACTCCAACTTGGGCAATACCCTAATTTTGACTGATGAATTCAAAGGATGTGATTCTCCCTTTGGGCTTGAAGGATCCAGAGCTTTTGGATAATAAGGCCCTTCTTGAGCAACTTGTCAATACAATTAATCTTCCAAATCTTGGGGGGAGACCTAATAATCAAGATACCTTGATCCCTACACCATGTATGAATGGAATGCAATATGATGTTTATGATGAAACATAAGCCTAAATCAAGAGGGTAAATTTTGGAGTGCAACAACGGTAATCGGTTACCCTACTTACAGTAGCATTTCCCAGATTTTTTGGCTTGGGTAACCAATTACCCAGTTATGGTAACTAGTTACCTCAAGTCAGTAGCTATTTTGCCAAATTTTTGAGTTAGGGTAACCGGTTACCCAAATTCTGTTAACCGGGTTCCCAGGCTAAAAATCAACAACTTCCTTTTTTTTTCATTTATCATTGTGTTTTCTCTTTTGGATTAGTTTTTCCTTGTTATTTTTGACATGTGTGTTGATTTTGCAAGGACTCACACTAAAGGTTTCTCATGATGATATTAATTTGTGTTCCACTTTATTTGAGGAACATGAATTCGATATCCTATTTGGTCCTTGTTTCGCTTTATTTGCGAGATATAGATGCATTTCAGACGAGCTTATGCGTTAATCCTCTTGACTTATGGAATACACATATTTGTTGTGTTTTTGTCTGGATTGTTTTTTATGAAGGACGACTTTTGTGATGGTGTTCGATGCACATCATTTTTGTGATTTATTTTCACACCGTTTGCTTCGAGGCTTATGTTGGACATCCAATTTCTGACTTGCTTTGTTTGATGATGCTAGCTTACTCGAAGTTCTTCGGGTTTCTCATTTTTTCTTACTTGATACAGATTATTATCCTTTTATTATTACAATGCCTCCTTTTTGTTTCTTTCACTCTTTACAATTTTCTTGATAGTTCTGGGAGCCCCCATAGTGGCACAGTCGCTGTTTAAAGACCCGTAGCAGGAATTATGCACTTTATTTGCTCTATGTGTTATGCTAGTGTTTGCTTCCTTGGTTGTTAATTAATGAGTCACTCAATTTAGAGATTGAGATCACGACTTCGCTCTCAGTGCATGCTCCCTATAGGATTGATCGTTTTCCTTAGTTTGTTATTGATCGAGGAGTCACTCAATTTAGAAATTGAGATCACGACTTCGCTCTCAGTGCATGCTCCCTATAGGATTTTATCGCTTTACTTTATTTCTTGTTGATCGATGAGTCACTCAATTTAGAAATTGAGATCACGACTTCTCTCTCATTGCATGTTCCTCTTAGGATAGTTTTGTTATTCTTTCTTTGGCATGTTAGCCTAGATATAATTTCTCTAGGTGTGCTATCCTGAGCCTTTTGATTGTTGATTTGTTTTCCTACCTTGATCCTCAATATCTTGGTTAGGCATTTGACTTGGGTTAGCGTGTGCTACTAATGACACATCTTGTGTGATCTCTTGAGGTGGTTCTCTTGAGCCTATTGACTTACTTACTTGATTTCATCTTTGTGTTCATGTTTTGAGATGATTTACCCTCGGTATGTTCCCTTAGGAGCTCCTGATTCATCTATAGATGATGATTTGAGATAGACATAATTTTAGGTGATAGACCCTTGCTATGCTCCTTTATGAATTCTTTATTCATCTATATATGATGATTTAAGATAGACATTAGGATTGTTATCCATGCATGTCGACATAGGGTAGAGATTTCCCTTCAAAACTCAACTTTAGGGCCAATCATTGTATGATAACATTAGGGATTAGATTTAGGTAGTTTCCCTTTGATGTTTTCTTTTCTTTTGCATCCTTTTCATCTAAAATAAAAACCTTCTTTTTTCTCGGCAAATGCGTAAAACATCTAAAACTTTCAAATAATTTTTTAAGGTAAAAAAATACCAACCAATTCTTTCTTTTTGCCATTCAGCTTTTCTCTTCTAAAAGCATGTTAGCTCCTTTCCGCTACAGTTCGTAAGTCTCTAAAGGTCGAGCGGAAGTAGAATGATTGAGTTTAAAATTGTTCAAATAAAAAAACACAAACCCATCAAAACAAGTAAGCCGAACTACGACTGCTTTGATTCCTTAAAAGGGATACATATGCATTGGGATAGGGATCGAATGAGCACAACTTTATTTTTCCTACATTATTTTCTCTTTTCTTTTGGATGCATTCCTTCTTTGTATTTTTCCTTTATCTTTTAAGCTTAGATTAGAAACACACCCATTAGATAAGAATAACAAGAGTGGATACCATAGAGTACTACGGGCGTGTGGGGTGCTAATACTTTCCCCTCATAACAGACTCCCTTACATGATCTCTCGGTTGTTTGGTCGTGATTTCACCCTTCTCATGTTTACTCGATGTTTTCCTTTCCCTTCCTATGGGATAAAAAACGTTCGATGGCGACTTCATTGATTTCATTATCAGTTGTTTCAAGGATGTATCAAATTGAAAATACAATTAAAAGTCTAAATAAACAAACAATACAACCCAATCGAATAATTAAATAACTAATTAAAATTGAATTAATCAATTTAATAAAATTAATTAATAAAATAATTAATAAAATAATTAATAACACTAAATAATGTTTTCAAATTAATTACTTATTTAACAAAAAAATTGTTTGGTATTCTTTTATTTTGATAAGGCAACTAAAAAAACAAAATAATATAACAATTATATGTAAAAAAGGAAAGAGGTTGGTCTAAATAGAAGCAATTATGGGGGGGGGGGGTGAAAAGGGATTTGTCCAGGCCTAATGACAAAGGCCCAGAGGCTGGTTGGATGCCCATATGATCCTATATGGAGCACTCCAGGGGTGCAGCGTGGATGCTCTCTTCTGGTGCGTTTGATCTGATCTGAAGAGATCTGATGGTGGAGACACAAGGGTGCACAGTGAGCCACTGAGAGTTACCTGAATAGAACTAGAAAACCGCCATAAGGGCGGTGACACTTGTCACCACCAGATTAGTGATGTAATCCTAAATTAATTAACAAAAACTTAACAACTAAAACAAAATTAATCAAATGAGATCAATATTTCTCTCTCTTATACTCTCAATTCTCTCTCCTCTCTCTAAGTGAAGCTCGCTGGAGAAGAAGGGGCCACCATGCTAGAAATTTCCTTGCGGCGGCGAATGTGGCGGAGACGTTGCGATTTGCTCATATCTCACTTTTTTTACATCTTTGTTTTCGTCTTTATCTTCTGATTACTAATCCATGATTTGATTTTGCAGAAAATGGAAGATATCGCCTAGATTTGAGAGGTAAATCTGAAACTCTAGTTTTACAAATTGCCGAGAAACTATTGAATCGAAGAGAAGATGAAAGATTTGGGCTCTATGACACTTAAATAGACCTTTCCGAGGTGTGATTTAAGGTTGATGGAGGAAGACGACGACATTAATGATGTCTCTCTCTCATTCTTTGAATTTTCCGGTGAGATTCTTCTAATATGTGTTCCAAAATCTTCTCCTCTTCTTCTCTTTTCAAATTTCTGAAGGGTTTGATTTAGGGAAGATGATGAGAAAATTAGGGTTTAGCTTGATAGCTTGCTGCTGTTGTTTCTATGATTTTTGAAAAGTGGACCCCCTTGCTTTCAGTGCAATGATGTTTATATATCATGAGATTTAGGGGTTTGTTATTCTTGCACAACTTTTGGTTTTTATGAATAGTGGAAATCCCCCTTGAAACTTGTGCAATTGAATGGTTTTATAATGATACCATTTAGGGTTTCTGTGTTGATCTCTGGCTTGAGATAGCAGGCTACTGAGAATTTCGTTTTGGGCTTCTTGGAATCTTTTAAATATGATGATTTTTATGATATCTGAACTTTACATTGGGCTTGACTGTCATTCTGTACTTGCTTCTTTGAACATCCTTTTGTGAACAAAAAAAAACAATATCCTTTTATTTGTGATTTACAGTTGGAATTGTGGGCCAATGATTGAAAGTTGAGATTCTAATTATGTGTGAAACAAATGAGGCCTTGGTTGCTTGAATGTGATCGAAAAGCCACCCTTAAATTATGATTCCTTCCCACACCCTAATGATGAGATTCTAAATAGAAACACTTTGGAAATTTTGTTTATGCTCAAGTTTGATCATTTTCTAACCAATTCCTCTTTTTTTGTTTCAAGTGAGTTGATGGAGATGGCAAGGAAAAGGCAAAGGCAAGAGGAATCCATGGATAGGCTTGAAGAATCTTGGAGGTAAATTCTAAGAAGGAGAAGATTTTAATCACATAAAAGCTCATAGGATTGATTAGAACGAGTTTAGAAGCTTCCTTTACTTGTCTTGTAAGAATTATAAATTGTCTTGTAATTTGGAGTAATTTAGGGACGAAACAATTAACCTTTCAAATTGTATCATTATGCCTCTCCTGTAATACAAATTTTTTTTTTGCCAAAATTCTTATAAAGAAAGTTGAATCTTGAATGAATCTTGCTGTGTTGAATGGTTTTTGAAATGAACTTGAATGAACCTTGAATTGATGCTTGAATAAATTTTGGTTTACATAAGAAATTAATCATGAATGGATGAGGATGAATTGATTTTCAAATGATGAATGAAATTGTGAAGTTGGAAATTTTGATGAATTGGTATGCTTGAATATATCTTGGATTTGCATGCCTTGTCACTTAAACCTCAAGAAACCCCAAAATTGCTTCCTTTCCAACCTTGGAAACTTTGACGAATGAACTTAATAAAATGATTCTTCAATTCTTCAAATTTCAAACCATCTTGTATCCAATAGCAACAAATAATCAAGAATGAACAAACTTTGATCATAATGAAACCCTTGTAACGATGAAGACAAACTTAGATAAATCAATAGCCTTGACATAAATTCAATGAACCTTAGATGATAAACAAACACAAGATAAAAACCATAATCTCTTGATGATCCTTAGTTGATGAATGAAAATGTACTGAGACAAAACTCAAAATGATAATGCTCAAGGAATTTCTTCAAGAGAGACGTCACACACCTCGGTAATATAAAACCCATGCACAAGAGCCAATGGATAAGAGAAAATGTAATTCACTGCCAAACCTTTGTCATTTTCAATTCTCTAATAAAACACATAATCAAACTGAGACAACATGAAGGCTGAGAAACCTTAGTAGCTTAAACCAATAGAAAAATTAGGATATGAGATCCATCTTGGACTGGTTGCCAATACATCCAAATTCCAAAGCTTGAATAAAACCAAGAAGATAAGAATACCTTGATCTTACCATAAAAATATATGAGTATGTATGATGAAACATAAGCCATATAAAGTAAATGAAGAGGGAAATTTTTGGGGTGCAACAACTGCCCCTATTCAATCATCTTAAACCTGATAAGTGAGAAAGAGCGGCATCTTTCAAACGTTCAAGGCGGAAGAGGATTAAATACTCAAAGAACCCTAAAATTTGCGCTCTGAACAAAACAGAAGTGCATAAACACTAGTAACTGTATTTTGTAAGGATGACACCAACAAACTGGACTAAAGAGGAGAAGATTAGTGAATACTAAGTTATACCAAAGAGTGTCAGATAAAACTGGACTCAAAGAATATACCAAGTAGAAATTGGATTTGAACGACATGCCAAGAAGAGATTGGACTTGAAAAGTAAGCCAAGTAGAGATTGGAATTACACTAAGAGAACTAGTGGATGCTAGACTCTAGAAGGATGCGACAGGTAAAATTGGAGCACAAATTGTGAAAATGAGTTAAAACTAAATTAAACAGGCTAGGCAAAACTAGACTTTAGAAGAATGTGCAAGAATAAAACTAAAACACCAATTGAAATAATGCGATAAAACTCAACCCAAGAAGGCTAGGTATTCTTAGATTCTAAAAGAATGTGCCAAGAAAAAACTAGAACACGACTCAAAATAGTGAGATAAAGCTCAACCCAAGAAAAACTAGATAATTCTATATTCTGAAGAATGTTCCAGGACAAAACTGAAACACTAATTGAAATAATGAGATAAAACTTAACCCAAGAGGACTAGATCAAACCAGACCCTGAATAGTGTGTCAGGATAAAACTGAAACACAAATCATGATAACGAGATAAAACTTAACCCAAGAAGACTAGATAAAACTAAGCTTCAAAAGGATATGTCAGGACGAAACTAGAATGTAAATCACGATATTGAGACGAAACTTAACCCAAGAAAACTAGGTAATACTACGTTTTAAAAGAATGTGCCCGGACGAAACTGGAACACAAATCACAATAGTGAGACAAAACTACACCCAAGAAGACTAGACGAGACTATATTCTAGAAAAATGCGCCAGGACAAAACTGGAAAACCAATTGAAATAATGAGATAAAACTCAACTGAAGAAAACTAGACGATATTAGATTCTAGAAAAATGCGCCTGAACGAAACTGGACTGCAAATCATAATACTGAGATGAAACTCAACCCAAGAAAACTAGATGAGACTATATTCTAAATATACGAATAGATATCATATCCATGAGGGTATACCAAAAATAAACTGGTCTCGATCAACAAAGGACAAACAAAACTGAACTTATACCATCTCCACGTTAATGAAACGCTGGTGGGATCGAGTAGAGGTTATCAAGGTAAAACTCGGCCTCCGGGAGTACTTATAAAGATTGCGCCAGATAGAAACTTGTGTGCAAATAAGGTAACAAGGTGAAACTCGACCTAAGAGGAACTAGACGAAACTAGGCTATGAAAAAGTACTCAATTGAACAACAATATAAATTGGGTCCTATAGCAAGGTGACAGAAAGTGCATGTATTTCACAAAACACCTACTGGTCTGAAACAATGGTAGATATTAGACGAAGCTAAACAAGCCCAACTAATAAAAGAGACAAATAACGAGTAGAAACTCGACTCAAGAAGACTAGGCGAAACTGGTCCAAAGATGAGACTTAAAATGAGTAGCAAACTCGACTCAAGAAGATTAGACGAAACCAATCCAAAGATGAGAGTACCGGGACAAAAGTGGATTGCACACACAAGTAATGAGACAAAACTCGACCTAAGAGTAACTAGATGAAAATAGGCTAAAAATGAATATTAGGGCAAGACTGGTATTTAGAAGGTATATCAATAGACATTGAAATGAACCAACAAGGTAGTAAATACTAAACCCGAGAAAACTGAGCTAGGTAGAAACTGGACTACAATCAAAGATAGTGAGTAGACACTCAACCAATTAATGGTAACATCCAAAAGGGATACTTGTATGGGGTGAAAAGCGAGATACTGAGGATAGAGACCTCGCTGGGGATATCATCTGAAGTTTAGAAAATCCACTGGGGAAAACACAAATAATAATGGCTTATGTTTCAATGCATGTTTGAATTACTATTTTTCAATGGAGTAATGTTCCCAAAAGAGAATAGAAACAATACACTTTGAGGATGCAATGCGATGATGCATGACTACATGTTTCATCGGGGAATGTCCAATCGAGAAGCCAACAACCAATAGGCCAAAAACTGATAGGACTTGCAAAAATAAATTTCAAAAATCTGCAAGAGAAGAGAAATGTAAGAAATCGCTGGAGAGAAACCCTTGAAGAGTTAAAACTCTATGGGGAGTAACAAATTAAGTAACTGATAGAAACGGGCTACAATCACTAAGAGAAGTTTAAAAAATTAATTACACACTCTGCTGGAGAAAATCATATTGAAACTGTAAATTCTGATAATAAATCCCAAATGAAGACTGGGCACCGCTGGAGAAAATCAGGGCGAACGATAATTTTTGAAAGAGAACACCAAATAGAAATAGGATGTTGCTAGAAAAGATCAGAGTATCCGTAAATTCTGAAGGGGAAAAACAAATAGAGATTGGACTTTGATGGAGAAGATCAGAGTATCCATAACTTCTAAAGGGGAACGCTAAATAGAGATTGGACTTTTCTGGAGAAGATTAGGGCAAAACTGTAACTTCTTAGGAAACACACCAAGGTAAATTGGGTGCTACTGGGAAATGAACCAACAAAATGGAGCCTGCAGGGAATTATAATTCACCTCTAACTGCTTGAGAAATAAATTGTCAACCTCTCCTCTGGGGACAACAAAAACTTCCACTAGGGAAAAGGAATAATCCTTGAATAAGAACTTCCGACGAATCGACTTAACTGGGGAGTGAACATTCTCGGGTAATTGATTTCCAAAAAGCAGCCTCATAATGGAGATGGATGAAATAATTCTTGAATAATAAATCTTGATAAAGAAACTTCATTGGGGAATACGAGAAATCTCAAAGGCAATTGTGCAAAGGAATAAGAAAATTCTCAACCTGAACTCTTAGCTGGGGAATAAGACATATCTGCTTCAGGGAATAATCATTCTCCCATGAACACAATGGTAACATGTATCTATTGAGGAGGTATATCCTTCAACAAGAAATCTCCTCAATCACAAGGATTCTTCACTGGGCGATATTGGGGAGAAGAGAACTTCAACAAGTGTTGGGGAATCATCCAAGAATCTCCATATCAATCAAACTTTTAGCTATAACCCTTTGCTTGGGGAAGGCTCATTGGGGAGAAGTAGAAACTTCAATGCTGCTGGGGAAATGACCCAAACTGGAGATACCATAATAATTCTTGAAAGAATGCTATTCTGGTATTGCAAAACCACACATAATTGAGTGAACGAAAGTTCTTCCCAATAAAGTACGCCAAACTTGCCCCAAGTATAGTATGAAGGAATTTAACTTCGAGAAGGTCTTTGTAGAAACATGGAATGAACTGATTAAAGATGAAATGTCCCTGCATAATGCCTTGCCCCAATCTGTAGGGTTGTTGAATAACTTGGCTTGAAAGGACTTCTTGGGATATGTACCTTCAATATAACCCGCCCCAGTGTTACACGATTTTGACTAAACATAATTAGAAGTGGCCTCAATGAAACTTGGGTAACGGGCCCTGATCACTCAACACTTTGAGAGATTGGTCGAATCTCGACACAACTGCCCCAAATTAGCGAAATATTTACTCGACAGAGTATTCACATAATTCTTGCTAAATGGAGTACTACCATTGAGATACATGCACCCTGCTCAATGGAGTCTTGGAAATCTATTTCCTCACCTCATGCCCATGGAAGAGTGAGAAGTTCATGAAGTCTTGGATGATAACATACCCTTAGAGTGGTTGACTTTCATCCTGAAAGTAGGCTAGTACACAATTGTACTTGTCAACTTGAACTGCTTTACGCTCAAAGAGATGTTTGACTGAATTTGCAAACTTCATTCCCTTAGGATACCCAAACAGTAAAGCATCACTTTGTTCATACTCATCAGAGTATCTGGGAAACAAACCCCTTAGGGTACTCAGACTTGTAAGGCACCAAACTGCTCATTTTTAACAGAGTATCTGGGAAACATGCCCCTAGATATCATCCATTCTTTGAAAAGATTAGCTTTTGATTTAACAAAGTATTCAAGCCTCTCTTCTTTGACAAGATTAAGCTCTTCAATGATGCTTATTGTGCAAGCTCACTTGATGTTTAAGTACTTTCTCATATGCAAAAGATTTTTTATTATGAGATTAATAACTCTAATGCAAACCCTATGCTTATCTTGAAGTGGGAAAACTTTTACTTGAAAAGATGTTGAAACACTGAAAAAAGAAAATTTTGGATAAAAGATAGTAAAGAGATGAAGCGACTCTAACTCAAAAGGTTTTAGAAAGCCTCCTAGGAGTCAGATCATCGTACTCTCGTTACAGTATTGCTTTGAATTATCCCATGCTTCAATTAGGACTTTTCAGGGCTGTAACATGGCCTGGTTCACGGCTTTAGAAGAAAAAAAGATTTAAGGCTAAAAAATATTTGGTGCCCACCCATTCTCCCCGATGTTCTCCAGTCCTACGTTCAGTTAAACCAAAATGAGCACTCATCCCCCAAGAGGATTTAGTTGATTGTTGAGGAACCACTTAGGTTTCTTGGACATGGCAGTCACCCACATATTTCTTTCTTGGTGTTTGATCACACGGCTTTGTTCTTTATTGAGGACTTTCATGTCGTAATCCTTTTTCGCCTTTCAGGCTTTCCATTTCTTCCTTGCTTTCCATAACTTTTTCCTGGACAATTCCTCTTTGATTTCTGATTTCCAAGTCCAGCGCGATGCCCTAACTTTTGCCTAAGCGACTTGTTTTTCAAGTTTCAACTTAGCGGGGCTTTTGATCTCTTTCTATTTTCATCATTTCCTTTTCTTTCCTTTTGAACATGTCGCATGACTTTGAGTCATTTTTTACTTTGTTGGAGGAATTGTGACTGCCTAAGTCCTTGGTAGATGAGGGATAACCATTATTGTATCATCATCTTTGACCTCCTGACGTGCGATAGACACGCATTTTTGTATCTTTGGATATGCAGTCTTGATGAGTTATGAACGCTCAATCAAATTAACTGAACACTACCCTGCCCCAGGTTTAAAAAATAAGGTTTTTTTAAATATAAAATAAACTTCTTCTTTGAAGGCTCAGAGGGGTTAAAGAGGGTCTATCTCCGTTATATCTCGGGTGTTTGGGGATTTGAAATAATTCATGTACATCGTCTGCAATATTTTTACTCGAAAGCAAACTATCTGAGATTCTTGGTATATTTCTTATCATCCTCCCTCTAGAGGTTTTACTTTATCAAACAAGAGTTGAATATTGAAATCAAAAGAAAAAAACATTTAAGATAAATTGCGAATGGATTAATTCAAGACAATCATATTCAATGCATTATGATTAGTATTCAAAGATAAGCAAGTTTTGCATATAAAAAAGTACTTAACCAAACAAAGAAAGAATACAAATTAGAAAGCAGATGAAACTAGAAATTGTCATGTTGAGGAGGAAAGACTCCGTACGGACTTATTTCTTCACAAGACTTTTAGCAGAATTGATGCTCATTCAAGCACATGATTCCCATGCTGATCTATTATGAACACAACAATCTTTGCACTAATCCAATCCAAAACCTTGTTTTTGGAGGACAAACCATCTTCAACCGAATGGCCAGGTTCCCTAGGATGATATTCACAGAAGACTCCTTCCAAATAAATGATGGAAGTTGTACTAAGCGACATTGCATCAACTAAACCACCAAGTGTCGTTTACTTCACTGAATAGATAATCAGATACTTCATTTGAGGACTTATTTAACCTCATCTTCTATCACACAGAAGTGAAACTTAGTTGAGAGAAAGATTCTGGAATGACTTGCCAAACGAAATGGGTCTTTGGAAAAAATACCAGAAAATGCTGGAATTTATACTTCAACCCTTGTGGTCCTCAATATCAAGACCAAATGCCCCATAATGAAACTCACACTTAGAATTCTCATTATAGTCAAGTGGAAGCTCTGTAGGAGGAAAACCTACAAAATATGCAGCTCAATCAACTGATGTTCAAGTAGTCGAGGGAGTAACTGGGTATATCACATCAGAATAAAATTCGAATGCTTCTCAGGCTGCTTCTGTTTCTGCTAAAAAGCTTTTCCTTATGGTTTCACTTGGGGGATAGGCACCGACTGCTGACGAGAAGATCCGAGAAAACAAGGTTGTGGAGAGTTCCCCTGATTGA
This sequence comes from Vicia faba, assembly GCA_948472305.1. Lineage (NCBI taxonomy): Eukaryota > Viridiplantae > Streptophyta > Magnoliopsida > Fabales > Fabaceae > Vicia > Vicia faba. The sequence continues at coordinate 628,283,638 of OX451735.1, read as the reverse complement.
ATGGTCAGGTTCCCTAGGTATAGTGTAACGACTTTGTCTACCAAATGATCTACAAGTAGATCCTCAACAATTGTAACTTAGATGGTATCCAAAGAAGTCTAATTGTTCAGCTCCTGACCATGAACTCTCTGGCAGATCCAAATATCAATATTGTAGACACAGTCTTCATCATCAACAATTGCATTGGTACATTCATTATGGGTAAAACCATATCTGGAGAATCTTACTGGAGTAAACAAATTTGAAGCTTTGGAAGCTGCACTCTGCTTCCCAGGGTTGAAGCCCAAGCCAAACTTGTTAAACTTTGGAATGACATCCAAAACCTGACCCTAACCTTCAGGGTGACCAGCCTCAACTAGTGCTTGAGCATCTTTAAATAAAGTCAAAGAAGTATCAGGTTTTTTCTGCTTAGTTGGAGGGATATTAACTGTCTGTACTATCTCGAAATCTTGGAAAGGAGTTTCATAAACTTCTCCTTCAACCTCCACATAACAGAATGAAGTCAAATGGCTTACAATGTATTCTTCCTCACCATAAACAATGATAGTCTTTCCCTCTAAAGGATAATTGAGCTCCTGATGAAGGGTAGAAGTAAATTCCCATGCTTTATGAGTCCATGGACACCCCTAACAAGCAACAATTTGCTGGAATTATGTCCATTACATAAATTGTAGTAGTAAAAATACGAGGGCCCACTCTGATAGGTAAGTCCACTTCACCAAACACCGATCACCTGGATCCATTAAAAGCTCCTCCAAATCACTAATACATGATTCAATACCGGAGTGATCAATATTTATTAGTGAATACTTTGGCAATATATTCAGCGAGGATCTTGTATCCACCAACACATGCGACAAATTCTTTCCCTTGCACTCCATAGAGATGTGCAATGTCTTATTATGGTTGCGACCCTCAGGAGGGAGATCAAAGTCACCAAAACCCAAAGCATTTTAGGAAGATAGATTGGCACAAAATGTCCATCCATTATCTCTTGCGGTAGAAAAGCATTTTTCAATAGCTTCATCAGAGCATCCCGGTGAGCTTCAGATTATATCAATAGAGATAAAATAGACATCTTATAGGGCGTCCGGTGCAACTTCTCTATAATGTTGTAATCACTCTTTCTTATAATTCTCATTAACTCTTCGACCTCGTCATCGAGAGCTGAAGAAGTTCCAGGCGCAATAATTGGTTTAGGCTTACTAGCATGCACAAGTTTCTGATTACCAATTAGCACTTGTTTTCCCTTGGTCCTTGTCATGGCATCAACAAATTGTTGTTCAGTATATGTGAGTAGTCATCGTTGAACACCTCTGCTAAGAAAAAGAAGATCCACAAGATAAGAAGACCGGTCAAAAAACCTGTAATGCATGATTATGCATGTTATGTTTTTCTAATTTTCCAGATATCCAAGAGTTTTGTTAACCATCAAGAAAGACCAAACAAGATAATAGAGATAAACAATAGTCAAGACGAGGTATCAAAGCAAACACTATTTTCATTCATAACAAAACTGCAAATCTAATGAATTCATACACACGAGCCAATATTACATCATAAGAGATCAAAAATCAACTGAGTTTACACCCACAATAGCAAAATGCAGCATCAAGATCCCATCCAACAATTCTGGTGGAAATCATGCGACAATCAAGAACGTAAAGACAAAATCTACTTCGTGGAATCTGTTTATGGAAAGATTCTTCTCGGGGGTAAGACAATAGCAGAATTTCAACTCTCTCCATTACCCATCTGGTATAAGGAATCTTAGCACTAGCATCCTTCCTACCAAGGAGAGCTTCATCTTTTCTATAAATCTCATCCCAAGCTAGTTGTGATTTCTTCAACAATCTAGGGTTTTCCACCTTATCAAAGAAAACATAACCTTTTACATCCTTGTCGAAAGGTTCACCATCCATTGCGTACCCTAAATGACAAAGTACGAGCTTAGGATTTTAGTTGATACAACCCCTTATTTCTATGAGAGAGGCGTTATAAAACTCCCTGCAACTCGTAATGATCTCATATATATTCATCTTAGGGTTATGCCACTTTTATCATGATGAGTGAGACTCATGATTCTTTGAGAAAATGAGTAAATTTCTCGAACGTCTATCAACAATCCTCTTATGGAGACATGAACCACTTATTCAGTAATAGAAAACAACAAATAATTGTTACTTTCATTCCATTCTTGAAGTTAATGGAGTGGTAAGTATCAGCAAGAAGAGTCGGCATGGGGTTTTTATCCGTGAAGAGATAAACAGCAGTGCAATCTAGAAAGTTTGTGACATTTTGGGAACATAATGTTGTACCCCAAAATTTTCCCTCCTTTTTGTTCAATACATTCTCCTAGGCTTTCCAAATTCTCAAGGTTGCTCAAGAATTTATCAAGACAAATTCTCCTCCTAAGTAATGGACTTACAACTAGGGTTTCACTTTTCTCAAGGAATTTTGGGTTTCTAAGGACTCAAGTGGTTTCCATGGTTCCTTATATGTCTCTAATAATTCTCATACTAAGTTTCATGCCTTGCATCACACGTTTGCTCAGTCAATGGCTCAGATGACTGAAAATCAACTGTATTGGATAAAAAGTCAATTGTGGTTAACAAACAGTCAAACTTCAAGTTTTTTGGTCAACATCAAGATTTTGAAGTCATATTCATCATTTGATCAAGGGTTGATCATGATTCATCAAGGAAAACTCTTAAATCATCAAAAGTCAAAAGTTACCAAATTAGGGTTTTCCTAAGGAGAAGTCAACTGAACTTTGACTAAGCATAACATTCACATGCTTCATCAGATTTTCCTCAACCAAAGCTCATTGTGAAGGAAATTCAATTCTCTACAACTTTGCCTCTAATCTCAAGTCCAAAAAATGCTTCATTTGAGAGATATGGGCTAATACATTATAGGTCATTTCAAAAATCAACAAAAGACACTTTTTGTCAAGGCACTTACATCAAAATAAATTATTCAAATGAAAATATGGTCAACATAAAGATTTTAGAGGACATATTGAGCTTTCCAAAAAGTTAAAGATCACCTTCAAATGATAAAATTTGAGAGAGTTATGACTAGTGCAAGTTTGGAAATTTTGAGCAAATGTATGAAACCCAAATTGAGCAAACTTGAAAATTTGGGCTATTGTTTCAAAGTCCCAATGAGTTCTACACTTCATATGAACCTCACATCTTACTCATGTATCCCCTTGGTTTTTTATTTATTTATCTTTTATTTTTATTTATTTAAAATTCAAAATAAATTAAATAAAATATCAACTAATTGGATTTAGGCGCATGGCTTTGGTTTTGGACCAAATTTGAAACCCAAAGAGCCCATGTACAACTAGCAAGATCGTGAGAGACATGAAGATATAGTTTGGACTAAAAAATAAACTTTTCATACAAGATTGAAAGCAAATATTTTCACCATAATGCACAAAGATATTTTCCATAATTGTTGACCTAATATGTTCTTATATATGTATTCAACAATATCAGATAAAAAAGGACACGCATGCAAGCCTCCTTGAAGAACCCTTAAAACTCAAAAAATTTCCAAAAATAGGGCACAATGAAACCCTCCTGTCTAGCAAGCTTCAATCGATTTTAAGCACTCTATCAGCTCCCTGAGACCTCCAGGAGTCGTTCCCAATCGTCCTTGAAGGTCGTAGATCCCCAGATCGCCGCAACCCAGCATCGTCGATTGATGGAACTTCCTTGAATCCACACTTATATTTCATGCATATATTATTTTTTATAATGATGTTCAAACTTGGTTAGACTCATCGTTTTCAAGTTTTCACGCAGGAATAGAGATCTACCATCGTTAGGGCACCGAGTTTATGGATCTTCGAAACCCTGGCTAAAAGCCATTTCAATCGAAACTATCACCATTAGATTTGTGAGGCCTCAATTAGTATATATGGATACTCTTCTTTCTCACTTTTCCATGACTTTGTAGGTTTACAAAATTCCCTCGTAAGAGAAGATGAAGTTCACGATTTAAGGTTGGCTGGAGGTTGAAGACGATGACATATCTGCCTTCAACCAATGACATTTAGCCACGTCATTTTTTTTGAAATAGATTTGGTATTTCGCTTTACCATGCACGCTTTTCATGATCCCTTGGATCTGATTACTTAAGTGAGCCAGACTCCATCTAACACACCACATTTAAAGTCTCTTTTTACTTTATAAATATTGATCTTGTGTAATTTTCAAAAGGGTCCATATCAAGCACAACACGCCAGGTCCTTTGGGTCTGTTTACTAATGTTTTTTGACTATGATCAGATGGTTCATATTATTTTGACATTATTTTTATTTTTTGATTTTTTTTTGATTTAATTGTTCTTAACTTCAAAAATTCATAAAAAAATAATTCATTTCAACTTCTAAAATTCTGAACAAATTCTCAAAAATACTTTTAATTTTTCTCTTTCTGATTTTTATTTTTTCACAAATTTATTTTATGATTTGATATTTTTCATAATTTTTTCAATTTATTTGACTTCTTTTAATTGATCAAAAATACTTTTCTTGGTTTTAAAATTCTGGAAAAATTATGGAAGGATCCAATGACCTCTTGACAAATATTGATGACCTCATTTTATTTTCATTTCTGATTTTAATATTTTTCACAATTTTTTGGTTTATTTTTCATATTTCTTTAAATTTTAAAAATAGTTTCCGACTTTAAAAAATTCCAAAAAAAATTTTCAACACTTATTAATTCATGTTTAACTTCTGACTATTTTTTGGGATTTTTATTTGGTGTTTTAATATACTTTATGTATTTTATCAATTATTTCCCTTTTATTAACCATTTAAATATTGTTTTATTAAAAACTATTTTATTATTTGTTTGGTCCCGACTTGAGTGTTATTTTGGGACAAATTCCTCAACCTCATTGGATCTTGGGTGTTGATAGGTTGAAAAACCAAATCCACCAAAATGGATGAATGATGTTGACGATTTTTGAAACCCTAATTCCATCTGATACACCCCCTCTTCATCTTATCCCTTTCTTACTTTTGCTACATATTGTTGGAAAATAATCTACATATCATTTCTCTAACATGTGGTACATAAATTGCTATTGATCAGCCTCAAAATAGGTGTTACTTCTACATAAGTCCACTTACATTTACTTAACATTGCACTAAATTGGTCCCAATTAAAAAAATGACCACTTGTGGCCCAAACCTATGGTTGCAAGCCCAAGTATGTCAATTTGAAACCTTTGATCCAATAACCTTGAGGTTCATTGTTAGGAGGCTTTGATCTTATCAATCCTCTAATGAACCTTCATGAACTTTAGTCTTTGTGAATCATTTAAACATCGTTGATCATATGTGGTTTCCTTGAGCATTTGAAATGAATGATATACTTGTCAAAAAGCAAATGAGACTTGTTGATGAGAAGCTTTAATTTTATCAATATTCTAATAAGTATTCAAAATGCAACTTTCAAGATGGTCATTCAACTAACCTTTAACTTCTAATTCACTAACAATTGACTTTACTTTGAGCTTTTACTTTATGCCCTTTTATTTCATACCTTTACTTTTATGTACCATTTACTTTAGCATTTACATTCCATGCTATTTTTATCTTTGCTCACTTGAGCATTTATGTTTTCTCATTTTAGCAATTATCTTTATGTCATTTTCATCTTTTCTCACTTGAGATTTCATTTTCGTTTTGAAGACACTTAATAATCAACTTGAACATTAAAAGCTTTAAGGCTGCTTGGACTATTTGGTTATTATCCTTGGCATAACGGAGTTGTGGACCTCTTGGACTTAGGATTAGAAGCCTTGATTACCCTTCAGACCTTTTGACTCTGTTATTATTTTATCTGGAGCTCTTGGGATTTACCCTAAGACATCAGATTGATTTTTTTGTGTGCAGGTTATTCTGATTATATACTTTGTTTGTGATTGAGAATTCCTCTGTATACAACTGTTACTCTGCCCAATTTTTGTGAAGACTTAATGCATCTGAAGCTTGATATTCTTAAGAGGTTTAGTATATTTGCTTACTTGGTTTCAATCTAAAGGATGTGAATTTTATATTGACTCTTTATGTCAAGTGTTGGCTTTTTGTTGGTTAGATCGTTATTTTCCTTAGCTTTTACCTTATGCTTTAGAACAATCCCTTCATCTTCTCCCATATTCTTTAATTTCAAAAATATTCTCCCTCTTTTTGAAAACTCTTCTGGTTTTCTAAAATGAACGATTTTCATAATAAACTTAGAATTAGGTCCATACATTTTCAAAATATTTTCTTCATCAAACTTTAACTAACTTAATCATACTCTGACATTTTTGTGAGAAGACTAAAAGTCAATCAACCTCATTCAAACTATTTTCGCCACTTTGGCTTTTTTTTATTTTAAATTTTCTCAAAAGATTAGACTCTTGTAATCCTTGTAGTGATGCGAGCTACTATACTTCTAAGATATATAGTAAAGTGAGATATTTTCCACTTGTGTGTCGAGTAAGGCTTTATTGATTTTAAAATCCAAGCTATATCCTCCACTTTGAGATGACGTAAATTTTCCTTTCTCATAATCGTGGGTAGTAAGTATGTTCTCCACTCAGATATGACGACAATGTCTCTTCTCTTAAAATTAACCAACACATTTGTGTTTTAAAATTTTTAAAGGTGAACTACGAGTACCCCGATCCCCTATTATACAGAAGAGGGTACGTAGGCACTAAAGGTTAGAAACCGCGGTGGGTGCAAAAATTTTAAAGAAAATACTTTTTTTCTCACCTCCACCATCTATTTTTGTATACAACATTTATAGCCAAAATACATAAATTTTGAAAGAGGTTCCTGTGGAGTATCGTAGATATTTAGGGTGATAATACATTCCCTTTGCATAACCAACCTCCAAACCTAGATTCTCTCCCCTTCTTTTTTGGGTTATTCTCTCATTTCCCATTCCTTTGGAAACAATAAAGTGCAGTGGAAATTTTTATTTGATCTATGCGAGTTAAGTCAATCCAATGGCTTAGTCTTAACATTTCTATCGCCACAGAAAAATGGCAACTTCAATGAGGAAAGATCGACCAAATACTGGTCTATCTCTAAGTGGGTTGAGCCTATCTTTGTTTATATTGTGTATGTGTTATTATTTGTTGTATATTATGTGTTTTATATATGTTTGCTTGAATATTCTCGATTTTCAGGGTGCTTGGTGATTTCTCATAAGTCCTCTACCTGGACTTGGGAAAGCTTAAGATAGGACGGTTGGTATAGTCATTATAACTTTGAGGGAGGAATCCCAAAAAAGGAGACATGAGATCCCTAACTCAATGGAGGCCCCTTTGACTGTAGTATTCGTTTACCAAGCAATCAGGAAGACGTGCTACTTTCGACCTGGGAGCCTGCTGAAGCCGAGGAATATAGAACCATTAACCCATCTTTGCCTTTTAGGTCTAGTGCAAAAACTAGGATGGAGAAATATGGAAGTGGTTTTCATGCGATGCTACATTCAGACAAGTTTTTCTTGAGAATCTTACTAATTATCGAGTTAAATGGGACGTTGGTAATATTCGAAGGAAGGATGTAGACTCTAGGAAACTTTTAGAACCTTGTTCGGTAGGTGATAAACCATTAGTCCATACCTTGTAGGTAATACCTTTGACTCCATACTCATGACATCGAACCTATGAACCCCCCATGTTTGTGATCTTGTGTGTGATTATTACATTATGCATTCATGCACACATGAACATTCTTTAAAACAATTGTTTCAAGAGACTTAAAGTTGACTTTTTGCAAATATCTCAGGTACTTTTTGACCATGGATTTTGGAAAAAGAAAGACTCGGAAGTACACTTTCAAAGATCCTAAGATAGAGGAACTGATGACTTTGATCCCTGAGATTGAGAGCTCTACAAATTTCCTAAAGAAGTATGGATCCTTCGTGTCTTTTATGAAGCTCAAGATGAAGGAATATACTCTTTCTACATTGTTCCAGTTCTATGATCAATTTTTCTGGTGCTTTACTTTCCCGGATGATCAGCTGATGCCTATGTTGGAAGAGTATTCTTACTTACTTGGTTTACCAATTACTGATCATGTTCCTTTCATCGGCTTAGAGAGAGAGAGAGAACCTAAATCTCATGAGATTGCCGCCGTGACTCATTTGAAGAAGTATGAGATTGAGGCTAACATGACTACCATAGGAGGAATTAGAGGTTTACCTACTCAATTTCTATTAGAGAAAGCTCGTTATTTGTCCAAGATGAAGAGTACAGTTGCTTTTGAGGCTATCTTTGCTTTGCTTTCCTATGGGTTATTCTTGTTTCCTAATATCGACAAATTTGTGGTTGTTAATGCCATTAAGATATTTTTGATTGGGAATCCAGTCCCTACATTGCTAGGAGACACTTATTATTCCTTCCATCTTCGGATCATTATCAGGGAGGAATGATCATTTGTTGCACACCGTTGTTATATCAGCGGTTTATTTCTCACTTACCTTGGACTGTTGCTTTTTGGGATCTCAAGAAGGAACCTCGTTGGGCCCCAAAGATTATGGATCTAACTCATTATGACATTGATTGGTATAATTAAGCTTATTATGATGTGGAGATTATTGATAGCGGTGGAAGTTTCCCCAACGTTCCTCTTCTTGGTACAAATGGAGGAATTAACCTTAATCTCATTCTTACGGGTCGTCAACTTGGATATCCGATGAGAGACAAGCCAAATAACATTCATCTGAGTGGTTTCTTTCTCAAAGAAGGAGAGGGCCATAAGGAAGTTAAGGAAGAGATTGAAAAGGCTTGGCGCAATTTTCATAGGAAGAATAGAAAAGACTTGGGACCAAGAGGAGTTGTTTCCTTGGATTATTATCTTCATTGGATACGAGCAAGGGAAATTCAGTTGAAGATGCCATATTCTCGTGAAGAACCTATACCTGATATGTTTGATAGTACTACTCCTCCCCTTTTAGATGATATGGAAGAACTTCATCTTGCCTTGGTTAGGATGCAGCAAGAAAAGGAAGCATGGAAGAACAAGTACCAGAATTTGGAGGTATCCTACTCAACAGAACTGAAAGAGAATGATGACTTGATCGAAATTCTTGAGAGTCGTGCTGTGGAGATAATGGAGAATCAAGAGGATTTATTTTCCTCTAGAGCTCAGCCAGGTCTCACTCACCCATTTTCTGATTCCGGTGGTTGGAAAGAAGTCGCCGACAAGTATGCAGAAGAGAACAAGCAATTAAAGGCTCAGATTGAAAGACTCATGGGGAAGCGTCAGTTTGTGGAGATATTTTCATCAGCTTTGGCTCCTTAGGATTTTATATTCCATCTTTATTCTCTTATACTTAGGATTGTTAAAACTTGTACTAAAAGTTGTAATCCATTCCGAAGTTATTATTATAATGAAACTTTCAATATTTCCAAATATTTTAGTACTTTAATATTTGCAGTTGTCTATAATTCTTTTAGTTCCTTGAAATAAAAAAAATAAAAATAAAATCATATTCATTGCATATCATGCATCATTTTTGCATATATTTTTGCATTTCTGTTCATACCCGGGTGTCTTACCGTGTTTCTCTACTTCGTTCAGTCAGCAAATTGTCTCATCAATACAATACTCGAGCTAATTCTAGAGAGAAGATGGAAAATATTAAAAGAGAATTGTGAGATACACGAAGAAGTTACTGCTTTGAGGGCTGGTATGGCAAATCTGACTGATTTGGTGGAATCGTTAGTTGTTTCTCAGAATCATCCACCACCTCCTCCTCTATCTATTCAGCCACAGCAGACTACTATTACTTTCGAGGTTCCGTTAGTTCCCATTTTTGTTACTCCAGTTACTACTTCTTAATACCGTATGCCTTCGGGTTACCTGTGGGGAATGCCTGAGAATTTCATGTCAGAAGGTTACAATCCCGATGCTCAAGTTTCTCCATTTACTCAAACTACTACTATTTCTACACCTCCTATGGTACATGCTAATCCTGTTACTAATAAAGGTATTCATTATGTTGTGCCTCCTACGGTGAATGCTATACTTGATATTAAGCATGAAGTTTAGGCTCAATGATCGATTGGATGGTTTTGAGGACCAATTCAATGAAATGCATAAAGAAGTGAAGGCTCTCAGAGGGAAAGAGTTATTTCGAAAAAATATCGGTGACCTCTACTTAGTTCCTAATGTAAAAGTTCCAGCAAATTTTAAAGTTCCTGAACTTAATAAGTACAAGGGTAACTTTTGTCCTCGTGACCACCTGGTGATGTATATCAGAAGGGTGTCCACTTATACTGATGACCAACGCTTACTTATCCATTTCTTCCAAGATAGTTTAACCGGTGCTTCTTTGAAATGCTATATGGGATTGGACACTAGCAACACTCGCACGTTCAATGATTTGGGTGAAGCTTTTATCAAGAAGTATAAGTACAACATGTTTATGGCACTTGACCATGACCAATTGAGAGTGATGGCTCAGAAAGATAAGGAGTCATTCAAAGAGTATGTGCAGCGTTAGCGCGAAGTTGTTGCCCAAGTGGTACCCCCAAAGGGAGAGCAAGAAATGACCAAGGTCTTCCTGAAAACCCTTGGATCATTTTATTATGAAAGAATGGTTGCCAGTGCGCCAAGTGATTTCACTGAGATGGTAAGTATGAGTGTTCGTCTAGAAGAAGCTGTCAAGGAAGGACGCTTGACAAAAGACAAAGGAACAAAGAAATCATCATATGGGTTTTCTAGAAAGAAAGAAAGTGAAACAAATGTTGTCATTAAGGAAATAAAGTTTAGACCTCCGAGGAGACGTCTTCAGTACCAATAATAAGTTGCCTCGGTGACTCTAGTCATTAATATAGTTCCGACTGATGTTTCCTATCAGAGAGCATCGCCTCAAGGTAATCAATGGAAAGGTTAGAAGAGAAAAGCTTTTGACCCTATTCCAATGAGTTATGTAGAGTTGCTTTCAGCTTTTATTCTGAAGAAATTGGTGCAGACTAGGCCTCCCACTGCTATACCTTCACATTTACCATGGTATTACAAGGCGGATCAGACTTGTGCTTTTCATCAAGGAGCCCTAAGGCACAACATTGAAAATTGTTATCCCTTGAATTCTGAAGTTCAGAAGATGGTGAGATCTGGTCTCCTATCTTTTAAAGATGTTGGTCCTAATGTGAAGGATAATCCACTACCCAAACATGGAGGTGGAAGTGCTGTAAATATGGTTGCTGGATGTCTTGGAGATTTCTGGATTTTTGATATCAACTTGGTCAGGGGTGATTTAGTGAAGATGCATGTTGATCTCTATGAATTCAGCTATTATACACATGACCATGCTAGTTGTAGTATTTAGAGTACAGATATCCATGGATGTGATAAAGTGAGAGTTGATCTTCAAGAAATGATGGATGAAGGTCTTATCCATATAATCAGACCAAGGGCTGAATATGAAGAAAGAAGTTGTGAATCCAAAGTCCACTTTGAGTAAATATCAAGACATCTTTCGCAGTGCATGTTATCTTCATCTGACTACTCCATGGATCAACGCTATTGTTGAAGATGAATTAGAGCAAGAGGTGGTGAACTTCGTTATGCATGGAGTCAGACTATAATTGGATCACTATTGATGTTCCTTATTGCATTCAAAATTCAAAGTAATTTGGTTTTTGTTTCTCTTTTCAAAAATCTTTCACTTTGCCCAAGGTGAAAGTAATCATTGTATGGGCGTATCTTTTGTTTTTGTTTTTAAGATCATTAATAAAAGTTGTTTTGATTCCCAAATTATGTCTTTATTTTTTTCTTTTTCTTGGAAAATTGTAATAAAAAAAACTTTCAAAATAAATAATAACTGTAAAATAAATATTCATAACCACTTGTTACATGTGTCAGTTTCTAAAATCAATCATAAATCATATGTGTAGATTAATTGAAAAACCCTTTGAGTGCAATGACCTTGCACCCTCTCCCAACATTGAATATCTTGTGTAAGTGGCCAAAGAAGAAGAATATGATGAAATCTCAGAAGAGGTTTCACGGATGCTTGAGCACGAGGAAAGTACCATTCAGCCGTATAAAGAGTCACTGGAGATGATTAACTTGGGTTCAGAGGAAGATCTAAAAGAAGTCAAGATTGGGGCACTACTTCATTCCGATGTGAAGAGTAGGTTGATTGAATTTTTGAAAGAGTATATGGATATCTTTGCTTGGTCTTATCAAGATATTCCTAGTTTGGATACTGATATTGTAAAACACTATTTGTCGCTTAACCCAGAATGTCCACCGATCAAGTAGAAGCTGCAAAGAACCCACCCTGACATGGAAGTGAAAATTAAAGAATAAGTTTTGAAGCATATTGATTCCGGTTTTCTAGTGACATCAGTATACCCTCAGTGGATTGCAAATAATGTTCCAGTACCAAAGAAATATGGAAAAGTCTACATGTGCATCGATTATAGAGATTTAAATTAAGCAAGTCTTAAAGATGATTTCCCATTGCCGCATATTGATGTGTTAGTTGATAGTACAACAAAATTTAAAGTATTTTCGTTCATGGACAGATTTTCCAGATACAATCAAATTAAGATGGCCCTTGAAGACATGTAAAAAACAACGTTTATCACACCCTGGGGAATATTCTATTATAGAGTGATGCCCTTTGAGTTGAAGAACGCTAGTGCAATGTACTAGAGGGCTATGACAACCCTATTCCATGATCTGATGCATAAGGAAATTAAGGTATATGTTGATGATATGATTGTCAAATCTCAGACTGAGGAAGGGCATATAGAAGATTTGTTGAAGTTGTTTCAGCGTTTGAGGAAATACCCTCTCTGTTTGAATCCAAATAAGTGTACTTTTGGTGTTCGTTCGAGAAAGTTGCTAGTTTTCATTATCAGCCAAAAATGAATTGAAGTCGACCCTGATAAAGTTATAGTAATTCAAGAAATGCCTGCACTGAGAACTGAAAAGCAAGTTAGAGGATTCCTTGGATGTTTGAATTACATCTCCAGATTTATTTCTCATATGACTGCAACATGTGAACCGGTCTTCAAACTGTTAATGATATATCAAGGTTGTGTATGGATGAAAGATTTTCAAAGGGCATTTGAAAGCATTCAAGAGTATATGCTTGAACCTCTTATCTTGCTCCCTCCTATTGAAGGAAGACCATTGATTATGTATCTGACTGTATTAGATAATTGTATGGGTTGTATTTTGGGACAACAAGATGAAACATGAAGGAAAGAATATGCCATTTATTATCTCAGCAAGAAGCGTACTAACTGTGAGTCACAATATTCTATGCTGGAAAAACATGTTGTGCTTTGTCCTGGGAGGCAAATGATTGTGACAATATATGTTGAATCATACTACTTGGTTGATTTCCAAAATGGACCCAATTAAATATATCTTTGAAAAGCCTGCTCTTACTGGAAGAATTGCCCATTGGCAAATGTTGTTGTCTGAATACGATATTGAATACCGTACTCAGAAGGCTATAAAAAGCAGTGTGTTGGAAGATTACCTTCATCACCAACCAATTAATGATTATTAGTCTGTTAAATATGATTTCCCTGATGAGGATGTGATGTATTTGAAAGTAAAAGATTATGATGAACCTTTGCCTGAGGAAGGTCCTGATCTTGAAACCCGATGGGGGTATGGTGTTTGATGGAGCTGTAAATGCTTATGGAAAAGGAATTGGTGTTATGATTATCACTCCCCATGGGTCACATATCCCCTCTACTACAAGGTTAGAATTTGATTGGACCAATAATATGGTATAGTATGAAGCTTGTATCATGGGTCTTGAAGAGGCTATAGATCTCAGAATCAAAATTCTAGATGTATTTGGAAATTCAACTTCGGTAATAAATCATATTAAAGGAGAAGGATACTTGTCACGTTGGTTTGATTCCCTACAAATATTATGCAAGAATATTATTAACTTTCTTCAATAAAGTTGAATTCCATCGTATTCCCAGAGATGAGAATCAGATGGCAGAGGCTTTAGCCACTTTGGCTTCTATGTACCAAGTAAATGCTTGGAACGATGTACCTCAAATCACAGTTCGACATCTGGATAGGCCAGCTTATGTGTTTACGACAGAGGGAACTCCAGACAAAAAACCTTGGTATTATGATATCAAACACTATCTTCAAACTCAGGAATCCCATTTTGTGCTTTGAACAAAGATAGGAAGACATTGAGAAGGTTGGTAGGTAGCTTTTTCCTCAATGAAGATGTGATATACAAAAGAAATTATGACATGGTCTTGCTCAGATGCGTGCATAGACACGAAGAAGACGTGTTAAGGCATAAGATCTATTAAGGTTCGTTTGGTAACCATGCCAATGGACATTCGATGGAAAAAATATGCTTAGGGTAAGTAAATATTGGCTGACAATGGAATATGACTGTTACAAATTTGCGAAGAAGTGTCATAAGTGTCAGACTTATGCTGACAAGATTCATGTGCCTCCAATGCTTCTCAATGTTATTTCTTCCGTATGGCCTTTTCTATGTGGGGTATTGATATGATTGTAATGATTGAACTCAAGGCGTTGAATAGACATCTTTTCATCTTGGAGGTAATTGATTACTTCACCAAGTGGGTGGAAGCAACTTCCTATGCTAACGTCACCAAGCAGGTGGTAGTACGCTTTATCAAGAATAATCTTATTTGTCGGTATGGCGTGCCAAGAAGGATTATCACTGACAACAGCTCAAATATCAATAACAAGGTGATGACAGAACTTTGTGAAGAATTCAAAATTGTCAACCACAATTCGTCTCTTTCCAGACCTAGGATGAATGGGGTTGTTGAAGCTGCTAACAAAAACATTAAGAAGATTATCCAGAAGATGGTTGTTACCTATAAGGATTGGCATGAGATGATCCATTTTTCTTTGCATGGGTATCGTACATCTGTCTGCACTTCACCAGGGGCAACCCCGTTCTCTCTTGTGTATGGTATGGAAGAAGTACTCTCTATCGAAGTTGAGATTCCCTCTTTGCGTGTGATAATGGAAACTAAGTTGTCTGAAGCTGAATGGGTACAAAACAGGTTTGACCAGTTAAATTTGATTGAAGAAAAGAGAATAACAGCTTTGTGTCATGGTTAGTTATATCAGAAGAGAATGAAGAAAGCTTTTGATAAGAAGGTCAAGCCTTGTGAATTCAGAGAAGGTGACCTCGTGCTCAGAAAGATCATGTCTTTTAACACTAATTTTAGGGGAAAATGGACTCCCAATTATGAAGACCCATATGTTGTCAAGAAAGCCTTCTCTTGTGGTGCGTTGATTCTTGAAACTATGGATGGCGAGGAGTTACCTTGTCCCATGAATGCTGACGCATTCAAGAAATACTTTGCCTAAAGAAATAAAAGAATAACTCGCTAAGTTGAAAACCTGAAAGGGCAGCTTAGGAAAAAAGAGCGTCTCGGTAGGCTGAAAACCCGAAAGGGAGGTCTAGGCAAAAGTAAGAGACACAAACAAAATAAATTATCCCGCTAAGCTGAAAATCCACGAGGGCAACCTAGGCAAAAGTTAGGGATTTCGTGGCAAGTAATTATGTCAGACAAGACTTGATCGTTGAAGCAACAATCTTCTCAAATTATGATCACACTTCTACTGGAGCCTCTGCTCAAGAGTTCAAAGTTGTTAGGGAGAATAGTGTTCATTGTATTTCAATGTGTTTTTTCCATGTATTTTGTAAGTTATTAGTGCGCCTAAGAGAGGGGGGGGGGGGTGAATTAGGTGATTTGGAAATTCTCAAATATTTATGAAGTTAGGATTATTTTTTTGATTCTAATGAAGGTTAATAAAATGGTAAATGGCAGAAAAATAAATGACACCAGATATATTCTGGTTTCCCTCACACTTCGAAGGTACTCAAGTCCCCTTGCCAACATGGAAGAGATTTCACTATAGTTAGAATTATTGTACAGGCTATTCACACCAATTGTGATGCTTACTATCTAACCTATAGGGAGATCAAAGGCTCTTAAAACCTTTAAGATCTAAACACTAAGTGCAAGAAGAACAATCCTCTTCAATGCACACACTTGATTCATATTCTTCATAAATGAAAATATTTCAATTACTCAAGACTTAGATTTATGCAAGAATTTCTTTTTTAAATGATATGAAATTATGCAGAAAATTCTTGAATGAAAGATAGAAACTTGAAATAGAGATCTTCAGAATTATGCAATGTTTAATTGAAAAAAAGATGATTTTTGAATATGAAAAATCAAGCATTTATATGTTCATAACACCCCTTTGAAACATCAAAAGTTTATCCAAAATAATCATGAACAATTGTAAGGATTAAATGAAAAGATTTCATGAAGTGGTGTATGAAGAGGTGTGCAAAAAGTTACTATTTTTCAAAAACGTACAACAATCAATCGATTATACCTTAGGAGCAATCGATTGCACAAGGGTTAATTTTTGAAAATCTTTCAGTGTGCAATCGATTGCACATCAGAAGTAATCGATTTGCATAGGCAAAACAAAAGCAAATTTGAATATTTTTTATAAAACACTCAGTAAACAATCGATTGCACATGAACGCAAATCGATTGCAAAGAGTAAAAATTGAATTTATTTTGCCTATGACTTTTTGTGATATGGTATAAACATGTTATGGAATAATATTTTATCTTTTGAGCATCTAAGAATTAATTATTTGGTAAGAATTGTCATTATACCTTCTTAAAAATCCAATTGCTTGAATCAAAGTCTCTATCATAATGCTTTTAGATTGACTAACATCTTTTCCTTCTTGCCATAATGATTTGTCTTCACCAAAACAAAGTTATTCATTGAAAATATTGATTTCACATTTCCCATTTTTGATGATGACAAACACTATTCTATGATGCGTATTTCTGAAGAAAAAAAACATCTCCCCTAAGATGTATAACTCCCCTTAATATGTGAAGCTAGGAGTATTTTGTCTTAAACCTTTTTGGTGGAGTTTTGAGTTATTTGATCTAAAAATAGAGGAAATACAAGCATACATGTAACACCTCCCCCCCCCCCCCCCCCCCCCTTTGACATTATCAAAAATAAGGGAAAGAGGGGTGAAAAGATATGAAATATAATATGGTAAATTCATAAAACATTGCAATATACCAAATAAGCACAAGATATAAACATCACACAAGCATTCAAAATTAGAAAAATAACACACATAAAGTTATGGTACAATGTACCTTACAATTCAACATAAACACCAAAAGACTTCATAGTTCAAAATAGTTAAGCATAATTAAAAGAACAATAAATTTAAAGAAACAAAGACAAGAACAAGAGAGCATAATTAGGGTTGATCCATGTCATTGTTTGGATTTGGGTTGTTGTAGAAGTTGTTTGGATCTTGGTATGGAAAACATGGTTGAATTGGTGGGAATCTTGGAGGAGGAGCCAGATTGTTTGGACCAAAGGGTGGAATGTAGAGATGTGAGTAAAGGTATGAAAATTAATTGTTCATATAGGTTTGGAAATTATTTATCCGATTGGTTGTGGATTCATTGATGTAATTCCATTGGTTGTTGATAGAGGTATTGAGGGTAGCAAATTGTTGTGTCATGAAATCAAGAACCTCTTAATTTCTAGGACCATTTAGAACATGAGGAGGAGGCACATCTTCGTCACCGTCACCTTCTTGCTCATTTTCTTCATTGTTGACAATATCTTCCCCAATATAAGAAACTGTTTATGTGTGCTTATTATAGAGAACACCCATCCTTTTATCCATATTCTTGATAGTAATTTTGTGAGCACTTGTATCCATTAAGGCATACTCAAAGTCACCAAAATTGACCTTAGCGTGTTGCAAAAATACATGTGATAAACCAAGCATAAGGTAAGGATTTTGACTTGTGGTCAAAAGATAACATGTGAACCAACACCAACCTAGCCCAATTGATACTGATATCATTCTTTATTGCATACAAAATCTGCATTTCAAGATCCGTAATAGTGCAATGATTTCCAGCCCTTGGAAACAAAATATAGAACAAAAAATAACGAAGCAACCTATCATTGATTGTGAAAATTCCAGCAGACCACAGTCCTCGCGCCGGTTCTGCCCCACCGAGCGATTTAACCTGTTTCTCATGAAATTCTACTTCAGACATTCTACTGATGCTATAATAAAAAGTTCACTTATCATAACCTTTCCACTTTGCATTCTCAAGATCATACAAGCTAATTCCGATAGACGGGATGTCTAAAATTTTCCCAAAAATTGATGGAGTCAAAGTCACCTTTTTGCCATTAACATCCTAACCAAATTTGTATAGTATGGTCTAGAGGAAGAAATGACAGATTTTAATCCTAAGGAAATAAGGTTATCTTGAAAGGTAAAACATCCTGTAGGAAAGGTAGAGAGATCACCGTATTTTGGGGTTTTAACAACCTTCTTTTTGAAGAACTTTTGATATCTTTCTTCTTGATCCAAGATGGGAGATAGTGGGGTCTCCATAGATGATGAGGAAGCTTTTCCCTTTGCTTTTGTAGCAGCTGAAGCCTTTCTCTTTAGTCTTGAATCCATGATTTTGAGGTAAAGAAGGTTGAAGGAAGGTTTGGGTGTGGAGAAATTTAGGGTTTTGGAGATGAATTTTCGGAATTGGCTTTGAGGGAGAGAAAAAGTGATTTTGAAAAAAAACTTATTTTTGTTTTAGAGAGTAAATGGAGTGATATAATTGATATGGGTAAAAGATATATTTATGAGATAAGGTTGGAAAGTGTAGAGTTGTTAGTGGGTAATAAAAGGGTTGAAAGGATTTGATTGTTCAATAGTGGAGGTGGAAGAAGAAAGGGTAGAGAGACAGGGATTTGACCAAACAATAAAGAGAAAACATAAAAGTTGTTTGAAGCATGTACAATCGATTTTCATTTATGTGCAATCAATTTGCATTAAAATTTAAAAAAAAACGCAGAAGATTAAAAGAAATAGTAAGAAATCGATTTGCATAAAGGTGAAATCGATTGTAGCCAGTGAAAAAAGCCCCAAAATCTACTGTAATAGCATGCATTCATTTTTAACATAGAAAATATTTACAAACAAGTAGCATAATCATTGTTCAAGCACTTCATTTATCCATATATTAAACATGTATAAGAAGGAGTAAAAGTAGAGATACTCTAAATAAATTTAAAAACATAAATAGTTGAGATAAGAATGTATGTGCACCTTTGATTTTTGATAAAACTTAACATGAGATGAATGATATTTGATAGATTTATACATCATTCTCATCCAAAATTCCCAATTCTCGTCGAATTTTGTAAAACGGTTCTTTTGCGAGTGGTTTTGTGAAAATATCTACTAATTGATTATGAGTGTCTATGAAGGTGACTTCAACATCTCCTTGAAGCACATGATCACGAAGGAAATGATGTCGAATGTCAACGTGTTTGGTTCTTGAGTGCATGACCAGATTCTTTGTAATATTAATCGCACTTGTGTGGTCACAACATAGAGGAATGCATTTCAGATCGAGTCAATAGTTACAAAGTTGTTTCTTAAGCTAAAGAATTTGTGCACAACAACTACCTACGACTATGTATTCTTCTTCGATCGTGCTAATAGCAACACATGCTTGTTTCTTGCAAGCCCAAGATACTTATGCATTTCCAAGAATGTGACATGTACCACTTATTGTTTTTCTATCAGTTCTATAACCTATATAGTCTGCGTCAGCATAACCAATTAAATTGCAAACACTACCTTTAGGATACCATAATCTGACATTTGTTTTTCCTTTGAGATACTTCATGATTCGCTTGACTGCCATGAGATGATATTCCTTTGGATTTTCTTGAAAGTGAGCACAAAGACATACACTAAACATAATGTCAGGACAACTTTCTGTCAAATATAATAATAAACCAATCATACCTTGATATTTCGTAATATTAATAGAAACACCAGATTCATCTTGATCAACATAAGTACCGGAGCCCATTGGAGTATTCATTACTTCGTAATTATCCATATCAAACTTTTTCAATAATTCTTTGCAATACTTGGATTGGTTGATGAAGATGCCATCTTTTAGTTTCTTAATTTGAAGTCCAAGGAAATAGTTCATCTTTCCCATCATATACATCTTGAATTCTCCTTGCATCATCAATGAAAACTCTTCACACATTTCTTTGTTTGTTAATCCAAAGATGATATCATCGATGTAGACTTGAACAAATAATGTGTGATTCTTGATCTTTTTAATGAAAAGAGTCTTATCCACGTTTCCTTTTTCAAAACCTTTTTCACTTAAAAAATTTCTTAGTCGATCATACCATGCCCTTGGTGCTTGCTTTAAGCCATAAAGTTCCTTTTTCAACTTGAAGGCATGTGAAGGAATCTTATAGTATTCCATACCAAGAGGTTGTTTGACATAGACTTCTTCATTGATGTATCCATTTAAGATTGCACTCTTGACATCCATTTGGAAAAGCTGGTAATTCATAGAACAAGTGTAAGCCAATAATAATCTAATTGCTTCTAACCTTTCAACCAGAGTGAAAGTTTCTTCAAAATCAATTCCTTCTTCTTGATTGTATCTTTGTGCGACCAATATTTCTTTGTTCTGAACAATTATCCTATTCTCGTCGAGTTTGTTTTTGAATACCCATCTAATTCCAATGATTTTTTTTTCGTTCGGTCTTGGTACTGGTTCTCAAACTTAACTTCTTTCAAATTGGTTTAATTCTCCTTGCATAGAAACCATCCAATGGTCATCCACCAAAGCTTCATCTATTTTGGAAGGTTCAATTTGAGATACAAATGACATGTGCAGACATGCATCTTGAAGATTGAGTCTTGTTGACACTCATTTTCTAATATCACCGATAATATTGTCAATTGGGTGATCTTGATGAGTTCTCCATTCTTTAGGTATATCTTATTGAGAAGTTTATTCTATAAGAGAACCTTGATTTTTATTTTGATTGGCCTTGATAATATCTTCTATTGGAACATCTAAAACATCATCATCATCACAAGATACTATATCCTCTTTTGAGGGATTAGTTTCATCGAAAGAAACATGCATAGATTCTTATACAGTTAAAGTTCTTTTATTGTATATTCTATAAACTTTACTTGAAAGAGAGTAGCCAAGGAATATACCTTTACCCGATTTTTCATCAAACTTACTGAGGTTGTCCTTATCATTGTTAAGAATAAAACACTTACATCCAAAAATGCATAAATGAGCAATATTCAGCTTTGGATTCTTGAACAACTCATGTGGTGTTTTCTTCAACATTGGTCGGATGATCACACGGTTGCTTACATAACAAGTTGTGCTTACCACATCAGCCCAAAGGTACTTTGTTAATTTTGAGTCGCTTAACATTGTGCGAGCAAGCTCTATGAGTGATCGATTCTTCCTTTCTACCACGTTATTTTACTGAGGAGTTCTAGGTGCTGAAAAATTATGGAAGATACCGTTTTGTTCAAAAAAATTATTCGAATGATGCATTTTGGAATTCTCCACCATGATACTTCGGATTGATGTAATCTTTAGTGATTTTTCATTTTGGACTTGCTTAGTATATCTTTTAAAGGCCTAGAATGCATCGCTTTTCTGCACTAAAAACATAGTCCACGTATATCTTGAAAAATCATCAACAATAACAAGTGCATATATATTACCTCTGAAGCTTTTAGTTTGTGATGGTCCAAAGAGATCCATATGCAATAATTGAAATGGTGTTGTTGTAGACACCACTTTATTTGGTTTGAAAGTTGATTTTGTTTGTTTACCTTTTTAACAAGTGTCACATATTTTTTCATTAATGAATTTTATTTTAGGCAATCCAATGACTAAGTCATGTTTGACAATTTTGTTCAAGTGCTCCATGTGAATATGAGCAGCTCTCTTGTTCCATAACCATACATCATTGTTGTTTACCAATAAGCATTTTACCTTCAATGATAAATCATATAAGGCAATCATAAAAATATTATTAGTTTAGTTACCTTTGAGTTTTATCTCATCGGTGATTTCATCCATGATCAAACATTCATCTTTGTTGAACTTGATCTTGAAACCTTTGTCACAAAGTTGGCTAATACTTAGAAGATTGTGCTTGAGCCCTTCGACATAAAGAACATCTTCAATGGATGTGAAAGGTGATGTACCAACTTTTCTAATGCAAAGAATTTTTCCTTTGGTATTATCTCCATAGGTGACATACCCCTTGGCTTTCAGTGTTAGATGTGAAAATTTGTTAACATCTCTTGTCATATGCTTCGAACATCCACTATCGAGATATCATAAATTTTGAGTGGATTTCAAGCATAACTACAAAACAAAAGAAATTGTTTCTTGTTAGGTACCCAAGTTGCTTTGGGTCCTTAATAGTTAGTTCCTTTCTTAACCCATAAATAATATCCATTTGCCATGCTAAAATTTCTAATATAGCAAGCATTAGGTGTATGGCCAAAATTTCCAAAATAGAAACAATTTGGAATAAAGTTGCTTTTGTATCTAGGTACTTGCTTTTTCTTTTGATGAAAATGAACATTTTTCACCTTGTTGACTTTCTTGATTTCGGATTGGTCACTAGCTTTTACAAATACCGTTTTGTTGACACTTGATTTATTTGATCTTGAATAACCAAGTCCACTTTTGTCATTAGAGTATCTTTGTTGGCTAAGTAATCCATCCGAACCAATTTTTCCCTTTCACGTCTTTCAATAACTCTCTTTAATTGAACAATTTGAAAAAAGTAGGACTCACAATCTTTGCATACAAAGTTTTGTTTTTCTTTAAGAAAATTCTGTTTTTGACATTCAAAATCTTTGTTCATAGTGTCAATCTTTTCTTGAGAAGATAAGAGTTCCTTTTCATGCATTGACACCTTTTTATACAAAACTTTGCATTCATTTATAATTTCATCAATGGAACCTTGTGTATCAACATCATAAAGTGTAAAATGTTTACTAACCTCTTCATCTTCATCATCTTTGGAATCGTGAGTAGCCATTAATGCTAAGTTTGCACATTCGTCGCTTTCCGATTCGGATGATGAACTAACTTCATTGTATTCCAAAGAAATGTAGGCCTTTTTATACTTGGGATCTTTCTTTCCTTTGTGGTCACTTTTCTTGGAGATATTTGGATAATTATTTTTGATATGGCCTTGCTTCCCACATTCATAACATGTGATGTTTTGTGTTGATGTGTAGGCTTCTTTATCTTTGTTCTTTGAGAATTTCTTTCTTTTGAAAAAGTTAGAATTACCAAAATTATTTTTAGGGCCAAGTAATTTTCCTAACCTTTTCACAAGAAGCATGAAATTTTCATTTTCTTCCGGATTATCTTCAATAGCGACTTCATTGGATTCCATCTTCAAAGTGATACCTTTTGATTTCTTTTCTTGATTTTCATGCTTAGCAAGTCTTCCAAGTTTTGTCTCGTACTCTTGAAGTTTACCAAATAGAGTTACAGATGATATATTGGATAAATTTTTATTTTCCAAAATAGTGGTTACTTTCGGCCATTCTCTAGTTAAAGATCGAAGCACCTTTAGGTTGAGTTCGTCATTGGTGAGGGTTTTACCAAGAGCCTTTAAATGATTCGTCAAATGAACAAATCTTTTCTGCGTATTGAGAATAGATTCTCCGGGTTGCATTCTAAACATCTTGAAATCATGACTCAAGGTATTCAATCTTGATCTTTTGACTTCGACTGTTCCTTCGTGTGTTTCAACCAAAGTATCCCAAATTTCCTTTTCCGTTGTGCATGTCGAAACACGAAATAATTCATCCATGAAAAGTGCACCTTAAAGAAGATTGATTGCTTTCTTGTCATAAAGTATTTTTTCTTATCATTGGCATCCCATGATGTTTTGGGCTTTGATGTTTTAACACTATTGATAACACATGTCGGAGTAAATAAACCATTTTGAACAACATCCTATATTTCTTCTCCTTGTGCTTCTAAATGAGCCTTCATGCGAATTTTCCAAAAGTCAAAGTATTCACCATAAAACAATAGAGCCTTGTTATTACTACCACCATCTTTGAAAGTTGGTTGTGCAGAAGCCATTCTGGATCGAATAAGAACAAGTTACCTTAACTTGCTCTAATACCAAATGTAAGTTATTAGTGTGTCTAAGAGGGGGGCTGAATTAGGTGATTTAGAAAATCTAATTTTTTTTTGAAGTTAGGATTATTTTTCTGGTTTTAATGAAGGTTATTAAAGCGGAAAATGGTAGAAAAATAAATAACACCAGATATATCCTAATTCCCCTTACACTTTGAAGGTACTCCAGTCCCCTTGCCAACACGGAAGAGATTTCACTATAGTTAGAATTATTGTATAGCCTATTCACACCAATTGTGATTCTTACTATCTAACTTATAGGGAGATCAAAGACTCTTAAAACCTTTAAGATCTAAACACTAAGTGCAAGAAGAACAATCATCTTCAATGCACACACTTGCTTGCAACAATCCTGAACATCAAGGTTACAATAAATAATCTGAATTTTGATAAGAGTTTGAAAGGATTATGGATAATATATCAATCGCTTGATTGATATTCTTCCTCAATGAAAATATTTCAGTTACTCAAGACTTAGATTGCTTAAGAATTTCTGTTTTAAAACATATGAAATTATGCAGAAAATTCTTGAATAAAAGATATAAACTTGAAATAGAGATCTTGAGAATTATGCAAAGTTTGATTGAAAAAGATGATTTTTTAATATGAAACATCAAGTATTTATATGTTTATAACACCCCTTTGAAACATCACAATTTTATCCAAAATAATCATGAACAATTGCAAAGATTAAATGAAAATATTTCATGAAGTGGTGTATGAAGAGTTGTGCAAAAAGTTATTGTTTTTAAAAAACGTACAACAAGCAATTGATTTCACCTTAGCAGCAATCGATTGCACAAGGGTTAATTTTTGAAAATCTTTCAGTGTGCAATCAATTTAACATCCGAAGCAATCAATTTGTACAGGAAAAACAGAAGCAAATTTGAACATTTTTTATAAAATGCTCAGTAAGCAATTGATTGCACATGAATGCAAATCGATTGCACATAGTGAGAATTGAATTTTTTTGCCAAAGACTTTTTGTGATATGGTATAAACATGTTATGCAATAATATTTTATCTTTTGAGCATCTAAAACTTAAGTATTTAGTAAGAATTGTCATTATACCTTCTTAAAAATCCAATTGCTTGAATCAAAATCTTTATCATGATGCTTTTAGCTTGACTAACATCTTTTCCTTATTGCCATAATGATTTGTCTTCATCAAAATAAAGTTCTTCATTGAAAATATTTATTTCACATATTTAGCATTTTCCAAAACTTTGTAATCATCCATGGAGACTCGCCATTTGCGGACTACCACTCTATTAATAAAGTTTGAGGCTTTATGTAATTCTTTGTAGTTCTTATTTTGTTCTGATTTCCAAAAGTTCATTTATTATTGATAATAAGTTTCAAAACAAAGAGACTTAATAATAAAAATGTTTTTGAAAAGAATTTACTAATTACATTTTACTTCAGATTTTGTGATTCAAGTGGAACAAAGGTAGTGATTCCAAGGAGGGACAAACTCCAAATTTTTGAAAAGATTCAAAAAAAGATATATCGGGATTACTCTCTCTAATATATGCATGATCCTCTTATATTTCATTCTTTGGGTAATTGGATTTCATGTCAATCAATATATGGTATGATGTTGGGCATATGATCCCATTTTTCCCAGTTAAGTCTTGGTTCAGATTTTTTTCCAGGTTGTGGTATGGTGTTGGATTTGTAATCCCATTTTCCCCAGTTAACTCTTGGTTCATATTTTTCTCCAGGTTGATTATGTGGGTTTGGGTGTTTTGATACCTTTATCCCATATTTTTCAGTCAGGTCTTGTTGCATATTTTTCCAGCTGAGTGTGATTCTTTCCCTAGCCAGTTGGCGATCAGGAAGAAATTGAAAAACTATAAAGCCTTTGCTCATTTAGTGGAGTTATTTCTCCCTTTGTATGTTGAGAATTAATGTGGAATCTCTTGTAGAGAGTTTCTCCCTCCAGTTATGACATTGTTGTTGTTATGTGCTTCTCAAGTAGCTAGAAAATGGCAGTATCTTTCCTAAGAAGTGTTGGAACATTTGTCATCCCCATAACATTGTTGTTGTATTCTTAAACTTCTTAGATCGCTAATTGAAGTCGAGATGGTGCTTCCCTCTGAAAGTTGTTATCCCCATGAAACTTCATAATTTCTCCCAGAGAAGTTTGCATAACCATTACTCTTGATATCAAAAACCTCTTTTCGGCTCCTGTCGATATTTATGGAGTTGTTTTTCCATTGAAGTCAATTTGGAATCGCTAGTTGGAGTCTAGACGATATGGTGTTATCTTCCCTAGCGAAGTCTACATGATATTCCCCACTGAAGCCTGGAGGAAGGTGTTATATCCCTACATCTGTGTTGGTTTATTTCTATCATATTTATGCTGTAATTATTTTCAAGCCATGTTTCTTCCCAGTGGAGTTAATCCATGAAGTAGGAATTTGCTTCCTCAGTTGTTGCTTACTCTCTTATGAAATCTTCATCCTGGATGTGATTTAGCCGAGTGTTGTCTTTATCCAAATTGGTTTGTCTGGTTATTCCCAGTGTTGTATGTCTATTTTGTCAGCATGTACATGATAATATTCATACATTCATACATATATCATGCATATCTAAATTTAAAGTTCATTGCTCATTTGCATTCATTATTGTTTTTGTTGGCATACTACCCTATTTGCATAGTTATGTTACCCTCTATCCAAGATATTGTCAACCTTAAGCAAAAAGTATATAACCTTTCAATTTCCCCACTAATTTATCCATTGTGGAATAATTTTGCTTTAGCCTTCCTATTCATCTCATTATCTGGATGGAATGTGATCCCCTTTTGAGTTTATGGGAGATAGTTCGTTGTTGAGATGTTTACTCGGATGGATGGTAGTCTCGTCATTATGGGAGATAGTTTATATTGAGGTTTGTAATCCGATGGATGGTAGTCTCGTCATTATGCGAGATAGTTAGTTGTTGAGATGTTACTCTAATGAATGGTCCTCCTTATTATGGGAGATAGTTCGTTGTTGAGATGTTTACTTTGATGAATGGTAGTCTCGTCATTATGGGAGATAGTGTGTTGTTGAGATATTTACTTCGATGGATGGTAGTCTTGTCACTATGGGAGATTGTTCGTTGTTAAGGTTTGTAATCTTATTAATGGTAGTCTCGTCATTATAGGAGATAATTCGTTGTTGAGATGTTTACTCCGATGAATGATAGTCTCTTCATTATGGGAGATATTTTTTTGTTAAGATGTTTACTCCGATGGATGGTAGTCTCGTCATTATGGTAGATAGTTTGTTGTTGAGATTCGTGCAATGAGTGGTAGTCTCGTCATTATGGGAGATAGTTCGTTGTTGAGATGTTTTACTCTGATGAATGGTACTCTCGTCATTATGGGAGATAGTTTGTTGTTGAGATGTTACTTCGATGAATGGTAGTCTCGTCATTATTGGAGATAGTTCGTTGTTGAGATTTTACTCTGAGGAATGGTAGTCTTGTCATTATGGGAGATAGTTTTTTGTTGAGATATTTTATTCCGATGGATGGTATTCTCGTCATTACGGGAGATAGTTCATTGTTGAGATTCACTTTGCTCTAAAAGAGTTCATATGTTTTCAATCATAAGTATTGATGTCAATCATTTGTTACCTACCCTAATATTGGTATTTACCGGTATTATCTTACCATTTCTTTTTGTATTCTTCATGTAGTTAATTTCCTCATCCCCATGAGTCGATCTTACTTTTTTACTATCTCCTCTAAGAGTGGATAGTTCACAGTTATCTGTCGACCGTTGCATCCATTGCTTTTTTCCTCATTATTTGAGTTGATGATGCTTGATCTCCTCCTTCGGCTTTACCCTAATAAAGATGAGTCTTCTGTTCCTCAGCGATTTATTTTCCAGGTCGAACTTTATTTTGATCCTTTGTTTTATTTCCCGCTTCCCCAGAGGTGTCCCATGCCGCCTTTGGAGTTTGTCGGTTTGCATGCACAATCATAAGCATTGCATGGCATATTAGGGCCAAAATAGGGTTTGTTTTATATTTAAGTATCTTCAATCGCGTCGGGATGAGGATTTTAACCTTCATATCTCCGGATAGAAGACACTTAAATAAGGGCAGATGTTATACCCCAATTTTCCCCCCTAATATTTCTCATCACCTCACTTTTATCAATACAACAAGATCACATATTAAGGTTGGTTCTCCCTATCTTCATCCTATCTTTAAATTTTCTCTTGAGGGATCACCAAGAACCTTGAAGTGTATATATTGTACATGTGTTCTTTAAACTAACAACAAAATATGTATATATGTTTCTTTGAATGTTCATATTGTTGGTGGTGATACAATTGCATTCATCTCACCATCTAACCTAGGGTTTTATGGTTGGTTCTCAATCAAATGACTGTTCAATGGATTTCAAGAGCTCAAGTTTCAAGGATATGTCCATGATATCAAATATTTATGGTTCAAAGAAATCTCTCACCTTATTTAGGTCAAACTTTCCTCAAAGTTGGTGTTGACATACATCAAAGAGATAAATTTATATGTTTATTTCCATGACTTATTTAACAAGCTTCATTAATACTTAAGCTCCATATTTCAGTGTGCTTCAAGAAAATATCATTTCAAGACCTATTATGATTCATCATGCTTTCTCTTGCCAAGAAAGACCAAAAGATTCAAGGTTGGTTCAACAAGTTTGACCAAATTGAGCAAATTCTTGATTCAGTGATCACTAGTGTATATCTCTCTCAATTTTCAACATTTTGAGTTGGTTCATTTTTATATGGATTCTTATCATCATCAACAACAACCTCTCTTCACATGACAAGATCCATTTGTGCAAGAAAAATCATCAAAAGTTGAAAGGGGTTTCAAGTCATTTGGACACTCTATGAACTAGGTTTTGTTGACTTCCAAGGAACATATCTTGCTCGTTTTTTGAGATTTTTGAGTGACTCTAAATCCATTATTATATTTAAAGGGTCCTTAACAAGCTCTCTTCATAAATCTAAGGCTAATTTTGAATAGAAGATCATTAATGATTGAGAAAGATTACAAGTCCCTTTGAAAGGCTTTTGAATTTTTAGAGCTTGACTTCAAATGATCATAACTTGGTCAATTTTTATCACATTGAGCCCATGCTTTTTCAAAATGGTCTTAAGAGTGTGAAATTCAACTCTTCTTTTATGTGCAAAACTTGAAAATGGTTAGAATATGCCATAAGATCTCAAAAGATTATATGTCACTTCATGGACTTTCATCAACTTCAAAAGGTCATAACTCTCTCAATTTTTGGAGTTTTTGGATGATTCAAGTTTCACAATGTTCTTTAAGAAGTCTACTCCATTCCATATTCATTGGCCAAAACCTAATTTTCTAAGTCCACAAGTCAATGTGTTTTTCACGATTTCAATTGATCATAACTTTTTGCTCAAGAATCCAAATGCTACCTTTATTGACACATTGTGAAATTTGTGGTGAGATCTTCCATTGCAAAAAGAATGAGATCATAAAGTCCCTTGAGCTGTGCGCACCATGGATTCAAAGTTGGCATCATGAAACTGAGTTTTTTCTTGCAGTCGGTTTTCAATTTCCATGTTATGGCTTCTAATGACCATTTTGCTACGTGTTTTTTATTTAAACATGTTTAACAAAGTTCTAAAGTATGATTAGAGCATTGAAACGCAAGAATTAGCTGAGTTTTGACAACTTGCAAGTCACACTTTTGTCATGATTAGTGTGTGCACAAATTCAACTTGAATTGCATCATTCACCCATACTCTTTATCCCATTCAATTCCCTATAAATAGAGGGACGTATTGCACTCATTTCCTCAAGCCTAGACAACCAGAATTACCCTGCTAAACTCTCTCCACAACTCACTTTTATGATTTTTCGAATTCATCTTTTCTCCACTTCTCAATCCAATTTCTTTGTTCATTCTCAATCCTTGAACTTCCCTGAACCTAACGCAACAAGAATCAAGCCTTGAGAAGTCCTAAATCGTGTTGTTTAAGTCCAGTTTCAGAACAATTTTCTCATACTTTGTTCTGGTAGATTACTCATTCATTTTTCCTCAAATAAGTTCCTAACCTACTCTCCTCATCTCTTTAAATCTCATGCTTTTTAAAGTTTTTGTTTTCGTTGAGAATTGACCATGTAATCTTGAAAATTCAGTGCTCGCTATTTTTTTGTGTTTTTTTGCAAAATAAACATTGTACATTGTATATAAACTTTTTGCGAGGCCATGGTTGATTTCGTCTCAGTAAGACGCTTTGAATGGTACCGGTCTGGCTTGCTAATTTTACAGTTTTGAAGTTCACGATTTGAGGTTGGCTGGAGGTTGAAGATGATGACATGCCTGTCTTCAACCAATGACATTTAGCCACGTTATATATTTGAAATATATTTGGTGTTTCGCTTTACCATGCACGCGTTTCATGAGCCCTTGGATCTGATTACTTAAGTGAGTCAGACTCCATCCAACGCGCAACATTTAAAGTTGCTTTTTATTTTATAAATATTGATCCTTGGTAATTTTCAAAAGG
This sequence comes from Vicia faba, assembly GCA_948472305.1. Classification (NCBI taxonomy): domain Eukaryota; kingdom Viridiplantae; phylum Streptophyta; class Magnoliopsida; order Fabales; family Fabaceae; genus Vicia; species Vicia faba. The sequence continues at coordinate 628,252,961 of OX451735.1, read as the reverse complement.
GTCCATATCAAGCACAGTGTGTCAGGTCCTTTGGATCTGTCTACTAACGTGTTATGACTATGATCAGACGGTCCACATTATTTTGACATTATTTTTATTTTCTATTTTTTTTATTTAATTGTTTTTAACTTCAAAAATTCATTAAAAAAATCATTTGAACTTCTAAAATTCTGAAAAAATTCTCAAAAATACTTTTGATTTTTCTCTTTCTGATTTTTATTTTTTCACAATTCTATTTTATTATTTGATATTTTTTTATGATTTTTTCACTTTATTTGACTTCTTTTAATTGATTAAAGATACTTTTCTTGATTTTATAATTATGGAAGGATTTTAAAAATTTCAAGTTCTTCGTTACAAGATTACTAGTCAAAATAAACTAAAATTATGAGTTGTTTTATCAAATTAACTTCTTTTAAAAATATTAGAAAAAAATTAATAAATTAAAATTAATAATTGAACAGATAGTAAAGTAATATTATATTTAAGGATATAATAAAAATAATAATATTAATCAATCATGTAATAAGGTTAATTTAATAAAAACAATAGTGTTTTTTTACAGCTCTATTATATATTTTTTATTTTGTGTATCAAATTAATGTACCACATAAAATTAAGTCCCTACTGGAAAAATTAAGTACCACACAAAATTAATGTATCAAATTAATATGGGATAAATAAAACAAAACAATAAGCTTGTCCAAGTGGGAGAAAATAAAAAAAAAAATAAAAAATAAAAAATAAAAAATAAAAATAAAAAAAACCCGAACTTCCATGTGGAATTTAAAAAAAATTAAAAAAATAAATAAATAAATTACGTCAAGTGCCACGTATGCAGATTCTACTAGAATCTTGACCCAAGGTCAAATTAGAGGGAATCTTGGTTTGTTGAGGGGCAAAAAGAATATTTTTTAAAAAGAGGGGTAAATCAAAACTCGCTACTATTGTAGGAGGTAAAAGATATTTAACCCTATTAAATATTATTTTATTATTTGTTTGGTCCTGACTAGGGTGTGATTTTAGGACAAATTCCTCAACCTCATTGGATCTTGGGTGTTGATAGGTTGAAAAACCATATCTACCAAAATGGATGAATAATGTTGATGATATTTGAAATCCTAATTTCATCTGATACATCCCCTCCCTCGTCATCTTATCCCTTTCTTACTTATGCTTCATGTTGTTGGAGAATAATCTACATATCATTTCTCTAACATGTGGTACATAGATTGGTATTGATCGACCTCAAAATAGGTGTGACTTCTACATAAGTCCACTTACGATTGCTTAACATAATGCTAAATTGGTCTTGATTCGAAAAATGATCATTCATGGCTCAAACATATATTTGCAAGCCCAAGTATGTTAATTTGAAACTTTTGATCCAATAAACTTAAGGTTTATTGTTAGGAGGCTTTGATCTTATCAAGCCTTTAATGAACCTTCATGAACATCGTTGATCATATGTGATTTCCTTGAGAATTTGAAATGAATGATATACTTAGTAAAAAGCAAATGAGACTTGTTGTTGAGAAGCTTTGATTTTATAAATCTTCTAATAAGTCTTCAAATGCAAGTTTCAAGATGGTCATTCAACTAACCTTTAAGTTCTAATTCACTAACAATTGACTTTACTTTATGCCATTTTATTTCATGCATTTACTTTTATGTACCATTTACTTTAGCATTTACATTCCAAGCTATTTTTATATCTGCTCACTTGAGCATTTATCTTTATGTCATTTTATCTTTTCTCATTTGAGCATTTATCTTTAGGTCATTTTCATCTTTGCTCACTTGAGCTTTCATTTTCTTTTTAAAGACACTTAATAATCAACTTGAACATTAAAAGACTTAAGGTTACTTGGACAATTTGGTTACTATCCTTTGTATTATGGATTTGTGCACCTCTTGGACTTAGGATTAGAAGCCTTGATCACCCTTGGGACCTTATGACTCTGTTGTTTTTTTTTTTGTATGAAGTTCTTGGGGTTTACCCCAAGACATTGGGTTGATTTTCTTTGTGTACAGATTATTCTGATTATTTGCTTTGTCTGTGATTGGGAATTCCTCTGTATACAGTTATTTCTCTGCCCAATTTTTGTGAAGACTTAATGCATCCGAAGCTTGGTATTCTTGAGAGGTTTAATATTTTTGTTTGCTTGGTTTCAATCCAAAGGATAAGAATTCTATATTGACATCATATGTCAAGTGTTGGCTTCTTGTTGGTTAGATCGTTCTTTTCCTTAGCTTTTACCTTATGCTTTAGGATAGTCCCTTCATCTCCTCCCATCATCTTTAATTTCAAAAATCTTCTCCCTCCTTTTCAAAACTCTTCTGGTTTTCTAACTTGAACCGTTTTCATAAAAAAATTGGACTTAAGTCCATGCATTTTCAAAAATCTTTTCTTAATCAAACTTTAACCAACTTAAACATACTCTTACATTTTTGTTAGAAGACTAAAAGTCAAACAACCTCATTCAAACCATTTTTGCCACTTTGACTTTTTTTTTACTTTAAAATTTTCTCAAAAGATTAGACTCTTGTCAATCCTTGTAATGATGTGAGCTACTATACTTTTACTATATATAGTGAAGTGAGATATTTCCACTTGGGTGTCGAGTGAGGCTTTATTGATTTTAAAATCCAAGCTATATCCTCAACTTTGAAATGATGCAAATTCTCTTTTCTCATAATCGTTGGTAGTAAGTATGTTCTCCACTCGGATATGAAGATGATGTCTCTTATCTTAAAATTAACCAACACACTCGTGTTTTAAAATTTTTAAAGGTGAACTACAAGTACCCTGACCCCCTATTGCACGGAAGGTGGTACGTAGGCAGTAAAGGTTCATAATCACAGTCGGTGAAAAAATTGTAAAAAAAATACTTCTTTTCTCACCTCCACCATCTATTTTTGTATACAACATTTATAGCCAAAATACACAAATTTTCAAAGAGGTTCCTGTGGAGTATCGTAAATGTTTAGTGTGCTAATACATTCCCTTTTCATAACCAACACCCATACCTAGATTCTCTCCCCCTCTTTTTTGGGTTATTCACTTTTTTCCCATTCCTCTAAACAATAAAGTGAGGTGGCGATTGTTATTTGATTTGTGCGAGTTAAGTCAATCCAATGGCTTAGTCTCAACATTTTTATCTCCATAGAAAAATGGCGACTTCACAGGGGAAAGATCAACCAGATGCTGGTCTATCTCTAAGGGGATTGAGCCTATCTTTGTTTATATTGTGTATGTGTTATTATTTGTTGTATATTATGTGTTGTATATATGTTTTCCTGGATATTCCTGGTTTTCAGGGTGCTTAGTGATTTCTCATAAGTTCTCTACCCGGACTTGGGCAAACTTAAGATAGGACGGGTGGTATATGATGAATAGAAAAACACAAGAAGGGGGGGTTGAATTGGGGTTTTCAAAATTAAGATAGTAGACACGTTAGTTATCTTGGTTCATTTGAACTCAAACTACTCCAGTCCACCTGCCAAGGGGATTTCTCCTCTCTCAAATGAAGTCTTAATCCACTAATTAAAACTTGATTACATAGATACAATGACTACTGTCAGTGTCTTCTTGAGTTTAAACCACAACTTGGTTTTCTCAAGATATTACAAGATAAAACAATTTAGAGTGTGTACAAAGATGTTTACTAAATAAAACTATATCACAACAGTGATGTATACACAATTGAAAAGCACAAGATATAATAGGGTAATAATAGTTTCCTTTTTCAGTGCGCAGTAGTGTTGTGTGAGATTTCTTATCCAAGTCTTCTTTATATAGATGATTCATGAGAGACATGAGAATATGCTTTTAGAAGGTTGATAAAGTTTAGTTAATATACTTTCCAAAAATATAGATCTTGTCTTTGTTTAGCCGTTACATTTGATTATAATGAATAAGTTGTAACAATTCAAAACATTGTTTTCTTGGGAACATATCAGAAGATGAATATTACCGTTGAAACTTCTTTTGTTCTTCCAAAACTTTACTTATCAGAATATTAGTGTTTGGCTCATAGCGTTGGTGCAATCAGAAGTTGTAACATTAGAACTTCTTCATTTAAGCGTGTTACACAGATTTGCTTCTAAGTATGATATGTTACAACAGAGCTTCAAAAAAGTAATTCTCTCGTCTTCTATGCTTTTTACATCATAATTTCCCTGCAAATTAAAATACAATATTAGAGAGCATATTTGTTCTTTATATGTACCATGTATTTGTTATCATCAAAACTCTTACAAGGATGTAGAACCAAACTATGTTCTAACAATCTCCCCATTTTTGATGATGACAAAAACTTGTATATTTTGATAGATTACTTAAGAACATAGAGAATTAAAGTATCCCCCTGAGTTGAATACCCAAATAAATAAAAAATACTTCTTTGAAGATGTTCTGATCAATGCTTTGTGAAGAAAGGTTTGATGCGTCCACAACAGAAGTTACTTTCAGAGGTTTCTTTTCAATAGATTTTTCCTGTTTGCTTTCAGAGGATAAAAATAGTGTTGGAACAAGTTTGGTTCTGATCATATCTCAGAGTTTTGATGATAACAATAAAATATATTTTATATAATTGATACTCTGATGAGCATATTTCTTTATTTCAGATAATGTTCTGACTGAAGTATTTTCTAAGGTGAAAATAATTTTACGTGCTGAGCTGAATAAAAATGAAGAAGTTCTTTGATGAAAGAACTATTTACTTAGCGCAAGTTCTGACGCTGGCTCTGATAAGAAGAAATTTAAAGCATCCTCTAATCTTAGCAATTTTCCATGCAAACTCTGTTCAGAAGTATTTTGCAAGCAAGCTCTGGTGAGAATTTATTTACAAGTAAATTCTGAAGCAAGTTCTGAAAGATTAAAGAAGCAAACAGTCTTGTCAAGTTTCAGTAAACATGCTCTGACAGTTTCGTTTGTTCATTTAATGCAAAGACGGCTAAAGCACTCAAGTGTCTCTACGCTAATTCATTGGAAGAAACAATAATGCAAGCCAACACACAAACATTAATTGCTCCTCACTTTTGAAGGAAGTAATGGTCATTTTCCTCATGATATAAATAGAAGATCATTTATTGCAAGCCAACGACTCACCAAACCAAAAAAGAAACATCTTACGTGAAAATTATTCTGCTGCTCACAAATTATTTTGTTATTTTCACAAGTGAAAAACTTATCTTAGTGATAAATCATAATTTGTGATATAGCTTTCTAAGAAGCAATTTGTTTCACTATTGTAAAGATTTAATTCTTGTATTTGTTCCTTGAGAGACCAAGCTTGAGATCGAAATTCAAGCAAATTAAATCAAGATCACCAAATCATCAAGAAAGCCTAAATGTCAAAAAAATATATATTTTTTTTTTTTGAATTAAGGAAAAATCAAAAATTAAATTAAATTCAAAACATTAGTCCATTAACAAATATTCCCATATCAAAATAACATTTAAATCAAAAAGTTATAAAAATAGCCAACCAAAATTATATTCAAATATTAGAACTAAAAACACACATCCCTGATTTTTTTGTGGAATTTTTGAATTAAAGGAAATACTAAAATAAAAAATAAACAAACAATTAATAATTGAATTATTATTTAAGGGCAAAAATGCAGACCCTAGCCAAAAATCATGAAAAGGTCAAAATAAAAAATATATTCAGATTCTATGATTAAAAACAAGATTACATGATTTTTTTTGGATTTTTTGGATAAAGGGAAATATTAAAATAAAAATCAAACAAACAAATATTATAAATAACCTTTGAAATTAAATTTTAATTCAAAAATAAAGAAAATGGTAAACCAAAGTCAGAATCAATTTTTCCATTATTTTGTGGGTCTAAAACAATTTTTGTGAAATTTTTTTGGATCAAAGAAATATTAAAATAAAAATTAACTTTGAACAATTAATTAATTAAACCTATGAATTTTTAAACCAATCAAATTATTTTTAAACAAATCCAAAAAAATATGACAAATACTAGAATATAATATTGGCTTAAAGTAATTTTCATGATTTTTAAAAGTATTTTGTTTAAGAAATAAAATCAAACAAAATATCAAATAAAACAAATAATTCAAATGAGACAAAAATTCAAACGGACCAATCATGCAATGCCACCACATCATCTTCAAGCTTTGGACATCTCAAAAATGCGTGCAACATACAGGTCTAGGGCTCATGTTCAGATCAGCATAACATACTCAATTCCACGCCATTTTTCATGAAATCAAGGGCAATTTAAAGCTAGCATGGCAAGGAATCCATAGCAATTCGAATTAAACAACATCATCAAGTATAGATCCAGTACGAAGCTCATGAAAACTCAAGAAAACATTATGTACGCAGAGTTTCGGAAACTTTAAAACACGATTCAAGCTCAAATGAAACACAAAGTATACATCAGACCTATATGTTTGGCCAGCTAATACACCGTGGATATAAATTAATTCATCAAATCATGCTAAACAAGGCAAATCGAAGTTCAAAGATCTCACCTCAATGTGAAACTGGAAACCTTGATTCCTTAGTTCCAGAAGCTAACAAACTCCATGGTCTTGATCTACACACTTCAAAGAATATGAATCCACGGGAAATTGGATGAATGCGCAAAGAAGATGAGAGAATTGAAGAAAACTTTAGTAACAGCAAAAAAAGTTCAGATCCGGTTCTGTGATTAATGAAGCGCGTTTTTTGTGAAATGAGGCTTGCAATGCATTATATAGTGTGAGTAGAGAAGGTTAGAAGAGGAAATTGATCCTCAAAACTGTTCAGGGGATAGTTTGGAAGATTTGGCCAAAAGATGGGTGCACATGGGTCTCAGTTGTTTGCTCGTGCGTTTCTTCATTTTCCTTGCATTTTATGAGCTAAATAATCTCAGAAATAGATCCTCAAAGTGCCAGGTCATGATCATTTTAAATGAGAGTTGTATGGATCAATTTGCCAAATTGGGCAAGTTCATCATTTTTGTAACCAAGCAAACTCTATGGTCCATGGAGCACGAAACTGCTGGCATTATGGGCCTTAGCAAGTCATAAAGGTCATGGGCTGGATTAGAAACAAAGAGAGAGGCTGGAACTCGAGTTTTCATGAATTGGTCATTTTGCACATTTGCCAAATTTCAATAAAATGCTCCAAAATTTCAAGACTCATAACTTGCTCATACTTTTGAATTTTGGCACAAATGAGCATAATTTGGAAAGGTATTGAAACGATATACAATCCCTTAGTTTTGAGTTTTTGCAAATGAGTTCATTAAGGTTCTGAAAATTGAGCTTGAAATTCACTAATTTTGAAAAGTGACCTATAATTTTGTGACTTCAAAAGACCATAACTCTTGATTCCTTGCCAATTTGGACATGAGACCAAAAGGAGGTGAAATATAATTCCCTTAGATTTCCAAGCATATTTCATTTACATCTTCTTGATCAAGGTTGAATAAAATATGAATTTTTGAAATTAAGTCCTTATTTTCCAAAATTAGTAACTTTTAGGGTTTCTTCAAGAACAAGTTTCAACCCAAACCTCAATCTCTTTGATACAATGACCAAAATGGACTTGAAATATGAAAAGTACATCCTTGAATTGATGTTTGGTCAAAAATTCTCTTGGTCAACCTTGACTTTGACTGATTTTGACCAAAATGACCATTTTGCCCCTCTGAATTAATTGATCCACTTCCCTTCAAAATTAATGATCAAAACTTCAAACATATGATCTTCCCAATATATAGAGGCCATGTAAAAAGTTTCACTTCAAAATTATCAAGAAAACTTGATGAAATCCCAAACCCTAGTTTTGGTTAACACCTTAGGAGACTGATGAATCATCTTCAAAACTTCAAATCCTTTGGGCATCATGACCAATTCCTTGTGCAAAGACTTTTAGATAACAAAGAGATGTTGTAGCTCCCTAAATCAAGACTTGTACATTGGCCAATATCCTTGCTCAAACAAAACCCTAATTTGACTGGTGAATCCAAAGAGTGATTCTCCTTGTAACCAAACACAAACTCCAATCCTCTGATGATCCAAAGGGATGGGTAAAATATCTTGAGCCATGTCATAATCTTTGAGCTTGAAAAGATCCAGAGATTTAGATAATAAGATTCTACTTGAGCATCTTGTCCATGTAATCAACCTTCAAAGCTTGAGGAAAACTTGATAACCAAAGTAATTTAATCCTATCATAATGTATGAATGCAATGCACTATGATGTTTATGATGAAACATAAGCCTAAATCAAGAGAGTAAATTTTGTGGTGCAACACTTACATACATCATACGAAGTATGTTAAAGAACTTCTGAAGAAATTCCAGATGTCAGAAAGTAAAGATGCAAAGACACCAATGCATGCTACATGCATTTTGGGAAAAGATGAGGTAAGTATGAAGGTAGATCAGAAACTCTACAGAGGTATGATTGGATCCCTTCTCTATCTGACTGCATCTAGACCTAATATATTATTCAGCATATGTTTATGTGCTAGATTCCAGTCAGACCCTATAGAATCTCACTTAATTGTTGTTAAGCGAATTCTGAGGTATCTGAAAGGTACTACTAATCTGGGTCTTTGTTACAGAAGGTCAAAAGAATTCAGACTAGTAGGTTATTGTGATGCTGACTTTACTGGAGATAAAATTGAACAAAATATCACCTCTGGAAGCTGTCAGTTTCTGGGTGACATACTTATCTCGTGGTACAGCAAGAAGCAAGATACCATTGCACTTTCAACAACAGAAGCTGAGTATATATCTGCTGCTAGATGTAGCTCTCAGATGATCTAGATGAAAAGTCAGCTAGAAGATTTTAATCTCTATGAAAGTAAGATTCCTATCTTCTGTGACAATACCTCTGCAATTTGTCTTTCTAAAAATCCCATTTTGCATTCTAAAGCAAAACACAGAAATTAAATATCATTTTATAAGGGACTACATTCATAAAGGAGTTTTAAATTTAAACTTTGTAAACACAGACCATCAATGGGCTGATACTTTTTACCAAACCCCTTTCTGAAGATACATTTAAATTCATTCTGAAAAATATTAGTATGGAATTTTGTCCTGAATGAAATTGTATTTATCTTCTGTGATTGCTTTCAGAATGTTCTGAAATGAATGTTCTGATTAACAATTCTTCAAAAGTTAGAAGAGAAGTTACATTAGAAACTATATATAAAGTTCTGAAATGTTCTAACGTTTCATTACAAGTATAGTTCAGCAGTTCATTATATTAAACAGCTGTCTGATGCAACCTTCAGGAGATGAACACGTGTTGTATTTCTGAAAGGTCACGCGTGCTATGCTATTGACTTCGTTCCTAGGTAATTGTTATGATTTGTTCAAAATCTCACGCTTTCCCCTCATTATCAATGTCATTAAATGCTAGTAATGATTATTTTTTTCTTAAATTCTTTTTTACAGATTTATTTCAAAACCTTTTCTCAAAATTTTACCTATAAATACTTTTGTAAAACCCCTTTCTCACTTTTTACCTTCTCTTTCAATTTTCAAAACCTTCTCTGTGTATTTTCTGCAACCCATTTTCTTTCATCTCAACCTAAGTGCTCTATTGGCTTCATCTTCTACTCCTTCTGGAAGCACTCAAGCTGAACAATACATCATCCCTGAAAGAACCACTCTGATTCTTGTTGACAGTTTAGAAGTAATTAGTGAATTGATGGTGGACTTTGAAAACCTAAAGGAAAATGGGTTTGACATTCTTCCTGCAGTGGAATTTCAAGGATGGGGAAATTTCTTTGATCGTCTTGTTGGCCCTGTATTTCCACATCTTGTAAAGGAATTTTGTATTCACGCCATTGCATCTCCAAAGGTTATTCTCTCTTTTGTAATGGGTAAGGAAATTTTAATCACTGAAAATTTCATCAGGAGGTTACTGGGTTTTGAAGGCAATGGAGTCACTGGAGTCTCAAATGGTAGAATGGATATGTCAAGAGTTAATGCTGAAATTTTTACAATCGGGAAAGCTTCGACAAAAGTCAGAGACTTGAAGAATCAATACAAGATCTAGGCTAGAATCATCCATGGCTGCATTCATCATAGAAAGGAAATAAGTTCTCCTGACTATATAAATGTTGACCAGCAATACCTTCTGTTCTATCTGGGAACGAATGTAAAGATTGATTTACCCTACCTTCTGTTTGATCACCTCTGGACACATGTCAAGGAAACAAGGGAAGCAGAGAGAACGAAGAACCCTAAATCCAAAAGGAACTGGATTCCAATGGGAAGGTTGATTTCAGACATTCTGACAAAGAATGGTCTGATTGCACATTTGGACGAAGCAAACCTGTTGGGGGAGTTAGAGCCTACGTGTGGGAAAGCTCTGACAGGAAAGAATCTGGTGAAGAGAAAGATCATTGATAAACTGCTGGTGGAACCTACCCCTTACGTATCAACAACTGTTACCAGAAGAAGAATTCCAATTGCTGACTTTCCACTCTTCAACTCAGGAGATCACCCTTGTATCATTCTTCATTACATTGAAATTTGCAAAGAAAGTGGAACTCCAATTGATCCTGCCTGGCTTCAAGGTAGAAATGAAGCAGCTCTAGATGTTTTCTTCCAGCAGCCAATGAAAAGGAAAACAGTTGAAGGACCCTCTGCTAGACCCCAGAAGAAGAAGAAGAAATCAGTTACACCTTCTGAGACTATTTCATATATCTACATCTGCTGAACCTCAAACATTAGGTGACATAGATGTAGACATAGATTTAACCATTCCCTCTGAACCTCTTTCTACAAACCCTCTTATAAATCAAGTTTTATCAGAATTAACAAATTTTAATTCTGACGACTCTCTTGAAACCCAAACACAACCATCTCAAACACCTTCCAGACCTTTATCACCAAGACCTTCTGAATGGTATGATGGCTCCTGGAGACTACCTGGAATAAACGTACCTTTGGCCATGCACAAGCCATCTTTCACCCTACCCTTTGAGAATATCTTTGCTAAGAACAGAACTCAACAACAAAATCCTACCCCCACTGCTAAAAACACCATCATCATTTCTCCTGATGTCACACCACCCATATCTCCCGAACTTCTAACACCTAACTCACCAACGCTTTCACCTCCTCAATCTCCAGAACACACCCTCAATCCATCTCATGAACCATCTGAAACTCTTGAACCATCAGCAACACATGAACCATCTGAAACTCTTGAACCATCAGCAACACCTGAACCATCTGAAAATCCTAACCAAACAGAAACACCTGAACAATTAGAAACTCCTGAACCAACTGACTTTCTGAAAACTGTAGTTGATTTTGAATCCCTATAATTTCTGAAAAATAAAACCTACAAAAAGGTTGTTCTCAAACCTGTCCAGCCAGATGTAAATGTATGTTTTCAGAATTTTATAACTGAAGTACAAGCTTGGATAGACCTGCTGAAGGCAGACTACACCAGCAACGTGAACCCAGCAGCAACAGATCTCCTATGGGAAACATTCAGATAAACATTAGATGATGAATCACTGAAATTGCAAGACATGTGTTATTCTTAGGTGCTTGAGAATTTCTCCAAACACCTGCATGGCTTCCAATCAGAAGTTGTTGATACTTGGGAAAAGAAGTCTCCTCTACTGATTGCCAATGCTTCTGCTGATCAAATGGACATTTCAGAAGATGAGTCTGAATATGCCTCTGAAGATTCAAATCCTCTGGCAATAACTATTTAATCAACCTTCTGCTAAAGATGCACTTAAAGGTGTGCCAACTCTTATGGTTGATCTAAGCAATCTTCTCTCAAATGTTGTTCATTCTGACTCAGCTGCTTCTACACCAAAGGTTATATCTGCTGAAGCTACTTCATCTTCTGCTACTACTTCACTGGTTATGGATACTCTGAATGAGCTAAAGAAGGAAAATGAAGCTATTCATGAGCGCTTGGACAAGCAGGATGAGACAAATAAGGAAATCAGAAACTGGATGATGAAGCAAGAGGAATCTTCATCTGAAATCAAGAATCTTTTTTTGTCTCTTGTTTCTAGAAAATCTTAAGTGTCATTCTGTTTCTTTTTTTTTGTTTTGTTTTGTACCTCTGAATCTTTTTATAAAAACCTTTTTCGCTCTTTAATTCTTTTTATACTATTTGATTATGACAAAAAGGGGGAGAAATGAGTTTTTTGATCTAATATTTGATTAACAGTTATGGGACTAAGTCTCAAACATTACTAACAAAATACAAAGATTACTTTCTCTGTTTAAAGAAATTTGCAGGTATCACTAAACTCTAGAAGTTTAATCATCTGAACATCATCTTCAAAAGACTTGCTGAAGAAATCCTAAAAGAAAAATCTCAAAGCTCTGAAGAAAAATCTCAGGAAGTTTTTCTTATACATTATTTTTTTCAAAAGAAGAAATATTTATTTCAGGGGGGGATTCTCATCTCTTGTTCAATTTTTTTCAAAACCTGAATATTTTTGTCATCATCAAAAAGGGGGAGATTGTTAGAACAAGTTTGGTTCTGATCATATCTCAGAGTTTTGATGATCACAATAAAATATATTTTGTATAATTGATACTCTGATGAGCATATTTCTTTGTTTCAGATAATGTTCTGACTGAAGTATTTTCTAAGGTGAAAATCATTTTACGTGCTGAGTTGAATAAAAATGAAGAAGTTCTTTGATGAAAGAACTATTTACTTAGCGCAAGTTCTGACGCTGGCTCTGATAAGAAGCAATTTAAAGCATCCTCTAATCTTAGCAAGTTTCCATGCAAACTCTGTTCAGAAGTATTTCGCAAGCAAGCTCTGATGAGAAGTTATTTGCAAGCAAATTCTGAAGCAAGTTCTGAAAGATTAAAGAAGCAAACAGTCTTGTCAAGTTTTAGGAAACATTCTCTGACAGTGTCGTTTGTTCATTTAATGCAAAGACGGCTAAAGCACTCAAGTTTCTCTATGCTAGTTCATTGGAAGAAACAATAATACAAGCCAACACGCAAACATTAATTGCTCCTCACTTTTGAAGGCAGTAACGGTCATTTTCCTCATGCTATAAATAGAAGATCATTTTTGCAAGCCAACGACTCACCAAACCAAAAAAGAAACATCTTACGTGAAAATTATTCTGCTGCTCATAAATTATTTTGTTATTTTCACAAGTGCAAAACTTATCTTAGTGAAAAATCACAGTTTGTGATATAGCTTTCTAAGAAGAAATTTGTTTCACTATTGTAAAGATTTAATTCTTGTATTTGTTCCTTGAGAGACCAAGCTTGGTCAGATTTCTCAAGAAGGCTAGGACTAGTTTGAGTCTTAGTGGTGTTAGTCACTTGTAAGTTTACTTGTGATTTGTATTGTTAGTCCCAACAGTTTGGTTGTGTGATTGTAATCTGTTTGATTATAGTGAATTAAGTCCTTATTGAGAAAGGCGAAATCACCTTGGCGGATGCACTGGAGTAGTTTGAGTTCAAATGAACCAGGATAAAAATAATTGTGTCTTTCCATAATTGTTGAGGTAGTAAGGAAAAAGAAAAAGTAAAAACTTATTCAACCCCCCCCCCCCCCACCCCTTCTAAGTTTTTCTCACCCTTCAAATAGAAGTTATGATATTTAAAATGTTTGAGATTGAGTCTTAATACTGTTATATTCAAAATATCTTACATTCTCCCCCTTTTTATCAACAATCAAATGTTGCACCCCAAAATTTACCTTCTTGATTTAGGCGTATGTTTCATCATAAACATCATATTGCATTGCATTCATACATTATGTTGGGATAAAAGTATTTTGGTTATCAAGTCTCCATCAAGCTTTGGAAGATTTATTGTATTGACAAGTTTCTCAAGGATGGCCTTATTATCTAAACCTCTAGATCTTTCAAGCCCAAAGGTATCACATATCTCAAGATATCTTATCCTCCTCATTGGATCATCAGAAGATTGAGTATTGTGCTGTTTATAAGGAGAACCGCATCCTTTAGATTCATCAGTCAAAATTAAGGTTTTGCCCAAATTTGAGTAATGTGGTCTAGATTAGCCAAGTATTGAAGCATCATTATCTTATCATAATTGGAATCAATTTTGTTTAAGAAGTCTCTCATGATGCCCAGTGGAACTAGTGTTTTGAAGCTTGATTAGCTATCTCCTAATGTAGAGTGCAAAACTAGGGTTTGAGTTTTAATCATAGATTCTTTGGAATTTTGAGTGGAAACTCTTTCCATAGCCTCTATGTGTTTGGAATATCATATGTTTGAAGTTTTGTTCACCAATTTTGAAGAGAAGTGGTTCAATTGAATCAAATGGGCAAAACAGTCATTTCACTCAAAAGTCAACCAAAGTCATAGTTGACCAAATGAACTTTTGGTAAACATGAAGCATTTGACATGTATTTTCATGTGGGATGATCATTGATGATTGATTTTGCTGAGAATTGCAAGTTTGAGAGGTTACATGGATTTGAAGTTATCTTGGTGATTGAAAATTTCACTAAGTATTCTTGATTTTGGCCTGACTTTGCAAGGGCATAACTTTCCCATTTTTCAGGGGAGTTTGGTGGTTCTTTTTGCCAATTTAAAAGGGGAAAGAGATCTAAAATGGCCCATAGGGGACAAAAAACACACTTCTTACTCAAAATAAAAAGTTATGAGCCTTTCAAGTTTAGGGCAAGTTGGGCATTTTTTTAGGCATCTTGGGCATCTGGCCAGGCATGGCAAGGCATTTGGCCTAGGAAATTCATCAAACAGTTGGTGACATGTCTGTAATTGTTGATTCAAAGAATAATTCTAAAACTTGCCTCATGCATTTTAAAGAGGGCTATGAAAGCTTCTCATTAAACTTGGAATCACTCATTTTGGTTTAAAATAGAAGAAGTTGTGATTTGAGGAAGTTGCGTGTCGAAACCAGAAATTTGAATGGCTCTCTTTGATTTCCTTCAGTTTGGACCAAACAAAGTGACTTTATGGGCTGGTCAAAGCTTCCTCCTGCCCTCTTTGATTTCCTTCAGTTTGGACCAATCGAAGTGACCTTGTGGGCTGGTCGAAGCTTCATTCTTCTTTCTTCAATTTCCTTCAGCTTGGCACAATCGAATTGACCTTGTGGGCTGGTCGGAGCTTCATTCTTCTTTCTTCGATTTCCATCAACTTGGACCAATCGAAGTGTTACCCTATGGGCACGTCAGTGCGTGCGCAGTCTTGAGCAAGTTGGTTTGAGTTGCCCAGGAATCCTAAGCCTCATATCTTGCTCATATCTCCATCATTTCTTTTGAACCTCAGCTTGTTTCGAAGCTTAGGGTATGTTCTTTAATTGGCTCAAGGAAAATTTGAGAACGCACGGGCCAATTTTCTATGGCCTCAGTTGGAAGTCAGCTGACTTTTGGTGCATGCATGGGTTATACAAATTGCATATTCTATGCACTCTTCGATTCTATTTGGTTTTAAGTAGATATTGTACATGCTTGGTATGAATTGGACACCTCATTTATTACTTCTTTTGGCCAAGTAATCACACTTTCCTTGCCTTCCCATGATTTCTATATTTTTTGCCAAAATTGGTAACTTTCATCACAAGCAAATCAGTCCCATGTGAAATCCTTAGGACCTCACCCCCTCACACTTTGTTTGCCTCACTCATACAACTCATAGTTCACTAAAAATGCAGCTTGTTTCCCTTTGAATGCACACAAAACGCAAGCACATGCTCTCACACTTTCACTTGCATGTTTTGGTCAAATTGCCTCAAACGGATTTGTGTGAGCTGTGACCTTATTGCCCTCACTCTAAACACTTTATATAAGCTACTCAATCCTTTATTCAAGAGAACACGCACATCATCTAAGGAATCCCCTCAAAATTTTCTCATTTCTCTTTCTCTGCAAATTGAATCGAGCAAGCTTCTTACATCACCCCAGTCCTCATTTCTCTGCTCAAACACATTTAGTGAAGCAAGAGGATCAACTCAGAAGTATTGGAAGGCACCTGGAGTGAAAGACTCGAGCATTCATATTTTGATTTGAGGTGAGTTCACTCAACTTTGATTCTTGATATGTAGTTGTTTATGGATGAATTTGAGCATGAATACTTGTTTGTTGATGTTATGTAAACGTTTCTGAAGCTGTTTGAGGTATTATGCTTGTTTGAGATCTCTGCAACTCTAATTTTCAGTGAGTTTTTAGTGATTTCGTGTTTAGATATCTAGATCCATGGATGTCTATTTGATGTGATTCGAATTATGTTTAATTCCTTGCCATGTTAGCTTTGATTTGCACTTGATTTGATGAATTTTGGTTGAGAATTGAGATTGAACGAAGGATTTGAAGATGAGGTGTTGGATCTGTTTTGCAAGCGTTTCTAGTTAGGGCTAGAGGTTGAAGACGAAGCGTGTCACCTCCTGATTGGTCCATTTGAATTTTGTTTTACAACTTGATTTTTCCTGATTTTATTTCTTGATCAAAACTTGATGAAAAATTTTGAAAAAATTCATGAAACTTAAAAATAATATTTCTGACCTTGTGTATTTTTTTCAGAAGTTTTGAAAATTTTTTGATTGGTTTTAAAATCCGTGTGATTAATTAATTGTTTGTTTTATATTTGATTTTATTTTGGTATTTCCTTTGATCCAAAAATTCCACAAAAAAATCATGGATGCTTGTTTTTAATTCTAATATTTGAATATAATTTTGGTGTGATATTTTTCTAACTTTTGATTAGAATTTTATTTTGAAAATGTAAATGTTTGTTTAATTGTTTAATGGTTTGAAATTTTATTTTATTTTTTACTTTTAAAAATATGAAGAAAAAAAATAAGTTTTATGATCTTTGGGGTTTTCTCTATTTTCATATGATTTAATTTGAATTTTTTAGAATTGGAACTTGATTAATCAATAATTGAGTTTATTTTCTAAATAATTAGGGTTTTGATAATTCCCTTGTTTGTCTTGATTCCAAAAACCATCTTTCATTGGGTTTAAACTGAATTTAGCTCTTGTTTGAAGTTCATAGATAGACTAAGGATCTTAAAAATATTTTTCTTGAATTAATTGATAAGGTTTGGTATTTTCCATTGATTTATTTTGAAAACTTATCTAGATTGGTGGTTTCATCAACTAGTTTTGATTTTTGAAGTTTGATTGATCCTTTCCTCATCCATCCATGAACTTAAAATGTGTTTGCTGACTTCTATACATCTCAAAAATGCTAATAAATTTTTTGTTTGAATTATGGAAGTCCTTTTCTATTTTTAATGTATTTTTGAGGTGAAAATAACCAATTGATGTTGCATTTTTTGTTGAAATTTGTTTGATGGACAATGAACTTGTGTGAGACTTATAATTTGGCACTTAATGATCTTATTGCTTCTATTTTCTCACATAAATACAATTCAATCATCTAGACTTCTCATAATTGGTTGATGAGCACTTTTTGATCCATACCTCCTAAGTGATATTTTTATGTAAATTTTGCTTTGAGTTTTGAATTTTTCCTTGAGTTTGGGGTTATCAAATGACTAATGATAATATGTTGAGGAATGATACATCAAAGATAGTCTCATAAAGACTTTAGATCACTTGACCTCCAATGATTGAACCATTTTATCCTATTGTGAATTTGATGTTCAATCCTTTTCTTTTCTTTTTGAATCTTTGAGGTACATTGAATGCACTTGTGCAACATGATTTAGAATCAACATTTTAAAATCTTGATAATATCCTCATAGCATGCTAGAAGCTTGATTTAAAGTCTTTGAATGGTTTAAGTCTTCTAACTTTGTCTTTGTTTGAATTCCTTTCCTTGCTAACTTGTGATCCAAGCTTTGTGATACATTTTGTGGTACCCCTCTTTTGTTATGCATGTTGTGATCGGTGGGAATGAGAACTGACTATTTTGGAATGCTGGTTCACGTTTGCGTTTGTTTTTGCAAAATGTCACGGTAAGCAAGAGTCGCCACCGTCTTTTATTTTATCCAACAAGGAAAGGACAAAAGCACAGAAAAATTCTTTTTCGAGATGTTTCTCGGGTTCGGGAGGTAGATTATAGAAAGGGAAGGTGTTAGCACCCTTTCTATCTGTGGTTATCCACGGGCTCTTAGGTACTTGCTCACTGTGTTTTCAAAAGGTTTGCTTTTCTTTGTGATTGTGGGTTTTGAAAAGAGTTTTGTTTTTGAAGAAAGTGTAAGTGCGAAAAGTTTTTGTTTTGTTTTAAAAGGAGCAAGTACTTAAGAACCTCTACCTACTCAAAAAGGAACTAAACTGTGCAAATATCCTTTAGACAGTGCTATCCCACTATTGAGGAGTAGGTAGCACCGTCGTTGGAGTTTTCGGGTCAATTCGATTTAAGGGACGTGTGGTCACTAAAGCAATGTTAGGATGCTTTAGCGGTAACCCTAATGTCTTAGATCATTTTTTATCGAGGCAACCATTTCGAGGCAACTTTGATCTTTAGACAGGAGGGCGACCTCTAAGACTTCCTATACTCAATGACCACGTTTGAGGCAACCAAGTGAGGTGTACCCTAGGAGTGGCATGTGCAAGTGTGTCAATTTTTAGTTATATTATCTTTGTACATGTTATGGTGAGCTACTGTTGATTTTAAGTTAAGATAGATCTTGTCATGCATAGCCTAGTTAGCATACATCTAAACAGTTAATATATGTACAGGAATTTAAAGTGCGAGAATTGTAAATCCTACGCTATTACAAGGCTTCGGGGAGGGGGATTATTTACATGTCCAAAAATTGGGGGAATAAAAGTAGTAAAGTGTAACAGTCTTAGCTAAGTTATTACAAACCAGTAGGCAGTTACAATAAAATAAACGCGCGCGAATCTGAAAATAAACTCTAAAAATTCTAAGAATAAAATCTTTTTTTTGTTTTATCTTATTTTGGGAAAATGATCTAAATCTACTTAATTTTAGTTTTTTGAGAAAATGTTAAGATAATTAAAAAGTTAATTAACAAAGTTAATTTAATAGAAAAAAAACTAGCCTAATGTTTTTGTGGTTTTTTTATTTTAATGTTAATTAAAAAGATAAAAAGATGTTAATGAAAACAAAAATAAAATACAAGGGGGATCCTTCGATCCAGGGAAAAAAAGGAGTTTAGAGCCAAGGAGGGAATGGAAGCTTCGATCCAGACAGGGTCATGGCTCTTTCGATTGGGCCAGGAAGTGGGCATGAACAGCCTTCGATCCAGGGAAGGGGATTATCTTTTGATTATGGAGGTCATGGCTTTCGATCCAGGAATGAGATGCCTGCAAAAGTATGTTAGGGAAATAAAATGCAGGGCTTGGGTATTGAACCCCAGGCCCTTCGATCCTGCGCTTGCTGGGTCTCTTCAGGTTATGTCTGCAGCAAGTGTTAGCAAACGAAGAACATGACCTGGGCGCCAAACCCAGGCCTTTCGATCCTGTCTAGGATGGAAAATCAAAGGTAACAACAAGTAATAATGTGTTATACAAATATGAGGTTGGATAGTTTACCCTTTCTTACCAGCAGATTGGACTTTTAATTTGGGCGCTTCCTGGATGTAGGCACCTTCGATCTGGGCACTTCCTGGATGTAGGCACTTTTGATTTGGGGCTTATGGGCGTTGTGATCTTTTGTTGAAGGGTTGCTTTGGCCTGGATCACCTCTGAAAATGTTGACAACTTTTGGCAGCGTAACTCCAATGTTTTTGTTCTCATGTTGTGTGTTTTTTCGTGTTGTTGTTCCCCCTTTGCACTGTATGCTGGCTCCGTATTTATAGGAGTGGGGGGTCTAGTAACGGCAAGAGACAGCCCATTAAACAGGTCATTAAAGCCAGGAGACAAGAATCAGACACATTAAATTATTTCCTTTTTTGAAATATTCATGTCTCCTTGGAATCTGGAATGAACCTGGACATGTTTTGATTTTCGAATGCCTTCAGGCCATGCTCTTCGATTGGCCTTGAGTTTTCTCCTTCGAATGGACTTCTCGTGTACCTTTCGAATGAGCCTTCTGAATGCTTCTTCGAATGATCTTGAGTTGCTTCCTTCGAATGGGTTTCCCATGTATCTTTCGAATGGGCCTTCTGAATGCTTCTTCGAATGGTCTTGAGTTGAACAGAAACACTCTGGTCGAATCAGCTCTTTAGGAACAGAAAAGGAAAGAATTTGGCCTTTAACTCAGGAATTAAATCCACAATCAGCATTTAATTATTTCCATATTTGCAAAGGAAACATGCCATTTTCTCATGTTCAGTGTACTTGGACATGTTTTTTGAGTGCCCTCTTGATGGCTTTGTTAACAGGCCAATCGAAAGGCTTTGTTAACAGGCCAATCGAAAGGTGTTGTTCATGCCAATCGAAGGACATGGTTCACATGCCTGTCGAAGCTGCCTTGACATAATGCCAATCGAAAGGCTCCTTCAGAATACCAATCGAAGGGTCTTTCAGAATGCCAATCGAAGTGCTTGTCCATAATGCCAATCGAAGTGCTTTGTCCATGCCAATCGAAATGCTCCTTCAGAATGCCAATCGAAGGGTCTTTTCAGAATGCCAATTGAAAGGTACTTAAAGCACCACTCAAAAAATTTATTTTTCCTTAGGCAAGGGTTTGTGATCAGCCATGCAGGGGGAAGACTTTGGAAAACATGAGAAGGCAAATTTTGGGGTGCAACACACGTGAACCATAATGAAATGAATGGGTAAGGATGTGGAGCATTTTCTACTGACTTCCAAGGTCTTTTTTTATATTCTTCTCTTGCTCATTTGATCCTTGATTGATATTTACTTATCAATTCAACATGGTGACAAGAAGGGGAGCAACAGTTCTTTAGTTTTGCATGTGCCTACTTGATGCTTCTTACATCTACTGCTTTGATGTTTGCCATCATTTTTTTCCATTTTCATGATTATATCATCATCCATCCTTTATTGGTTCATCATTTCTCTTTGAAATCACTATTTTGTCTATTGAATGTGTGAGGTACTCTGAGAAAAGTTTTCCATTTTGACTTGGTACTGTAGTGTTCCACTTTATTTGTGGAACACAATTGGTTATGCTTGCACCATTCCTTTGTGTTGTATATTTGTAATTATTTTGCAGGATATATATATGTGATTGTGACTGCTATACCTCACCTGTGGGATATGTTCATATTTGAAGCCTCCGTGCATATATTTGATGGCGTGATTTCTGACTTGATTTATTTACTGATGCTAGCTTGCTTGAAGTTCTCTGGGTTTCTCTTTCTTGCTCATTTTATATGGATAGTTATCCGTTTGGTATTGCACTATTTCCTTTTTATTGTTTCCACTCCTTATTACTTTCTATTGCATGATGGGACCTCCGTTGCTGATATATATCAAGAGTCCCTCTGGTTTATTTAACGACTTGTTTAAGGAGATTCCGCATATGTACCTTGCTTTCTACTCATGCTTGTATGCTTTTTCCAAAAAATTGTTTGATTACTTGTTTGGTATTTACCATGCTCCCTTAGGATTTCTCGATTAAAGTAGCTTTCGACCTAGACATTAGGATATTCACCCATGCATGCTAACATAGGTTAGATATTTCCCTTTTCATTCTTAACCTTAGGGTCAATCATTGTATGATAACACTAGAAGTAGTGCTAGGTTAGTCTCCCTTAGTTATTTTACCTTTCTTTGTATATTGCATCTTAAAATTAAAACTTCTTCTTGGCAAATCATAAAATATCTCTAATAAACTTAAATCCTTCATCAAGGTAAAAAATATAAACCAATCTTAATTTTTTGTGCGCCTTTTGGCTTTCTTTTAAACCTTGTCAAATTGATGTTTCTCCATCTTTTCCATGTGATCTTCCCATCTTTTAGCCGATGTTTCGCCATCACATATGTTTCTAGCCGATGTTTCACCATCGCGCATGTTTGTTATCCTACTTTGATTCTCAATATCATTGTTAGGTGTGATGTTTTGTTATCTGGTTTGTTGATGTTTCTCCATCTCTGTCATGTTATCTTGCTATATTTTTATCGATGTTTCTCCATCGCATATATTTGTTGTCGATGTTTCGCCAACGCATATGTTTGTTATCCTACTTTGATTCTCAATATCATTGTTAGGTGTGATGTTTTATCATCTGGTTTGTTGATGTTTCTCCATCTCTGTCATGTTATCTTGCTATCTTTTTGCCGATGTTTCACCATCGCATATGTTTGTAGCCGATTTTTTGCCATCGCACATGTTTGTTATCCTACCTTGATTCTCAATATCATTGTTAGGTGTGGTGTTTTATCATCTGGATTGTTGATGTCTCGTCATCTTTTCCATGCTATCTTGCTATCTTTTTGTCGATGTTTCGCCATCGCATATGTTAGTTGTCGATGTTTCGCCACCGCGTATGTTTGTCATCCTACTTTGATTTTTGATATCATTGTTAGGTGTAATATTTCACCGTCTTGTTTGATATTTTGTTATCGTGCTGACATTTTATCATCTTATCTGAGTTTGTGTTACCATGTGATGTGTTGTCATACTTTTTGTTGCTTTATCATCGGTGTTGATGTTTTATCTGATGTTTTGCCATCTTGATTGTTGCTTTTTTCTTCTTAACTAAATAAACACAAACCAACCAAAATATATGAGCTGAACTATGGCTTCTCTGATTCCTTAAAAGGGATACCTAGGCAGAGGCTTTTGTGGGGCCTAATCGAGTATATCTTTGTAAATATTCCTTTCTTTTCCCCACACTTTCTTTTCCTTTTTCTTTGCATGCATTCCCTATATAGCTTTAAGCCTTAGACATAGATTTATACACCCATTAGATTAGTCAACAAGAGTGGATACTGTAGATTACTACGGGTGTGTGGGGTGCTAATACCTTCCCTTTGCATAACAGACTCCCTTACCCGATCTCTCGGTCGCAAGACCGTGATTTCACCTCTTAAGGTTTTCTCGATGTTTACCTTTCCCTTTTGGTGGGATAAAAGATGTTCGGTGTTGTTGTACCCTAAAATTTTCCCTCTCATTTATCAAGTATTTTCTCACAAGATCTCCTTTGGTCCAAGACTGCACAAGGATTGATCAACTCAAGACACCTCCTTAAGCACTGATGACTGAAATTAGGGTTTGAGATTGCACAAGGATAATTGAACTTTTAATGCCTCATATGAATTTCATGGATCATTATGGACCCTTAAGATTTATCATGTCAAGTTTCAAGTCTTGGATCACATTTTTGCTCAGTCAATTGACCAGTTGACCTAAAAATCAGTTGTATTTGGAAAAAGTCAAATGTGGTCAATTTACAGTCAAACTTCATAATTTTTTATCCATATCAACATTATGAACTCATATATGTCATTTGATCAAGTTTGGACCAGAATTCTTCAATAAATTTGATCAGATCATCCAAAAGGGCAAAATGGTCAAAATTAGGGTTTTGAGTGGGAAAGGGCAATTTCTGATTTTTGACCTAGCAGATGGTTAATTGGTTTGAGACATGATCCCAAGGATTCAATTTCATCATTTTGACCTAATGGAATGACTCAAAACATTTCTCAAGGTCATTTGATTTATAGTTGATTTTCATTCAACTGATAAAAAGTCAATTGTATACTGAAAAGTCAAACTTTGACTTTTTGATCAAAATCAAGTGTCAAAGATCATAATTCATAAAAACATGTCAAAATATGAAACTTGTTCATCAAGAGATCAAAAAGTCAAGATTTTATTTTGAAAAGTCAAAGTTTCCAAACTTAGAAATTTTTCTAAGTGTTCAAAACTTCATATTTTTTTACAACTTTGAGCCAGTTTTTCACCATGATGCAAGATGATTAAAAGGAAACTTTCAACATGAAAGTTGTAGATATCAATTATATTTAAAACATTTCTTTACACAACTTCTCATATAAATGCATGGATTTCAAGTTATGATTTTATGAATACATGTTCATGAAACTTGGAAACTTAGTGAAATTTTGCCCTAGTTTAGGCAAGATTTGACCTAACTTCATGGCAATTTTTCACATAGTTCCAAGGGGAATTTTCAAAATTTATTCAAATAGGGGTTGTAGAGAACATTAAAAGCTTTCTAAAATGTTCAAGAAATCCTTGAGATCATGTTTGATCAAGGAGAATCGAAGGCATGAAGTTGGCATTTCATTCTTGAATTATAGGTCATTTTCATGATGAACAAGAATTCAAATCCATGCTAGGCTGCACAATCTTTGCTTTGCAAGCCTCAAACTTTCTTGGCACTCCATAATTAATGTTTGGCACATATGTTAGAGTCTTTAATCCAAGAATTTAATGCATTTCCTATGCTTAATACCATTTTAGGAAGAAAGTTCACATTGCCATTTTGGAAAAGTAGTTTTTGTGAACAAAATCAGTTCTTGAGCTTTGCAATTGTTTTCTTCTGATCACACAAAACCTATAACCCAAAATAAACTTGTATAAAGCCTCTTGGAACTTAGGCCACGCTTGTATTATGCCTTGAAACCATATTCTCACTTTTCTTCAAAATGAAGTAACATAGCCATAAGTTTATAGCTTGCACTTCTGACCCTCTCAAGTGCTACAAACTTTTCCTTACTTATGCACAAGTTGTTTGCATCAAAACACACTGTTGTACCCCAAAATTTTCCCTCCCATATTTCTCAAGACATTGCAAGAATAATCTCCAAGTGGCTCAAGATTGCTCAAGAGTTGGACAGTCAAATCATCTCCTAAGGCAGTCAATCTCAAATTAGGGTTTTGTGTTACATCAAGGTCATTGCATCCAAATGACCTCAAGTGCCCCCCTAATGTCCTAGTATGTTCTCAAGTTCATCCATGTCAAATTTCAAGCCTTGCAGAGGAAGTTTGGTCAGTCAATTGCTCAAGAGGTCCAAAAATCGATTGTGCTAAGGCAAAAGTCAATTGTGGCCTACAAATAGTCAAACCTCAAGATTTTTTGTCAACATTCTCATTTTGAAGGATAATTCATCATTTGATCAATGGTTGATCATGATTCATCAAGGATTGCTAAAAATTCATCAAGATTCAAAAGTTGCTAAATTAGGGTTTTGTAGGAAAAGTCAACTCAACTTTTACCAAGCATAACTTTCTCATACTTTATGAGAAATGACCCATCCAAAGCTCATTTTGAAGAGGGTACAATTTCCTACAATCCATATTCACACCCCAAGATCAAGAAATGCACTCACGAGAAGTTACAAAATTGGACATTATAGGTCATTTTTGAAAGTCAACAAAAACACCTTTTTTTCGAAAGCTTATAACCTGAGCATGGAATATCAAAATGAGATGAGACAAAAAGGTTTGGTTAGAGGACATATCAAGGTTTCTAAAAGGTCCAATAACACCTCCAAAAGTTCAAAATGGAAGAAGTTATGCATTGTTGAAGTTGGGCATTTTTCCAAAATTGCCAAAAGTCAACTATCCCCAAAACTTCAAATTTTGTCAAATGGGCCCACTTTTTTCCACTTGATTTGATCTTGTCACACTACACACGTGTCCTATCTTTAGTCTTGTGTCCAATTATTAATTTTTCTATTTTATTTGATTTTTATTGAATTAATTCATTTTTAATCAATTTAAATCCAAATAAAATCCAAATCTTGATAACTTGGTATCTTTTTGATTGATACAGGTTTTAATTATCATCATGGATAGGATCAAACTCGTATCAAGCCATATCATGCACAAAATATTGGTTTTGGGACAAATTTGGAAGCTTTTTCATGGAGGATCAAATCAAATCCCAAATCATCAATGCATAAGGATTCAAAGCCCAAAACTTGACCTAATTCATTCCATATTACTTATACAAACCAGAGGCACGAGTTTCAGAACCTAGAGGCTGCTAAATCACAAAGACCAAACTTGAGAAAAACTTGAAAAAAGCTTGAAACTAAAATCTATTTTAGAGGCTGATTCAAAGCAAAAACTCAACGTAGACCCCTTGTTGGATATCCACTGAGTGAAAGGCAATCAAAATCAAGCTCCTAGACCCCCAGAATCGCGCTGTAAGTCTCTCTAAACCTTGCCCTATATTTGAAATCGCATACTCATATTCTTGCACTTTCTTGGAAAAATATTTACACAACCATGCTTATCGTTCCAATTAGAAACTTTCTGCATTAACCAATTGTGTTTTCATGAGCCATAGCCCCATACCCGAATCTAGGGTTTTGGAAGTTTGTTTTTGGGCGTTTTCTCTACAGGAAAAATCAGGGCAAACAATGGACATGGATGAAATCAGGATGCCCAGACGAAGCGAACCATGGTCTTAGAATTGATTTCTATGGCCTGAAATTGATTTTAGGAGACACCTATGGATTTAGCTGCGGATAAAAATCCGCAGGTAAATAACTAGGTTTTCAATGAGGAAGATGATGACACGTCCCCCTCCCATTGGATGATTCAAATATTCGCGCTTTTTTTCTTTTATTTCAGGCATATTAATTGTTTGCTCATATAATGATTATTGTTCATTCCACTAACAATTACAACATGTTGGCTGAGTGGTAGTGGAACGCTTGCATTGGCCTGCAGGACCTGGGTTCGAATCTCAGGTCCCCAACATATTTCTTGTATTTTTCTTTCAGATATTCCAGTGCAAGACCAAGCGCATGGTACATGATACGCCTTCAGATCTCATAGCGCCAGATGGCCTCCAGCCCAAATCTGATGGCCCAAGGGTGATGACCATCATAAGACCTAGTCAACGTGCATGCAGGGAATTCCAAAAGTCAACCCATGCCAGCGCCTGTTGGGCCACTAATTTTCTATTCTCACCATTCAATCTGGGCCCAAACCCCTTGAGTATTTCTAATTCTTTTTTTATTTATTTTAGTTCATTTATTTATATTGTTTATTTAATTATTTTCACTATTATTTTTTAACTAACCAATCACATCTTTTTTCTCATAAAATCAAAAAAACCAAAAAATATATTTTATTTATTAAAATTAAATTCATCATTTTATTTTTGTAAATAAATTAGTTCAATTAACTTAGTTTAATTAGGTTTAACTTTTAATATTTTTTTGCAATATTTAAAATCAATATAGATAATTAGGTTTTTACTAACTTTAAATCAAATTTATTTTTATTTCTTTAAATATCCAAAAATCCAAAAATATTTTAATTAATCAATTAATTTATTTATTTAATTAATAACCTATTTTAATTGCTTCCATTAATTCAAAAATAACAAAAAAATCATTTTTTTCAAAAGGGTCAAAACCCTAAAATGCGCCGATTTAATCTTCTCGCACACGATCCATTTATGATATTGATATAATTGTTTCCCAAAATGTAATAGCTTTGAATAGGACTTTATTTTACCGCTTTATTTTACTTTCCGCATTTTAATTTCAAGGGTTATTTTTGGCGATGTAAATACCCGACGCCTTGTAATAGTTAGATTTAAATTTCCGCAATTTAATTTCCGCAACTTATAAACTGTTAGATATTTGGTAATAGGGAATTCATGACAAGATCGAATGTATGAACCTAAAATCAACATAGCTCACCCATGACATGTACAAAGATAAAATTAACCGAAGTAACACACTCGGACATGCGCACTCTTAGGGTACACCTAACTTGGTTGCCTTCGAACGTGGTCATTGAGTATAGGAAGTTTTAGGGGTCGTCCTCTTGTCCAAAGATCATAGTTTCCTCGAAACGGTTGCCTCAGAAAAATGATCTAAGACATTAGGGTTACCGCTAAGACATCCTAACATTGCTTTAGTGGCCACACGTCCCTTAATCGAATTGACCCTTAAAACTCCAACGATGATGCTACCTACTCATCAATAGTGGGATAGCATTGATTAAAAGACATTAGCACAATTTAATTCCCTTTTCGAGTAGGTAGATGGTTCTTAAGTACCTGCTCTCTCAAAACAAAATAAAAACTTTTCGCACTTACACCTTTCAAACAAAAACTCTTTTCAAACCCACAAACACAAAGAAAAGCAAATTTTGAAAACACTCTGAGCAAGTACCTAAGAGCCCGTGGATAACCACGGATAGAAAGGGTGCTAACACCTTCCCTTTCTATAATCTACCCCCCGGACCCGAGAAACATCTCGAAAAAGGAATTTTTCTGTGCTTTTTTCCTTTCCTTGTTGGATAAAATAAAAGACGGTGGCGACTCTTTCTTACCGCGACATTTTGCAAAAACAAATGAAAAACGCAAACCAACATTCCAAAAAACAGTCAGTTCTCTCCCATCGTATCACACACACGCATGCTTAAGCCCTCAAACTCCCTAGAACTCAGAATCATACACAAGAACTCCATTGTTGCATAATCTGACCAAACAACTTGAAACTCACTTCTCCCTCATGCGTTTCCAAGCCTTTTGGTTCCTAAAGCTTATAAACATCAAATACAACTCATCCCAATACATGTTACAGTTTTGTAACTCCATTTCCACCATTGTCCAAACACAAAAACATAACACTGCAAGTGGACTTCTCCAGAACTCCTCAGCCATTTTCAGCTCAAGCCAAGCATCACATTAGCTTCTTGGGAACTTGAGGAAGCTAACCCAATCACTAGAACTCATTGAAAGCTGCTTAAACTCAAAACACGATACCCTCTTGCAAGGTGATTTTTCTGACTTTTGAACTATTCATATAGGCATTGTTAGGCTTGCATTTATGAAGATAGAATGTATATATCATTGCCCTAAAACTATACATGTCCATAGATTTCATTCATGTTGCTTGAGCATGAAGAATTTTGAGTTTAAACTTGCTGAAACATTTAGGTCCGAATTTGGTAATTTCATAAATTCATCTTTATCTTTGAATGTTAGCTTAAATTAGTTACATGGTTGGATTCGTGGTAAAAAAATACACAAGTTTCATGTTTACATTTCTAAAAATGGTTGAAGAATGAGTAAGTTTGAAATCCTTTGGCTAAAGGTTGAAGATAAAGTACAGTCAGGGCAAAACATGTGTCATGCATTAATTATTGTGCCAATGTTAACGGATGTATCACCACCCCAGTGGTTAAAGTGCCCGTCTGTCACCCCTTGGACCTGGGTTCGAGCCCCAGCGTCCGTTTTACTTATTTTTTTTTTCATATTTTTATGTTTCTTGTTGTTGTTTGAACAGGTTTGGGGCCTCCAACATTGAGCCTGTTTGTTTTTTTTTCTTTTACTAACCCCTAACTATGTTCAGCACCCCCTATTCCATTTTATTTCTTTATTTCATTTTCATTTTTTTCTTCATATTTTATTATAATAATTGTTATTATTAATATTATTTTTTATTTTTATTAATAAAAATCCAAAAAATATTTTATTTATTATTTTTACACTTATTTAGTTTATTTATTTGTAAAACTAAAAGAACAAAAACATTTTCTTAATAAATTAATTTCTCTCTTAATAATTAATATTTAGATAATTAGGTTTAATTATTATATTATATTATTTTCTTGTAAACTAAAATTAATTTAGAACTTAGGTTTATTTTCCTATTATTTAAAACCTTTTCATAAATAAAACCCTAAAAAAATCTTTTTTTAGTTAATTCCTTTTTTTCTTTAGTTTAAGTTAATTTTATTTAATTTTCTTTAATCATTTTTTTAATTAGGTCAAGACTAAACCCTTTCATAAAAAACAAACAAAATAATTTCTTTTTTCCATTTACATTCTTGCATTTTTATTTTTAATTTTTGTACAATATTCAATATGGTTGTAATAATTATTTATATTTAATTTTCTTGCAAAATCCCCATTTGTAAATTTGTACACCCCCTCCTCTTATGATGTAATAGCTTAGTATTTTTATTTTCTGTAATATATTGCTTTATATATAATTGCTAGTAAATTAGGGTTTGTATGAAAAGATTAAAACCAACAAAAAGCCAACCCTAATCAAGACAAATCAAGCATGAAAAAGACACACTTGCACACTTACACCCTTAGGGTAAATCCACTTGTTACCTTGAGAAATGAATGGTCATAATAAGCATGTAAGATGTCTTAGTAAAAACAAGAAAAAATACAAGATCATAGTCCCTCGATGACGCTACAAATGTTTCCTTACAAATGATCTTAGTCCCTCAAAGAAAATGCTAAGATATCTTACAACATTGTTATTCATGACTATACGATGACCCTTGCCCGTCCCTTTTACATCCAAAGATAAGGTTACTTATCAATCCATGTTAAAATAACAAATGTCAAAGGAAGGAGGAAATAAACAAGATAGACTTTTGAGTAGGTAGAATGTTCCTAGTTTCTTGCTCATTTTCAAACCAAAACATCCTTGCTATTTTCAAAATAAACACCAACACTTTCAAAACATATTTCAAACTTGAAACATTTTCAAAAGATCAACACTTTGTATACATTCTTACAAACGAGAATCATTACAAAGTTTTCCTAAACGATGGTGCCTTTTCAAAATACTTTCAAAAACCACACAAAGCACATTTTCAAAGAAAACAACTGATCTAGCAAGCAACTAAGAGCCCGTAGATAACTATGGATGAAAAGGGTGCAAATACCTTCCCTTTTCATAATCTACCCCCAGAACTCAAGAAAACATCTCAAAGGTCTTTCCTGTTCTTTTCAACCTTTCCTTTTGGATAAAAGAAAAGTCGGTGGCGACTCTTGCTAAATCGCAACATTTGCGATCAAATGCAAAACACCAAGTCAGTTCTCCCACCGTGTTACAGAACTGGAGACTATGCTGGGAAGTCAAATTTTAAAGTGGGGTTACCTTAGGGCTAGATCATATTTACTTGCTCTCATTATTTTGTTTGTTTGCTTTACTTTTTGGTTCTTTGTTTGGGTTTAAATCCTCTACCTGGATTTGGGATACCTTATAGGTAAGTAGCAATACATTATGGAAACTGTGCGGGGTATACCGACGTGGTCTAATAAATAGCTACGTTAGTGTGACATATTTGTGGGTACCGGTAGCCCTTGAGTAGTCAAGGAGAATACGAGGCCACTGAGTGATGTCATGAAGCACTAACTAACTTCTAGAACCTTTACTTGACCAACTTGGCCATTAGGACGTAGCGAGATGACCGACTTTGGTGCAGTCCGAATTTGGTAGATACTTGACACTACACTTATTGAGGTTTGGTTTTTTGGGATATTTAGGTCGCTATTAAAGAGGCTTGCAGTGAAACAATTCTCGAGGAAACAAACCAGTGATATTGAGCTCCCTTAGAACCCGGTTACTATTGTTAGGACAAATTTGAGCCAACTAAATTTCAAGAGGGTACTTACCTATGAGACTCCATGCAAGCCTAAACCTAAGGACTTGTTTGTTTTGTTTGTATATATTTACTTGTACATAACATCATAACATCATACTCATACTCACTAACCATTTCAAGGATTTTTGGGATTTATCTTTGCTCTGTTTTGTAGGACATGGATTCTATTCGCGGGAAAACCATTCAAGTCAATCTCGTAAAAATCCCTCCTCAACTTAAAGAGTTAGCATCAAGGGTTCCTGAGAATTCTCCATTTACCGAAAGACATGGTCTCCTCCTAAACTTGGTTACCTCTAACACGGATGAGGATATGATGAAGGTGCTCTTCCAATTCTTTGATCCTCTACACCATTGCTTCACATTTCCTGATTATCAACTTGTGCCAACTTTGAAATAATTCTCCCAACTCTTGAGCATTCCAATTCTTAATCAACTACCCTTCAACGGTATGGAAAGAAATCCACAACCAGAAGAGATTGCTCAAGCCCTACACTTGCAACAATCTGATGTCACAACTAATTGGGAAACAAGGAGTGGTGTCAAAGGTTTCTTATACAAGTTCTTGTTTGAGAAGCCTCAAGACTGTTGGAACTCCATGGACTTGCAAGCTTTTGAGGAAATTGTGGCCCTTCTTATCTATGGGATGGTTTTGTTTCCAAATCCTGACGTACTCATAGATGTAAACACCATCAAAATATTCATGTCTCGTAAACTGGTGCCTACTTTGTTAGGAGACATCATATATTCTTTTCACTCTCTCACTATGAGGAATAGGGGTATTCTCATGTGTTGTACTCCTCTCTTGGAAAGATGGTTAATTCACATCTTCCCCAATCTGTATTAAAGAACGAGCAAGGTTCAAGGTGGTCCCATAGGTTGATGACGCTCAGACATTCAGATATTCATTGGTGTTCCTGATCTGTGGAGAATGTTACTATCGTCGACCGTTGTGGAGAATTCTATAATGTCCCCCTACTTGGCATTAGAGGAGGTATCACTTACAACCCCTGCTTGGCCTTACGACAGTTTGGTTACGCCCGAAGGGATGGTCCACATGAGATGCTTATTCAAGGGTTGGTATTTGATTACGAGAATGACGATCAAGGTTACCACCAGAGGTTTATCCGAGCTTAGAGGATGTTGAACAAGATAGATAGCAAGACATTGGGGCACAAGAATTCCATCCCCCTTGAGCCTCACCTTAAGTGGGTACGAGCTCGTGCTCAGAAACTTGTAATGCCTTATCCTTCCATTCTCCATGTTATCATAGAACCCATTGTTGAAGGAGATGTCTCATACACTATCCTTCATCCTGACATGCCCACCTCTCACAAAGACTTGCAAAGGGATTGGATACAGCTTAAGGGGGAGCGAGACACTTTCTAGGACCAATTCTACACCAGCGAGAAGAAAGTTCTGGAACTCACCAACAACTTCATGAGGAGCGGAGTCTGAACGCCTACATCGCACCAAAAAGGATGCGTTCAACTTTTTTATCTTAGAGTTTTTGTATTTCTTTGTAAACCCAAAGAGGCATGATGTACTAAAACTTTGATTTATTAATATAACATGTGTTACTTTTTGTCTAAAGAAAATTTAAATCTCTAATTTCCTTGAAATCATTTGCATATGCATCTTCATTCATCATAACATAAACAGGTTTCTTACCATAAGTCTCCTTATATTTCTACTGTTTATTCCAGTGAGATGGATCTTGAACAGACAGTAAAAGATCTTCAGACGCAGAACACTCAATTTCAACAAATGTTCTTGACTTTGGCAAAAGGACAAGAGGATATGGAAACTTTGCTAATCAAAGAAAAGAAGAAGAAAGCAAAGAAATCAACCAGTGTTTTAAATCTGGGAAGAAGGTTCCCAGGGCCAGCCAGATGAACCATAGACTTCGCAACGTCATCAGGTGAAAAGGATAATCAAGAAGGGAAAAACAAGGAAGTTACTGACCATCCAGAATCTGAAGAGGAAGAAGAGGATGATTACTCTGAAGAGAAATATCCTCCAGCTGATGAGAAGTACAAGTAGCTAGAAGAGCAACTAAGTGCAATGGAGATTCAGAAAGTGCTCGGGCTGGTCTTTGAAGAGCTGGGTTTGGTGTCTGGGATTGTTATTGAACCAAAGTTCAAGGAACCAGTGTTTGGTAAGTATGCCGGGGTTTCTTGTCGTAAGATGCACCTCCGATCTTATGTGAGGAAGATACAGTCTCATACTGCTGACAGAGGTTTGTGGGTCCACTTCTTTTAGGATAATCTATCCGGGACTCAGCTAGATTGGTTCTATCAACTGGAGAGGGCCAATATCCATAATTGGGAAGACTTGGCCGCTTCTTTTTATAAACAGTATCAGTACAACAAGACCTTGCTCCCACCCGTACTCAACTCCAAAGTCTGGCTATGGGTTCGAGTGAGGGTTTCAAAGACTACGCTCAGAAGTGGAGGAACTTAGCAGGAAGAGTCCAGCCTCCCCTATCTGACAGGGAGCTAGTAGACATGTTTCTGGGTACGCTGTCCGGTCCTTTCTTTAATTATCTAATTGGAAGCTCCTCAGTCGGCTTCACTTAATTAATCTTGACCGAGAAAAGAGTGGAAGCTGGGATCAAGAGTGGGAAGATCCAAAAGGACGCATCCTCTAGTGCCGTGAGAAAACCATTCATTAGGAAGAAAGAGGTTGGTGTTGTGTACCCTTAAAGGAATCAGGACAGAACTGAACACCGTCCAACGGTAGGGGCCGTCATGATCCCTAAGCCTACACCTAATCAACAAAGGAACAACCAGCCTAGAACAGAAAGACTAGTAAGACAATTTTCCCGGATAAATATGGCGCTATCTTAGTTCTTGCCACATTTGTTGAGATCTAATCTGGTAACCTTACGGGAAGCTCCGAAGAATCCCAACACTGACTCTCCCCGTTACAACCCAAATGCCTGTTGTGCTTACCATTAAGAAAGTCCAGGTCATGATACAAACGATTGCTGGGTTTTGAAAAACAAGGTGCAAGACCTTCTCGAGGCAAAAGGAATTGAATTTGACGCTCCTGAGATCCCAAATGTTATCACCGCTCCTATGCCCAAGCACAGTCGTGATGTTAACGCTGTTGAAGATGATGTGTTTATTATTGTTGTTGATGAGCTTGTTACTCCTCTCCCGACCATCAAGAGGAACATGTTGAAGGCCGGTTTATTTCTGGGCTATGGCGAAGGCTGCCACCTCTGTTTATCCCTTCCGACTGGTTGTGATTTATTGAAAGTAGGTATCCAGCGCCTGATGGATGACAAAGAGATTTTGTTTGAAAAGACTCCCATTCCAACCATTTCTTACAAGGATGTTTCAATAGTAACCATTTTCGCCAATCCTTCCAGGGTCTCCACCAAAATACCCGTTAGGATTACATCTATTCCGAAGTTGACTCCACTGATAATTAATATGCCACGGCCAATCCCTTACTCCTCAGATAAAACTGTCCCCTGGAACTATGGGGGTGACGTCTACTACCACGGTGTCAAGCAAGATTGGCTGGCTGATGAAGACTCCATTTTTGAGAAGGCTGACCCATTGTGGGAACCAGTAAAATAACCCAAAGTGGGAGAGTATTCTCCCCTGAGATTTCTCCTCCGAAAACTGCTACCGGTCTTGTGATCATCCCTGCTTTTGTTCCTGTTGACACTACCGCTACAGTTCCTATGGTTACCCCTACTGACACCCCTATCATCGATTCGACCGAGACTCGGGGCAAAGGCATTTTGGTTGAATCTGTTCGGATGAAGGAGTAATTAGTATCTACCCCAGAGGCCTCCAAGAAGGAGATGGAAGAAATTTTTAAAATTATAAAGAGAAGCGGCTATAATGTAGTCGAACATCTAGGGAAGACCCCTTCAAAGATCTCTATGCTAGCTTTACTGTTGTGCTCTGAGGCTCATTCGAAGGCCTTGGTGAAATTTCTTAAAACTGCCCATGTTCCACAAGAAACCTCTGTTGACCAATTCAAAGACTGTGTGGCCAATTTGACTGCTGACAACGATTTGGGTTTTTCTGATGCTGACCTGACACCTAGAGGGAGGATACACAATGAGGCATTACATGTCTCTGTCGAATGCAGGGGCACTACTTTGGCCCATGTCCTGGTAGACACTGGTTCATGTTTGAATGTACTGCTTAAGAAAGCTCTGGATAGACTAGACTTTGAAGGTTTGACCTTAAAACCCAGCAACATAGTGGTAAGGTCCTTCGGCGATTCAAAGAGAATGGTGCATGGGAAGGTGGATATCCACATTAAAGTTGGAACTCAGACCTTTGATTCAAATTTCTACGTGATGGATATTCGTCCTTCCTATTCATGTTTATTGGGCCAACCTTGGATTCATAACGCTGGTGCCGTCACCTTTACATTACATCAGATGTTGAAGTACCCAATCAAGGGGAAAATCATCACTGTCCATGGAGAGGAGGAATATATGGTCAGTCACCTGAACTCCTTCAAATATATGGAGATGGATGGTGAATTCATCGAAACTCCGTGTCAGCATTTCGAGGAAGTCCCACAAACAGTTGCAACAACCCAGACTGTTTCCCAAGTCTCGAAGATTACCAGACCTCCGCTGAAGATGGCTTCTCTAAAAGATGCCAAGGCAGTAGTCGAAAAATGTGGGTGTACTATTTGGGGCCAACTCTCGGACATTCCCTGCAAGTCTGACAAATTTGGTTTGGGTTTCACTTCAGGAGCCCAGAAAGCTGTTTGTCATGCTCGTGTCGGGGGAACACCTTTGCGGATTAGCAACCATGGAGTCAGCACAGTGGAGGATAGTGATGACAGCTGTGACTTGGAAGAATGGATTTTTCCAACTATCAGTGAAGGACTCAACAACTGGGAAGCCAAAGAATTTATCCCTATTACTTTTATCCAACAGTAATTGTCTTTAAATTTTTGTCGGACTTGTAATAATTAAGCAATTGAGACTTTTAAAACCTTGTGTCTTACCCGAGGCACGACGATCCATTTGTAAGGGTTTTTACTACATTTTCATATGTCATCAATGAATCATGGACGTTTTTGCATGCAAAATTTATGCTCTTTGTTTTTCTACATATTTATTTTTTCAATGATAGTTATGCTCTTACACACACTCACATATCAAAATGCAGATCCACATCCACTCAGGATCCCATGGGTAACGATTATGCTATGGCCTATTGTGACTTTGAAAATCCGATCTACCAAGCCAAAGATGAAGGTGAGGAAGATTATGAAGTGCCAAGGGAACTAGCCAGGTTACTACAACAGGAAGAAAGGACCATACAGCCCCACGAAGAACCGATTGACACAATTAACTTAGGTACTGAAAAGGACAAGAAAGAAGTCAAGGTAGGTGCCAATCTGGAACCCAGTGTCAAGAAACGCTTAACTCAGTTACTACATGACTATGTTGAGGTCTTTTCTTTATCATACAAAGAAATTCCAGGACTTGATGTTGATATCGTGGTCCATCGTCTACCGACAAAAGAAGACTGCCCTCCGGTAAAACAGAAAGTACGTCGCATGCGGCCAGACATGTTAGAGAAGATTAAGACTGAAGTCATGAAACAATTTAACGTCGGATTCTTAGTCGTCACCTCTTATCCACAATGGGTCGCCAATGTTGTTCTAATGCCTAAAAAGGACGGCAAAGTATGCATGTGTATGGATTACAGAGATTTGAATAGGGCAAACCCTAAGGATGATTTCCTGCTCCCCCATATTGTTATTCTGATTGAAAATACCGCACAACATAAAGTGTTCTCATTTATGGATGGTTTCTCGGGCTATAATCAAATCAAAATGTCCCATGAGGACATGGAGAAAACGACCTTCGTCACACAGTGGGGCACGTTATGTTACAAAGTTATGCCATTAGGGTTAAAAAATGCTGGGGCAACTTATCAGCGTGTCATGGTAGCTCTATTTCAAGATGTGATCCATCACTAAATAGAGGTCTACGTGGATGACATGATAGCCAGATCTCAAACTGAAGAGGAACATCTTGACCATTTGCAGAAACTGTTTGAAATCCTCAAGAAATACAAGCTAAGGTTGAACCCGAATAAATGCACATTTGGAGTGAGGTCCGGTAAACTCTTAGGCTTCATCGTCAGCGGTAAAGGTATCAAAGTGAACCTTGCAAAGGTAAAAGCAATAAAAGAAATGCCTGCTCCTCGCACCGAGAAGGAAGTCAGAGGATTCTAAGGACAGCTAAACTACATCGCCAGATTCATTTCTCACCTAACTGTTACTTATGAACCAATCTTTAAATTACTGAAGAAATATCAAGTAGTCAAATGGAATGATGAATGTCAAGCTGCCTTCGACAAGATCAAAGAATACCTTCAAGAGCCTCCAGTTTTGATGTCGCCAGTCGAGGGAAGACCCTTAATCATGTATATAATTGTCTTGAAAAATTCAATAGGGTGTGTGTTAGGGCAGCATGACGAGTCTGGCCGAAAAGAGCATGCTATATACTACCTGAGCAAAAATTTTACCGACTGTGAAATAAGATATTCACTGCTCGAGAAAACTTGTTGCGCTCTGGCATGGGCTGTTCATCGGCTAAGACGGTATATGTTGGCCCATACTACCTTATTGATATCCAAGATGGATCCAATTAAACACATATTCGAGAAGCCCGCTCTCTCTGGGAGAATAGCAAGATGGCAGATGATCTTGACTGAGTACGACATTCAGTACACTACCCAAAAAGCAATAAAGGGCAGTGTGCTAGCCGATCACCATGCTCATCAGGCTGTGGGTGAATATCAGTCCATGAAATTCGAGTTACCAGATGAAGACATCATGATGGTAAACAATGGTGAAGAATCCAGACCATATGACAGACCTGAACAAGGATCCCAATGGACCTTGGTTTTTGACGGAGCTTCCAACACACTCGGAAATGGCATAGATGATGTAATCATATCCCCTAAACGATGTCATACTCCCTTCACTGCAAGACTTTGTTTCAATTGTACCAATAATATGGCAGAATATGAAGGGTGTATTTTGGGTCTCAAAGCTTCCATAGATCTGGTTATCAAATCCTTAAGTGTATTTGGAGATTCATCCTTAGCCATCTGTCAGATAAAAGGAGAATGGGACACGATGTAGCGGTAGAAATGTTCAAGACTAAGCCATTGGATTGACTAGAATTTATACAAATCAAAAATAAAAATCTCCACCGTGCTTTATTATTTATAAAGGAATGGGAAAAGAGCGAATAACCCAAAAAAAAGGGGAAAGATTCAAGGTAAGGGGGTTGGTTATGCAAAGGGAAGGTGTTAGCACCCTAAACATCTACGGTACTCCGCAGGAACCTCTTTGAAAAATCTGTATATTTTGGCTATAAAAATGTGTTGTATATAAAATGGATGGTGGAGGTGAGAAAATAAATATTTTTTTAATGATTTTTGCACCCTCCGCGGTTGAGAACATTTAGTGCCTACGTACCACCTTTCATGCAATAGGGGATCAGGGTACCCGTAGTTCCTCTTTTAAAAATTTGAAACACAAGTGTGTTGGTTGATTTTAAGAGATAAGACATCATCGTCATTGTCCGTGTGGAAAACATACTTACTACCCACAATCATGAGAAAGGAGAATTTGCATCATCTCAAAGTGGAGGATATGGCTTGGATTTTAAAATCAACAATGCCTCACTCAACACATAAGTGGAAAATATCTTACTTCACTATATATTGTAGAAGTATAGTTGTTTGCATCACTACAAGGATTGACAAGAGTCCAACCTTTTGAGAAAAGTTTAAAGATAAAAACCAAAGTGGCAAAATGGTTTGAAATAAGATTGATTGACTTTTAGTCTTCTCACAAAAATGTCAAACTATTATTAAATTGATTAAAGTTTATTGATGAAAATGTCTTGAAAATGCATGTACCTAAGTCCAAGTTTATTATGAAAGTAGCTTAAGTTTCAAAACAAGAAGAGTTCACAAAAGGAGGGAGAAGATTTTGAAATTAAAGAAGATGGGATGAGAAGAAGAGACTATCCTAAAGCATAAGGTAAAAGTTAGGGATAAGATCCATCTAACCAACAAGAATCCAAAGCTTGACATTATGAGCCAAGGTAGAATTCCAATTCTTTGGATTGAAACCAAGCAAGCAAAGATACTAGACCTCTTCAAGTGTGTTAAGTCTTCACAAAAATTAAGCAGAGTGACGGCTGTATATTGGTGAATTCCAGATTACAAACAGAGAATGTAATCACAAAAAATCTGCACACAAAAACAAACAAGCAACTCAATGTCTCGAGGTAAACTTCAAGAGCTCCAGACAAAATAATCAAATAAAATCACAAGGTCTCCAAGATAGGCCAAGGTTTCTAATCCTAAGTCCAAGAAATAGTCCCATGCTCCATAATGCCAAGGATAGTAACCAAATAGTCCAAGTATCATTAAGAGCTTTGTAGGGTTTATGTTGATTATTAAGTATCTTAAGAAAAGATAAGAAAAGCTCAAGTGAGCAAAGTAAAAAGTGACAAGAAAATAAATTCTCAAATGAGCAAAGATGAAAATGGCATGAAATGTAAAATGCTAAAAAATAAATAGTACATAAAGCATAAGAAGAATAAAAGCATAAGATAAACAAGTCAATAATTAGTGGTTAGTTGGATGACCATCTTGAAACTTGCATTTGGAACTCATTAGAGGATTGGTAGAACCAAAGCCTCCACACAATAAGTTGCATTTGCTTTTTGTCAAGTATATCATCCATTTGGAATTCTCACAAGTACAATTTAATGATCAACAATGTTTAAGTGATCTGCATTGACCAAAGGTGTTGTAGATCCATTAGAGGATTGGTAGAACCAAAGCCTTCACACAATGAATCTCAAGGTTATTGGATCAAAGAGATCAAATTAACATACTTGGGCTTGCAATCATAAGTTTGGGCCACGAATGATCATTTATTTGAATCGGGACAAAATTTAACGCTATGTTAAGAAATCGTAAGTGGACTTATATAGAAGTCGCACCTATTTTGAGGTCGGTCAAGAGCAATCTATGCACCATTTGTTTTGAGACATGATATTGAGATCATGCTCCAATAACATTTAGTGCAATGAGAAGGGGATGGGATGAAGAGGATTAGGGCAAAAAGATGAATAAACCACTTTTAAATTAAAAAATTTAATCAAACTATTATTAAAATCATTCATCCATTTTCGTGGAGTTGAACTCAAAACCTAAGATCCAATGATGTTAATAAAGCCATGATAAAAAAATCAACCCAAGACAGCCAGAAAATAATCACAAAATAATATCATATTTAATATATACATTAAAAGATTTAAAATGTTTAAAGAATGGAAAATAATGAGGAAAATATCAATTATATTCAAATTAATCAAGAAATGAAAAATAAAACCATAGAAAAATCTGAAATGGATCCAAATATTTTTGTAAAAATTTTGGTAATTTTTAAAAGTCAGAAACTATTTTTAAAAAATTAAAATAAATGGATAACATAAACAAAAATATTAAAAAATAGTAAAGTCAGAAACAAAAATAAAATAAGGTCACAAGTATTTGTCACAATATCATTGGATCATTCCATAATTTTTTCAGAATTTAAAAATGTATAAAAGTATTTTAAAACATTTTAAACAAATCAAATAAGTGCAAAATTTATAAAAAATACCAAAACACAAAATTAAATTGTGAAAAATAAAAACCAAAAAGAGAATAATCAAAATATATTTCATAATTTTTTCAGATTTTTTGGACTAAAAATGAATTTTCTATGATTTTTTGAAACTTAAAACAATTAAAATATAAAAATCAGAAAAAGAAAATAAAAGTAAAATATGTGGACCATTGGATGAGAGTCAAAACGCGTTAGTAATCAAATCCAAGGGATCTGGCGTGCTGTGTATATCATGGTCATTAGTGAATAATGTACAAAATTATTAATAAATCAGATTTTTAAAAATAACAAGTGGCGTGCCATCATTGGTTGGAAGATGACATGTAGCTCAAACCTATGCCAATCGCTTCGTCTCTTCAAGACGAAAAAAACCACACCCTCGCGCATAATTTATATAAATTGTAGCTCAAGCAATTTGGAAGGAAAGTTTTGAAAAGGGATTTGAAAATTCATGGTCAAAACGTGTTTCCGGTGAAATTTAAGTGTTGCGACTAGAACCAGGGCAATGAGAGCAACATAATGATATCATATTTTTGAAGAATTGATGAAGGAATCTACCTATTGAAGTTGAGTTGCAGAGCCCTGAACTGAACTTCTATGGAATAGTATAGGTGTGATACGGTGGGAAGAACTGACTGTTTTTTGGAATGCTGGTTTGCGTTTTGCGTTTTGCGTTTGTTTTTGCAAAATGTCGCGGTAAGCAATAGTCGCCACCGAATTTTATTTTATCCAACAAGGAAAGGAAAAAAGCACAGAAAAATTCATTTTTCGAGATATTTCTCGGGTTCGGGGGGTAGATTATAGAAAGGGAAGGTGTTAGCATCCTTTCTATCCGTGGTTATCCACAGGCTCTTAGGTACTTGCTCAATTGTTTTCAAAATTGTTTTCTTTGTGCTTGTGGGTTTTGAAAAAGTTTTTTATTTGAAACTTCGATTTAACTCTTGCTTCTGTCCTCAAGAGCGTATGAAGTGTTTTTGAAAACTTTGTTCGAAAAGTGTAAGTGTGAAAAGTTTTGTTTTTTTGAAATAGCAAGTATCTAAGAGCTATCTACCTACTCAAAAAAGGAATAATCCTATGCCAATTTCCTTTAGACAACTCTATCCTACTATTGATGAGTAGGTAGCACCGTCGTTGGAGTTTAAGGGTCAATTCGAATGAGGGACATGCGGTCACTAAAGCAATGT
Organism: Vicia faba; assembly: GCA_948472305.1. Classification (NCBI taxonomy): domain Eukaryota; kingdom Viridiplantae; phylum Streptophyta; class Magnoliopsida; order Fabales; family Fabaceae; genus Vicia; species Vicia faba. Next base: position 628,210,888 of record OX451735.1, on the reverse strand, counting down.
TAGGACGCCTTAGCGGTAACCCTAATGTCTTAGATCATTTGTTTGAGGCAACAATATCCGAGGCAACCGTTTCGAGGCATCTATGATCTTTTAGACAAGAGGACGACCTCTAAAAAGACCTATACTCAATGATCGTGTACGAAAGCAACCAAGTGGGGTGTACCCTAAGAATGCGCATGTGTGCGTGTGTCATTTTCAGTTTATTTTTATCTTTGTGCATGTGAAGGGTGATCTAATTTTGATTTTAAGATTAAGTTTTCAGTTTTGTCATGCAACCCTATTATCAAACATCTAACAGTTATAATTTGCGGAAATAAAATGCGGAATTTAAATTACAAGGCGTTTGGTATTTACATCACCAAAGACAAACCCTTTGAAAAATAAAATAAAGCAATAAAAATAATTAAAAAGTCCTATTTAGTATTACAATCCGGAAGCAGGTACATTATTAGATAAAAATAAGTAACGCATGCGGGAAATTAAATCGAGCGCATGATTAGGGTTTTGACCCTTTTGGTTAAAGAAAATATCTTTTTGTTGTTTTTATTTTAAGAAAGAAATAAATCCTAAATTAATGACTAAATTAAATTAATAAATTAATTAATGAAAAATTAATTATGACATATTTTGGAGTTTTTGATTATTTAGGGAAGACATTATAATAATTAAATTAATGGTTAAAAACTAGTTAAGTCTAATTCATTTTATTTATTTTTTCAAAAGGAATTAAAGTTATCTAATTAAAACTTAATTAATTAAGAATCTTTTTAAGAAAAATAAAAGATTAAAATTTGATTTGAAATAAAAAAAATATTTTTTGTGATTTTATTTAATAAAAGAGGAATTTTGTGATTGGTTAGTAAATTAAATAAAAATAATAAAACAATTAAAATAAAATAAAATAGGTGAAAGAGAGAGTTTGGGCCTAAATTATGTGGTGTGGATAGCAATTTTGTGGCCCAATATGTGCTGGCGTTCTTGGACTTCTTGGAATCTAATATGCATGCGTTGACCAATGCCTTGGCGGTCCTTCAATCCATATCCATCAGATCTGGCCATTGGCCATCTGTCTCTTAGATGCACGAGGATGCATGGTAGGCTGCAAGCTAATGCACGCATAGGAATACCTGAAGAGAAAAAATATTGAGAAAGTGGGGGACCTGGGATTCGAACCCAGGTCCTGAGGCAGTTTACCCTTGCACGCTTGCCACTACGCTATGCTGATTCATTTGTTAATAAAATGCAAAGGATACATAATATAATAAAAACAAATCATATGCCAGCAAAACAAAAAAGGCGCGCTTGGTTTGAATCCACCAATGGGCAGGGGACACCTCATCGTCCCTGTCCTGAAACCTGTAAAAGAATACCTGTGGATTTGAATCCGCAGCTAAAAACGTAGGCCTATCCTAAAATCTTCTCTAGGCCATATAAATTTATTCCAAGAACATGGTTTGACTCATCCTGGCTTCCTGATCAACACCATGCCCTTCTTGAGTCACAATTTTACCTAAAACAGAAACCCTAAAAACCAAACGAAGAACCCTAGCTATGGTGGTTCTCCATTCAGGCCAGATAAACGCAATTGAATAATACAAATCGCTTGCAAATGTCATGTAGATTCAAAATATGGTATTGATTCATGAAAATGATGCTTAAATTCAGAGTTTCGAAATCAAGAACAGGGGTATGTTTCGTGACACTTACAGCGTGTTATGGAGTCTGAAGATGCTTGGTTTTGATCTAGGTAGCTTGAGTGAATGCCCAGGAAGCGATTGGGACAAGTCTTGGCCTCTGAAAATGCCTTTAACCTGGATTTCGACTTCTCACTTTTTGTGATTTTTTTCACTTTTTGTTCTGCCTCTCTCTGCACTTGCCAACCCTGATCTCGTATCCCTTGGCTTGCTTATGTAATATGCTTTGTATTAGGGTAGAAATTATGGACAGAATCCCTTCATATCAATGCACATGAATGTGATTTGATCTCCATTATTAAACCTTCCAAATTTGATTTGATTCAATCTTTTTGCACATGATTTGGCTTGATACGAATTTGATGGTGATGCTAGCTGTGAACAAATCCTAAAACAATAAAAAAAATCAAGAGTTATTAATTATTTGGATTTTCTATGATTTTATTTGATTTAAAATGAATAAATTCAATAAAAAATCAAATTAAATAATAAAAATGAAATATGGGCCCATGGATGAAGCTAGGACACGTGGGCAACTATGAAATCTCAAATCAAGTGGAAAAGAATGGGCCCATTTGACAAAATTTGAAGTTTTGTGGATAGTTGACTTTTGGCAATTTTGCAAAAAAGTCCAACTTCAATAATGCATAACTTCTTCAATTTTGAACTTTTGGAGGTGTTCTTGGACTTTTTAGAAATCTTGAGATTTCCTATAACCAGCCCTTTTGGTCTCATCTCATTTTAATATTCCATGTTCAAGTTATAAGCTTTGTAAAAAAAGGTGTTTTTGTTGTCTTTCAAAAATTACCTATAATGTCCAAATTCATAACTTCTTGTGAGTGCATTTTTTTATCTTGGGGTATGAAGATGGACTGTAGGAAATTGCATCATATTCAAAATGATATTTGGATGGGTCATTTATCATAAAGTATGAGAAAGTTATTTTTGGTCAAAGTTGAGTTGACTTTTCCTCCAAAACCCTAATTTAGCAACTTTTGAGTCTTGATGAATTGTGAGCAATCCTTGATGAATCATGATCAAACCTTGATCAAATGATGAAATACACTTCAAAATGAGAAGGTTGACAAAAAATCTTGAAGTTTGACTGTATGTAGGTCACAGTTGACTTTTGCCCTAGCATAGTCGATTTTTGGACCCTTTGAGCAATTGACTGAGCAAACTTCCTCTGCAAGGCTTGAAACTTGACATGGCTGATATTGAGAACATATTAGGACATTGGGGATCACTTGAGGTAATTTGGACTCAAGGATCTTGATACAACACAAAACCCTAATTTGGGGTTGACTGCCTTAGGAGATGACTTGTCTGACCCACTCTTGAGCAACCTTGAGCCACTTGGACATTTTTATTGCAATGTATTGAGAAATATGAGAGGGAAAATTTTAGGGTACAACAGCTACCCCTGTTCAATCTTCTTAAACCTGAGGATATAGATTGGCCTTCATGCCTTTCGTGATCCGAAGGTGGAAGATGATTGAACACTAGAGTGCCCAAAAACTTGCACTCGCATGAAGTAGTATCAGCTTTGCGATGTCGGGAATGGGCTTACAGATGCCATTTGGAGGTTGTTGGCGGGAGGATGGGCTTAAAGATGCCATCTGTGGGAGTTTCGATCGCATAAGAGATTCCTTAGCGAGAACTTGCATACATGTTGTTGTAGAAGATTCCGCTGGGGAAGTCTAACTTTTGTTGAGATTTGGGAACTTGCATGTACTTCAACTGAGAGAACATCTCTGCTGAGTTTTAAGAACTTGTTCGTAATTCAACTGGGGGGAAACATCTTCGTCAAGATTTAAGAACTTGCCTGTAATTCAACTGAGAAAACTCTGTCGAGATTTAAGAACTGTCTGTAATTCGACGGAGAAACTTTGCCGAGATTTAGAACCTTATCTGTAATTCAACCGAGGATAATTCAGTTGAGATTTAAGAACCGGTCAGTACTTCGACTGGGTGAAACATCTTCATCGAGATCTAGGACTTGTCTGTACTTCAACGGAGGATAATTCTGTTAAGATTTAAGAACTCGTCCACACTTCGACGGAGGAAAATTGCCGAGCTTTAGAACCTTATCTATAATTCAACCGATAATAATTCAGTTGAGATTTAAGAATCGGTCAGTACTTCGACTGAGGGAAACATCTTCATCGAGATTTAGGAACTGTATGTACTTCAACGGAGGATAATTCTGTTGAGATTTAAGAACTTGTCCACACTTCGACGGAGGAAATTTGCCGAGATTTAGAACTTTATCTGTCATTCAACCGAGAATAATTCAGTTGAGATTTAAGAACTGTTCAGTACTTCGACTGAGGGAAACATCTTCATCGAGATCTAGGACTTGTCTGTAATTCAACCGAGGATAATTCTGTTGAGATTTAAGAACTCATCCACACTTTGATGGAGGAAAGTTGTCGAGATTTAGAACCTTATCTGTAATTCAACCGAGGATAATTTAGTTGAGATTTAAGAACCGGTCAGTACTTCGACTGAGGGAAACATCTTCATCGAGATCTAGGACTTGTATGTAATTCAACCGAGGATAATTCTGTTGAGATTTCAGAACTCGTCCACACTTTGACGGAGGAAAATTGTCGAGATTTAGAACCTTATCTGTAATTCAACCGAGAATAATCCAGTTGAGATTTAAGAACCGGTCAGTACTTCGACTTAGGTAAAAGCTTCATAGCTGAGAAGTTAACCGCATCCTTCCTGAAAAGTAAAGGTCAGTCGTATGCAATGCATGATATATATCAAGCAATGACGTTCTCAAAATAAATGAGATTGTGTTGTATGATGCGTATATGCATGTATCATGATGTATGGAAATGTAATATTTTGGCTGGGGAAAATAAATCCCGTATAGCTGCTGGAGAAAAGAGTTAAATTCTTCGTTTCCGCTGGGGATGGCGAATGAAGACGATTGCGAGAATAAACCTGCAGGAGAGGATAACTCCGTTGGGGAGTAAACTTAATGAGGAGATTACTCTGTGGGGAAGAGATGCTCTGTTGAGGATTCCACCGATAAATTCCTTTGGGGATGAATTACCGTTGCTGGTGATACCGAATCCTGTTGGGGATTGACTTATTGTTTGTGAAAGGAAAGAATTCCGCTGGGGATGACCCTTCAGTTGCGACTTCACTGGGGATAACCTTTTAGACTCTTATGGGGACAATCTTCCAAAGTCTACTAGGGATGATTCTCCAAACTCCACTGGGGAAGCTTTTTCAGACTACGCTGGGAAAAATTTCAAACTCCACTGGGGATATTTTGTATTCTACCAGAGAATATTCTTATACTCCACTGGGGAATATTAAGACCTTTCAGTGCTGATGGTAGATAAACTCTGCTTAGGGAGAATATTACTGATTCATTTACGGTTGCAAGTCTCAGCTGGGGAGAGCTATCATTACTGTCTTACTCTGCGGGGAGTGAAAGTACCTTAACCATTTTCTTCAACTGAATTTACCTTGTACCTGGTGGACAGAGCAACTGTACAGTTTGGACAATTCTTATTTGCCCCTGTTTCCGATATTACGAGTAATGGTATTTTGTTTCGCATGTAAATATCCATGAGCAATAATTAATGTCAAATGCATATATCAAAAATGAACATTGGACGTTCTTTGCAAAACAAAACAGAAAAAGGAAAAACAGTTTGGAATTTCTCTGAAAATGAATTGTATTGATTTTGAAGTTTGGCCTGTAAATAGGCGTTTTTGTACAAGAGGCTGACGTCCTAGTAAGAGAACGCCGCCGAACAGATATTTTATACATTTTGTGTAAAAGAAAACAAAATAGCTATGTGAATAATCCCACTGGGTTCCAACTCTTCTATTGCCTTTATGTCCTCGAGCATCTCATCACGTTGCTAATTGGTTGAAGGTAGATCAGATTGATTAGTGTCGTCCGAGCTTGATAGTCGATACTGAAGTCTGGTTGCAAGGTGATCCAATGAGACATATAGTTACGCTTTGATCCATATTTTTTTCCTGGACCGCTGTTGTTCCCCAAAATTTGCCCTCCCATTTTCTCAACATTTCTCATCACAAAGCCCTTGGAGATCAAGATCCAGTTAGGGTTTCATCTGCTCAAGACTTCTCCTTGCACTGTTGACCCAAATTAGGGTTTGTGTTTGCACAAAGATGTTTTGACCTAAAATGCCTAAGATGACTTTCTTGCTTCATATTGGACTCCCAAGTTTATCCATATCAAGTTTCAAGTCTTGATTCCAAGTTTTGCCCAGTCAATTGGACAATTGACCTAGAAATCAGTTGTATTGGAAAAAAGTCAACTGTGACCAATTGACAGTCAAATCTCATGAAAATTGACCAACATCAACATTATGAACTCATATGAACCATTTGGTCAAGTTTGGATCACAATTCCACAAGAAATTTAATCAGATCACCAAAAGGGCAAAATGGTCATTTTTAGGGTTTTGACTGCACAAAGGCAATTTTTGACTGTTTGACCTAACCAATGGCAATTAAAGCTCACATATGGACTCAAGGATCCCATGGAATTATCTTGACATGCTCAACAAGCTCAAAAGATCCCAAATGCACAAGATTGACAGTTGAACTTCCCAGTCAATTGATCAATTTTGACTGTATACTGAAAAGTCAAACTTTGACTTTTTTGTCAAAATCAAGGGTCAAGATTCATTTTTTATCAAAACATGCCAAATCATGAAACTTGTTCACCAACAAATCAAAAATTGCAAATTAGGGTTTGAAATGAGAATTTTTCATAACTTAGAATTTTTCTAAGTTATGAAAAACCCTAACTTTTTCCCAACTTTGCCCCACTTTCTCACCAAGATTCATTTGGATTCAAGCAAAAGTCAAAACATGAAAGTTGTAGCTTGTTGCATAATCTAAAACTTTGATTCACAAAGTTTTCCCAAAAGAGGCTTGTATCTCAAGTTACAATTTTTGGAATAAGGGTACTAAACCATTCTTAACTTAGTGAAATTTTAACCTATTTTGGCAAGGTTTTCTACCTAACTTCAAGACCATTTTCCATACACTTCCACTTGGAATTTCAATTTGCATTTTAAAGATGGATTGTAGTACACATTCCAAGCTTTTCAAAATGTCCAAGAACTCATCAAACAACCTCATGACTTGAGAGAATCGAATTTTGCAATATGGCAAAAAGTCACTTTTGTTCTTGACCAAGACATGTTCATACACATCGCCATTTTCACGTCAGCTTGGTTTATGCTACATTACAGGCCTCTAAACCATCCAACACTCAATAATTTAATGCATATTCATTGTGCTAAGACCTTGTTTCATGAGTTTAAGCATTACATGTTGAACTAAGCCATAAATGGAAAAAGTGAAATGGCCATTTTTGCAAAAGCAAGCTTTATGTCATAATGCAAATCCAAGAAGTACATATCAAATCTAATTGGCACAAGTTTATGAGTTAATCACACTGATCAAGGAGAAGTTTTGCAGCATGTTTAGGGGTCCTCTACCTGTCTAGAACATCAACTTGGCTTTGCTTGCTTAAGTGTGAAGAAATGTGGCATAACAAAACATAACTTTGATCTCAGCAAAGAGAGGTCTAAGCAAATATTTTATACACCTTCTAATCATCAAACCCAAGCTAGAACACGAGCAAACAAGGTCCCAAACACTCCCATTCCCAGAATCACTCTCAAACTGCAAAAACAGGGCAGGGTCTGCAGATTGAGTGCCAACTCTCATCCCTTTCATGCTTTCTTGCTCAAAGCTCATCAAACACATTCCCTAGCATCACTTGAAGCTAACCAAAGCATAAAACACGACCTGTAACTCCTCTAACCAGTTCCACCATTTTCACTTTCTTGTTTTGCAGTTGAAGGTCCATAGTTCGATTCAAGGTGTTTCAAAGCAAAGTAAGCATTGGAATAGCATCACCACACTTCAGGCAAGCTGTACAGATCATCATCTTGCCCTGAAAGCTCCCCCATTGCCAGATAGAACTTCAACTGAACAGGTATCTTCTTGAACTTCTAACTCTTAGTGTAGGCATCATTAGCTCTAAGTTTGTGAATAAGAAGTGTTATACTCATGCCCCTAAATCTATACATACTTTTACTTTTCATTTATTTTGCCTGAGCTATGAGAATTTAAGGTATGAATATGGAAGAAAAGTTAGGTCATGATTTGGGATTGTTAAAATTCTCTCTCATTTCTGAGAGTTAGGATGAGTTCTTTACATATTTAGAATCGTGATTCAATGCTTAACATTTCTTATGTTGGAAGTTTGTGCAAAAGATCAAAGAATCCAGGTGTTTGAATGGATGCTCAGGCGCGCGTTTTTTTGAATATCTTTTTGTCTGAAGGTTGAAGAAGAAGCCACGTGGGCTGGGCCTGCTTTGTCTTTTCTTTTCACACCCTATTTTCATTTTCATACCCCCTGAGCCCATTATGTTTATTTTCATGATTTTTTGACTTTTCTTTTTTCATTTTGACTTATTTATTTTTGCTAATAATATTAAAAACATGAAAAATATTTTTTACACCATTTTTATATTTTTTAGGTATTTATTTGTTTATATGGACATTTGTACATAAATATATATATATATATATATATATATATATATATATATATATATATATATATATATATATATATATATATATATATATATATATATATATATATATATATATATATATATATATATATATATATATATATATATATATATATATATATATATATATATATATATATATATACTATTATTTAGAAAAAAACTAGAAAACAATGCAAATATAGTTTATTTCTGATTTTTATTTCATTTTCTCTTTTGAAAATATTTTGTATCAAAAATACTTTTTTTATAAACATTAAATATTATTATTTTTGTATATATAATATTTATTTAGTAAATAATAAAGATATTTATATATATTAATATGCTTAGGGCAAAAATACCAAAATACATACATTTTTTTATTTTATTAATATTTGACATGAAAAATACTTTTTTATGAATATACTCCATTTTATTTTATTTTTTGTACATAATAAATAAATACTTGTATAAATAAATTAATATATATATATATATATATTTACTTAATAAAAATTAGGGTTTTACCCTTAAAACACAAAAAAAACTCCAAAAATATTACTTTTTTACTTTATTCATTTTTGTTTATTTGACATAAAAAAACATCCTTTTCCATACATATAAAAACCCTTTTTTTTTTGCATTTTGCATCTTTACTTTATTTTCCATTTAATTTATGCCTTTAATTATCTTGTAAATATTCCAAAATTGATATAATAGCTAGGTTTAAATTCCTTGTCTAAATATCCCCCCATTTGAACATTTGTACCCCCCTTCCCATATTGTGTTGTAATAGTGTAGGAATTTTACTTTTCGCACTTTAACGCTTTCTAAACATACTATGTTAGAATTAGGGTTTGTATGCAAATAAAACGAACAAAAATAGTTTGACCTAATTTCAAGATAAACAAGCATGAAAATGGACAACACATATCACACTTGCACCCATAGGGTATTCCACTTGTTGCCTTCAATAAATGGGCCATATTGCATGTTAGGTTTCTTTGGGTAAAAACAAACAATCAAATGATCATAGTCCCTCGATGACGCTTTCTGAAAGTTGCCTAAAATGATTAAGTCCCTTTCAAAGAAAATTGCCCAAAGATACTTAGCACTATTGCAATTATGGTCTAAACGATGACCCGCGCCCGTCCCTTTCACCTCCTAATACAAGATTGTCCACCAAATGCAATGGTGGAACAAAATTGTCAAAAGGGTTAAAACATAAGCATAAATCTTTGAGAACTTTAGGGTAGATAGCTCTTAAGTACTTGTCAATTTGCAAAACAAAACACTTGCCTATTTTCAAACCACACTTCACAAACTCTTTCAAAACAAACTTTCAAAAAAAAACCTTGGAACATCTTTTCAAAAAGACAAACACCTTTTGTAAAACATTCGAGTAAAGAATTGTTACAAGGGTAGCCTAGACAAGGCATCTTTTTCAAAACATTTTCAAAACCACGCACAAAGCACCATTTCAAACAATTGAAAACCAAGGCAAGTTGATCTAAGCAAGTACCTAAGAGCCCATGGATAACCATGGATAGAAAGGGTGCTAATACCTTCCCTTTCTATAACCTACTCCCCGAACCTAAGAAAAATCTCAAAGGTTTTTGCTGTGCTTTTTAAACCTTTCCTTAGGATAAAATAAAAAGTCGGTGGCGACTCTTGCTCAACCGAAACATATGCGGTAACAAACGCAAAACCATAGTCAGTTCTCCCACCGTATCACAGAACTGGCGACTCTGCTGGGAACAACTTTAAAAGTGGAGTAACCTTAGGGCTTAGATCACCCTCTTGCATGACTAATTGTTTGAATTGATTGCTTTATATCTTGGTTCTATTGTTTGGGTTGGCAATCCTACACCCGAATTTTGGGAAACATTTCATAGATAGCAATACATTGTGGAAACTGTGCGGGGTATACCGACACGGTCGAAGCAATAGCTATGTTAGTGCGACATATTTTTGAGTACCGGTAACCCTTGAGTTCAATCAAGGAGAGTACGAGGCCGCTGAGTGATGTCACTAAGCACTAATGACCTAGAACCTTACTTGACCATCTTGGCCTTTTATTAGGGGTAGTGAGATGACCGGCTTTGGTGCAGTCCGAAGTTGGTAGATACTCGATACTACACTCATTGAGGGTTGTTTTCTTGGAATATTTTGGTCGCTAGTTAAGTGGCTAAACCAAAACAATGAACATTGAAAACAATCCAATGATATTGAGCTCCTTAGAACCCGGTTACTATTTATAGGATAGGTTTTTAAGCCAACTACACTCAAGAGGGTACTTACCTATGAAACCCCATGCAAGCCTGAAACTAGGGTTTGGTGTGATTTGCTTGTACATATGTTTTGTGCATACATCATAAACATCATAAAGCATCATATGCATTCAGTAACCATTTAAAGGGTTGGGATCTTCATCTTTGTTCTTGTTTTGTAGGTCATGGAAATTCCTCGCAGAAATACCATCCAAGTCAACCTTGTGAGAATCTCTCCTCAACTCAAGGAGCTCACCTCAAGAATTCCGGAAAGCTCATCCTTCAGTGAAAGACATGGTAGACTGCTCAGCTTAGTCAACACCAACATTGAAGAAGACATGATGAAAGTTCTATTCCAGTTCTTTGACCCTCTTCACCTTTGTTTCACTTTCCCTGATTACCAGTTGGTGCCCACTTTTGAGGAGTTTTCTCAACTCCTGAGAATTCCTATCCTTAATCAACTACCCTTCAACGGTACGGAAAAGGAACCAAAGCCGGAAGATGTTGCTCGAGCATTACATCTACAACCATCCGATATCAAGGGGAATTGGGAAACCAGAAGCGGCGTCAAAGGATTCTTAGCAAAATTCTTGTTTGAGAAGGCACAAGAATGCTGGAACTCATTGGACCTACAAGCCTTTGAAGAGATTGTGGCACTCCTTATCTATGGGATGGTCTTGTTCCCAAATCCTGACCAATTGGTAGATGTCAACGCCGTCAAAATCTTCTTGTCCAGAAATCCAATACCAACATTGCTTGGGGACATTCTTCACTCATTTTACACACGAACAATGAGAAAGAGGGGTGTTCTCATGTGTTGTACTCCTCTCCTTGCAAGGTGGTTTATTTCGCACCTTCCACAATCTGTCTTGAAGAATGACCAAGGCTCAAGGTGGTCCCAACGGTTGATGACTCTTACTCACTCTGACGTACATTGGTGTTCTCGGTCTAGAGAAAATGTCATCATCGTCGATCGTTGCGGAGAATTTCCTAATGTTCCTTTACTTGGAATCAGAGGAGGTATCACCTACAACCCTTGCCTAGCTTTGAGGCAATTTGGATATGCACGGAGGGATGGCCCTCATGACATGTTGATTCCTGACCTAGTTTTTGACTTCGACAACGATGCGCAAGGACTTCGCCAAAGATTCATCAGAGCTTGGGGAAGACCCAACAAGGTTGATAGCAAGACTCTGGGACACAAGAACTCCATCCCTCTTGAGCCTTATCTCAAGTGGGTACGAGCCCGGGACCAAAGTCTAATGATGCCTTATCCTCATGTACTCCCGGTGATTAAAGAGCCCGTCAATGAAGGAGAGGTTCCCTACATCATCCTACATCCAGACATGCCTACATCGTGGGAGGAAATGCAGAAAAGTTAGATTCAGCTCAAAGAGGAACGAAACACTTTTGAAGCTAGCTTCTACGCCAGTGAGAAGAAGGTTCTAGAGCTTACCCGCCGACTCCATGAGCAAGAGGCCCTCAACACCTACATCGCACCAAAGAGGATGCGCAATGTCTTTTTGCCTTGAGAAGTTATTTTGTAATATTTGGCCCATGAGGCGTTTATGTACTAACAAATTTCTTCTTATTAATATGACGTGCGTTCTTCTTTGTCTACAACAATTTTGAATGTTCTAAATCCTTGAATGCATTGCATACATAAGCATACCATTCATCATGTGCATAAGCAGGTCTCACTCCAGGTTTCCTTATCTGTCTGCTGTTTATTTCAGTAGGATGGATCTCGAGCAAACAGTCAAAGACCTACAAGCTCAGAATGCACAGTTCCAGTAACTCCTTATGACCTTGGCTAAGGGTCAGGAGGATATCAAGACCCAATTAGGGAAAAAAGACCCAGTGAAAAAGAAGAAAAAGAGACTCGGGGTGGCTACTTTAGGGAGAAGATTTGACGGAGAAGCTCGGAGAGTGCTTGAATTTCCTCCTATTTCTGATGAAGGAACCAGCAAAGGACGTGGGGCTGAGGTACCTTCCGAGTCCGATGTGGAAGAAGAGGAGGTTGAAGAGGATGAAGATTATTTTGATCAACAATACTCTCCAGCTGATGATAAATACAAAGGGCTAGAAGACAGGTTGGCCGCCATGGAGCTACAAAGAGTACCAGGTTTGGATTTTGAAGACTTGGGTTTGGTCGCCGGGATAGTGATTCCTCCAAAGTTCAAAGTGCCAGTGTTTGTGAGGTATGATGGGCTGTCCTGTCCCAAAATGCATCTCAGGTCCTACGTAAGAAAGATCCAACCCTATACGACAGATAAAAATCTTTGGATTCATTTCTTTCAAGACAGCCTTTCTGGAGCTCAATTGGAGTGGTTTTATCAGCTAGAGGGAACCAGCGTCCGAAATTGGGAAGACTTGGCCACCGCCTTTTACAAACAATACCAGTACAACTCTGACCTTGCTCCTACTCGTACCCAACTTCAGGGTATGTCACTAGGAACAGGCGAAGGATTCAAAGAATATGCACAAAAATGGAGGGATTTGGCTGGCAGGGTGCAGCCTCCTTTAACCGACCGCGAGCTTGTTGATATGTTTCTCGGGACCCTATCTGGGCCATTTTTCAATCATCTGATTGGTAACTCTTCCGCGGGGTTTACCGATTTGATCTTAACAGGCGAAAGAATAGAAGCTGGCATCAAGTCAGGAAAGATTCAGAAGGGTGTTGCTGCAAGTGTTGAGAAAAAACCTTTTAAGAAGGAAACAACTATGGTATATTCTTAGAGAAGAGCAGGGAAGACTGAACGCCGGCCAATTGTGGGGGCCGTAATGATTCAAAACACTTCAAGTGAGCAGCCTCACTATAACCAGTCCAGACCAAATCAACAACGGGTGGAACAGCCACAACGGCAGTTCACCTGTATTAATATGACTCCAGCGCAAGTGCTTCCCCATCTGTTAAAGTTGAATCTTGCCACCATCAAAGAGGCACCAAAGAATGTGAATACGTCCTCTCCACATTATCATCCTAATTCTAAATGCGCCTACCACTCTGACAGTGTCAGGCACGACACTAATGATTGTTGGGCACTCAAGCATAAAATCCAAGACCTGATAGAGGCGAAGGAGGTGGAGTTTGACGCTCCAGAGAAGCCTAATGTGATATCTGCACCCATGCCGAAGCACGGCCGAAATGTCAATACCGTTGAAGAGGATTTGTATGTTGCTGACGTCAATGATCTGGTAACTCCATTGCTAACCATCAAGTTGAATTTGTTAAGGGTCGGGATCTTCCCGGGATGTAAAGAAGACTGCTATTGTTGTTACTCTCTGCCGTTTGATTGTCCATTACTGAAGAAAGGCATCCAAGGCCTTATGGATAGTCGACAAATTTTGTTTGAAAAAGTTTCTGCTTTTCCAACCCATACTGAAGATGTCTCAATCATAACCATTCACGCCAATCTTTCCAAGGCCGTCAAAAAGCCTGTTAAGATTACACCAGCTACGAAATCTGTTCCTTTGAAGATAACAATGCCAGGGCCTGTCCCCTATGTTTCGGAGAAGTCAATACCATGGAACTATGGCGGTGACGTCTACTATCATGGTATTAAACAAATCGAAATAACTGAAGAAAGTTCGGATGATGAAGAAGCCAGCATTGGTAACATTGCAGGCACGAGTAAAATCACCAGGAGCGGGAGAATATTTTCTCCAGAGATTGCCCCTCCAAGAGCAATCTTTGGACCCTCATCAGCTGACAAGGTCGTCCCTGCGCCAATAAAACTCTCTGCTAGAACCCCTTTGATTGAGGATGTTGTTGTTCCTAGTACTGTCCTTTCTACCACTGCTGACAAAGGTAAGGGAATCCAAGATGAGCTCGTTAGGACGAGGGCTCAACCCTTGGTCATCCCGGAAACCTCCAAGAAGGAAATGCATGAGATTTTGAGGATAATCAAAAGGAGTGATTACGATGTAGTAGAACAGCTGGGGCAAACCCCCTCAAAGATCTCCATGCTGGCACTACTACTTTGCTCAGAAGCGCACGCTAAAGCCCTGATAAAATTCCTGAAGGCAGCCCATGTGCCCCAGGAAACCTCCGCGGATCAATTTCAAAATTGCGTGGCTAGCCTGACTACGGACAATGGATTAGGTTTCTCTGATGCCGACCTAACTCCTAAAGGTAGAAACCACAATGATGCTTTGCACATTTCAGTCGAGTGTCGAGGAACCACTCTCGCACATGTCTTGGTCGACACTGGTCGTCGCTGAATGTATTGCCTAAGAAGGCCTTGGACCGACTAGATTGTGAAGGGTTGGAGTTGAAGCCGAGTGATATTGTTGTCAGAGCTTTCGATGGTTCGAAGAGAATGGTCCATGGGGAGGTTGAAATTCCCATCAAGATAGGCACTGAGGTGTTCAAATCTACTATCTATGTGATGGATATTCGTCCATCGTACTCTTGCTTGTTGGGTAGGCCTTGGATACACCATGCTGGGGCAGTCACCTCCTCCTTACATCAGATGTTGAAGTATCCTGTCAAGGGAAAGATCATTACTGTCCATGGCGAATAGGAGTACATGATTAGCCACTTGAATTCCTTCCGGTACGTGGAGGTAGAAGGGGAGTTCATTGAAACGCCTTTTCAACATTTCGAAGAAGTCCTTCCTGAAATAACAGTAGCAAAGTTGGCAGCTGAGACACCGAGGCAGATGGCCAGGATGGCATCTCTGGAGGACGCAAGGGCCGCAATAAAGGAAGGGAAGAATTCAGCATGGGGGCAGTTACCTGAAATTCCGCATAAGACAGACAAATTTGGATTAGGGTTCACTACCGCAGGCCAGAAAGCGATGCGTCGTTCGAAGATTGAAAGAGCGCCAGTCAAAATTTCTCCCTACGGAATCAACGCCTTAGAGGATGAAGACAAAGAGAGCAACATCGAAGAGTGGATTTATCCAACTGTCAGAGGAGGATTGAGCAACTGGGAGGCAAAAGACTTTGTCCCCATCACTTTTATTCATCATTAATTTATCTGTTAAACATTTCCTATTTGGTCTGTAATATTTATTTTCAAACAATCCGTACACTATCTTTTCACCTCATGCCTTGCCCGGGGCATGTAGGTCCATTTGTAAGGGTTTTGATTATTTTCCATATCCATATGCCATGTTTAATGATTCATTGGACGTTTTTCATTTGATAAACTGCTTGTATTCATTTTCTTTCCTTTTTCATTTTTTGTTTAAGGATGGCTATCCCTTACACACACCCATACTCACAAATGCAGGTACCCATCCACTCCGGATTCCATGGGTGACTATTCTGCTATATCCTTTAATAACTCTGAAGATCTGGTCAATTAAGACGAGTATGAAGATGACGAAGGTTGTGAAGTACCAGGGGAACTAGCCAGACTTCTGTAGCAAGAGGAAAGGGCCATCTTACCTCATGAAGAGTCATTGGAAACTGTCAACTTAGGGACCGAGGAAGACCGGAAGGAGGTGCAAGTGGGTGCCAATCTGGAACCAAGGGTCAAAGAGCGCCTGATACAGTTGTTGAATGAGTATGTTGAAATCTTTGCTTGGTCTTATGAAGACATGCCGGGTTTAGACACAGACATCGTGGTTCACCGTCTCCCTACAAGAGAGGATTGTCCACCGATCAAGCAAAAAGTTCGCCGAATGAGGCCTGACATGTCTGAAAAGATCAAAGCAGAAGTAATGAAGCAATTCGACGCTGGCTTTCTGGCTGTTACGTCTTATCCTCAATGGGTCGCTAACATCGTGCCAGTACCTAAGAAAGATGGCAAAGTCAGGATGTGTGTGGACTACCGGGATTTGAATAGGGCCAGCCCCAAAGATGATTTTCCGCTACCTCACATCGACATTTTGATCGACAATAAAGCTCAGCACAAAGTGTTTTCCTTCATGGATGGATTCTCGGGTTACAATCAAATTAAAATGGCCCCCTAGGACATGGAGAAAACTACTTTTGTCACACAATGGGGCACTTTCTGTTACAAGGTGATGCCGTTCGGGCTGAAGAACGCAGGGGCAACTTATCAACGCGCCATGGTAGCTTTATTTCATGATATGATACATCATGAGATTGAAGTTTACGTAGACGATATGATAGCTCGGTCACAAACAGAAGAAGAGCACCTTGAAAATCTAGAGAAGCTGTTTTCCAGATTGAAAGAATACAAACTCAGGCTGAATCCAAGCAAGTGCACTTTTGGAGTTAGGTCTGGTAATCTCCTGGGATTCATTGTAAGCAACAAAGGCATTGAAGTCGATCCAGCAAAAGTGAAAGCAATACAAGAAATGCCTGCTCCCCGTAATGAAAAGGAGGTTAGAGGGTTCTTGGGGCGCTTGAACTATATTGCCAGATTCATCTCTCATCTGACTTCTACCTGTGAGCCAATTTTCAAACTCTTGAAGAAAGATCAGGTAGTCGAATGGAACGACGATTTCCAAGCTGCTTTTGATAGAATCAAGGAGTATTTGCTAGAACCTCCTATTCTGATGCCACCCGTCGAAGGAAGACCAATGATCATGTATTTGACCATCTTGGATAACTCAATGGGGTGTGTTTTGGGCCAGCATGATGAGTCTGGTCGAAAAGAGCATGCTATTTATTACCTTAGCAAAAAGTTTACCGACTGTGAGACTCGCTACTCACTGCTCGAGAAAACTTGTTGCGCTTTGGTATGGGCTGCTCGCCGAGTAAGGCAGTATATGTTGACTCATACTACCTTGTTGATTTCCAGAATGGATCTTATCAAGTATATCTTCGAAAAGCTCGCTTTATCTGGAAGAATAGCTAGATGGAAAATGATCCTAACTGAGTATGACATCCAGTACACCACCCAAAAAGCTATAAAAGGGAGTGTACTAGCTGACCATCTGGCTCATCAAGTTATCGAAGACTATCAACCCATGAGATTTGACTTCCCAGACGAGGACATCATGACCTTGGACAACATTGAAGGTAACGGACCGTATGACGGACCCGAAAAGGGATCCCGATGGACCCTGTACTTTGATGGTGCTTCAAATGCACTCGGAAATGGTATCGGCGCAGTACTCATTTCTCCGGAAGGTTGTCACACACCTTTCATGGCCCGACTTTGCTTCAGCTGCACAAACAACATGGCTGAATACGAAGCTTGCATCTTTGGTCTCAAGGCTGCTATAGACTTGGGGATCAAATCTTTGATCGTATTTGGGGATTCGGCTTTGGTTATCAGTCAAATCAAAGGAGAGTGGGATACCAAGCATCCTAATCTTATCCCATACAAAGAACATGTCCTGACATTGTTGCCTCATTTCGAGCAGATTACCTTCGAGCATTTCCCGCGAGAAGAGAATCAGCTAGCAGATGCTCTAGCCACAATGTCCTCCATGTTTAAACTCAACTGGGATAACGAGGCTCCCCAAATCACCATCGAGCGAATGGATGAACCTGCGTATTGCCACGAGATTAATACTGAAGAATTAGTGGAACAACCCTGGTTCCATGAAATCAAAAGGTATCTCGAGACTAGAGATTATCCCGAAGGAGCTTCCGTAAATGACAAGAAGTTCTTAAGGAAATTCGCTGCTAAATTCTTCCTGAGCAACGGCATCCTTTACAAACGAAGCCATGATTGTGTGTTACTCCGATGCGTAGACAAAGCTGAAGCAGAGTTGATCATGACTGATATACACAACGGCACATTTGGCACTCACTTGAGCGGGCATACAATGGCTAAGAAGATCCTAAGGGCAGGCTATTACTGGTCTACCATGGAAGCTGACTGCCATCAATATTCCCGTACTTGCCACAAATGCCAAGTCTACGCTAACAAAGTTAATATCCCTCTGGTTCCTCTCAACGTTCTGAATGCTCCGTGGCCCTTTACAATGTGGGGCATTGATATGATTGGAGAGATCAAGCCCACGGCTTCCAATGGTCATCGCTTCATCTTGGTTGCCATTGACTATTTCACCAAATGGGTCGAAGCAGCTTCCTTCGCCTCTGTTACTAAAAATGTGGTTGCCCGCTTTATCAAGCAAAATCTCATATGTCGGTATGGTGTTCCAGACAGGATCATCACAGACAACGGTACAAATCTGAATAACACAATGATCACCGCTTTGTGCGAACAGTTCAAGATTTATCATCACAATTCATCTCCCTATCGGCCGAAGATGAACGGTGCTGTTGAAGCTGCGAACAAAAACATTAAGAAGATCATTCAGAAAATGACAGTCACTTACAAAGACTGGCATGAGATGTTACCGTTTGCTTTGCATGGATACCGTACGACGGCACGTACTTCAACCGAGGCAACCCCATTTTCTTTGGTATATGGCATGGAAGTTGTCTTGCCTATGGAAGTCCAGATTCCTTCTCTAAGGATTATGAAGGATGCAGGTTTGAATGAAGATGATTGGATGCAGACCCGACTTGATCAACTCAATCTGATCAACGAAAAACGACTCGCTGCTATATGCCATGGTCAGACGTATCAAAAACGGATGATTAAGGCCTTCAATAAGAAAGTCAAATGTCAAGTATATCAAGTCGGAGATCTCGTAATCAAGCGGATTATCCTGCCGCAAAGTGATCCCAGGGGCAAATGGACTCCTACATATGAAGGACCATTTGTGATCAAGAGCATATTTTCTGGTGGAGCAATGATTCTGACCACCATGGACGGCGACGATTTGCCGCACCCTGCAAACGCAGACATAGTCAAAAGATACTACGCATAAAATAACCCGACAAGTCGAAAACCCGAAAGGGCTGCTTGGGCAAAAATGGGCATCCCAGTGGATCGAAAACCCGAAAGGGCGGTTCAGGAAAAAATTAGGGATAAAAACAAAAAAATCTGTACACCCGACAAGTCGAAAACCCGAAAGGGTGGCTTGGCCAAAAAGGGGTTTTCCGATGGATCGAAAACTCGAAAGGGCGATTCAGGCAAAAGTTAGGGAATTAAAGCGTATGACTATGTCTCGTCAGGTCACTTCAAAGACAATCTCTTCATCAACCAGTTCCAGGCTTCTGATCAATCCAGTCATCGGCAAACGAAGCATTGAATGGACAGATATTCAGAGTTGTGAAAGCTATAGCGGAATGGAATCCCATGGAATTATTTCACATAGCCATCTTTATTTTGTATAAATCTTTCAATATTTATGACAAAATCCTCTTACTAGGATGGTTGTCTCCTTTGTACAAATATACTCATAGAAAGTCAATACAAATACTTTTCCCAGAAATTTGTGTCTTTTCCTTTCTTTTTTCTCTTGCACTAATTGTTTATTTTGAGAAACGTCCAATGTTTTGTTAAATAGGCATATGCATTTGAACATAATCATTTCCTTATGAATCAAGAAAGAGGATTACTGATAGGTCAAAGGTGCAGTTGGATATCTTGATACCCTTCGAAGGAAACCTCCAGGAGATTTGGGATCCATATCCCCCAGTAAGTCTTGAAGCTTATCCCCAGTAGATTCTGGAAGCTTATCCTACAGAGTACGGACGTCTCTCCCGAGTTTTATTCAAAGTTATTCCTCACAAGGGCTTATAACTGGGTTATCCTCAGCTTATTGCCATAGAAGATCGCACTCGCCAAAATTCTTCCTACCTCCAGCGGAGTTCATCAGAGTTCCCCAGCATAACTTATCAATACAATCCCCCAGAGGAACCTGTCCTTGTTATCCCTAGCCATAGGATTCTCTGGAACTCAATTCCCCTCAGAATTTAAGTTTCAGTATTCCCAGCCGAGCTAAATTTTCAAATTATCAAACCCCGTCGAAGCCAGACTAAGTGAACCTTCTCCCCACAGAGTTTTGGGAAAGTAAATCTTGAGTTCCCCAGTGAAGTCGCCAGAAATACTCCCTACCAAACTGAAGATTCTCAATCTTACCTCCCCAGCATGAGTCTACTAGATTGGAACTCCCCAGTAGAAGTCATCAGGAATTCCCCAGAAGATTGGTATACAACCCAAGCTCTTTATTCTCCAGCAACAACCAGGAGTTATTCTTCCCAGCAGCAGTCAAGATATTTTTATCTTCAGCCATCCCGGATTCATCTATCCTTTGCAAGACAGCTCTCCAGCTTACATGCGCATCCATTTACATTCATATCACATAACATACATTATATCATGCATCATGACATTGCATATAACTAACTTTTTACCTTTTCAGGTAAGATCAGTCGAAAGACTAAAATCATTATCTTCCAAGATTCTTTCCAGGAATAGTTCAGATATGACCCAGACATGGCAATATTCTGATGCTTATTCCAGATTCATCTAGATGTAGTTTTACACGAGCTCATCATCAGGGAACCCTACACCAGTTCCTCCTTCAACTTCAAGACTTCTGAAAACAGTTTATGGATTCTTCCCAACAACGGATGTTAAATCTATCAACTTGTTCAGATGCAACTTTTGAAAACAGTTTACGGGCGCTTCCCAACAACGGATGCTGCTCTATTGCTTATTCAACTTCAAGACTTCTGAAAACAGTTCACGGGTTCTCCAAGTAACGGATGTTAACCTATCGCTTGTTCAGATTCTTCTCCAGACTTCTGAAAACAGTTTATGGATTCTTCCCAACAACGGATGTTAATCTATCAACTTGTTCAGATGCAACTTTTGAAAACAGTTTACGGACGCTTCCCAACAACGGATGCTGCTCTATTGCTTATTCAACTTCAAGACTTCTGAAAACAGTTCACGGGTTCTCCAAGTAACGGATGTTAACCTATCACTTGTTCAGTTTCTTCTCAAGACTTCTGAAAACAGTTTATGAATTCTTCCCAACAACGGATGTTAATTCTATCAACTTGTTCAGATGCAACTTTTGAAAACAGTTTACGGATTCCTCCCAACAACGGATGTCAATCTATTGCTTATTCAGACCCCCAGTTCAAAGATGGTCCAAAGCACGGACGCCTTCTTTATACTCATTCCAGATGGCATCTTTAAGCCCATCCCCGACAAGTTTCTGTCACTCCTCCCGATGGCATCGTTAAGCCCATCTCCAAATGGCATCTCTAAGCCCATTCCCGCATCCATTGCTTTGACGAGTGCAAATTTAAGGGCACTCTAGTGTCCAATCTCCTTTTACCATCGAGTCACGAAAGGCAAGCTTGCCAATCTAACTCTTCGGATTCAAGAAGATTGAACAGGGGCAACTGTTGTACCCCAAAATTTGCCCTCCCATTTTCTCAACATTTCTCATCACAAAGCCCTTGGAGATCAAGATCCAATTAGGGTTTCATCTGCTCAAGACTTCTCCTTGCACTGTTGACCCAAATTAGGGTTTGTGTTTGCACAAAGATGTTTTGACCTAAAATGCCTAAGATGACTTTCTTGCTTCATATTGGACTCCCAAGTTTATCCATATCAAGTTTCAAGTCTTGATTCCAAGTTTTGCCCAGTCAATTGGACAGTTGACATAGAAATCAGCTGTATTGGAAAAAAGTCAACTGTGACCAATTGATAGTCAAATCTCATGAAAATTGACCCACATCAACATTATGAACTCATATGAACCATTTGGTCAAGTTTGGATCACAATTCCACAAGAAATTTGATCAGATCACCAAAAGGGCAAAATGGTCATTTTTAGGGTTTTGACTGCACAAAGGCAATTTTTGACTGTTTGACCTAACCAATGGCAATTAAAGCTCACATATGGACTCAAGGATCCCATGGAATTATCTTGACATGCTCAACAAGCTCAAAAGATCCCAAATGCACAAGATTGACAGTTGAATTTCCCAGTCAATTGATCAATTTTGACTGTATACTGAAAAGTCAAACTTTGACTTTTTGGTCAAAATCAAGGGTCAAGATTCATTTTTCATCAAAACATGCCAAATCATGAAACTTGTTCACCAAGAAATCAAAAATTGCAAATTAGGGTTTGAAATGAGAATTTTTCATAACTTAGAATTTTTCTAAGTTATGAAAAACCCTAACTTTTTCCCAACTTTGCCCCACTTTCTTACCAAGATTCATTTGGATTCAAGAAAAAGTCAAAACATGAAAGTTGTAGCTTGTTGTATAATCTACAACTTTGATTCACAAAGTTTTCCCAAAATAGGCTTGTATCTCAAGTTACAATATTTGGAATAAGGGTACTAAACCATTCTTAACTTAGTGAAATTTTAACCTATTTTGGCAAGGTTTTCTACCTAACTTCAAGACCATTTTCCATACACTTCCACTTGGAATTTCAATTTGCATTTAAAATATGGATTGTATTACACATTCCAAGCTTTTCAAAATGTCCAAGAACTCATCAAACAACCTCATGACTTGAGAGAATCGAATTTTGCAATATGGCAAAAAGTTACTTTTGTTCTTGACCAAGACATGTTCATACTTATTGCCATTTTCAAGTCAGCTTGGTTTATGCTACATTACAGGCCTCTAAACCATCCAACACTCAATAATTTAATGCATATTCATTGTGCTAAGGCCTTGTTTCATGAGTTTAAGCATTACATGTTGAACTAAGCCATAAATGGAAAAAGTGAAATGGCCATTTTTGCAAAAGCAAGCTTTATGTCATAAGGCAAATCCAAGAAGTACAGATTAAATCTAATTGGCACAAGTTTATGAGTTAATCACACTGATCAAGGAGAAGTTTTTCAGCATGTTTAGGGGTCCTCTACCTGTCTAGAACATCAACTTGGCTTTCCTTGCTTAAGTGTGAAGAAATGTGGCATAACAAAACACAACTTTGATCTCAGCAAAGAGAGGTCTAAGCAAATATTTTATACACCTTCTAATCATCAAACCCAAGCTAGAACACGAGCAAACAAGGTCCCAAACACTCCCATTACCAGAATCACTCTCAAACTGCAAAAACAGGGCAGGGTCTGCAGATTGAGTGCCAACTCTCATCCCTTTCATGCTTTCTTGCTCAAAGCTCATCAAACACATTCCCTAGTATCACTTGAAGCTAACCAAAGCATAAAACACGACCTGTAACTCCTCTAACCAGTTCCACCATTTTCACTTTCTTGTTTTGCAGTTGAAGGTCCATAGCTCGATTCAAGGTGTTTCAAAGCAAAGTAAGCATTTGAATAGCATCACCACACTTCAGGCAAGCTGTACAGATCATCGTCTTGCCCTGAAAGCTCCCCCATTGCCAGATAGAACTTCAACTGAACAGGTATCTTCTTGAACTTCTAACTCTTAGTGTAGGCATCATTAGCTCTAAGTTTGTGAATAAGAAGTGTTCTACTCATGCCCCTGAATCTATACATACTTTTACTTTTCATTTATTTTGCCTGAGCTATGAGAATTTAAGGTATGAATATGGAAGAAAAGTTAGGTCATGATTTGGGATTGTTAAAATTCTCTCTCATTTCTGAGAGTTAGGATGAGTTCTTTACATATTTAGAATCGTGATTCAATGCTTAACATTTCTTATGTTGGAAGTTTGTGCAAAAGATCAAAGAATCCAGGTATTTGAATGGATGCTCAGGCGCGCGTTTTTTTGAATATCTTTTTGTCTGAAGGTTGAAGAAGAAGCCACGTGGGCTGGGCCTGCTTTGTCTTTTCTTTTCACACCCTATTTTCATTTTCATACCCCCTGAGCCCATTATGTTTATTTTCATGATTTTTTTACTTTTCTTTTTTCATTTTGACTTATTTATTTTTGTTAATAATATTAAAAACATGAAAAATATTTTTTACACCATTTTTATATTTTTTAGGTATTTATTCGTTTATATGGACATTTGTACATAAATATATATATATATACTATTATTTAGAAAAAAACTAGAAAACAATGCAAATATAGTTTATTTCTGATTTTTATTTCATTTTCTCTTTTGAAAATATTTTGTATCAAAAATACTTTTTTTATAAACATTAAATATTATTATTTTTGTATATATAATATTTATTTAGTAAATAATAAAGATATTTATATATATTAATATGCTTAGGGCAAAAATACCAAAATACATACATTTTTTTATTTTATTAATATTTGACATGAAAAATACTTTTTTATGAATATACTCCATTTTATTTTATTTTTTGTACATAATAAATAAATACTTGTATAAATTAAATAATATATATATATATATTTACTTAATAAAAATTAGGGTTTTACCCTTAAAAAACCAAAAAAAAACTCCAAAAATATTACTTTTTTTACTTTATTCATTTTTGTTTATTTGACATAAAAAAATATCCTTTTCCATACATATAAAAACCTTTTTTTTTTGCATTTTGCATCTTTACTTTATTTTCCATTTAATTTATGCCTTTAATTATCTTGTAAATATTCCAAAATTGATGTAATAGCTAGGTTTAAATTCCTTGTCTAAATATCCCCCCATTTGAACATTTGTACCCCCCTTCCCATATTGTGTTGTAATAGTGTAGGAATTTTACTTTTCGCACTTTAACGCTTTCTAAACATACTATGTTAGAATTAGGGTTTGTATGCAAATAAAACGAACAAAAATAGTTTGACCTAATTTCAAGATAAACAAGCATGAAAATGGACAACACATATCACACTTGCACCCCTAGGGTATTCCACTTGTTGCCTTCAATAAATGGGCCATATTGCATGTTAGGTTTCTTTGGGTAAAAACAAACAATCAAATGATCATAGTCCCTCGATGACGCTTTCGGAAAGTTGCCTAAAATGATCAAGTCCCTTTCAAAGAAAATTGCCCAAAGATACTTAGCACTATTGCAATTATGGTCTAAACGATGACCCGTGCCCGTCCCTTTCACCTCCTAATACAAGATTGTCCACCAAATGCAATGGTGGATCAAAATTGTCAAAAGGGTTAAAACATAAGCATAAATCTTTGAGAACTTTAGGGTAGATAGCTCTTAAGTACTTGTCAAAGGTTTTTACTGTGCTTTTTAAACCTTTCCTTAGGATAAAATAAAAAGTCGGTGGCGACTCTTGCTCAACCGAAACATATGCGAAAACAAACGCAAAACCATAGTCAGTTCTCTCACCGTATCACAACCGCCCTTTCGGTTTTTCAGTCCACCGGGATACCCTTTTTTTCCCAAGCCGCCTTTTCAGGTTTTCGACTTGTCGGGTGTACAGATTTTTTCATTTTCATCCCTTATTTTTGCCCGAACCCTTTTGGTTCGTCGGGAAGACCTTATTTTTGCCTAGGCCAGTCGACTTAGCGGGTCTTTGATCATGTGTAGTATTTTTTCACTATGTCTGCATTGACGGGGTGAGGAAGGTCATCACCATCCATGGTGGTTAGAATCATAGCTCCTCCTAAGAAAATGTTCTTAACCACAAATGGCCCTTCGTAAGTAGGGGTCCATTTGCCCCTGGGATCACCTTGAGGCAATATGATGTGCTTGATGACCAGGTCCCCAACTTGATACTATTGTCGTCTAACTTTCTTGTTAAATGCCTTGATCATCCGCTTTTGATATGTCTAACCATGACAAATAGTAGTAAGTCTCTTTTCGTCGATCAAGTTTAGCTGATCAAGCTGGGTCTGAATCCAGTCATCTTCACTCAAACCTACATCCTTCATAATCCTAAGAGAGGGTATCTGAACTTCAATGGGCAAGACGGCCTTCATGCCATAAACCAAGGAATAGGGTGTTGACGTCCATGCTGAGGTACGGTACCCATGGAGAGAAAACGGTAACATCTCGTGCCAATCTTTGTATGTCACTATCATCTTCTGCACAATCTTCTTGATATTCTTATTAGCCGCTTCTACAGCCCCATTCATCTTCGGACGGTAGGGAGAAGAGTTATGATGCTGTATCTTGAACTACTTGCAGAGCTCGGTGATCATCTTATTATTGAGATTTGTACCATTGTCTGTAATGATCCTCTCTGGTACACCGTATCGATAGAACAGATTGTGCCGAATGAAATGTGCCACGACGTTCTTGGTTACAGTAGAAAAGGAAGCTACTGCAACCCACTTCGTAAAGTAATCAATAGCTACCAGGATGAAACGATGCCTGTTGGATGCCGTAGGTCTGATCTCACTGATCATATCAATGCCCCACATTGCAAAAGGCTATGAAGCTGCCAAGACGTTCAAAGGAACTGAAGGTATGTGCATCTTATCAGCATAGACTTGGCACTTGTGACAGGTCCGAGAATGCTGATAACAGTAGGCTTCCATTGTGGACCAGAAATATCCTGCCCGAAGGATTTTATTTGCCATGGTGTGTCCACTGGAATGAGTTCCGAAAGTACCTTCATGTAAATCTACCATGATCCTTTCTACCTCGTTCTTATCCACATATCGTAGTAAGGTTGAATCATGGTTACGCTTGTAAAGGATACCATTACTGATGAAGAACTTCGCCGCGAACCTCCTCATAAACTTATTATTATTAACAGATGCACCCTCGGGGTACTCCTGAGCCTCAAGATACCTCTTCAGCTCATGAAACCAAGGTTTATCTGCTACCTCTTCAGTCTCAATGTCACAGCAATGTGCAGGTTCGTCCAATCATTCAATGATAATCCGGGGAGCTTCATTGTCCCAATTGACTTTGATCATAGAAGACATCGTAGCCAGCGCGTCTGCCAACTGATTCTCCTCTCTAGGGAAGTGTTCAAAGGTTATATCTTCGAAGTGGGGAAGCAATGTCAACACAAACTCCTTGTAAGGAATAAGATTTGGGTGTTTCATACCCCACTCGCCTTTAATCTGACTGATCACGAGAGCGGAATCTCTGAAAACACTTAAGAACTTAATCCTTAGGTCAATTGCTGCTCGAAGACCCATAATGCACGCTTCATACTCCGCCATGTTGTTAGTGCAGTTGAAACATAGTCGGGAGGTGAACGGAGTATGAGAGCCTTTAGGAGATATGATCATGGCGCCAATTCCATTCCCCAAAGCGTTTGAAGCTCCATCAAAGTACATAGACCATCGGGATCCTTCCTCAGTCCCTTCATCCGGTCCAGCTTCTTCACAGTCAGTCACTATCATGATATTCTCATCCGAGAATTCGAAGTTCATAGACTGGTAATCATATACTGCTTGATGTTCCAAATGATCTGCCAACACACTTCCCTTAATTTCCTTTTGGGTCGTGTACTGGATATCATACTCAGTCAAGATCATCTTCCATCTTGCTATTCTTCTGGACAAGGCAGGCTTCTCGAAGATATACTTGATTGGATCCATCTTTGATATAAACAAGGTGGTGTGAGTTAGCATATACTGTCTCAGCCGGCGAGCAGCCCATGCCAAAGCGCAGCAAGTTTTCTCAAGCAACGAGTATCAGATCTCGCAGTCGGTAAACTTTTTTCTAAGGTAATAAATAGCATGCTCTTTTCGGCCAGACTCGTCATGCTGCCCCAGCACACACCCCATTGAGTTGTCGAGTACTTTCAAATATAAGATCAAAGGTCTCCCTTCAACTAGAGGGATTAGAATAGGTGGCTCTAGGAGATACTCTTTGATCCTTTCGAAAGTGGCCTGACATTCATCGTTCCATCTTACCACTTGATCTTTCTTCAGTAGCTTGAAGATTGGCTCACAAGTAGCAGTCAGGTGTGAGATGAATCGGGCAATATAGTTCAGACGCCCCAGAAAGCCTCTGACTTCTTTTTCTGTTCGGGGAGGTGGCATTTACTGTATAGCCTTCACCTTTGCAGGATCCACTTGAATACCTTTATTGCTTACGACGAAACCTAGCAGCTTACCAGATCTCACCCCGAAAGTGCACTTGTTCGGGTTTAACCTCAACTTGTACAACTTCAACCTGTCAAGTAGCTTCTGAAGGTGGTCCAGATGTTCTTCTTCAGTTTGAGATCTTGCAATCATGTCGTCGACGTATACCTCAATCTCATGATGGATCATGTCATGGAACAAAGCGACCATGGCGCGTTGATACGTTGCCCCAGAATTCTTCAATCCAAAAGGCATGACCTTGTAGAAAAAGGTACCCCATTGAGTGACAAAGGTTGTCTTTTCCATGTCTTCGGGAGCCATTTTAATCTAATTATAACCGGAGAAACTATCCATAAAGGAGAATACCTTATGCTGAGCAGTGTTGTCAACCAGAACATTGATATGAGGCAGAGGGAAATCATCCTTGGGGCTCGCCCTGTTCATATCCCTATAGTCAACACACATCCGAACCTTACCATCCTTCTTCGGCACAAGAACCACGTTGGCCACCCATTGTGGGTAAGAAGTAACTGCTAGAAAACCGGCGTCAAACTGTTTCATCACTTCAGCCTTGATTTTCTCAAACATCTCTGGGCGCATTCGGCGGACCTTCTATTTTACTGGAGGATAGTCTTCCTTGGTAGGCAATCGGTGAACCACAATATCAGTATTCAATCCAAGCATATCTTCATAAGACCAGGCAAAGATATCAACGTAGTCACGCAGCATCTGAATCAACCGTTGCTTTACACTAGCTTCCAGATTCGCACCGATGTTGACCTCTTTCTTGTCTATCTCTGTACCCAGATTTACTGTTTCCACGGGCTCCTCATGCGGATGTATGGCCCTCTCTTCTTGAAGTAACAGTCTAGCAAGTTCACCAGGAACTTCACAATCATCTTCACCTTCGTCTTCGGCTAAGTTGATCGGACTTTCGAAGTCATAACCGGCAGTAGCAGAGTCGTTACCAGTAGGATCCAGAGTGGATGTAGACCTGTATATGTGAGTGTGTGTAAAATAGCTATTTTGTAATATATAATAAAAGAAAAACAAGGAGCGCAAAATTTGAAATGCAAGAAACGTCTAATGCTTTTATTAATGATATATGTAGATGACACACATAAAGCCCTTACAAATGAAGCCACGGTGCCCCGGGTAAAACACCGTGCCATAAAGTTTAAAACATTGTTTGTTACAAATACAAAACAAAATTCTCATTACTGGGTAACAAAAGAAATTGGGATGAAGTCCTTTGCTGTCCAGTTGCTTAGTCCACTATCAGTAGTAGGATAGATCCAACTGTCGAACTCAGACTCTTCAACATCGTCTTCAATGGCATTCACTCCTGAATTGCTGATGAACAGGGGAGGTCTTCCGATCCATGCATTCCAAACAGCCCTTTGAGCTTCTGCAGTGAAACCCAAACCAAACTTGTTAGTCTTATGTGCAAAATCAGGGAGTTGGCCCCAATTTGCACACCCACCTTTCTCAACAACAGCCCGAGCATCCTTGAAGGAAGCCATCTTCATTGGAGGATCTTCAACAACAGTCTCGGTTAATGCCAACGTCTGGGGAACCTCTTCAAAATGCTGGAATGGGGTCTCAATGAACCCCCCATCCATCTCTACATATCGGAAAGAGTTGATGTGGCTCACCATGTACTCCTCTTCTCCCTGTACTGTCACAATTTTCCCTTTCACTGGGTACTTTAGCTTCTGGTGGAGCGTTGAGGTTACTGCCCCAGCTTTGTGGATCCACGGAAGACCCAGCAAACAAGAATAAGATGGCTAAATGTCCATCACATAGAATGTAGATGCAAAGATCTGAGAACCAACCTTAATCGGAATATCTACTTCTCTGTGTACCATTCTCTTGGACCCATCAAAAGCACTGACTACAATGTTGCTTGGTTTCAGCTCCAACCCTTCACAGTCTAACCGGTCTAGAGCTTTCTTGGGTAACACATTCAGCGATGACCCAGTATCTACCAATACGTGAGCAAGAGTAGTGCCCCTGCATTAAATGGAAACATGCAGGGCGTCATTGTGATTCTTCCCCTTAGCAGTCAGGTCAGCGTCAGAGAAACCCAACCCATTATCAGCATTCAGACTAGACACGCAATCTTTAAACTGATCATCTGATGTTTCTTGCGGTACGTATGCAGTCTTCAGGAAAGCAATCAGAGCCTTTGCACGGGCTTCTGAGCATAGCAACAGTGACAACATAGAGATTTTGGACGGGGTTTGCCCCAGCTGCTCAACTACATTGTAGTCACTCTTTTTGATGATCTTTAAAATTTCCTCCATCTCTTGTCTAGAGGCTTCAACAGTAATCGTCTTCGGTGCCTCCGTCTGGGCAGGCTCACCGGTGGTCTCTTTGTCCCGAGTGTAAGATGACTCGGCAACAGGGGTAAGAATTGGAACTTGAACAGGGACAGTAGTAGGTGCATTGACAGGTGTAATAACAACAGGCTTCCGGATAGTTGGTGGAGAGATCTCAGGGGAGAAAAGCCTTCTGCTGCGGGTGACTTTACTAGATCCAACAATATTGCTGACGTCAGTATCAGCATTCAAATCTTGTTTAACTCCCTGATAGTATACATCAGCCCCGTAGTGCCATGGGACAGCTTTATTTGATGTATAGAGGATAGGCCCAGGAATGGTGATGATCAATGGTGTAATTCTTGGAATGGATGTAATTCTAACAGGCTTTCTCGGGGAAGCCTTGGAAGAATTGTCGAAAATGGTGATTATAGCAACTTCTTCAGTAGGAACCAAAGGAACAAAAGTCTTCTCAAACAGAATTTCTTTATTGTCCATCAGGCGTTGGACACCTGACTTTAAAAGATGGCAACTGATAGGTAGGACGAAACACATATGGCAACCTTTGTCACAGCCCGGAAATAAACCTGCTAATAGAAGGTTCTTTTTCATAGTCATCAAGGGAGTAACAATGTCTTTCACAGAAACCACAAACGAGTCTTCATCTACAACATTTACTTCATGCTTGGGCATAGAAGCAGTCACAACATTAGGTCTTTCAGGTGCTTCGAATTCAATCTCCTTCGCATCAATCAAGTCCTGTACTTTGTTCTTCAGGACCCAACAGTTATCCGTATCATGCCCCGGGTTATCATAGTGAAAAGCACAGCGGGCATTCGGATCGTACATGGGTGATGTAGTGTTGGGATTCTTTGGGGCCTCCCTCGGAATCACCAAGTTGGTTTTCAGTAACTGTGGAAAAATTTAGGATAAAGTCATGTTGAGCTGAGTGAATTGTCTTCGTGGCCTTTCGGCCCTTGACTGATTGTTGCGCTGAGGAGAACCAGCAGGTCTTGATATAACCACCGCATTAACAGTTTGGCGGCGTTCAGGTCTATTCTGACTTTTTGAACTGTAAACAACACTGGACTCCTTCTTAAAAGGCTTCTTCTCAGTGCTTGATGAAGCACCCTTCTGTATCTTGCCAGATTTGATATCGGCCTCAATCCTCTCCACGGTCATAATCAGCTCTGTAAACCCGGACGAAGAACTTCCAATCAGATGGTTGAAATACAGACCAGACAAGGTCCCCAGAAATATATCCACTAGCTCCCTATCAGCCAAGGGTGGTTGCACTCTCCCAGAAAGGTCCCTCCACTTCTGAGCATAATCTTTGAAACCTTCTCCCGCACCCATAGACATACCCTGGAGTTGGGTACGCGTGGGAGCGAGGTCGGCATTATATTGGTACTGCTTGTAGAAAGCAGTGGCCAAATCTTCCCAATTACGGATACTAGCTCCTTCCAGCTGGTAAAACCATTCAAGCTGAGTCCCTGAGAGACTGTCTTGAAAGAATTGGATCCAAAGGTTTTTGTTAGCGGTGTACGGCTGAATCTTCCTAACATACGAACGGAGGTGCAGTTTCGGGCAAGAAACCCCTTCATATTTAGCAAAGATTGGTGCTTTAAACTTGTGGGGAATTACCACCCCAGATGACAGACCCAAATCACCAAAGTCCAGACCAGGAACTTTATGAACTTCCATCGCGCTCAAACGATCCTCCAGTTGCTTGTATCTATCCTCAGCCGGAGGATACTGGTCTTCATCGAAGTCAGTCTCATTGTCGGAAACCACAGGGCTAGGAGCCCTCCTTTCTTCCTGATTATCTCCCCCTCCAGATGAGTGGGTCAAATCAACCTCTTCTCACAAATCGTTTCCGAATCTTCGACCCATATTAAATAGGACCGCCTTCTTCTTCTTCTTCTTCTTTTTCTCTTTCAAGATAAGGGTCTTCAAATCTTGCTGACCCTTGGCCAAACTCATGAATAAATCCTGGAACTGGGCATTTTGAGCCTGCAGAGGCTTGATTGCTTGTTCAATTGATGTTTCAGAAGACATGATGCTGAAATAAACAGCGAAGAAGATGAGAAACCTGTAAGGGTACCTGTTATGAGGTGTATGGGAATGATATGTGCATGATATGATTTCAAAGACTTTAGGGATTCAAATTTGTAAACAAAAAATGAAACACAATTTTATTAGATAAACTTTGAATTCAATTGTTCAACAGATGCCTTTAAGGAGTTACAAGAAAGAAAAGTTGAAAAGTAAAGCAAAACTAGAAATAATCAAAAAGACAATCAGTGCGCCCATGGTCGTTTCTTGTCGGTGCAGACATAGTCATTAAGGATCCGCTTGTTCTCCAGCTGCCTTGTCAACTTCTGAATCTTCTTCTCTTGCTCGTGATACTTTTCTCTGTAAGTATCACGCTCTTCTCTCAGCTGCATCCATGATCTCTTTAATACCCCAATGTCAATAGGCATGTATGGATGGAGGATGGTAGAAGGAACCCCTTCTTCATCAGCAACCTCAACAATTATAGGCAAGACGGCTTCGTACGACATTCCCAGCTTTTGGGCACGGATTTGAACCCATCGGAGATATGGATCCATCGGAAGAGAAGTCTTCGCACCCAGCTCGTGCAGATCAGGCCTGTGTACTCTATCCCAAGCTCTTATGAACCTGCGGCGTTGCTCGTCACTATCTCCTTGGAAATCAAAGACAATACTCGGCATCAACAACTCATGGGGTCCTTCCCTCCTAGCTCGCCCAAATTGACGTAAGGCCAAGCACGGGTTATAAGTGATTCCTCCATTGGTTCCTATCAGTGGAACATTGGGGTATTCCCCACATCGATCAATAATAGCCACGTCTTCCATACCCTTGATTGTCCAAATGATGTCATTATGAGAGAGAGACATGATCCTATAGGCCCAACCCATGCCTTCCTTGTTCTTCAAAACTAATTTGGGGAGGTGATAAATAAACCACCTCGCCAGCAATGGTGCACAGCACATAAGGGTTCCCCGCTTCCGAGCAGTACGGGCATAAAGAGAGTGAAGAATGTCACCCAAGAGAATGGGCACAGGATTACCAGACATGAAAATCTTCACTGCATTCACGTCGACGAAAGAATCCGAGTTAGGAAACAACACCAAACCATATATAAGAAGAGCCAAAATATCCTCAAATGCCTGGAAGTCTAGACTGTCCCAGAACTGTTTAGCCTTACCAACCAAGAATTTAGTCAAGAAGCCCTTTGTTCCACTACGAGTTTCCCAATTAGACATTACCTCAGCCTTTGTCAGATGAAGGGTTGAAGAAATTTCTTTCGGCCTAAGGACTTTCTCCCAACCTGTGAACGGGGTTTGCTCCAGAATAGAGATACCAAGTAGATCAGAGAAATCTTCCAAGGTAGGGACCAACTGGTAGTCCGGAAAAGTAAAGCAATGGTACAGTGGATCAAAGAACTGGACTAAGACACTCATCATATGTTCATCCATCTTGGAGGTGACCAAACCAAGAAGGTGCCCATGTCTTCCGATAAAGGAGGTAGTATCTGAAATCTTTGCAACCAATTCCTTAAGCTGAGTGAGAATCTGGACAAAGTTGATCCGAATGGTGTTTCTACGCATGGGTGCCATGACCTACAAAACAGAACAAAGATGAATCCCTCCTGTCTTTGAAATAGGTTAGTCCAATGCAAGATGTATACAATGTCATGATGTCATGATGCCATTATAGAAAACACACCAAAAGTATCCACAAATAGCAAACATGGTAAGGGCACACAAGTCACACAAATAGCCTTTAGATTTCAGGTTGGAAAGGAGCTTAGGTACAACCCTCTTTCAGTTCAGTTGGTTCAAACCTGTCCTAAAAATAGTAACCGGGTTCTAGAGGATCTCAATATCACTGACCACCCTCGATCGGTCATAATTCAAGTTTAGCAACCTTTTCTTGCAGCCGGAATCATCACGAGAGTTTGGTCTCAATGAGTGTAGCATACTGCTACTGTTCTATGGCCAAGTTGGTCAATTTAAAGGTTCTAAGGTCAATTGGTGCTTAATGACCCCTTAGAAGACTCATATTCTCCTCGTTGCGCCACAAGGGATATCAGTACAATCTAAAGTGTAACACCAATGTAGCTACTGCTTCAACCGTATCGGTCTATGTTGTACAGTTCCCCCACAATTTATTGCTACTTACCTAAAGGGTATCCCCCAGATCCGGGTTAGGATCTATAGTAACTACGATTCAAGCCCATAAAGATAAAGCATACAAGTCAAGCCATTGAAAACATTATGAACTAATCCTAAGGTACACCCCACTTATAAAGTTCCCCAGCAGAGTCGCCAGTTCTGTGATACGGTGGGAATAACTGACTGTTTTTTGAAATGCTGGTTTGCGTTTTGAATTTGTTTTTGCAAAATGTCGCGGTAAGCAAGAGTCGCCATCGACTTTTATTTTATCCAACAAGGAAAGGAAAAAAGCACAGAAAAATTCCTTTTTCGAGATATTTCTCGGGTTCGGGGGGTAGATTATAGAAAGGGAAGGTGTTAGCACTCTTTCTATCCGTGGTTATCCATGGGCTCTTAGGTACTTGCTCAATTGTTTTCAAAATTGTTTTCTTTGTGCTTGTGGTTTTTGAAAAAGTTTTTTATTTGAAACTTCGATTTAACTCTTGCTTCTGTCCTCAAGAGCGTATGAAGTGTTTTTGAAAACTTTGTTCGAAAAGTGTAAGTGTGAAAAGTTTTGTTTTTTTGAAAGATCAAGTATCTAAGAGCTATCTACCTACTCGAAAAAGGAATCGTCCTATGCTAATTTCCTTTAGACAACGTTATCCTACTATTGATGAGTAGGTAGCACCGTCGTTGGAGTTTAAGGGTCAATTTGAATGAGGGACATGCGGTCACTAAAGAAATGTTAGGACGCCTTAGCGGTAATCCTAACGTCTTAGATCATTTGTTTGAGGCAACAATATCTGAGGCAAGCGTTTCGAGGCGACTATGATCTTTTAGACAAGAGGACGACCTCTAAAACGACTTATACTCAATGACCGTGTACGAAGGCAACCAAGTGGGGTGTACCGTAAGAGTGCGCATGTGCGAGTGTGTCGTTTTCAGTTTATTTTTATCTTTGTGCATGTGAAGGGTGATCTAATTTTGATTTTAAGATTAAGCATTCAGTCTTGTCATGCAACCCTATTATCAAACATCTAACACTTATAATTTGCAGAAATAAAATGCGGAATTTAAATTACAAGGCGTCGGGTATTTACATCGCCAAAGACAAACCCTTTGAAAAATAAAATAAAGCAATAAAAATAATTAAAAAGTCCTATTTACTATTACAATCCGGAAGCAGGTACATTATTGGATAAAATTAAGTAACGCGTGCGGGAAATTAAATCGATCGCATGATTAGGGTTTTGACCCTTTTGGTTAAAGAAAATATCTTTTTGTTGTTTTTATTTTAAGAAAGAAATAAATCCTAAATTAATTACTAAATTAAATTAATAAATTAATTAATGAAAAATTAATTATGACATATTTTGGAGTTTTTGATTATTTAGGGAAGAAATTATAATAATTAAATTAATGGTTAAAAACTAGTTAAGTCTAATTAATTTTATTTATTTTTTCAAAAGGAATTAAAGTTCTCTAATTAAAACCTAATTAATTAATAAAAATTTTAAGAAAAATAAAAGATTAAAATTTGATTTGAAATAAAAAAATATTTTTTGTGATTTTATTTAATAAAAGAGGAATTTTGTGATTGGTTAGTAAATTAAATAAAAATAATAAAACAATTAAAATAAAATAAAATAGGTGAAAGAGAGAGTTTGGGCCTGAATTATGTGGTGTGGATAGCAATTCTGTTGCCCAATATGTGTTCGCCTTCTTGGACTTCCTGGAATCTAGTATGCATGCGTTGACTAATGCCTTGGTGGTCCTTCAATCCCTATCCATCAGATCTGGCCATTGGTCATCTGTCTCTTGGATGCACGTGGATGCATGGTAGGCTACAAGCTAATGCGCGCATAGGAATACCTGAAGAGAAAAAATATTGAGAAAGTGGGGGACCTGGGATTTGAACCCAGGTCCTGAGGCAGTTTACCCCTGTACGCTTGCCACTACGCTATGCTGATTCATTTGTTAATAAAATGCAAATGATACATAATATAATAAAAACAAATCATATGCTAGTAAAACAAAAAAGGCGCGCTTGGTTTGAATCCACCAATGGGCAGGGGACACCTCATCGTCCCTGTCCTGAAACCTGTAAAAGAATACCTGGGGATTTGAATCCATAGCTAAAAACGCAGGCCTATCCTAAAATCTTCTCTAGGCCATATAAATCCATTCCAAGAACATGGTTTGACTCGTCCTGGATTCCTGATCAAAACCATGCCCTTCTTGAGTCACAATTTTACCTGAAACAAAAAACCCTAAAAACCAAACGAAGAACCCTAGCTATGGTGGTTCTCCATTCAGGCCAGATAAACGCAATTGAATAATACCAATCGCTTGCAAATGTCATGTAGATTCAAAATATGGTATTGATTCAAGAAAAAGATGCTTAAATTCAGAGTTGCGAAATCAAGAACAGGGGTGTGTTTCGTGACACTTACAGCGCGTTATGGAGTCTGAAGATGCTTGGTTTTGATCCAGGTATCTTGAGTGAATGCCCAGGAAGCGATTGGGACAAGTCTTGGCCTCGGAAAATGCCTCTAACCTGGATTTCGACTTCTCACTTTTTGTGATTTTTTTCACTTTTTGTTCTACCTCTCTCTGCACTTGCCAACCCTGATCTCGTATCCCTTGGCATGCTTATGTAATATGCTTTGTATTAAGGTAGAAATTATGGACTGAATCCCTTCATATCAATGCACATGAATGTGATTTGATCTCCATTATTAAATCTTCCAAATTTGATTTGATTCAATCTTTTTGCACATGATTTGGATTTACACGAATTTGATGGTGATTCTAGCTGTGAACAAAGCCTAAAACAATCAAAAAATCAAGAGTTATTAATTATTTGGATTTTCTATGATTTTATTTGATTTAAAATGAATAAATTCAATAAAAAATAAAATTAAATAATAAAAATTAAATATGGGCTCATGGCTGAGTCTAGGACACGTGGGAAACTATGCAAGCTCAAATCAAGTGGAAAAGAATGGGCCCATTTGACAAAATTTGATGTTTTGGGGATAGTTGACTTTTGGCAATTTTGCAAAAAAGTCCAACTTCAATAATGCATAACTTCTTAAATTTTGAACTTTTGGAGGTGTTCTTGGACTTTTTAGAAAGCTTGAGATGTCCTTTAACCAACCCTTTTGTTCTCATCTCATTTTGATATTCCATGTTCAAGTTATAAGCTTTGGAAAAAAAGGTGTTTTTGTTAACTTTCAAAAATGACCTATAATGTCCAAATTCATAAATTCTTGTGAGTGCATTTTTTGATATTGGGGTATGAAGATGGACTATAGGAAATTGAATCCTATTCAAAATGAGATTTGTATGGGTCATTCCTCATAAAGTATGAGAAAGTTATGCTTAGTCAAAGTTGAGTTGACTTTTCCTACAAAACCCTAATTTAGCAACTTTTGAGTCTTGATGAATTGTGAGCAATCCTTGATGAATCATGATCAACCCTTGATCAAATTATGAAATACACTTCAAAATGATAAGGTTGACAAAAAATCTTGAAGTTTGACTGTATGTAAGTCACAGTTGACTTTTGCCCTAGCACAATCAATTTTTGGACCCTTTGAGCAATTGACTAAGCAAACTTCATCTGCAAGGCTTGAAACTTGACATGGATAATCTTGAGAACATATTAGGACATTGGGGAGCACTTGAGGTCATTTGGACTCAAGGATCTTGATACAACACAAAACCCTAATTTGGGGTTGACTGCTTTAGGAGATGACTTGTCTGACCCACTCTTGAGCAACCTTGAGCCACTTGGAGATTTTTCTTGCAATGTCTTGAGAAATATGAGAGGGCAAATTTTGGGGTACAACAATATGGCACTATTCTTGAATGTAACTATATGGTTAGCTTCAGGGAAGATCAAGGAAGGTGAATTGAGGGGAAAATGGATTGAAAAGGGCTTAAGAATGGATTTCGAAGTTGCTGAATTCTGGGTTGTGAAACAAGTTTGGCAGGTTTATTTTGGCTATCCAAGCTTGGGAAATTGAATGGGGAATGACCCTCTATTTATAGGAAAGCAAATGGGATCAAAAGGAATAGCAAATGATGTGTTTTGGAGGGAATTCGTGTGGGTCTGCATCATGAAGAAAGTGTGACTCAAACTTGATCAAAACTCAGCAAATCGTGCGTTTCATGATGCTAATCAATTCTGGAAATTTGCTAAACATGATTAGAAGCAAAAACGCGTGGAAAACTTGTGATTATAAGTCAAAACAAAGATTTCAAAATCCTGACTTTGTGAAAAAATCAGTTTCAAACTACCAAATTTAAATCCATGGCATTTCCAACTCAAGAGGTCTTAGGGCATACTTCTTGATGATTTGGAAAGATGAGGTTAAAAGCTTTTCAATGGAAAAAGAATGGAATCAAACGGATGCTTAAGCTGAAAGTTACATGGAGTCAAAGTTGAAGAAAAAGAGTTGACTTTCCATACTTAGAAATATTTCAAATTCTTCTTTAAAAATGACCTATAATATTTTGTATCCAAACATGGCCTTCCACTTAAAATTTGCTCTTGACCAAAAAACATGGAATGAAGTAGATCTCTTGAATGACATTTTGCAATTTGAACCACTCAAAATATCCAAAAATTGAGCAAGTTATGACTTGTTGAAGTTGGCCAAAAATCATGAAATAACCTATAATCTTTTGCATTCTTAAGGCAACTTCCATCCATTTTCTAACTTTGTACATAAAATAAGGCATGAAGTAAACATCCTTAAGATCATCATGGAAAAATAATGGGCTCAAGGTGATGAAAATTGACCAAGTTATGACCATTTGAAGTCACATATAGAAAATTGGGGATTCATCTGAATGACTTGTAATCTTTCTTCTTCACCAAGTTCCTTCCACATGAAAAATCCTTGGAACTTTTGAAGTGATTTGTTGATAACCCTTTAAAGAGAAGGATGTCCTTGGAATCACTCAAAAATACCAAAAGATGAGCAAGATATGCTCCTTTGAAGTTCAAAACCCTAGCCTCTAGATCAAGAGAATGCTTTGAGGAACTTTGACAAGTTTGAACAAACTTCTTGTGCCAATATTCTTTCTTTGTGAATCGAAGTTGTTGAGGATGATGATGAGGACTAATAACCACCAAAACCAC
The DNA here is from genome assembly GCA_948472305.1 of Vicia faba. Classification (NCBI taxonomy): domain Eukaryota; kingdom Viridiplantae; phylum Streptophyta; class Magnoliopsida; order Fabales; family Fabaceae; genus Vicia; species Vicia faba. The sequence continues at coordinate 628,171,049 of OX451735.1, read as the reverse complement.
TTCTATATCTTGAAATTTGAGAGAAATATGCTCTTGTGACCAATAGGAACAAGACCTTGTCCAATCATGACAACTTCTTCCCTTAACCCCTTGTACTTTTGAATTAATTTTGATAACTTTGAGATATGTTGAACCAAAATAAGCCTTGTCATGCCATTTCTTCCAAAATCACTCCAATAGTGAAGTTTGAATTTCTCAAGCTATTGACTAGGGCATGGAAATAAACTCATGAACCCATGAAGTAACTTGCTACACCTTATTGCCTTTACCTACATTATTAACAAGTAAGACAAACCAACATTGCATATCATTAATTAGAGAGAAAATCAAAGAAAAATATTCATGATCATAAAAGAAAACAAGTCAAGGTGCTTGGTAATTCCTCAAAAGAGAAAAGCTAAAGATAGGGAGAAAAACTAAAAGCCTTAATGTGATCTTGTTGTGATTGAAACAATATGGTATGATGAAGGAATCTTAGGGGGAAAAATTGGGGTACAACAGCTTCCCTTATTTAAGTTTCTTCTATCCGGAGATACAAAGGTTAAAAATCTTCATGTCGACGTGATCGAAGATACTTAAATATAAAACAAACCATATTTTTGTCCCTAAGATGCCATGCAAATGCTTATGCATATGAATGCATATGAACAGTACCAAAGAGACACAAAGTAACACTAGGGATGCAACAAAAATGAAGAAATAAAGGAGAAACCCCACCAGGAAAATAAATCACTGGTGAACCAAAAGAACTGAATCAGAGAGGAAGATAACAAACATCGAAGTTCACTGCCGATGGACTACCAACGTTCACTGAAGGTAGAAAGAGAAAATATCATATCATCGCCGTTCACTGACGATGAACTATCAATGTTAACTAAAGATAGCAAAAAGATAACAAACACCAACGTTCACTGCCAATGTCCTACCAACGTTCACTGAAGGTAGAAAGAGAAAATATATCATATCACCGCCGTTCACTGACGATGAACTATCAACGTTCACTGAAGATAGAAAAAAGATAACAAACACTGACGTTCACTACCGATGTCCTACCAACGTTCACTGAAGGTAGAAAGAGAAAATATCATATCATCATTGTTCACTAACGATGAACTATCAACATTCACTAAAGATATCAAAAAGATAACAAACACCGACGTTCACTGTCGATGTCCTACCAACGTTCATTGAAGGTAGAAAGAGAAAATATCATATCATCTCCGTTCACTAACAATGAACTATCAACATTCACTGAAGATAGCAAAAAGATAACAAACATCGACGTTCACTGCCGATGTCCTACTAACGTTCACTGAAGGTAGAAAGAGAAAATATATCATATCACCGCCGTTCACTGACGATGAACTATCAACGTTCACTGAAGATAGCAAAAAGATAACAAACACTGACATTCACTGCCGATGTCCTACCAACGTTCATTGAAGGTAGAAAGAGAAAATATATCATATCACTGCCGTTCACTGATGATGAACTATCAACATTCACTAAAGATAGCAAAAAGATAACAAACACCGATGTTCATTGCCGATGTCCTACCAACATTCACTGAAGGTAGAAAGAGAAAATACATCATATCACCGCCGTTCACTGACGAAGAACTATCAACGTTCACTGAAGATAGAAAAAAGATAACAAACACCAACTTTCACTGCCGATGTCCTACCAACATTCACTAAAGGTAGAAAGAGAAAATTTATCATGTTTTCCCCTAAATTCTGGTGTTTCACCTAGAACGGGTCTCAACTTCTTCTTTAACCAAGGAAATCTACCTGGAAAAGATCAAACATAAGTTGTCTCAAATAAAGAGACTTGTTACTTATTGTCATGGAGAATAGAAAAGAGAAATAAATTTCTGGGGATAGAAATATGACTTCCCAGGGAAATGCCATGATATTCCTGCTGAGGAGATAAAGTTTTCCTGTGCAAAATAAATGCACAAACCAAAACTCAAAGTTTTCAGAAATCCAAAGAAAATAATGATGTCATGCAACCACAGATCCAAATCAGAAATAAATTGGAGCAAGACGGCCAATGAAGATACATCCTTTGAGAAATAAAACTCAAGAGGGAAAACCAAATTCAACTAAGCAAAATGCGCTGCAGGAAGGTTAGAACATAATGTCAATGAACGATGATTTTTAGCCATGCATGATGTATGTATGAATGTATGAGTGCTATCGTGCATATGCTGGTAAAAAGGATACACAATTAGTACAAACAAACAGAACCGCCTCAGGTACTAACAACATCAGGCTAAACTTCAACCAGAAAGATCAATACAAGAAAGGTAAAAGCCAACTGCGGAAACCAAACCTATTGCTTACCTTAACTTTATTGAGGAGAAACATAATCCGGAGGTAGCCAAACCAAACAGATAACGGGATAGAACATCATTTTTCCGGCTTCATCGAAACAACCAGTTTTCCAAAAGTAACATGCCTACTGGAGATTGCAAGACCAGCCTCATATAAAGCAGACTGACATCGAAACAATCAAACCTCACTGGGGAATTCAAGTCTACCTCCCTGGAGAAAAGTGCGGATTGAAACTTTACATCATAAAAACTTAATCCAACAAAAGATGCCCTGGGATAGCCTCCCTGGGAATCAAGAAGTCAACATTATAGAAAGAGGTCAAACCCATGGGGATTTTAAATCAAAGCCAGCACTCGATGGATGAAAACCCAAAGGTTGATAATCTTTTCAACACTTCTCGAAAGAAATATTACCTTGGTCTAGTTACCTGGGAACTAAGTACCAATAATAATGCCAATACTGCAGAAAGAACGACATCTCAAGACATCATATGAGGGAAAACTTCACTGGGGAATCTGGGACGGAGGTTTCTGACCAAGAAAACCCAAAATCAAAAGTGAACCAAGACCTGACTGGGGATAATGGGATCACAAACCCAGTACTGCACCTTATACCCACTAGTATCGTCTTTAACTATCTTAGAAACACACAAAGATTACGCACATACTAGTAAAATGACCTGAGAAAACCTTCATGAAGGAAGTAAATCTTCTTAAAACAACCAGAGTCTGTTCATTCTTGGGATCACCATTTTTGTTGTCATTGTTTCATCATAAATCCCAAAGTAAATTGAATTGTAAAGATCTCTTTTTTTGAAAAGTCAATTTTTCCTTTTAATATTTTTGCTTTAAAAGTTATTATCAATAATAAATGGAGTCTTTGCAAGCTAAATAAAATAAGAACATAAAGAATTGGGTAAAAGCTCGAATTTAATTAATAGAATGGTAGTCCGCGAATGGCGAGACTCCATGGATGATTACAAAGTTTTGGAAATGGTAATATATAATGGAAAAGATACATTGAGATACAATGACCATTATTCCCCCTATCAACTTTCGAAATCCTGAGCTGCAGCTTTTGTTGAAGTATGGTGATGATCCGAGAAGATTGTTGCTTCATCGATCAAGTCCTATCTGACGTGGTTACTTGCCAAGAAAATCCCTAACTTTTGCCTAAGATGCCCTTGCGGGTTTTCAACTTAGCGGGAAATTTATTCTGTTTATGTCTCTAATTTTTGCCTAGACTGCCCTTTCGGGTTTTCGGCCTACCGAGATGCTCCTTTTTGCCTAAGCTGCCCTTTTGGGTTTTCAACTTAGCGAGCTGTTCTTTTATTTCTTTAGGCGAAGTATTTCTTGACTGCGTTAGCATTCATGGTACGTGGGAACTCCTCGCCATCCATAGTTTCAAGAATTAATGCACCACCAGAGAAGGCTTTCTTGACAACATACGTGCCTTCAAAATCGGGAGTTCACTTGCCCCTAGAATCAGTGTTGAAAGACATGACCTTCCCGAGCACGAGGTCACCTTCTCTGAATTCACGAGGTTTGACCCTTTTATCAAATGCTTTCTTTATTCATTTTTGATATAACTGTCTATGACATAAAGCTGACATTCTCTTCTCTTCAATCAAATTCAATTGGTCAAACCTGTTCTGGACCCATTCAGCCTCTGTCAATTTGGCTTCCATTATCACACGTAATGAGGGAATTTCTACTTTGACAGGGAGTACTGCTTCCATTCCATACACCAGGGAGAATGGGGTTGCTCCTGTTGAAGTGCGGACATATGTTCGATATCCATGCAGAGCAAAAGGGAGCATTTCATGCCAATTCTTATAAGGGACAACCATTTTCTGGATAATTCTCTTGATATTCTTATTAGCAGCTTCAACAGCCATATTCATCTTTGGCCTGTATGGAGATTAATTGTGATGGATAATCTTGAATTCTTCGCACAATTCTGTCATCATCTTGTTGTTCAAATTCGAGCCATTGTCAGTGATGATTCTGCTCGGCACACCATACCGGCATATAAGATTATTTTTGATGAAACGCACAACCACATGTTTGATAACATTGGCATATGAAGCAGCCTCTACCCATTTGGTAAAGTAATCAATTGCTACCAAGATAAAACAATGTCCATTCGAAGCTTTAGGTTCTATCATCCCGATCATGTCTATACCCCATATAGAGAAAGGCCATGGGGAGGAAACCACATTGAGAAGTGTCGGAGGCACATGGACTTTATCTTCATAAACTTGGCATTTATGGCACTTCTTCACAAATTTGTAACAGTCAAATTCCATTGTCAACCAATAGTAACCTGCCCTTAGCATCTTTTTAGCCATCGAATGTCCATTAGCATGAGTTCCAAATGAACCTTCATGAATCTCATGCATCAACATGTCTGCTTCGTGTATATCCATGCATCTGAGCAAGACCATGTCATAATTTCTCTTGTATAACACATTTTCACTGAGGAAGAAACTACCTACCAATCTTCTCAGTGTCTTTCTATCTTTCCCCAACGCACCAATCGGCTATTCCTGAGTCTGAAGAAAATACTTGATATCATAATACCAAGGTTTGTCATCTGCTACCTCTTCTGTTGTAAACACATGAGCGGCCCTATCCAGTCGTCGAATTATAATTCGAGGTATATCATTCCTAGTATTCACTTGATACATAGAAGCCAGAGTTTCCAGAGCATCCGCCATTTGATTTTCGTCTCTGGGGATGTGATGGAATTAAACTTTATTAAAGAAGGGTAATAATATTCTAGCATAATCTTTGTAAGGGATCAAGCCAGGGTGATGAGTGTCCCATTCTCCTTTAATCTGATTTATCACCAAAGCTGAATCACCATACACATCTAGAATTTTGATTCTGAGATCAATAGCTTCTTCAAGACCCATGATGCAAGCCTCATATTCTGCCATATTATTAGTGCAATCAAATTTTAACCTTGCAGTAAAAGGAATGTGCGGTCCATGAGGAGTGATAATCACAACACCAATTCCTTTACCATAAGCATTCACCGCTCCATCAAATACCATACTCCAACGGGATTCAGGGTCAGGGACCTCCTCTGGCAATGGTTTATCACAATCTTTTACTTTTAGGAATATCACATCCTCATCGGGGAATTCATATTCTGCGCGTCGTCCCCAAACTGCGTTATGACCATTGCACACAACCTGCTGCGCATCCTTAAGGGAAACCACATAATTCTCATTCCTCCTTATGTTGTCAATGGATAAGGCTTGGAACTGGGTTCCAACAGCTGCCTCATCCGCTTCTACAATACTGAAAGAGGATAGATAGGATATCAACAATGCTTGCTCCCCATTTATGATCACTACCTTCCCTTCACACACGAATTTTAGCTTTTGATGCAGAGTTGAAGTGACAGCCCCTGCTTCGTGTATCGATTGTCGCCCTAGCAAACAACTATATGCGGGAATAATGTCCATGCCCTGGAAGGTTATCAAGAACAAATGTGGTCCTATATGGATGGGCAAGTACACTTCACCGATGACAAATTTTCTCGACCCATCAAAAGCCTTCACAATGATGCCACTCGGGCGCATAGGTGTTCCCTGATACTTTAACTTCATGAGAGTACTCCTCGGTATAACATTCAACGCGGATCCATTATCAATTAGCACAATGGACAGCGAATCATTCTTGCAGTTCATAGATATGTGGAGGGCCATGTTGTGATTCCTCCCTTCATCTGGTAACTCATCATCGCAGAAACTCAAGTTGTTACATGATGTAATGTTTCCAATTACGCTGCTGAATTAATCTAATGGCCTGTCACTCTCCACAAAATCTTGGTCTAGTACTCTCATCAGTGATTCTCTATGAGCAGAGGAATTCATCAATAAAGTTAGGATAGATATCTTTGAACGAGTCTGCAATAGCTGATCTACAATTTTGTAGTCGCTCATCTTGATTATCTTTAAAATATCATCCACTTCTTTCTATAATGTGGCCCCACTAGTCTCTCCTATAGCCTTCTTAGGCTCATCAGTCTCAACAATTTTCTTTCCAGCAACAAAATCTCTTCGTACAACCGGCACAAACACACGACCGCTACGGGTCACCCCTACTATTATCAGCTATATTTCCATTATCAGGCATTGGAGAGATAGGAACTTCCACCCCATCTTCTAAGATTGTAGCGTTGTATTTGTAAGGCACAACCTTATCTGATTTATAGGGAATATGACCTGGCAGATTAATTACCAATGGGGTAACAGCTGGTTTGCTATGGTACTCCACCTCAAGATGAGCGGGTGCACCAAAATAAGGTACAATGTTGTTTACCCCTTCCTCAACACAATCAGTCATCAAAAAGTCATTTTCGGCAAACAAATCTTCGTCTGAAGAGAAATACTCATCCGCGGAGGCATACTCTTCCTCTGACTCTCCTTCCATTAAACAAACTTCAACCATATCAATCTCATGATAATCATCTCTCTGACTTGTGATCTTGATAGTTCCATTGTCTAACAGCAACTGAACACCCTCCCTCACAATAGAACATCCTCGGGGGTCTCGACAACAAACTATGCAAGACCCATATTGGTGTTCCTCCTGACCAGTAGTATGACAGAAGGTAGCATGCAACTGCACGAGATCTTCATTCAAATACTCCACATCAAAAATTCTGAATTCACCAGAACATCCAGAAACCATATTCACCTCCTCTTCATACTCTGACCTAGGCCTGATTATATGGATTAAACCCTCATCCATCATCTCTTGTAAATCAGCTTTTATCTTCTCGCAACCCTGTATGTCGGTACTGCAAACAGCACAATCGACGTGGTCATGCGTATAGTATCTGAATTCACAGAGGGCTGCGTGCATCTTCACCAAATCTCCTCTAACCAGGTTAATGTCAAAAATACGAAAGTCACCTGGACAACCGGCCACCATATTCACAGCATTCACCCCCCCGTGCTTGGGTAAAGGATTGTCTTTCACATTAGGTCCCGTGTCTTTGAAAGATTGAATTCTAGACTTCACCAACCTTTTCACTTCAGTCCTCAAAGGATAAAAATTCTCAACACTATGCCCTGGTGCTCCCTGATGAAAGGCACACATCTGGTCTGCTTTGTAATACCAAGGCAATGGTGATGGTACGACGGGAGGTGGTCGTGTCTGGACCAACTTCTTCTGAATCAATGCCGATAATAACTCTGCATAACTCATGGGAATAGGTTCATAGTTCTCCCTTCTCTGATTATTCCCTTGGTTCCCCTGCTGGGACGATCTTTGATAAGCAACGGTAGTCGGAGCAGCATTCATTACAGGAGTAACTGAGGCGACTTCCTGGTGACGCTGATAATTCCTTCTAGGAGCGTTTACCCTCTTCTCTTGTATGACAACATTTGTATCCCCATTTTTCTTCTTGGTAAACCCATAAGATGACTTCTTCACACCTCCGGATCCTTCCCCCTTCGTCAAACGGCCTTCTCTTACTGCCTCTTCTAGGTGGACACCCATTCCTACCATCTCTGTAAAATCACTTGGGGAACTTGCTACCATTCTTCCGTAGTAGAAAGCACCCAACGTCTTCAGAAAATTTTTAGTCATTTCCTTCTCCTCCATGGGAGGAATCACTTGGGCAGACACTTCGCGCCATCTCTGCGCATACTCTTTGAACGACTCCATGTCTTTCTGAACCATGATCGTAAGCTGGTCATGGTCGGGTGCCATGTCCACATTGTATTTGTACTGTTTGATGAATGCTTCTCCCAAATCATTAAAAGTATGGATGTTGGCGCTGTCTAAACTCATGTACCACTTCAACGCTGCGCCGGTCAGACTATCCTGGAAAAAGTGAATCATCAGGCGCTGATCATCGGTGTGGGTAGACATTCTCCTCACTTACGTCACCAAGTGAGCACGAGGGAAAGTATTGCCCTTGTACTTCTCAAATTCTGGGACCTTGAACTTAGCAGGAACCTTTACATTCGGGACCAAACACAACTCATTCACATTCTGCCCAAATAGATCTTTTCCCCTAAGAGCCTTCATCTCTCTTTGCATTCTATCAAACTGCTCTTGAAAATCATCCATTATGTCATAAAGACCCAAGTCTTCACTCGGCGGAGGGAAAGGACGACACACATCTTCATTAACAAACGGAACCAAATTCACCGAAGGAGGTGCAGCAGAAATGGTATGCACCACAGGAGGTGCTGGAGTAACAACAGTCTGAACCACCGGAGCATCTTGAGGGCCAAGATTGAAACTTTCAGGTGCAAAATTCTCTGGAATTCCCCACAGATAACCTTGAGGCATACGGTTTTGAACAACAGCCGGAGTAGCGGATACAAGAACAGTCGGAACTTCAGTATTTTCCCTTGTTGGTTGAGGTTGAACACTCGGTGGCTGATTCTGAGCAACCACCAGAGCTTCCATCAGAGTAGTCAAGTTGGCCAAGCCAGCCTTCAAAGCAGAAACTTCTTCGCGTAGCTCGCGATTCTCCTATTCTAAGTTGTCCATCTTCTTTTTGAAATTAGCTCGAGTGTTGTAGCGATGAGTCAGCTTGCTGAATGAGGTAAAAAGCTGGGTAAGGCACCTGGATATGCATAACAAATGCAAGAAGTATGTTCAATATGATGCATGATATGCAATGCATATGATTATTTTTACTTCATTATTTAATATTTCAAGGGATTAAAGGTTTATAGACATATTGCAGACATCAAAATAGTAACGCATTTGAAATACTGAAATTTTTTATTATAATAACTTCAAAATGGATTACAAGTTTCAATGATCCCAAGTACAATATGAAAATACAATCTAAAATCTTGAGAAAAAGAACTAATAGAGATCAATTTGTACGCTGGCGCTTCCCTGTGAGCTTGGCAATCTGAGCCCTCAACCTCTGGTTTTCTTCCACATGTCTGATGGCAACCTCTCTCCAATTATCTGGATCAGGAAGTGAGTAATCAGCACCTGTTTGAGGCTTAGAAGAAAAATAAATCCCCTTTCCTCTCCATAGACTCTACCGCCTGACTCTCAAGGATATCGATCAAATCGTCTTTCTCCTTCATGTCTGCTCTGTAGGAACTCTCTAAAGTCTGGAACTTGTTCTTCCAAGCATCCCTTTCCCATTGCATCCTAACCAAAGTGAGTTGCATCTCTTCTAGATCGTCTAATAAGGGAGGAGTGGTCTTCACAAATAGATCAGGCATGGGTGTCTTCCGAGCATACGACATCTTCAACTGAATGGATCTCGATCGGACCCACTGAAGATATGGCTCCAAAGAAACAGCACCCCTAGGTCCCAAATCCTTCCTGCTCTTCTTATGAATGTGACGCCAGGCCTTCGCAATCTTCTCCCTAGCTTCCCTGTGGTCTTCTCCTTCCTTCAGAAAGAAACTACTCAAATGATTACTATTCGGTTTATCCCCCATCAGATAACCAAGTTGTCGCCGTGCAAGAACAGGGTTACAGTTAATTCCTCCCTTTGTACCAAGAAGCAGTCATTGGGGAAACTACCACAATTGTCAATAATCTCTATATCCTGATAAGCTCGATGGTACCAATCAATATCCAAGCGAGTAAGTGCCATGATCTTAGGAGCCCAACGGGGTTCCTTCTTGACATCCCAAAAAGCATCAGACTGAGGAATATGAGAGATGAACCATCAGTACAATAGAGGCGTGCAACAGATAATCATTCCCCCATGATAGGAACTCCGAAGATGAACAGAGTAATAAGCATCACCCAACAGTATAGGAACCGGGTTTCCAATCATGAAAATCCTGATAGCGTTAATGCCGACAAACTTGTCTACATTAGGAAACAAGAATAATCCATAAGCAAGTAAAGCAACGATGGCCTCAAAAGCAACCGTACTCTTCATTCTGGAAAAGTAACGAGCTTTATCCATTAAGAAATGAGCTGGTAATCCTCTAATCCCTCCTTTAGTAGTCATATGGGCTTCCACCTCAGACTTCCCCAGATGAATCAAAGCAGCAACCTCATGTGGTTTTGGCTCACCCTCCAAACCATTAAAAGGAACACGATCGGTAACAGGTAAATCCAATAGATAGGAATACTTCTCCAATGTAGGCATCAACTGATAATTGGGAAAAGTAAAGCAGTGATACACCGTATCATAAAACTGGATCAAGGTCGAGAGAATACCCTCCTTCATCTTCAGCTTCATGAGAGGAATGATGGATCTATACTTCTTCCGAAAGTCTGCAGAACACTCGATCTCTGGAATTAGACTGATCAACTCATCTATCTTAGGATCCTTGAAACTGTATTTCCCGGTATTTCTCTTTCCAGAATCCATGGTTAACAGTACCTGAGATATTCACAAATAGTCAACCTTTAAATCCCTTGAAATATTGTTTTTCTTTAAAAGATGCTTATGAGTGCATGGATGCATGATACAACAATCACACACAAGATCACACATATAGGGTTCATAGGTTCAACGTCACGAGCATGAGGTCGAAGGTACTACCCATAAGGTGCTGGTCTAAGAGTTATCACCTGCCGAACAAGGTTCTAGAGGTTCCCAGAGTCTTCATCCTTCCTTCGGATATTATTAACTTCCCGATTAACTCAGTAATTAGTAATATTCTCAAGAAATACTCATCCAAGCGTAGCATCGCATGACAACTATTTCTGAATTACTCCGTCATAACTTCCGCACTACACCTAAAAGGCCAAGATGGGTTTGGTATTCTACGGTCCTCAGTTTCAGTAGGCTCCCAGGTCAAAAGCGGTACGTCTTCCCGATTACTCGGTAAACGACACTACAGTCAAAGGGGCCTCCATTGAGTGGGGGATCTAATGCCTCCTTTTTTGGGATTACTCCCTCAAAGTTAACAAGACTATACCGCCCATCCTATCTTAAAGTTTGCCCAAGTCCGGGTATAGGACTTATGAGTAATCACCAAGCACCCTGAAAACCAGGAAAATCCAAACAAACATATATACAAAATATAACACATAAACAACAATAACACATATACAAATATAAACAAAGATAGGCTCAACCCACTTAGGGATGGACCAACAAGAGGTCAATCTTTCCCCAGTGAAGTCGCCATTTTTCTGTAGCGCTAGAAATGTTCAAGACTAAGCAATTGGATTGACTAGACTTTATACAAATCAAAAATAAAAATTGCCACTGTGCTTTATTATTTCCAAAGGAATGGGAAAAGAGCGAATAACCCAAAAAAGGGGGGAAATATTCAAGGTAAGGGGGTTGGTTATGCAAAGGGAAGGTATTAGCACCCTAAACATCTACGGTACTCCGCGGGAACCTCTTTCAAAAATCTGTATATTTTGGCTATAAAAATGTGTTGTATATTGTTATACCCCAAAATTTGCCCTCCCATATTCCTCAAGAAATTGCCAAGCCAAACTACAAAATTCCCCAAGGGTTGTGCAGTGCAACAGTCTCCCATACAGTCAAAACTAGGGTTTGTGTTCTGATCAAGAAAAGGAAGTGTTCAAAGGCTCAATCAAGTCTCATATGCTTACAAACATGGTCAAGCATCCTCATACCAAGTTTCAAGGCATTCAGCTTAAAATTGCACAGTCAAAACCCTAAATTGCACTACAGTCAACTGTAGGGGCAAAATGGTCATTTGACAGTCAAAAGTTCAAATTTTTGGTCAACATATCATTTTGAAGCCACAAACATCATTTGATCAATGTTTGATCATGATTCTCAAAATTTGGCTCAGAAATCATCAAAGATGCAAAAGTTGCTATATTTGGACAGCTGAAAAAGTCAACTGAAATTGACCAGGGCATAACTTTCACATGGATTATCAGAAAAATTCCATCCAAAGCTCATTTTTAAGAGAAAGACATTTCCTACAACTCATCTTCATACTTCAAGTCCAAGAAATGCTCTCACAAAAAGTTATCAATTTCAACATTATAGGTCATTTTCAAAAGTCAACAAAAAGGGACTTTAAGTCAAAGACCATAACTTGAGATTGGTAAATCAAAATGACATGGGACCAAAGGCATTGGTTAGAGGACTCAAAGACCTTTCCAAAATGTCCAAGAACATGTGAAAAGCTTAAACATTGAGCAAGTTATGCCTTGTAGAAGTTGGGAAATTTTTGTGAAATGGCAAAAGTCAATTATCCTTGAAACTCCAATTTTTGACAAAAGGGCCCACTTTCTTCCACTTGATTCAGCATTGTCATGCCACACACGTGTCCCATTATTAATTTCAAGACCAAATATTGATTTTTCTATTTTATTTAATTTTTGATAATTTAATTCATTTTAAATCTTTAAAAATTCAAATAAAATTCAAAAACCAATGGAATAGTGTCATTTGAATTTGGACAACTTCCATATATCATGGGCCAACTCAAAAACTCAGGCTAGGGTTAAATTGCACACTAAGTCTTGGTCTTGGCTTAAAAGAAGGAAAATTGGTTAATGGTGAAAACCCTAGGACTAGTTCTTTCATGAGCATGAATTAAGGCCAACTAACAAGCTAATTCTCTTCCATCATAAGCACTGAGTCAAACCCTAATCATAACACACTCTCAGCTGCGCAGAAAAGGCTAGTACCAATTTGAAATTTTTGCCATAAAAGTCAAAACTGAAAAGCACTCTAGAGGTGGATTCAAGGCTCCAAACTTGGTTCAATAGCTTCCTTGACAAACTCTGAACGTGTGCCAATCCCTAACATCAACCAAAACGCAAAGAAGTGGTATCTATAACTCAAACTGTAAAGCAAAACTTTTGAAATCGTATATCATGATTCATACATCTTTGTGCATTTTTGTTTATTGATTCTTGTTCATGTTGAAGTTTCCAAGCTAACCATTACCTTTAATTGCGTTTTTATTGACCATACGAGATTATGCCATGTTTGAGATTCTAGGGTTACAGGTTTTCAAAATTGGGGTTTTCTACCCTAGGCAAAATTAGGGTTCCAGACACACACCATTGCAATCAGCTCATCAAGACGAAGAAAAAGCATTAGTCGCGATTAATTTATGAGCTGCGTAGGCCTATTCGCTATTTTCTGGTAGCTGGCTTAAAGCAACACAACGAAAACAGTTGCTCAATGTTTTGTCTTTCAGGCACGCGAGGAAGATGATGCCATGTCAAGCGTGGATTGGTCCGTTCAAACTCTGGCGCCAAAATGCCACTAATGCGTTACTTTCTTTTTTTAATATTTGTTTGCATATTATATATCAAATTGACTAAGTGGCTCAGCTGGCAAGCTATCAACGCATTGATGTCCAAAGACCTGGGTTCGAACCCCAGGTCTGAATAATTTCGCTATTATTTTTCTATACTCATTCCTATGCAGGCACAACGTTGAAGCATATCATGTACCACCATCATCCAGATGCCCACGTGTCCAGGAGATTCCCATCCAAGGCTGAAGATTGGTGTATACCATGAGCGCGAGTCAATGCATCATACATGATCCAGAAAAGTCAACAAGTTCAAAGCTAATTGGGCCAGCATCCTAAGGTCTGCACCTCTAATTTGGGGCTACCCCCCCCCTGGTTTGTTTTTTTATTCTATTTTATTTTTAATTGTTATTTTCTTTTCTAATTTAATTAATTATTTTTTAACAAAAACACAAAAACATCATAAAATCAGAAAAAGGATAAAAATATAAAAAATATTTATTTTATTTATTTTCTTGTAAATAATTAACATGTAAATAAATTTAGTAAAATAGGTTTTAACTTTAATTCTTTCTTCCATAAAAAAAAATCCAAAAATATAGCATTAGGTTAATGACTTTTTTATTCCTTTTAACTTTCCTTGTTTTTTGCCATAATATTAGTAATTTTCATAATTAAACTTGTAAACTAATTAGGGTTGCATTTAGGTTAGATTTTAATACTTTCTTATTAACTAAAAATCCAAAAATATAGCATTAGGTTTAATGACTTTTTATACCTTTTAAATTTTCCTTTTTTTTATCACAATATTATTTATTTATTCATTTTATTTTTATAATTAAATGTATATAAGTAAAAATTAGGGTTTAATTTAGATTAATATAACATTTTCACAATAACTAAAAAACATTAGAATTAGGATTTGCATTTCAAATTTCATTCTAAAAAGTTCTTTTTTCTTTTAAATCTTAAAAAATACAAAAATACCAAAAACATTTAATTTTTAATTTTAATTTCCTATTAAATTTAATTTTTTGCAAAAGGGTCCAACGCCCATTGTTTAATTATTTTATTTCGCATATTTATTTTATGTCACTTATTATAATTATGTACATGTCCCAAAGCCTTGTAACAATTTTTACTTTTCACACTTTTACTTTTTTGCTTTATTTACTTTCCGTCAAATCGGGTCCGGTTTAATTTTGGCGATGTGGACCCGCGCCATTTGTAATAGTTTAGATTTATTTTCCCGCAAATATTAACTGTTAACCAAGCATGAAAGAATGAATGACCATAATAAAATCAAGCGTAGAACACCAATGAACATGACAAGACAAATATCAATGAAAACGATACACGAATCGCACACACCACCCCTAGGGTACGCCTCACTGTTGCCTTGCCTTTCGAAAGGTGATCGTCGAGTAGAGGATGTCTTAGTAAGTCCTCATGATCCAGGAACCTGGCATGAGGGTAGCTTCTAAGGTGCCTTCCCATTGCTCCGGTGATCACCATGTCCCGAACCTCGAATTGACCCGAACACCTCCAACGGTGGTGCTACCTACCTCTCAATGGTGGGATGGCACTACTTTAAAGGACATTTACACAGACGAATTCCTTAGGGTAGGTAGACGACTCATGGATACTTGCTCTCTTCAAAACAAAAATTCAAAGACGTTTCACACCAACACTTTTCAAAAGCTTTCAAAGCAAACTTTTCAAACACTCTGACGTACGAGTCGAACTGAAATTTTTTCAAAGAAACTTTTTAAACCCACAATTGAAAAGCAAGCAAACATTTTGAAAACACATTGAGCAAGTATCTAAGAGCCCATGGATAACCATGGATAGAAAGGGTGCTAACACCTTCCCTTTCTATAACCTACCTCCCGAACCGAGAGCAATCTCTTTAAGGAATTTTTCTGTGCTTTTGTCCTTTCCATTTGGAGAAAATAAAAGACGGTGGCGACTCTTGCTTCCGCGACATTTCGCGAACCAGCTTTAAAACAGTCAGTTCCAGATCCACCGATCACAGAACTGGCGACTCTGCTGGGGACAAACTTAAAGTGAGGTATACCTTAGGGCTAGTTCATAATTGTGTTTTCAATTGTTTTCCTTGTGTGCTTTAAATTGTGGGTTGCTTGGGAGTTCTATAGATCCTAACCCGGATCTGGGGGATACCTTCTTAGAAAGTAGCAACAAGGCTGTGAGGGAACTGTGCGGGGTATACCGACATGGTTGAAACAGTCTGCTACGTTGATGTGGCACTTTGGTGTGTACCGGTAACCCTTGAGTTCAGTCAAGGAGAGTACGGGGCCTCCATGTGGTGTCATAAAGCATAAAAGACCTTAGGAACCTTAATTGAACCATCTTGGCCTCTTTAGGGTAGTGAGATAACTGACTTTGGTGCAGTCCGAGGTTGGTTGATACTTGATACTACACTCAATTGAGGGTTGCTTTCCTGGAATATTTCGGTCGCCAGTTCAGTGGCTAAATCGAAACGATGAACAATGAAAGCAATCCCGTGATATTGGGAACATTAGAACCCGGTTACTTTGATTAGGACAGGTTGAACTCACCAACTTCAAGAGGGTAATACCCAGACCCCATGCTGGCCTAAACTCTAAGGGCTTTCTCTTGTGTGACTTGTGTGCCTTCGTACTTGACTACTTGCATGCTTGTTATCTAACACATGAACTACTTGCAGGTTGTTTATTGTCCTTAACTGGGACTCATAACAGGGTACCTAAGTTTCTTGCAGGTTTCTGTTTGTAGTCCTTAATAAGGGCTCATAACAGGGTTTATCCATATTACCCCATGCATAGCATGACATCATATCATTGCATACATCCTAACCCATTTCAAGGATCTCAAGGGCTTGTGATGCAGGTCATGGTGAATCAATTATCCCAGCAAGGGGCAAAGAGGATTTATTTTCCTCTAACCAAGGTTGTCAGAGGCTATGACCCACTTGATATGGTGAGCCTTTGACTCTTGAAGAAGAGTTCTCAATAACATGGGTGTCCTTCAATCAAGCTCTAAATTCCAACTCTAACAAGTTTCTCTGTTTACCCCACGAGGTCCTTGAAATCATTGCATGCATATCATACATATCATTACATAACAGGTACCCTTCCTCTGCAGGTTGCTTACCTTCTTCGCTGTTTATTTCAGCAGTCTCGTCATGAATCCTGAATCATCAACCGAGGCATCTATCAAGGCTCTTCAGGCGCAGAACGCCCAATTTCAGGCGCAGAACGCCCAATTTCAGGAGCTGATCAAAGGCTTGGCTCAGGGTCAACAAGATCTGAAGGCTTTGTTTTTGAAGAAGGACAAGAAGAAGAAGAGGATTGTTCTGTTCAGCCCTAGACGCAGATCTGGGAATACACCGCAGGAGGAAACTGAGGGGACAACCCCATCTGTGAGGGAAAGCAGTCACCATGAGAGAGAGGTGCCTAGTCCAGTGGTCTCCGACAGCGAGACAGATTTCAACGACGAACAGTACCCTCCGGCTGAGGACAAGTACAAACAGTTGGAGGATAGGCTGAATGCTATGGAGATCCAACAGGTACCTGGGCTGGATTTTGGAGATCTGGGTTTGTCAACTGGTGTGATTATTCCTCGGAAGTTCAAGGCACCATCCTTTACCAAGTATGACGGGGCGTCTTGTCCCAAGTTGCATCTCAGGTCTTATGTTCGGAAAATCCAACCATACTCAGCAGACAAGAACTTGTGGATCCACTTCTTCCAGGAAAGTCTTTCAGGGACTCACCTCGAATGGTTCTATCAACTGGATGGGACCAAAGTTCGTAACTGGGAGGAGTTGGCGACTGCTTTCTATAAGCAGTACCAGTACAATGCCGACCTTGCTCCCACACGTACCCAACTCCAGGGTATGTCGTTGGGGTCAAGTGAAGGTTTCAAGGAGTACGCACAAAGATGGAGAGACCTTGCTGGAAGGGTGCAACCTCCGTTAACTGACCGGGAACTCGTTGATATGTTCTTGGGGACCCTATCCGGGCCATTCTTCAATCACCTCATTGGTAACTCATCTGCTGGATTTACCGACCTCATCCTGACTGGCGAAAGAATTGAAGCTAGTATCAAGTCGGGGAAGATTCAAGAGGCCACACCTTCTGATATTCATAAAAAACCTTACACGGGAAAGAAGGAATCCAATGCTGTATACAGTCAAAAGAGTCGCCGTGATCAACATGCAGGGGCAGTCATGATCTCTGGTTCTGCACCACGCCGTCAACCACAAAGGGGAAACCAGCAAAGGCCGGAAGGGCCTAAAAGGCAATTCACCAACATTAACATGCCTTGGTCACAAGCATTGCAGCATATGGTGAAGATGAACCTGATTGCAGTAATCAACCCTCCTGCCAATCCTAAGACCTCCTCTCCTAGCTACAATCCAGAAGCAAGGTGTGCCTATCATTCTGATAGCCCGGGGCACGATACTGAGGACTGTTGGGCACTGAAGTACAA
Organism: Vicia faba; assembly: GCA_948472305.1. Taxonomy (NCBI): domain Eukaryota; kingdom Viridiplantae; phylum Streptophyta; class Magnoliopsida; order Fabales; family Fabaceae; genus Vicia; species Vicia faba. The sequence goes on along the minus strand of OX451735.1, from coordinate 628,153,052 downwards.
AATTCAGAACATGATCGATGCCAAAGAGATCGAGTTCGAGCCTGCGGAGACTCCCAACGTGATCACCGCTCCATTGCCAAAGCATGGCTAAATTTTTGTTCATTTGATTTCAAGTTGTATTTTTCCTTTTCTTGTTCAGATAAACAATTATTGTGTTAAACTCTTTTATTTCATGAATGCATTACACATGTCTGTCTTGAATTAATTATGTTTACTATGCTTAAAACTGCTTTCATATTTTTTGCGATGGTCAATTCTTAATTGAAAATTCTAAACCTCTTGAGGGAGGATGACGAAAACAATACCACAATTTACAGTATGCTTTTGAACAGACCCCGCTGATGAGGTACAGGCATTGTTTCAATTCCTAAACACTAGAGTTATAAGGATGATAATCCCTCGTCAACCCATCAGAGCCAAAGAAGTAGGAGTTTGTATTTTCGAAAATCAAAACCCTTAATCATAACCTGGGGCAGGGTAGTTCTCTCAGTCGATCCGAGTGCACAATGAATGTCACTAAATGAGTTTTTCAAAAACAAAAGACAGTGATGGTTCCGAACAATCATAAGGACAGGCAGTCATTATCAAAAAAAAATTCATGAATGAAAAGCCCAAAAAGTCAAAACCAATAAAGAAGACTTACCAAACTGGGGCATCCCGCTGACTGTAATCCCAAAAAGGAAACAGTTCAGGCAAAAAAAAAAGAAAGGGATAACTAAATCAAAAAAAAAGAGGTCTCACAAACCCTCAGCAAAAAAGGGGATGATTGCCTATTCAAATAAACGTTCAATATCCGAATCATCACCGGAAAATCAGAGCAAAGACTCAAACAAGGTCTAACGCACGATCAACTGAGTTTAGGAGCGGGTGGGTACAAATAATTTGAGCCTTTATCCTTTGTTTCTTAAACCGTGAACCAGGCCACGATATAACTCTTAAAAGTCCTAGCTGAAGCATGGGTTAGTTCGAAAGCATACTGTTGCGAAGGTATCCTGACTCCTGAAGGTTTGCTGTAAAATATTGAGTTGACATCGCACTGTATTACAAAAAATGCATTTTCAAAATTCAAGACAGACATAGACTTTTGCATTCTTAAAATAACCTTGTTTGCATATGACTACTTGTTTGAACAAGCAGGGAAATTCGCACGATGAACACCTTGTGAACAGAAGAACCTCCAATCAAGGGGCACATTGCTCATTATCTGGGGCATGGCAAAATACTTCCAACAGGGGCAACTCCCTACATTCTGAGAGCGTGGACATAGTCGAAAAATACTGCGCATAATCAAAGACCCGCTAGGTTGACATACCTAGGCAAAAATAAGGGCTTCCCGGCGAACTAAAAGGGTTCGGGCAAAATGAAGGGATGAAACGAAAAACATGTACACCCGGCAAGTCGAAAACCTGAAAAGGTGGCTTGGGCAAAAATGGGTATCCCGGTGGACTGAAAACCCGAAAGGGCGGTCCAGACAAAAGTTAGGGATCGGAGCGTACGACTATGTTCCGGTATCTCGTCACTTGCCTACCCGAAGATTTGTCGATCACCCGCACAGGTATCCTCTTCCCTCACCTCCGAAGCAGGGGCAATAATGAGCTATCCAGGCGATCCAATTGCTCTGTCAACCAAATTACAAAGGACAGATCAACATAAAAATGATTACCATCTACCTTTACAAATTCCAGATCGTGGGCTAACGTCCGAGACCAAACAGGACAATTATCCACTTAATCAAAATCATGCAACCCAACACCGGTTTCTGCTCAACCTTCAGACAAAGTCATACACAGACTCCTCCTCCATAAGATGACGTAACCCCGGTTCATCAAGAAGTTTTACACAAACTTATCCCGAAGCAACCTTACCCCGGTTCCTCCAGAAGTTTTTACACAAACTTATCCAAGTAACCTTACCCCGGTTCCTCCAGAGATTTTTACACAAACTCAACCAAATAACCTTACCCCGGTTCCTCCAGAAGTTTTTACACAAACTTATCCAAGTAACCTTACCCCGGTTCCTCCAGAGATTTTTACACAAACTCAACCAAATAACCTTACCCCGGTTCCTCCAGAAGTTTTTACACAAACTTATCCAAGTAACCTTACCCCGGTTCCTCCAGAAATCTTACATGGATTTATCACAAGTAACCTTACCCCGGTTCGTCAAGAAGTTTTACACGAACTTATCCCGAAGTGACCTAACCCCAGTTCCTCCAGAAGTCTTACATGGACCTATCTCAAGATGACCTAACCCCGGTTCATCAAGAAGTTTTACACAAACTTATCCTGCCGTAACCTAACCCCGGTTCCTCCAAGAGTCTCACATGGACCTATCTCAAGATGACCTAACCCCGGTTCATCAAGAAGTTTTACACAAACTTATCCTGCCGTAACCTAACCCCGGTTCCTCCAAGAGTCTCACATGGACCTATCTCAAGATGACCTTACCTCGATTCGTCAAGAAGTTTTACACGAACTTATCCTGCGGCAACCTAACCCTGGTTCCCCCCAGAAGTCTTACATGGATTTAGCTCAAGATAACCTCACCCCGGTTCATCAAGAAGTTTTACATGAACTTACCTCACCAAGCAACCCTACATCGGTTCCCTCTCTTCAAGATGCAGTTTTACATGGACTCGTCACCCAGAAACCCTACACAGGTTCTCCCTTTCCAAAAAAACGAAGTTTTACACGAACTCATCATCAAAGTAACCCTACCCAGGTTCCTTCTCCATTTCAGATACAGTTTTACACAAACTCATCAGCATGCAACCCTACATAGGTTCCCCCTTTCAACTTATAAAATTACATTCCAAAACTCCCCAGAAGAGTCCAATCCAGTTTCCCCAGGAAAATTGGAATTCATCTCTCCAAGCAGTAAGCTTATCCCCAGTAGATTCTGGAAGCTTATCCCCTCGCAGAGCACGAACGCGTCGTCCGGCTTTATTCAAAGAGTTATTTCCTTAACAGGATATAACTGGGTTATCCTCAGCCAAAAGCCAAGGGAAGGTCGTCGCCAACATAGTTCTTTCCTATCCCCAGCGAAGTCCATCAATACTTCCAACATAACAACGGTATCCTCAGCAAGTTATCAACACTCAGCAAAGCATCTCTATCCCCACAGAGTATTGCTTCCCAGCATGATCGCTAGAGTATCTTTTCTCCCCGCAGAATCTTCCATTCGCCAAGTTTATTCCGCAACGGAGTCATCTTCTCCTACCGGTATCCTCGCAGTTATCATCCCCAGCGGAAGCAAAATCTATTCTTCGACATCAGCCCAGGATACGACTTCCCGGCACCCGTCAAGGATTTACTTTCCTAGACGAAAACATACATAAAACATCACATACATCATTATAGCATGCATGTACACATCACATCATACAAATTTCATTTATGTTGAGAACATCATCGCTTGATCCATATCATGCATTGCATATGACTGACTTTTACCTTTCAGGAAAGATCCAGTTAAGTTCTCAAACTACATTTCAAGACCTAGGCCGGTTCAGTTAAATCGTCCCAAGATTTTCCTGATGCTTATCCAGTCAAAGGCCTTCTCTGGTTCAGTCAGATCGACCCTAAGATCTCCCTGATGCTTATCCAGTTGAAGACATTTCAAGACCTAGACCGATTCAGTTAAATCGTCCCAAGATTTTCCTGATGCTTATCCAGTCAAAGGCCTTCTCTGGTTCAGTCAGATCGACCTTAAGATCTCCCTGATGCTTATCCAGTTGAAGACATTTCAAGACCTAGACCGGTTCAGTTAAATCGACCCTAAGATTTTCCTGATTCTTACCCAGTCAAAGGCCTTCTCTGGTTCAGTCAGATCGACCCTAAGATCTCCCTGATGCTTATCCAGTTGAAGACATTTCAAGACCTAGACCGGTTCAGTTAAATCGTCCCAAGATTTTCCTGATGCTTATCTAGTCAAAGGCCTTCTCTGGTTCAGTCAGATCGACCCTAAGATCTCCCTGATGCTTATCCAGTTGAAGACATTTCAAGACCTAGACCGGTTCAGTTAAATCGACCCTAAGATTTTCCTGATTCTTACCCAGTCAAAGGCCTTCTCTGGTTCAGTCAGATCGACCCTAAGATCTCCCTGATTCTTATCCCAGTAGAAGACACCCCAGATTTTTCTCAACGAGCGTTGTTGAAGTTAAAGTCGCCCAAGGCTCTCTTACCATTCATGCTAGGGAAGTAATCATCCCTGGTTCTTTCATCGCCGTTTGAAGCTCCAGACTCAGCTCCTGTAACCAGTCAGGACACATCTATACCAGGCATCTAAAAATCAGCTCCTGCAACGTGTCAGGTACTCATTTTCTGTTTTGCAGGTATGGAGGTTCTCGCCAAGGAATCTCTTACGCAATCAAACATCCAGATGGCATCTATGAGCCCATTCCACCATCACTGCTAACATGTGAGCGCAAATTTCCGGGCACTCTAGTGTCCAATCATCTTTTACCCTCGGATTACGAAAGGCACGTCAGCCAATCTGCATCCTCAGGTCTAAGAATATTGAACAGGGGCAACTGTTATACCCCAAAATTTGCCCTCCCATATTCCTCAAGAAATTGCCAAGCCAAACTACAAAATTCCCCAAGGGTTGTGCAGTGCAACAGTCTCCCATACAGTCAAAACTAGGGTTTGTGTTCTGATCAAGAAAAGGAAGTGTTCAAAGGCTCAATCAAGTCTCATATGCTTACAAACATGGTCAAGCATCCTCATACCAAGTTTCAAGGCATTCAGCTTAAAATTGCACAGTCAAAACCCTAAATTGCACTACAGTCAACTGTAGGGGCAAAATGGTCATTTGACAGTCAAAAGTTCAAATTTTTGGTCAACATATCATTTTGAAGCCACAAACATCATTTGATCAATGTTTGATCATGATTCTCAAAATTTGGCTCAGAAATCATCAAAGATGCAAAAGTTGCTATATTTGGACAGCTGAAAAAGTCAACTGAAATTGACCAGGGCATAACTTTCACATGGATTATCAGAAAAATTCCATCCAAAGCTCATTTTGAAGAGAAAGACATTTCCTACAACTCATCTTCATACTTCAAGTCCAAGAAATGCTCTCACAAAAAGTTATCAATTTCAACATTATAGGTCATTTTCAAAAGTCAACAAAAAGGGACTTTAAGTCAAAGACCATAACTTGAGATTGGTAAATCAAAATGACATGGGACCAAAGGCATTGGTTAGAGGACTCAAAGACCTTTCCAAAATGTCCAAGAACATGTGAAAAGCTTAAAAATTGAGCAAGTTATGCCTTGTAGAAGTTGGGGAATTTTTGTGAAATGGCAAAAGTCAATTATCCTTGAAACTCCAATTTTTGACAAAAGGGCCCACTTTCTTCCACTTGATTCAGCCTTGTCATGCCACACACGTGTCCCATGATTAATTTCAAGACCAAATATTGATTTTTCTATTTTATTTAATTTTTGATAATTTAATTCATTTTAAATCTTTAAAAATTCAAATAAAATTCAAAAACCAATGGAATAGTGTCATTTGAATTTGGACAACTTCCATATATCATGGGCCAACTCAAAAACTCAGGCTAGGGTTAAATTGCACACTAAGTCTTGGTCTTGGCTTAAAAGAAGGAAAATTGGTTAATGGTGAAAACCCTAGGACTAGTTCTTTCATGAGCATGAATTAAGGCCAACTAACAAGCTAATTCTCTTCCATCATAAGCACTGAGTCAAACCCTAATCATAACACACTCTCAGCTGCGCAGAAAAGGCTAGTACCAATTTGAAATTTTTGCCATAAAAGTCAAAACTGAAAAGCACTCTAGAGGTGGATTCAAGGCTCCAAACTTGGTTCAATAGCTTCCTTGACAAACTCTGAACGTGTGCCAATCCCTAACATCAACCAAAACGCAAAGAAGTGGTATCTATAACTCAAACTGTAAAGCAAAACTTTTGAAATCGTATATCATGATTCATACATCTTTGTGCATTTTTGTTTATTGATTCTTGTTCATGTTGAAGTTTCCAAGCTAACCATTACCTTTAATTGCGTTTTTATTGACCATACGAGATTATGCCATGTTTGAGATTCTAGGGTTACAGGTTTTCAAAATTGGGGTTTTCTACCCTAGGCAAAATTAGGGTTCCAGACACACACCATTGCAATCAGCTCATCAAGACGAAGAAAAAGCATTAGTCGCGATTAATTTATGAGCTGCGTAGGCCTATTCGCTATTTTCTGGTAGCTGGCTTAAAGCAACACAACGAAAACAGTTGCTCAATGTTTTGTCTTTCAGGCACGCGAGGAAGATGATGCCATGTCAAGCGTGGATTGGTCCGTTCAAACTCTGGCGCCAAAATGCCACTAATGCGTTACTTTCTTTTTTTAATATTTGTTTGCATATTATATATCAAATTGACTAAGTGGCTCAGCTGGCAAGCTATCAACGCATTGATGTCCAAAGACCTGGGTTCGAACCCCAGGTCTGAATAATTTCGCTATTATTTTTCTATACTCATTCCTATGCAGGCACAACGTTGAAGCATATCATGTACCACCATCATCCAGATGCCCACGTGTCCAGGAGATTCCCATCCAAGGCTGAAGATTGGTGTATACCATGAGCGCGAGTCAATGCATCATACATGATCCAGAAAAGTCAACAAGTTCAAAGCTAATTGGGCCAGCATCCTAAGGTCTGCACCTCTAATTTGGGGCTACCCCCCCCCTGGTTTGTTTTTTTATTCTATTTTATTTTTAATTGTTATTTTCTTTTCTAATTTAATTAATTATTTTTTAACAAAAACACAAAAACATCATAAAATCAGAAAAAGGATAAAAATATAAAAAATATTTATTTTATTTATTTTCTTGTAAATAATTAACATGTAAATAAATTTAGTAAAATAGGTTTTAACTTTAATTCTTTCTTCCATAAAAAAAAATCCAAAAATATAGCATTAGGTTAATGACTTTTTTATTCCTTTTAACTTTCCTTGTTTTTTGCCATAATATTAGTAATTTTCATAATTAAACTTGTAAACTAATTAGGGTTGCATTTAGGTTAGATTTTACTACTTTCTTATTAACTAAAAATCCAAAAATATAGCATTAGGTTTAATGACTTTTTATACCTTTTAAATTTTCCTTTTTTTTATCACAATATTATTTATTTATTCATTTTATTTTTATAATTAAATGTATATAAGTAAAAATTAGGGTTTAATTTAGATTAATATAACATTTTCACAATAACTAAAAAACATTAGAATTAGGATTTGCATTTCAAATTTCATTCTAAAAAGTTCTTTTTTCTTTTAAATCTTAAAAAATACAAAAATACCAAAAACATTTAATTTTTAATTTTAATTTCCTATTAAATTTAATTTTTTGCAAAAGGGTCCAACGCCCATTGTTTAATTATTTTATTTCGCATATTTATTTTATGTCACTTATTATAATTATGTACATGTCCCAAAGCCTTGTAACAATTTTTACTTTTCGCACTTTTACTTTTTTGCTTTATTTACTTTCCGTCAAATCGGGTCCGGTTTAATTTTGGCGATGTGGACCCGCGCCATTTGTAATAGTTTAGATTTATTTTCCCGCAAATATTAACTGTTAACCAAGCATGAAAGAATGAATGACCATAATAAAATCAAGCGTAGAACACCAATGAACATGACAAGACAAATATCAATGAAAACGATACACGAATCGCACACACCACCCCTAGGGTACGCCTCACTGTTGCCTTGCCTTTCGAAAGGTGATCGTCGAGTAGAGGATGTCTTAGTAAGTCCTCATGATCCAGGAACCTGGCATGAGGGTAGCTTCTAAGGTGCCTTCCCATTGCTCCGGTGATCACCATGTCCCGAACCTCGAATTGACCCGAACACCTCCAACGGTGGTGCTACCTACCTCTCAATGGTGGGATGGCACTACTTTAAAGGACATTTACACAGACGAATTCCTTAGGGTAGGTAGACGACTCATGGATACTTGCTCTCTTCAAAACAAAAATTCAAAGACTTTTCACACCAACACTTTTCAAAAGCTTTCAAAGCAAACTTTTCAAATACTCTGACGTACGAGTCGAACTGAAATTTTTTCAAAGAAACTTTTTAAACCCACAATTGAAAAGCAAGCAAACATTTTGAAAACACATTGAGCAAGTATCTAAGAGCCCATGGATAACCATGGATAGAAAGGGTGCTAACACCTTCCCTTTCTATAACATACCTCCCGAACCGAGAGCAATCTCTTTAAGGAATTTTTCTGTGCTTTTGTCCTTTCCATTTGGAGAAAATAAAAGACAGTGGCGACTCTTGCTTCCGCGACATTTCGCGAACCAGCTTTAAAACAGTCAGTTCCAGATCCACCGATCACATATATAAAATGGATGGTGGAGGTGAGAAAAGAAATATATATTTTTAATGATTTTTGCACCCGCCACGGTTGCGAACCTTTAGTGCCTACGTACCACAGTTCCTCTTTTAAAAATTTGAAACACAAGTGTTATGGTTGATTTTTGAAGATGTGAAAAACACAAGAAGGGGGGTTAAATTGAAAACATGAAATCAAAAGCGCAATGACACAGTATTTTTATCCTGGTTCGTTTAATATCAAACTACTCCAGTCCACCCGTCAAGGTGATTTCGCCTCTCTCCAACGAGGTCTTAATCCACTAATCTCAAAAGGATTACAATCACTACTTTAACAATTGTTAAAGTCTTCTTGAGTACAACCATAATCCGGTTAATCTCAAGGAACACTATTTCAAAATAATTATACAAGAATGTGTGTTGTTGTTTTTCGTTACAAAAATTGTTATCACAACTGTGATAATTTACACAAGATTATAGCGTGGAAAGATGATGAAATTTGCTTGCAGCTTTTTTGAATATACGTAAGTGGTATGTGGCAAATCGTTAACGATTTGAACACTGATCTTGTTTATATAGGCAATGAATTTATGTTGATCATTAAGTGTGTTAAATGACATTAACTTAGTTTCCATTTGAAGAAGATCCTGTCTGAAAGAAGCCGTTGTAATTGATGCTGAATTGAATGATCAGTAATGCTTCAGAATCTTACATCCTTGCCTGCTGCTGACGCTTCAGAATATTGATGAGTTGGATTAACATGTTCTTATTCAGAATCAGAGTTTACTTTGCTTAAGCACAGGTTCTGGTCATCAATCTTTAGTGCATGTTATGATTGCTTCAGCGTGTAGCACTTATGGCTTATCTTCTGATGCTGATTTGGTCAGAACTTCTGCATACATAAAAACATAATTTTTAGGGTTCATATTTGTTCTTTGTATTTGTTATCATCAAAAATCTAACTAAGGATTGTAGAATCAAACTATGTTCTAACAATGTCCCCCTTTTTGATGATGACAAAAACTAGAATTTTAAATTAAAAATAAAGAATAAAAGGTTTAAGAGAAACTCCCCCAGAGTTGATTACTTCCCTTAAGTTCCTTCTCAGAATTCGTACCTGTTCAAACTTTTCAGAAAGTAGAGGTTAAGTAATTCAGAATGTTTGAGACTTTTGTCTTGGTATACCATTATTGAAAATATCTTACTTTCTCCCCCTTTTTGTCATCTATCAAAAAGGCAATATAATCAGAACCAAAATAGTTGAATTATATTAAAAAACATGACGCAATGACAAGTTCCAGAACATAAGAGTTAAAAATTAAGAGTTACAGATAAACAATTTTCAAAAAGAAATCTAAGAAGGAGGGGGAAGACGTGTGAACATCGCTTCCAGCAACCTCTTGATCTGAGTATTAGACTCTTCTTGCTTGCCCAAAATGCCTCTGATCTCCTTTGTAGCATCTTCTTATTTACCCAGAATACTTTTAATCTCTTTGTTCGTATCCTCCTGCTTATCCAGCCTTGCAAGGATTAAAGCATTTTCTTTCTTCAACTCTTCCAGAGTTTGCATGACTAAGGAAGGTGCTGGAGTTTCTTCAGGAGTTGGACGTTTCTCAGAACATTCTGCAGCTTCTTCTGAGTGAACCATTTCTTTTGCTGTAATCATGTCTTCTAGAGCAGCAATCATGGAGAGACTTTATGATTTTGGTTCATCTACATCTGAAGGATGATGCTCTTTCCAGGGAGCATTATCCAGCGAGAGGATATCTTTCTTGAGCAGTTGGCTCAGAACTTGGTCTTGAAAAGCCTTCAGCTTAGCACTAAAGTTATGTTGAACCTATTCATAACTTTGTTCCTTCAGCTTCAGCGTTTTAGAACTAAGCCAGTTTCTGAATCTTGTCCACATATAATCAGAAGCAGCAGGATTAGTTATCTCTTGACTAGCATGCTTCAAAGAATTTATCCATTCCTGCATTCCTGTTTCAAAAATCAACAAACTTGTACCAACATCTGATATGGTTGCAATTGGCTTAGGTTTGGGAATGGCAGTTTTGTGTGAGATGGAAGCTAGTCTCTCTAGCACAATTGGATCAATGACAAGTCTTACATTTTCGGCTGGACTGTTAGTGGGTGAAGGAGTGGGAGAGTCAGGAATGATGATTGGTCTAGTGGGGGTGTTTGGAGGAGTGGATTCCAAAGATGAAGGGATTTCTGGAATGTCATGAATGGTGAGAGGTATGCGAACCACAAGATGTTCTGTGATTCCATGTATTGGGATTATATCAGAATCTGAAGGAGATTCTTCAGATTGGTTTATTGTAGCATGTTGGGGTTCTGGTTCATGGATATCAGACGATTTATTTTCAGAAGGTTGAGTTTCTGGTTGTTGTGAGATGGAGTTTAGATCTTCTGGTTGTGGTATTTCTGGTTGAGGAATTTCTCGTTGTGGTGATTGTGGTTGTGGAATTTTTGGTTGAGGTGATTGTGGATGAGGAATTTCTTGTTGAGGAATTTTTGTTTGTGGAGAGTGTGGTTGCGGAATTTCTGGTGTGGTATCAGAGTTTGAATTTTCTGGGAATTGAGAATTTGGATTTTGTGGTAAGGGAGAGGAAAAGTCTTGGTCAAATAAATCAATATCAGACATAACTTTGGCAAGTTCTGGTTGGTCATGTTCAGGATTTGGATTTTGAGAAAGGGAGTGAGGTTCATTCAGACCTAGAGTTTCTGATGGATCAAACCCTATGTCAAAGTCTTCAAATGTTTGGGTGATGGGTTTGCTGGTTGAGATGGCATGGCTTCAGATGTTGATACATTTATTGATTCTATAACAGAAACAGAGGAGGGATTAACTTTCTTTTTGGAAGCTTTTGGTGTCCTCTGTGAGGGTCCTTCTCCTGCTTCTTTCCTCTTCTTGGTCTTCTTTAAAGCAACTTCTGGAGCAGCCTTGTGTAAGTCCTGGATATTGATTTCTGGTGCAGTACCATCTTCTTTGCAAGCGTCCAGATATCTGACTATTATTTCTGGTTTGGAGTCAATCTCAGAAAATAGAGGAAAATCATCCAGAGGTATCCTTCTTGAAGTGATGGTTGCATGAGAAGAAACAGTAGGTTCCTTCTTGATATTCTCAATGATTTTCATCTTCTTCATATTTTTAGCGTTCAGGGGCTTCCCAGCGGTTGCTTCCAATGTGCTGATTTCCTGGGCCTCCGTTAGATGTTCTATCATCCTATTCTCTGTCAGAATATCTGATATGAGCCTTCCTAAGGGAATCCAATCCCTTTTGGTCCTTTCGTCTTCTCTTGTTTCCTTCACACTAGTCTTGAGATGATTAAACAACAAGTGTGGAAGATTTACCTTTGTCCTCTTAGCAATGAGATAGATCAGAAATTGTTGATCAATGTTGATATAATCAGGAGAGCTTGTGGGCTTCCTGTGGTTGATACACCCTAGAATGATTCTGGCCCAAATTTTGTGGTGATCCTTTAAATCTCTGATTTTACTAGAGGGTATTCCATGAGTGAAAATTTCCTTTGCAATTGAACTTATGTCAGAGCATCTTTCAGCCATGTCAATACATCTGACACCTCCACCATTGTATCCAAGAAGCTTTACAATTAGGTCTTCTGTAATAATAATTTTCTTCCCCATGACATAAGAAGTAACCTGGTGATTTGAAGAAGAAGCATGTATCCAGAATTCTTTGACGAGAATGGGAAATGTTGGAACACCCAGACGGTCAAAGTACCTATTCCAACCTTGAGCAGTCACATCTTCATAGAGATTGAACCCATTTTCTTGAAGACTCCCAAAATCAAAAATCAGTTCAGAGAGAACTTCCAGATTATTAATAGGAGTGAGGAGCATTCTGTAGGGTTCTTCATATTGTTCCATTGAAGCAGATTCATGAGCACTGACATCTTTGACACTTGAAGAAGCCATTGTTCAAACAGGATTTTGAGGAAAATGAAAGGGGTTTTTGAAAGCAAGAAATTGAGACGAAAGAAAATATTGATGAGAGTAAAAGTGAAAGAATGTAAAAAGTAATTTTTAGTTTAAATAGATTTCTTGAAAACGTAAGCAGTAAGAAAAAGAAAAATTAGTCATGATTATATGCATTAATGACACCTGATTTTAGGGGATTGAGAAAGATACTGAATGGTTACCGCTTACAAGTGTCTCAATGCGTCCAATCAGCGCCTTGATCCCTTCAGAAATTGAACGCATGTTCAGCTTCAGAAGGTAGCTGATGAGAGGATGACAAATGTTTGATGATGTGAACTGCACGCTTCTATCCTTGAAATGAAACGTTCAGATCTTCATGGATAGATTCAGATGCAATATGTACTTCTAAACTCTGAAGACAGGTTGATCAGTAGTTCACAGAAAATAATAAAGTTCTGAAGGTTAAGATATGTAAATAAAATATTTTATTCTAGGCATAGCTTCATGCTGAGATGTTTCAGAATGAAGTTGAACCTATCTTCAGAAAGAGGTTTTGTAAAGACATCAACCCATTGATGGTCTGTGTCAATAAATTTTAAGCTAAGAATCCCTTTCTGAATATAGTCCATAATAAAATGATGTTTTATTTCTATATTCTTAGCCCTAGAATGCAAAATTGGATTCTTACTAAGATAAATAACAGAAGTATTATCACAGAGGATATGAATGTTACTCTTAAATATGTTGAAGTCTTCAAGTTGACTTTTCATCCAGAGCATTTGCGTGCTACATCCAGCAGCTGCTATGTATTCAGCTTCTGTTGTTGATAGTGCTATTGTGGACTGTCTCTTGCTGGTCCATGAGATCAGATTTTCTCCCAGAAACTGGCAGCTTCCAAAAGTGTTGTTATGTTCTACTCTGTCTCCAGCGAAGTCAGCATCACAATATCCTACTAAGCTATAATCATTTGATTTTCTATAAAACAAACCCAGATTAGTAGTACCTTTCAGATACATGAAAATTCTCTTAACTATTGTTTAGTGAGATTCTCTAGGATCTGATTGAAATCTAGCACATAAGAAAACACTAAATAAAATGTCAGGCCTTGAAGCCGTCAGATATAGAAGAGAACTAATCATACCTCTGTAGACCTTTTGTTCTACCTTTTTACTTACCTCTTCCTTTTCCAGAATGCACGTGGGATGCATTGAAATCTTTGAGGGCTTACATTCTGAGAGATAAAATTTCTTCAAAAGTTCTCTGTCATATTTGCTCTGATGAATGTAAGTTCCTTCTAGAGTTTGGTTTATCTGAATGCCCAGAAAGAATTTGAGTTCCCCCATCAAGCTCATCTAAAACTCTACCTGCATACATTTAGCAAACTCTCTTCCCAGAGAGGGTTTAGTAGACCCAAAGATGATGTCATCAACATAAATCTGACATACTAAAATGTCATTCTTAATTGTCTTACAGAATAAGGTTTTGTCTACTTTCCCTATGGTGAATTCCTTTTCTAACAGGAAGTTACTTAGTCTTTCATACCAAGCTCTGGGTGCTTGTTTCAGACCGTAAAGTGTCTTCTTTAGTTTGAAAACATATTCTGGGTGTTTGGAATTCTCAAACCCAGGGGGTTGGTGCACATATACCTCTTCTTCTATATATCCATTTAAGAATGCACTTTTGACATCCATCTGATACAAAGTGATGCCATTGTTTACAGCAAATGATATTAAAAGTCTGATAGATTCTAACCTGGCGACTGGAGCAAAGGTTTCTGTATAGTCTATCCCCTCTTGCTGACTATAACCTTGTGCTACCAGTTGTGCTTTGTTTCTAATGAGTTCTCCTTGCTCGTTCAGTTTGTTTTTGAACACCCACTTTGTTCCAATGACGTTGAATCCTTTTGGTCTGGGGACCAGATCCCATACGTCATTTCTGGTGAATTGATTAAATTCCTCCTGCATTTCCAGAATCTAGTCATTGTCTAGAAGTTCTTCATAAATTGTTGTAGGTTCAATCAGAGAGACCAGTCCCATAAGGGATTCTTCAGAGTTTCTGAATGTTGATCTTGTTCTGATTGGATCATCCTTCTTTCCCAGTATTTTATCTTCTGGGTGAGCTATGCTGCTTCTGGATAGCCTTTTCTGAAGTTGGTCAACTGAAGGTGTTGGATTGCTTGCAGTAACTCTTTCTGATGTTGAGGGAGTGTTTCTGTTGAGAACTTTGGACGAGTTGTCTTCAGTACCTATGAGTTCAACTTCCATACCTGCAAGGAATTCATTCTGCTTTGACTCTTGAGAGTCAAGCTTATCATCAAACCTAACACTGATGGACTCTTCAACAATCCGTGTTTCTGTATTGTATACTTTGTACCCTCTTGAGCGTTCAGAGTATCCTAACATAATATACTTTTGTGCTTTAGAGTCAAACTTGTTCAGATAATTTTTTGTATTCAAAATAAAGCATGTGCATCCAAATGGATGAAAATAAGAAATGTTGGGCTTTCTGTTCTTCCACAATTCATATGGAGTCTTTTCCAGAATATGTCTTATGGAGATTCTATTTTGAATGTAGCACGCTGTGTTGATTTCCTCTGCCCAGAAGATCTTAGCAATGTTAGTCTCATTGATCATGGTTCTGGCCATTTCTTGCAATGTTCTGTTCTTTCGTTCTACAACTCCATTTTGTTTGGGAGTTCTAGGACAAGAGAAGTCATGTAAGATGCCATTTTCATTAAAAATTAATTCAAAATTTTTATTTTCAAATTCCCTACCATGATCACTTTTGACTTTGATAATTCTAAGATCCTTTTAATTCTGAACTTGGTTGCAGAAGGTAACAAACACAGAGTGTGACTTGTCCTTGTGTCTTAAGAACTATACCCATGTCCATCTGCTATAGTCATCTACGATTACTAACCCATACTTCTTACCACTGACAAACGCAGTTTTTACTGGTCCAAATAAGTCAATGTGCAAAATTTCTAATGGCTTAGAGGTAGAAACAACATTTTTGGATTTGAAAGCAGGTTTTGCAAATTTGCCTTTCTGACATGCTTCACACAGAGCATCTGAGCTGAACTTCAAATTAGGAAGTCCTCTGACCAGATTGAGTTTATTAATCTGAGATATTCTTCTCATACTAACATGCCCCAATCTTCTGTGCCAGACCCATTGCTCGTTGTTAACAGAAATTAGGCATTTTACATTCTTACTCTTTAGTTCAGAAAGTTTTATTTTATAAATGTTGTTTTTCCTCTTCCTATTAAATAGGATAGTCCCATCTTTCTGACTAACAGCTTTGCATGAATTTTGATTAAAGATTATATCATAACTGTTATCACTTAATTGACTTATGGATAACAGGTTCTACATTAATCCATCAACTAATAATACATTATTTATAGAGGGAAGATTTCCATTACCTACTATTCCAGAGCCAATGATCTTTCCTCTCTGATTTCCTCCAAAGCCCACGTAGCTTCCAGGCTTAAGTTCCAGGCTTTGGAACATATGCCTTCTTCCCGTTATGTGTCGCGAGCAACCAGAGTCTAGGTACCATGACCGGTGTCTTAGCCTTGCTGCTAAAGATATCTGCTACATGTATAATTTTATCCTTAAGTACCCACATTCTCTTGGGTCCTGATTTGTTAGTTTTACCAAAATTATGATTGAATTTTGGTTTGATAGAATAATCACTACTTATGTATTTTATGTCATGTGTGTGCCCATATATAAAATGTGAATTGAGTGGTGTGCGTTTTATGACTAAGTCCATGGCCTGTTTAGGTGTAGATACCTTACCTTTATATCCTATCCCTTTTCTGCCATTTCTGCTAACTTCATAGATCATTGAAGCCATTTTTCTTCTATCTACGTTTCTAGCTAGAAACTTCTGAAAGCTATGATCATACTCTTTGATGATCTAATCAGCATTACTGGGAGTCTCTAAGATTATTTCCTTTTGAGAATTTTGTAAATCATTTTCTAATTTTGAAATTTTTCCTTTTAACTCAGAATTATCTAATCTGAGACTCTCATACTTTTCAAAGTCAGAGGCAAGATCCCTTTTTAGGTTCTTGAATTTGACTCTGATATGTTGATACCTTTCAAGAATTTCGTTTAGACTTTCTGCAAGTTCAACTTTAGTAAAATTAATGGTAAAGTCAGGGAATAACTCTTCAGTGTCTAATTCTGAATCTGAACCAGAAGCTTCACTTTCTTCTGACACGTTTTCCATGAGAGCAATGTTTTCTCTTTCATCATCTGACCCTGAGTCAGCTTCAGAGGTGTCCGAATCATCCCATGTTTCCATGAGGCTTTTCTTCTTTTCCTTGAAGGACTTCTTTTTGGGCTTTTCCTTCTAAAGCCTTGGGCAGTCACTTTTGTAGTGCCCTTGCTCATTACACTCATAGCAGATGATGTCCTTGTTATTTGGCTTTCTATATCCTGAAGAACCTCCAGATCTTCTGTGTCCAGAGGATGACTCAGACTTTCTGTATCTGGAGGAGGATTCATTCTGATTCTATGATCTTCTAGGAACAAAACTAAGGTCATCAATATTTGTCACAATATCATTGGATCATTCCATAATTTTTTCAGAATTTAAAAATGTATAAAAGTATTTTTAAACATTTTAAACAAATCAAATAAGTGCAAAATTTATAAAAAATAACAAAACACAAAATTAAATTGTGAAAAAATAAAAACCAGAAAGAGAATAATCAAAAATATTTTCATAATTTTTTCAGATTTTTTGGACTAAAAATGAATTTTCTATGATATTTTAAAATTCAAAACAATTAAAATATAAAAATCAGAAAAAGAAAATAAAAGTAAAATATGTGGACCATTGGATGAGAGTCATAATGCGTTAGTAATCAAATCCAAGGGATCTGGCGCACTGTGCATATCATGGTCATTACTAAATAATGTACAAAATTATTAATAAAACAGATTTTTGAAAATAACAAGTGGCGTGCCATCATTGGTTGGAAGATGACACGTAGGTCATCTTCAACCTCCAGCCAACTTGATTTGCAGGTCTCTTAAACTGTAAAATCAGAAGCTCAGACTTATGCCAATCGCTTCTTCTCTTCAAGACGAAAACAACCACACCCTCATGCCAAATTTATATAAATTGTAGCTCAAGCAATTTGGAAGGAAATTTTTGAAAAGGGATTTGAAAATTCATGGTCAAAACGTGTTTCCAGTGAAATGTATGTGTTGCAACTAGAACCAGGGCAATGAGTGCAACATAATGATATCAGAGTTTTGAAGAATTGATGAAGGAATCTACCTATTGAAGTTTAGTTGCAGAGCTCTGAAACTGGACTTCTATGAAACAATATAGGGCATAATTCTTAAACGTAACTATATGGTTAGCTTCAGGGAAGATCAAGGAAGGTGAATTGAGGGAAAATGGATTGAAAAAGGCTTAAGAATGGATTTCGGAGTTGCTGAATTATGGGTTGTGAAACAAGTTTGGCAGGGTGATTCTGGCTATCCAAACTTGGGAAATTGAATTGGGAATGACCCTCTATTTATAGGAAAGCAAATGGGATCAAAAGGAATAGCAAATGATGCGTTTTGGAGGGAATTCGTGTGGGTCTGCATCATGAAGAAAGTGTGACTCAAACTTGACCAAAACTCGGCCAAATCGTGCGTTTCATGATGCTAATCAATTCTGGAAAGTTGCTAAACATGATTAGAAGCAAAAACGCGTGGAAAACTTGTGATTAGAAGCCAAAACAAAGATTTCAAAATCCTGACTTTGTGAAAAATTCAGTTTCAAACTACCAAATTCAAATCCATGGCATTTCCAACTCAAGAGGTCTTAGGGCATAATTCTTGATGCTTTGGAAAGATGAGTTTACAAGCTTTGCAATGGAAAAAGAATGGAATTAAATGGATGCTTGAGCTGAAAGTTACATGGATCCAAAGTTGAAGAAAAAGAGTTGCTTTCCATACTTAGAAATATTTCAAATTCTTCTTTAAAAATGACCTATAATCTTTTGTATCCAAACATGGCCTTCCACTTAGATTTTTCTCTTAACAAAAAATATGGAATGAAGTAGATTTCTTGAATGACGTTTTGCAATTTGAACCACTAAAAATATCCAAAAATTGAGCATGTTATGACTTGTTGAAGTTGGCCAAAAAGCATGAAATGACCTATAATCGTTTGCATTCTTAAGGCAACTTCCATCCATTTTCTCACTTTGTACATAAAAGAAGGCATGAAGTACACATCCTTAAGATCATTATGGAAAAATAATGGGCTCAAGGTCATGAAAATTGACCAAGTTATGACCATTTGAAGTCACATATGGAAAATTGGGGATTCATCTGAATGACTTGTAATCTTTCTTCTTCACCAAGTTCCTTCCACGTGAAAACTCCTTGGAACTTTTGAAGTTATTTGTTTATAACCCTTTGAAGAGAAGGATGTGCTTGGAATCACTCAAAAGTACCAAACGATGAGCAAGGTATGCTCCTTTGAAGTTCAAAACCCTAGCCTCTAGATCAAGAGAATGCTTTGAGGAACTTTGACAAGTTTGAACAAACTTCTTGTGCCAATATTCTTCCTTTGTGAATAGAAGTTGTTTAGGATGATGATGAGGACTCATAACCACCAAAACCACTTCCATATCTTGAAATTTGAGAGAAATGTGCTCTTGTGACCAATAGGAACAAGACCTTGTCCAATCATGATAACTTCTTCCCTTAACCCCTTGTACTTTTGAATCAATTTTGATAACTTTGAGATATGTTGAACCAAAATAAGCCTTGTCATGCCATTTCTTCCAAAATCACTCCAATAGTGAAGTTTGAATTTCTCAAGCTATTGACTAGGGCATGGAAATAAACTCATGAACCCATGAAGCAACTTGCTACACCTCATTTACTTTACCTATATTATTAACAAGTAAGACAAACCAACATTGCATATCATTAATTAGAGATAAAATCAAAGCAAAATATTCATGATCACAAAAGAAAACAAGTCAAGGTGCCTGGTAATTCCTCAAAAGAGCAAAGCTAAAGATAGGGAGAAAAACCAAAAGCCTTAATGTGATCTTGTTGTGATTAAAACAATATGGTATGATGAAGGAATCTTAGGGGGGAAATTTGGGGTACAACAGGTACCCTTATTTAAGTTTCTTCTATCCGGAGACAGGAAGGTTAAAAATCTCCGTATCGACGTGATCGAAGATACTTAAATATAAAACAAACCCTATTTTTGGCCCTAAGATGCCATGCGAATGCTTATGAATATGAATGCATAAGAATAGTACCAAAGAGACGCAAAGTAACACTGGGGATGCAACAAAAATGAAGAAACAAAGGAGAAACCCCACCAGGAAAATAAATCACTGGTGAACCAAAAGAATTGAATCAGAGAGGAAGATAACAAGCATCGATGTTCACTGCCGATGGTCTACCAACGTTCATTGAAGGTAGAAAGAGAAAATATCATATCATCGTCGTTCACTGATGATGAACTATCAACGTTCACTGAAGATAGCAAAAAGATAACAAACACCGACGTTCACTACCGATGTCCTACCAACGTTCACTGAAGGTAGAAAGAGAAAATATATCATATCACAGTCGTTCACTGACGATGAACTATCAACGTTCACTGAAGATAGCAAAAAGATAACAAACACCAACGTTCACTGTCGATGTCCTATCAACGTTCATTGTCGATGTCCTACCAACGTTCACTGAAGGTAGAAAGAGAAAATATCATATCATCGCCGTTCATTGACGATGAACTATCAATGTTCACTGAAGATAGCAAAAAGATAACAAACACCGACGTTCACTGCCGATGTCCTACCAACGTTCACTGAAGGTAGAAAGAGAAAATATCATATCATCGCCGTTCACTGACGATGAACTATCAACGTTCACTGAAGATAGAAAAAAGATAACAAACACCGACGTTCACTGCCAATGTCCTACCAACGTTCACTGAAGGTAGAAAGAGAAAATATATCATATCACCGCCGTTCACTGACGATGAACTATCAATGTTCACTTAAGATAGAAAAAAGATAACAAACACTGACGTTCACTGCCGATGTCCTACCAACGTTCACTGAAGATAGAAAGAGAAAATATATCATATCACCGCCGTTCACTGATGATGAACTATCAATGTTCACTGAAGATAGCAAAAAGATAACAAACACCGACGTTCACTGTCGATGTCCTACCAACGTTCATTGAAGGTAGAAAGAGAAAATATATCATATCACCGCCTTTCACTGACGAAGAACTATCAACGTTCACTGAAGATAGCAAAAAGATAACAAACACCGACGTTCACTGTCAATGTCCTACCAACGTTCACTGAAGGTAGAAAGAGAAAATATATCATGTTTTCCCCGAAATTCTGGTGTTTCACCTAGAACGGGTCTCAACTTCTTCTTTAACCAAGGAAATCTGCCTGGAAAAGATCAAACATAAGTTGTCTCAAATAAAGAGACTTGTTAGTTGTTATCATGGAGAATTGCAAAGAGAAATGACTTTCTGGGGATAGAAATATGACTTCCGGAGGAAATGCCATAATATTCCTGCTGAGGAGATAAAGTCTTCCTGTGCAAAATAAATGCACAAACCAAAACTAAAAGTTTTCATAAATCTAAAGAAAATAATATTGTCATGCAACCACAGATCCAAATCAGAAATAAATTGGAGCAAGACGGCCAATGGAGATACATCATTTGAAAAATAAAACTCAAGAGGGAAAACCAAATTCAACTAAGAAAAGTGCGTTGCAGGAAGGTTAGAACACAATGTCAATGAACGATGATTTTTAGCCATGAATGATGTATGTATGAATGTATGAGTGATATCGTGCATATGCTAGTAAAAAGGATACACAATCAGTACAAACAAACAGAACCACCTCAGGTACTAACAACATCACGCTAAACTTCAACCAGAAAGATCAACCAAGAAAGGTAAAATCCAACTACGGAAACCTAACCTATTGCTTGCCTTAAATTTACTGATGAGAAACATAATCCGGAGGTAGCCAAATCAAACAAATAACAGGATAGAACATCCTTTTTCCGGCTTCATCGGAAAAACCATTTTTCCAAAAGTAACATGCCTACTGGAGATTGCAAGACTAACCTCAAATAAAGAAGGCTGACGTCGAAACAATCAAACCTCACTGGGGAATTCAAGCCTACCTCCCTGGAGAAAAGTGCGGATTGTAACTTTACATCATAAAAAGTTAATCCAACAAAAGATGCCCTGGGATAGCCTCCCTGGGAATCAAGAAGTCAACATTATAGAAAGAGGTCAAACCCATGGGGATTTTAAATCAAACCCAGCACTCGGTGGGTGAAAACCCAAAGGTTAATAATCATGTTAACACTTCTCGGAAGAGATATTGCCCTGGTCTAGTTTCCTCGGAACTAAGTACCAATAATAATGCCAATACTGCAGAAAGAGCGACATCTCAGGACACCAAGGGAATAAAACCTTTCATCATATGAGGGAAAACTTTGTTGGGGAATCTGGGATGGAGGTTTCTGACCACGCAAACCCAAAATCAAAAGTGAACCAAGACCTGACTGGGGATAATGGGATCACAAACCTAGTACTGCACCTTATACCCACTGGTATCGTCTTTAATTATCTGAGAAACACACAAAGATTGTGCACATACCAGCAAAATGACCTGAGAAAACCTTCATGAAGGAAGTAAATCTTCTAAAAACAACCAGAGTTTGTTCATTCTTGGGATCACCATTTTTGTTGTCATTGTTTCATCATAAATCCCAAAGTAAATTGAATTGTAAAGATCTCTTTTTTTGAAAAGTCAATTTTGCTTTTTAATCTTTTTGCTTTAAAAGTTATTATCAGTAATAAATGGAGTCTTTGCAAGCTAAATAAAATAAGAACACCAAGAATTGGGTAAAAGCTAAAATTTCATTAATAGAATGGTAGTCCGCGAATGACGAGACTCCATGGATGATTACAAAGTTTGGGAAATGGTAATATATAATGGAAAAGATACATTGAGATACAATGACCATTATTCCCCCTATCAACTTTCGAAATCCTGAGCTACAGCTTTTGTTGAAGTATGGTGATGATTCGAGAAGATTGTTGCTTCATCGATCAAGTCCTGTCTGACGTAGTTACTTTCCAAGAAAATTCCTAACTTTTGCCTAAGCTGCCCTTGCGGGTTTTCAACTTAGCGGGAACTTTATTCTGTTTATGTCTCTAATTTTTGCCTAGACTGCCCTTTCGGGTTTTCGGCCTACCGAGACGCTCCTTTTTGCCTAAGCCGGCCTTTCGGTTTTTCAACTTAGCGAGCTGTTCTTTTATTTCTATAGGCGAAGTATTTCTTGACTGCATCAGCATTCATGGGACGTGGGAACTCCTCGCCATCCATAGTTTCAAGAATTAATGCACCATCAGAGAAGGCTTTCTTGACAACATACGGGCCTCAAAATTGGGAGTCCACTTGCCCCTAAAATCAGTGTTGAAAGACATGATCTTCCTGAGCACGAGATCGCCTTCTCTGAATTCACGAGGTTTAACCTTTTTATCAAATGCTTTCTTCATTCTTTTCTGATATAACTGCCCATGACATAAAGTGGTCATTCTCTTCTCTTCAATCAAATTCAATTGGTCAAACCTGTTCTGGACCCATTCAGCCTCTGTCATTTTGGCTTCCATTATCACACGTAATGAGGGAATTTCTACTTCGACGGGGAGTACTGCTTCCATTCCATACACCAGGGAGAACGGGGTTGCTCCTGTTGAAGTGCGGACAGATGTTTGATATCCATGCAGAGCAAAAGGGAGCATTTCATGCCAATGCTTATAAGTGACAACCATTTTCTGGATAATTCTCTTGATATTCTTATTAGCAGCTTCAACAACCCCATTCATCTTTGGCCTGTATGGAGATGAATTGTGATGGACAATCTTGAATTCTTCGCACAGTTCTGTCATCATCTTTTTGTTCAAATTCTAGCCATTGTCAGTGATGATTCAGCTCCGCACACCATACCGGCATATAAGATTATTTTTGATGAAACGCACAACCACTTGTTTGGTAACATTGGCATATGAAGTAGCCTTTACCCATTTGGTAAAGTAAACAATTGCTACCAAGATAAAACGATGTCCATTCAAAGCTTTGGGTTCTATCATCCCGATCATGTCTATACCCCACATAGAGAAAGGCCATGGGGAGGAAATCATATTGAGAAGTGTCGGAGGCACATGGACTTTATCTGCATAAACTTGGCATTTATGGCACTTCTTCGCAAATGTGTAACAGTCAAATTCCATTGTCAACCAATAGTAACCTGCCCTTAGCATCTTTTTAGCCATCGAATGTCCATTAGCATGAGTTCCAAATGAACCTTCATGAATCTCATGCATCAACATGTCTGCTTCATGTCTATCCACGCATCTGAGCAATACCATGTCATAATTTCTCTTGTATAACACATTTTCACTGAGGAAGAAACTGCCTGCCAATCTTCTCAGTGTCTTTCTATCTTTCCTCGACGCACCAATCGGGTATTCTTGAGTCTAAAGAAAATGCTTGATATCATAATACCAAGGTTTGTCATCTGTCACCTCTTCTATTGTAAACACATGAGCGGGTCTATCTAGTCGCAGAACTATATTTCGAGGTATATCATTCCCAGTATTCACTTGATACATAGAAGCCAGAGTTGCCAGAGCATCCGCCATTTAATTTTCGTCTCTGGGGATGTGATGGAATTCAACTTTATTAAAGAAGGGTAATAATCTTCTAGCATAATCTTTGTAAGAGATCAAGCCAGGGTGACGAGTGTCCCATTCTCCTTTAATCTGATTTATCACCAAAGCTGAATCACTATACACATCTAGAATTTTGATTATGAGATCAATAGCTTCTTCAAGACCCATGATGCAAGCCTCATATTCCGCCATATTATTAGTGCAATCAAATGTTAACCTCGCAGTAAAAGGAATGTGCGATCCATGAGGAGTGATAATCACAGCACCAATTCCTTTACCATAAGCATTCACCGCTCCATTAAATACCACACTCCAACGAGATTCAGGGTCAGGGCCCTCCTCCGTCAATGGTTCATCATAATCTTTTACTTTTAGGAACATCACATCCTCATCGGGGAATTCATATTCTGCAGATTGATGATCTTCCATCGGCTGGTGAGCAAGGTAATCTGCCAACACACTACTTTTAATAGCCTTTTGAGTGTGGTACTCGATATCATATTCTGATAACAACATCTTCCAGCAATAAATTCTCCCAGTAAAAGCATGCTTTTCAAAAATATACTTGATTGGATCCATTTTGGAGATCAACCAAGTGGTATGATTCAACATATACTGCCGCAAACGCTTTGCCGCCCAGGCCAAAGCACAACATGTCTTTTCTAGCATGGAATACCGTGACTCACAATCAGTGACCTTTTTGTTGAGATAATAAATGGAGAACTCCTTCTTTCCTATTTCATCCTGTTGTCCCAGAATACAACCCATGGATTTATCTAACACTGTTAAATACATAATCAACGGTCTTCCTTCTACGGGAGGGAGCAAAATAGAAGGTTCAAGCAGATATTATTTAATACTCTCAAATGCCCTTTGACAGTCATCCGTCCACACACAACCTTGATCTTTCTTTAACAACTTAAAGATCGGTTCACATGTTGCAGTCATGTGGGAAATAAATCTGGAAATATAATTCAAGCGCCCGAGGAAGCCCCTGACTTCCTTTTCAGTTCTTGGTGCTGGCATTTCTTGAATTGCTTTGACTTTATCAGGGTCAACTTCAATCCCTTTCTGGCTAACAATATAACCCAACAATTTCCCAGATCTAACACTGAAGGTGCATTTATTTGGATTAAAGCGGAGAGGATATTTCCTCAAACGCTGAAACAACTCCAATAAATCTTCTATATTCCCTTCTTCAGTTTGGGATTTGGAAATCATATCATCAACATATACTTCGATTTATTTGTGCATCAGATCATGGAATAGAGTTATCATAACCCTCTGGTACGTTGCACCAGTGTTCTTCAACCCGAAGGGCATCACTCTGTAATAGAATGTTCCCCAGGGTGTGATAAACGTTGTTTTTTCCATGTCCTCTGGAACCATTCTTATTTGATTATACCTGGAAAATCCGTCCGTGAACGAGAATACTTTGAATTTTGCAGTTCTGTCCACTAACATGTCGATGTGAGGCCATGGAAAATCATATTTTGGACTAGCTTTATTTAGATCTCTGTAATCTACGCACATGCAGACTTTTTCGTATTTTTTCGGTACTGGGACAATATTGGCAATCCATTGAGGATACACTGACGTCACAAGAAAACCAGCATTAATTTGCTTTAGGACCTCCTCTTTGATCTTTACTGCCATATCTGGGTGGGTTCTTCTCTACTTTTGTTTAACTGGCGGACACTCTGGCTTCAACGGCAAACGATGCTCGACAATGTCTGTATCTAGACCAGGCATATCTTGATAAGACCAAGCGAAAATATCCACAGACTCTTTCAACAGCTCAATCAACCCGCTCTTTACATCAGGATGCAATGATGCTCCAATCTTGACTTCCTTCGGATCTTCTTCTGAACCCAAATTAATGACTTCCAAAGGCTCCTTATATGGCTGAATGGTATTTTCCTCGTGCTCAAGAAACCTGAAACCTCTTCCAGAATATCATCATAATGTTCTTCTTCATCCCCAAACACATGACATTCAAAGTTGGGAGAGGGTGCAGGGTTATTGTATTCAACGGGTTTTTTAATTAATCTGCACATATGATTTATGATTGCTTTTAGAAACTGACACATATAACAAGTGATCATGCAGATTAATTTTCAGTTATTATTTATTTTGAAAGGGTTTTTTTATTACCATTTCCCAAGAAAAGGCATAAAATAAAGACTTTTTTTTTGGAAGCAAAGACAACTTTTATTAATGATCTTAAAAGTCATAGCAAACAGATAAGCCCTACAACATTAATACTTCCACCTTAGGCAGAGTGAAATCTTTTCAAAAGAAAGAAACAGATTAACAAAACAAATTACTTTGAAACATGTATGCAAGAAGGAACATCAATGGTGACCAAGTTCTGAACTCGGACTCCATGCGTCACATAATTCGGTACTTCCTACTTTGCTTCATCCTCTTCAACAACATTAATTCCAAAACCAATTGGATGGAGGTAACCTCCGCTGCGGAAAACATCATGATAATCGTTCACGGAAGACTTTGACTTCAAACTTTCGCCTTTGCCATTCCTTGAAGAGAACCCCAAACCAGTTATGTTCTTGTTCACGGGTGGATCCATAAGTCATCCCCAAACTGCGTTATGACCATTACGCACAACCTGTTACGTGTCCTTCAGGGAAACCACAGAATTATCATTCCTCCTTATATTGTCAATGGATAAGGCTTGGAACTGGGTTCCAACAGCTGCCTCATCCGCTTCTACAATACTGAAAGAGGATAGATGGGATATCAACAATGCCTGCTCCCCATTTATGATTACTACCTTCCCTTCACCCACAAATTTTAGCTTTTGATGCAGAGTTGAAGTGACAGCCCCTGCTTCGTGTATCCATGGTCGTCCTAGCAAACAACTATATGCGGGAATAATGTCCATGACCTGAAAGGTTATCAAGAACAAATGTGGTCCTATATGGATGGGCAAGTCCACTTCACCGATGATAGATTTTGTCGACCCATCAAAAACCTTCACAATAATGCCACTCGGGCGCATAGGTGTTCCCTGATACTTTAACTTCATGAGAGTACTCCTCGGTATAACATTCAACGCGGCCCAAGAGTATCTCGAGGCCCAAGAAGTTAAGAGGTATCTCGAGGCCCAAGAGTATTCGGAGGGAGCTTCAGTCAATGATAAGAAGTTCTTGAGAAGATTCTCTGCTAAGTTTTTCCTCAGTAATGGCATTCTCTACAAGCGCAACCACGACTCTGTTTTGCTTCGTTGCATAGACAAGGTTGAGGATGACAAGATCATGGATGATATACACGGAGGCACTTTTGGCACCCATTCTAGTGGGCATACGATGGCTAAAAAGATCCTACGGGCGGGGTACTACTGGTCTACCCTGGAAGCAGACTGCCATCACCATTCATGAACCTGTCACAAGTGTCATATCTATGCTGACAAAGTACATGTGCCTCAAGTTCCTTTAAACGTCCTGACTTCTCCCTGGACATTCGTGATGTGGGGCATCGACATTATTGGAGAAGTCAAACCTACAACTCTAATGGACATCGCTTCATCTTGGTGGCCATTGACTACTTCACGAAGTGGGTTGAGGCAGCTTCTTTCGCTTCTATTACCAAGAAGATTTTGGCCCAATTCATCAAACATAATCTCATCTGTCGGTATGGTATCCCAGAGATAATCATTACGGATAATGGTACCAATCTCAACAATACTATGATCACCGCACTATGTGCGCAATTCAAGATCCAACATCATAACTCTTCCCCTTACCGGCCGAAGATGAATGGCGCTGTAGAAGTCGCTAATAAAAACATCAAGAGGATCATACAAAAAATGACAATGACCTACAAGGACTGGCATGAGATGTTACCATTCTCTCTCCACGGTTACCATACCACGACGCACACGTCAACAGGGGCAACTCCTTTCTCTTTGGTATATGGTATGGAAGTCGTGCTACCAATTGAAGTCCAAATACCTTCTTTGAGAATCATAAAGGATGCAGGGCTGAATGAATATGAATGGATTCAAACTCAACTTGACCAGTTGAATTTAATTGATGAGAAGAGGCGTACGGCTGTCTGTCATGGTCAGATGTACCAAAAACGTATGATCAAAGCTTTTAACGAGAAGGTCAGACGTCAGTTATATCAGTTCGGTGATTTGGTAATCAAGCATATCATATTTCCATAAGGTGATCCCAGGGGTAAATGGACTCCTACATACGAAGGACCATTTGTGATCAAAAGCATATTCTCTGGTGGGGCAATGATCTTAACCACTATGGATAGCGACGACCTTCCGCACCCTGTGAATGCGGACATAGTCAAAAGATACTATGCATAAATAAAGACGCGCTAGGTCGACTGGCCTTGGCAAAAATTAGGGATAAAATACAAAAAAATGTGTACACCCGGCAACCTGAAAACCCGAAAGGGCGGCTTGGGAAAAAAAGGGTATCCTGGTGGACTGAAAACCCGAAAGAGCGGTCCAGGAAAAAGTTAGGGAATTAAAGTGTATGACTATGTCCCATTAGATCACCTTTCAAACAACCTCCGGCATCGACTGACAAACTCAAATGGATCTAATCAATCCAATCAACTTCGGACAATGCGACAAGTAGATTATACGCTCAAAGATATAAAGGTTATAACAGAATGGGAACCCCATGGGATTATTTCACATAGCTATCTTTTCTTTGTATCAATTTTCATTTTTTTACGATGATATTCTCTTATTAGAGTGTTCGTCTCATTGTACAAAAATACTTATTTAAGTTAATACAAAGATATCCCTTTGAAAGTGCAAAACTATCTGTTTTTCTTTTATTTCCGTGTTTTGTTTGCGAAAACGTCCAATGATTATTTTTGAACATATGCATTTGAACATGACTACTGTTTACAAATGAACAAAAAAAGAGGAACAGAAAATAGAAAGACAATCACTAATGGCTTTAATAAATAAGATAATATCTTTAGACCATTCCATAAAATTCCCCGCGGGTACTTTTCCAGCAAGAGCAGAAGCTAGGACATCCTACTACAGGATCTCTAACATATCTCCGAGTACGCATCCTAATGGTATCAAGTTCTCTCACATCCCCGACGGAATAAAACTTCCGATTACATCTCCAGGGATTCCCCAGTGAAAGTCGCCCGGGTTTCTCAAGATTACCCAACAGTATTTCACGAGGTCCACAAGCAATGCACGACGTTTCCCTTACACAATAGAGTTTATTTATCTAAATTGAAAACTCATCAACACTCCAAACTATAAAGACTTACACTCCTCATTCTCAGCAGTGCTTAGGGATTTATTTTCCCCAACTCCAGCAACATTGTGGCATAACAATTAACGTGTCCATACATTACACCCATACGTCATAGCATTGACAACATAAATGCATACAGTGCTATCTCATTTATTTTGAGAAACAACATTATACCATGCATTTCATACATCATAACATTACATGCAACTAACCTTTCATCTTTTTTAGGAAAGATCAATCAACAGAAAATTATCGTCAAATTTTCAACAAGTCAATTACAGATCAATTCCCGAGAAAGGACTAGTCAACCATCTACATAATAGATATTTCTTTCAGACCCCTGTCGATTCAGTTTAAATCTCTCAACGGTTTATTATTATTCTTTCCCGTAGGCGTCTTCTCTAGTTCAAATAAAAATCTCAATAATTTGTTCTGATTCTTCCCCAAATCCCTGCTGGTTTAGCTTAGTTCTCTCAACGGTTTATTCTGATTCTTTCCCGCAGACGTTTACTCTGGTTCAGATAAATCTCTCAATGATTTATTCTGATTCTTCTCCAGATCCCTGCTGGTTCAGCTTAGATCTCTCAACGGTTTATTCTGATTCTTTCCCGTAGACGTTTACTCTGGTTCAGATAAGTCTCTCAATGATTATTTCAGATTCTTCTCCAGATCCCTGCTGGTTCAGTTTAAGTCTCTCAACGGTTTATTCTGATTCTTTCCCGTAGATGTCTTCTCTGGTTCAGATAAATATATCAACGATTTATTATAATTCTTCTCCAAATCCATGTTGGTTTAGATAAATCTCTTAACAATTTATTCTGATTCTTTACTAGTAAGAACATTCTCTAGTTCAGATAAATCGCTCAAAGATCTACTCTGATTCTCTCCAGTTAAAGAATATTCAAGACCTCTTTTGGTTCAGTTTAAACCTCTCAACAGTTTATCCTGATACTTTCTAAATAAACATTTTTGGTTCAGATAAATTGCTCTGAGATTTATTTTGATTCTTCCCAGTCAAACAACATATAATACTTCTGCTAGTTTTTGATAAATCGCTCCAAAGATTTATTCTTATTCTTTTCCAGTTGAAATCAAGTTCAGACTTAGTCCATTTTTCTGTAAACAGTCACCTTTGGATAGCATCTACAAGCCCATCTCTGGAAAATCTCCATCATTCCTCCAAATGGAATCTATAAGCCCATTCCCAATTCATCTTCGAGTGCAAATTTCTAGGCACTCTAGTGTCCAATCATCTCCCACCTTCAAGTCACGAATGGCGGATCTGTCAATCTAACTCTTCGGGCTTAAGAAGATTAAACAGGGAAAGCTTTTGTACCCCAAAATTTTCCCTCTCATTTATCAAGTATCTTCTCACAGGATCTCCTTTGGTCCAAGACTGCACAAGGGTTGATCAGCTTAAGACACCTCCTTAAGCACTGATGACTGAAATTAGGGTTTGAGATTGCACAAGGATAATTGAACTTTTAATGCCTCATATGAATTTCATGGATCATTATGGACCCTAAATATTTCTCATGTCAAGTTTCAACTCTTGGATAACATTTTTGCTCAGTCAATTGATCAGTTGACCTAAAAATCAGTTGTATTTGGAAAAGTCAATTGTGGTCAATTTACAGTCAAACTTCATAATTTTTTATCCATATCAATATTATGAACTCATATATGTTATTTGATCAAGTTTGGACCATAATTCTTCAAGAAATTTGATCAGATAATCAAAAGGGCAAAATGGTTAAAATTAGGGTTTTGATTGGGAAAGGGCAATTTCTGATTTTTGACCTAGCAGATGGTTAATTGGTTTGAGACATGATCTCAAGGATTCAATTGCATCATTTTTACCTAAGGGCATGACTCAAAACATTTCTCAAGGTCATTTGATTGATAGTTGATTTTCAGTCAACTGATAAAAAGTCAATTGTACACTGAAAAGTCAAACTTTGACTTTTTGGTCAAAATCAAGTGTCAAAGATCACAATTCATCAAAACATGTCAAAATATGAAACTTTTCCATAAAGAAATCAAAAGGTCAAGATTTTATTTTGAAAAGTCAAAGTTTCCAAACTTAGAAATTTTTCTAAGTGTTGAAAACTTCATATTTTTTCACAACTTTGAGCCAATTTTTCACCATGATGCAAGATGATTAAAAGAAAACTTTTAACTTGAAAGTTGTAGATCTCAATGATATCTAAAACATTTCTCTATACAACTTCTCCTATAAATTCATGGATTTCAAGTTATGATTTTGTGAATACATGTTCATGAAACTTGGAAACTTAGTGAAATTTTGCCCTAGTTTAGGCAAGATTTGACCTAACTTCATGGCAATTTTTCACATAGTTCCAAGGGGAATTTTCAAAAGTGATTCAAATAGGAGTTGTAGAGAACATTACAAGCTTTCTAAAATGTCCAAGAACTCCTTGAGATCATGTTTTATCAAGGATAATCGAAGGCATGAAGTTGGCATTTCATTCTTGAATTATAGGTTATTTTCATGATGAACAAGATTTCAAATCCATGCTAGGTTGCACAATATTTGCTTTGCAGGCACTCCATAATTAATGTTTGGAACATCTATTAGAGGCTTTAATCCAAGCATTCAATGCATTTCCCATGCTTAATACCATTTTAGGAAGAAAGTGCATGTTACCATTTTGGAAAAGTAGCTTTTGTGCATAAAATCAGTTCTTCAGCTTTGAAATTGTTTTCTTCTAATCACACACAACCTATAACCCAAAAGAAACTTTTCTAAAGCCTCTTAGAACTCAGGCCATGCTTATACTATGCCTTGAAACCATATTCCCACTTTTCTTCAAAATCAAGTAACATAGCCATAAGTTTATAGCTTGCACTTCTGACCCTCTCAAGTGCTACAATCTTTTCCTTACTTATGCACAAGTTATTTGCACCAAAACACATGCATGCTTAAGCCCTCAAACTCCCTAGAACTCATAGTCATACACAATAACTCCATTGTTCCATAATATGACCAAAAAACTTGAAACTCACATCTCCCTCGTGCGTTTCCAAGCCTTTTGGTTCCTAACGCTTCTAAACATCAAATACAACTCATCCCAATACCTGTTACAGTTCTGTAACTCCATTTCCACCATTGTCCAAACTCAAAAACAGAGAACTGGAAGTGGACTTCTCCAAAACTCCTCAGCCATTTTCAGCTCTAGCCAAGCATCACATTAATTTCATGGGAACTTCAGAAAGCTAACCCAATCACTAGAACTCATTGAAAGCTGCTCAAACTTAAAACACGATACCCTCTTGCAAGGTGAGTTTTATGACTTTTAAACTATTCATATAGGCATTGTTAGGCTTGCATTTGTGAAGATAGAATGTAGATTTCATTGCCCTGAAACTATACATGTCCATAGATTTCATTTATGCTGCTTGAGCATGAAGAATTTTGAGTTTAAACTTGCTGAAACATTTAGGTCAGAATTTGGTACTTTCATGAATTCATCTTTATCTTTGAATGTTAGCTTAAATTAGTTACATGGTTGGATTCGTGGTGAAAAAATACATAAGTTTCATGTTTACATTTCTGAAAATGGTTGAAGAATGAGCAAGTTTGAAATCCTTTTGCTTGAGGTTGAAGATGAAGTACAGTCAGGGCAAAACATGTGTATGTATTTATTGTTGTGCCAATGTTAACAGATGTATCACCACCCCAGTGATTAAAGCATGCGCTTGTCACCCCTTGGACCTGGGTTCGAGCCCCAGCGTTCGTTTTGCTTCTTTTTTTCATATTTTTCTGTTTCTTTTTGTTGTTTGAACAGGTTTGGGGCCTCCAACATTGGGCCTATTTATTTTTTTTATTTTACTAACCTTTGACTATGTTCAGCACCCCCTGTCCCATTTTATTTCTTTATTTCATTTTCATTTTTTTTCATATTTTCTTATAATTATTATTATTATTAATATTATTTTTTTATTGTTATTAATAAAAATCCAAAAAATATTTTATTTATTAGTTTTACACTTATTTAGTTTATTTATTTATAAAACTAAAAGAACAAAAACATTTTGTTAATAAATTAATTTCTCTCTTAATAATTAATATTTAGATAATTAGGTTTAATTATTATATTATATTATTTTCTTGTAAATTAAAATTAATTTAGAACTTAGGTTTATTTTCCTATTGTTTCTATTATTTAAAACCTTTTCATAAATAAAACCCTAAAAAATCTTTTTTTAGTTAATTTCTTTTCTTATTTAGTTTAAGTTAATTTTATTTAACTTTTCTTAATCATTTTTTTAATTAGGTCAAGACTAAACCCTTTCATAAAAAACAAATAAAATCATTTCTTTTTTCCATTTACATTCTTGCATTTTTATTTTTAATTTTTGTACAATATTCAATATGGTTGTAATAATTATTTAGATTTAATTTTCTTGCAAAATCCCCATTTGTAAATTTGTACACCCCCTCCCCTAATGATGTAATAGCTTAGTATTTTTATTTTCCGTAATTTATTGCTTTATATATAATTACTAGTAAATTAGAGTTTGTATGGAAAGATTAAAACGAACAAATAGAAAATCCTAATCAAGACAAATCAAGCATGAAAAAGACACACTTGCACACTTACACCCTTAGGGTAAATCAACTTGTTTCCTTGAGAAATGAATGGTCATAATACGCATGTAAGATGTCTTAGCAAAAATAAGCAAAAATACAAGATCATATTCCCTCGATGACGCTACAAATGTTGCCTTACAAATGATCTTAGTCCCTCAAAGAAAATGCTAAGATATCTTACAACATTTTTATTTATGACTATACGATGACCCTTTCCCGTCCCTTTTACATCCAAAGATAAGGTTACTTACTAATCTATGGTAAAATAACAAATGTCAAAGGAAGGAGGAAATAAACAAGAAATACTTTTGAGTAGGTAGAATGTTCCTAGTTGCTTGATCATTTTCAAACCAAAACATCCTTGCTATTTTCAAAACAAACACCAACACTTTCAAAATATCTTTCAAACTTGAAATTTTTTCAAAAGATCAACACTTTGTATACATTCTTACGAACGAGAATCATTATAAAGTTTTCCTAAAAGATGACGCCTTTTCAAAATACTTTTAAAAACCACACAAAGCACATTTTCAAACAAAAGCAAGTGATCTAGCAAGAAACTAAGAGCCCGTAGATAACTACGGATGAAAAGGGTGCTAATACCTTCCCTTTTCATAATCTACCTCCCGAACTCAAGAAAACATCTGAAAGGTCTTTCCTGTTCTTTTCAACCTTTCCTTTTGGATAAAATAAAATTTGGTGGCGACTCTTGCTAAACCACAACATTTGCGATCAAACGCAAAACACCAAGTTAGTTCTCCCACCGCGTTACAGGTGGCGACTTCATTGATTTTATATCAGGTGACGGTTTGGTCGGTTCTTTCATCAAAAAGTAATAAAAACACGTAAATGTAACAAAATTGGATTTTGTATTCCAAGTGGATTAAGATAAACAGAAGGAGGTAGATAAACTGAAGATTGAAATAAGAAGCAAATAGCAAATACAAAACAATTTTCAGAGCTATGGTTAAGGAGTTTACATCGTGTGAACAAGGAATTCAATAAACTCTTGATCTGATTGTTCGATTCCTCTTATTTCCCAAGCATCCCATTAATTTCCTTGCAAGTTTCATCTTTCTTGTCTAACATTTCCTTAAACACAACATTTTCTTTCTAAAAATCCTCTAGAGTTTTCAGCACAAGAGAATATGAGGTTGTTTCAGCAGAAGAGACCATATTCTCAGAACCTACTGCAGGTGATTTTTGCTCAGGAGATTCTTCGGCTGCCTTGCCTTTATCTTGAAACATGACCAGAGGAAGAGGTTCAGGAGACAGTTCATTATACTCTAATGTCTGAGGGGGCTTTGAATGGGGTGTTGTCTAGAAGAATGAGGGGTTTCTTTACCCAGTGTCGCAGAACTTGATCCTTGAAGATTTTCAGGCGATCGCAGAAGTTATGTTGATGAATTTCATAGTTGAGCTCCTTGAGCTTCATAGATTCAGAGTTAAAACCATTTTCTGAATTGATTCCAGTGAGAATCAGAAGCATCTGGATTAAGATTCTCCATGGAAGCTAGATTTAAGGAGTTTACCCATTCTTGTATTTCTATTTCAAAAATACGCAAAGATTTACCAACATTTAATTTGGATATTTTAGGTGTTGGTTTTGGAACGACTATTTTTTGGGAACTTGTGACAAGATTGTCCCAAACTTCTAAATGAATGATTGTTCTGAGGGGATCTTCTGGGTAGTTATTGGGAGATGGAGAGTCGAAAATAATTATAGGTGAGTTGGATTGTGTTGAAAGATAGGGAGATGAAAGATCTGGAATGGAGAAGGTTTGTGATGTAGTTTTGGGGATTATTGGTGGTTGAGAGATCGTGAGAGGGAAAGTGATGTCTGGGATGGATGTGATGGTATCAGAGTTAAATTTTGGATTTTTGGTGTGGGGAGCTTCAAATAATGGATCAAATTGATCAATATCGGAGAGAATTTATGCAAGTTCTGGCTGAGTCTGATCAAAATGGATAGAAGGTGGATTAATCAGAGGATTATTTATAGGTATTAAAGTGTCAATTTCTAGGTCAAAGTCATCAAGAGTTTGAGGATATGGATCTTTAGTGGTTTTTAGATAAGAGGGGGTTTCAGATGTTGATAAAAATATTGATTTAATAACTGAAACAAAAGATGAGTTACCTTTCTTTCTGGAAGCTTTGGGGGTTCCTGAGAAGTTCATTCTCCAGCATCTTTCCTTTTTCTTGATTTTCTTTGAGAGGCTTCCAGAGGTTGTAGCTTTAAATTAAGAATGTTCACATCTGGAATCATACCATTACTCTTCTAAGCTTCCTGATACCTGAGAACATTTTTTTGGAGATGAGTCTGCTTGAGTGAAGAAAGGAAAATCCTTTAGAGGCACCCTTCGGGTGGTGATGACTTCCTTGGTGGTGATTGTTGGATCCTTCTTAATAGTTTCAATAATCTTCATCTTCTTCAGATTCTTGACGTTTAGGGGCTTTCCAGTACAAGCTTCCAAAACACTTGCTTATTAAGCCTCATTCAGATGTTCTATCAGTCTATTTTCTGTTAGAATATCTGAAATGAGTCTTCTCAGAGGAATCCAATCTCTCTTTTTTATTTCTTCTTCTCTTGTTTCTTTTACACTCGTCTTCAGATGGTTGAACACAAGATGTGGAAGATGAACTTTATCTTTGGTGGTGATGAAGTACATAAGGTATTGTTGATCAATTTGATTAGTCTGGAGAGCTGGTTGGTTTCCTGTGATTTATGCACCCCAAAATGATTTTGGACCAAATTCTGAGATATTCCTTCAGATCTTTGATTTTGTTGGATGGTTGGCCAAAAGAAAAATTTCTTTTGAGACAATGGTTAGGTCAGAACCTTTTTCTTCCATATCACTACATCTAATACCGCCATTGTCGTGACCTATGAGCTTCCCAATAAGATCTTTAGTGATAAGATCTTCTTTCCCATAACGTAGGATCTTACCTGATGATTTGAAGTTGTGGCATGGATCCAAA
The DNA here is from genome assembly GCA_948472305.1 of Vicia faba. Classification (NCBI taxonomy): domain Eukaryota; kingdom Viridiplantae; phylum Streptophyta; class Magnoliopsida; order Fabales; family Fabaceae; genus Vicia; species Vicia faba. Next base: position 628,116,110 of record OX451735.1, on the reverse strand, counting down.
ATTCTTTTACTAGTTTTGGAAAAACTAGACCTATGAGATGATCAAAATATTTCCACCATCCTTGGAACTCAACATTAGGTTTTAAGTCATACCCATTTTCTTTCAAGCTAAAAAAATTGATAATAAGCTCACAGAGAACTTCCAGAGAATCAATGGGTGTGAGAAGCGTTCTTGATTGTTCGACGTACCTTTCTTTATTTGAGGAGGAAGATCTAGGAATGATTTAAGAAACTTCAGGAATTTGTTGAGAGGAAGCCATTTGTTCACAAACTCTTTTAGGGTTTTTGAAAGGTGAACAGATGAAGAGAGAAAAGTTTGTGAGAGTGAATATGTGATAGTGTTTGTGAAAGAGTGAAGTATAAATAGCTAATGGAAGAGAAAATAGGATTTTTAATTTAAATGAAAAAGAATTAAAAAAAATGATTATGTGCATTTAATTATTCATGAAAAGCAAGATAATGTGAAGATATGGAACAAGTACCGATTTTACTCGAGCCTCAATGCATCAACTCAATTGTTTCACTCCCTTCAGATTTTGAACACATGTTCAGCCTTAGAGGGTGACCTTGCGTTTAGAGTTGATAAATGTTGATATTGTGAACTTCTTGCTTCTATCTTAGAAATGAAACATTTTTGGAGAATGTTCAGATCTTTTGGATAGTTCCTGATACAACTTCCCTTCTCACTTCTGAAGAACTATTGTTCAGATGTTCACACACACAAAATTAAGGCATAAAGTTCCGAGTGTTAAATGTACAAAAACTACCTTATCATTCTGGGCATAATTCCATACTGAGATGATTTAGAATGAAATTAAATCTATCTTCAGAAAGGGGTTTAGTGAAGACGTCAGCCCATTGATGGTCTGTGTCTATAAAATTTAAAGAAAGAATTCCCTTATGAATATAGTCCCTAATAAAATGATGGTTAATTTCTATATGTTTAGCCCTAGAATGTAAAATATTATTTTTTGAAAGGCAAATAGCAGAAGTGTTATCGTAGAGGATAGGAATGTTACTCTCATATATGTTAAATTCTTCAAGCAGACTCTTCATCTAGAGCATATGTGTATTGCATCCAACTGCAGCTATATATTTAGCTTCAGCAGTTGACAATGCAATAGTGGTTTGTCTTTTGCTGGACCACGAGATTAGGTTGTCTCCCAGAAACTGGAAGCTTCCAGAAGTACTTTTTATTTCTATTTTGCCTCCGGAAAAGACAGCGTCACAATACCCTACTAATTTATATTCTTTGGATTTTCTATAACAAAGACCAAGATTAGTAGTACCTTTTAGATACTTGAAAATTTGCTTAACTGCTATTAAGTGAGATTCTCTAGGATCTAATTGGAATCTAGAACAAAGACAAACACTATACAGAATATCAAGTCTTGAAGTTATTAAATATAAGAGAGAACAAATCATGCCTCTGTAGAGCTTTTGTTCTACTTTCTTACTTACCTCTTCCCTTTCCAGAACGCATGTAGGATGCATAGGAGTTTTGGATGGCTTACATTCTGAAAAATCAAATTTCTTCAGAAGTTCTTTGACATACATGCTTTGATAAATGTAGGTTCCTTCTTGAGTTTGATTGATTTGGATACCCAAAAAGAACTTGACTTCACCCATCAAGCTTATTTCAAACTCTACCCGCATAGACTTAGCAAATCTTTTCCCAAAGAGGATTTAGTAGATCTAAAAATTATATCATTTACGTAAATTTGATAGACCATAATGTCATTTTTAAACAGTTTACATAATAAGGTTGTGTCCATCTTCCCTCTGGTAAAATCATTTTCTAACAGAAAATTACTTAGTCTTTCATACCAAGCTCTGGGAGCTTGTTTCAGACCATATAAGGATTTCTTAAGTTTATAAACATATTTTGGATGTTTTGTATTTTGAAAGCCAGGGGGTTAGTGCACATAAACTTCTTCATCAATGTAACCATTTAAGAAAGCACTTTAAAAATCCATATGATAAAGAGTGATGCCATTATTTACAAAAAAAAAAGAAATTAAAAGTCTGAAGATTTTAACCTGATTGGAGAAAAGGTTTTTTTATAGTCTATCCCTTATTGCCGACTATAACCTTGTGTCATTAGTTGTGCTTTGTTTCTGACAACTTCTCCTAGTTTGTTTAGCTTATTTATGAAGACCCATTTGGTTCCAATGATGTTGAAGACTTTTGGTTTAGGAACTAGATCCCACACATTGTTTCTGGTAAATTGGTTTAGTTCTTCCTGCATTGTAAGGATCAATTCATCATCTAGAAGTGCTTCGTCAATGGAATTGGCTCGATCAGAGATACTAATCCCATGAGTGATTCTTCAGAGTTTATGAATGTAAATCTTGTTCTTATTGGGTCATCTTTCTTTCCCATAATCGTGTTTTCTGAATGTGCTAGGCTGCTTCTGGATTGTCTTTTCTGGATGGGGCCTTCAGAAGTTGCTGCAATATTTGTGACATCTTCTTCTGTATTTGGCTGTGATTCTTTATTAGGAACTTCTGACGATCTGTCTTCAGTACATGTAAGTTGAACTTCTGTATCTGCAAAAGATTTACCCTGCTTTGACTTTTGAGAGCCAAGCTTATCATTAAATCTGACACTAATAAATTCTTCCACAATTCGTGTTTCTGTGTTATATACTCTATAACCTTTTAAGAATTCAGAGTATCCTAACATGAGACACTTTTGTGCTTTAGAATCAAACTTGTTCAAATGTTCTTTAGTGTTTAATATAAAACAAGTACATCCAAATGGATGGAAATAAGATATGTTGGTATTTCTGTTCTTCCACAGTTCATATGGAGTCTTATCCAGAATAGGTCTTATTAAGATTCTATTCTGAATATAACACACTGTGTTAATCGGTTCTTCCCAGAAGTTTTTAGCAATGTTAGTCTCGTTGATCATGCTTCTCGCCATTTCTTGTAAAGTTCTATTTTTTCATTCTACAACTCCATTTTGTTGAGGAGTTCTAGGACAAGAGAAATCATGAGAGTTTTCATTCTCGTTAAAGAAGTTTTCAAATATTTTGTTTTCAAATTCCCCACCATGATCACTTCTGACTTTAACAATTCTAAAATCTTTTTCATTTTGAACTTGGTTACAGAAGTTAGAGAACACAGAGTGTAACTCATCCTTTTGTCTTAAGAACTTTACCAATGTCCATCTGCTATAGTTATCTATGATCACTAATCCATACTTCATGTGACTGATGGATGCAGTTTTCACTGGTCCAAATAGATCTATATGTAGAAGTTTTAATGGTCTAGAGGTGGAAACAACATTTTTTTATTTGAAAGAAGGTTTTGCAAACTTCCTATTTTGGCATGCTTCACGTAGAGCATCTAAGCTGAACTTTAGGTTAGGAAGTCCTCTGACCAGATTGAGTTTGTTAATCTGAGATATTCTTCTCATACTAACATTTCCCAATCTTCTGTGCCAGACCCATTGCTCGTCGTTAACAGACATTAGGCATTTTACATTCTTACTTTTTAGTTCAGAAAGTTTTATTTTGTAAATGTTGTTCTTTCTCTTTCCATTAAAAAAGATAAACCCTTCTTTCTGACTAACTGCTTTACATGACTTTGATTAAAGATTATATCATAACCATCACTTAATTTACTTATGGATAACAGGTTATGCATTAATCCATCTACTAACATAAACATTAGTTATAGAAGGAAGTGTACCATTACCAATAGTTCCAGAGCCAATAATCTTTCCTTTTTGATTGCCTCTGAAACCAACAAAGCCTCCAGATTTAAGCTCCAGACTTTGGAACATATGCTTTCTTCCGGTCATGTGTCGAGAGCATCCACAGTCCAGGTACCAAGATTGGTGTTTCAGTTTTGGTGTTAAAGACATCTGTAACATAGAAAATTTTATCCTTAGGTGAGCATATCTTATTGGGTCCTTGTTTGTTAGAGTTTCCAAAATTCTGTTTGAATTTTGTTTTTGTAGAGAAATCATTACTAGTATATTTTATATCATGTGCATGTCTGTATGTAAAGTGTGAATAGAAAGGAGTGTGTTTTATAACTATATCATCAACATTATTTGGTTGAGATGTTTCTTATCCCCTTGGTTTCACATATCCTATACAACTTCTGTCGTTTCTGCTAACTCCATAGATCATTGAAGCCATCTTGCTCCTATCTATGTTTTTATCTAGAAATTTTTGAAAGTTATGATCATATTCTTTTATGATTTTATCAGAACTATTCGAAACTTTTGAAACAGTTTCTTTTTAGGCTTTTTGTAATTCATTTTTAAGTTTGGAAATGGTTTCTTTTAGCTCAGAGTTTTTTGTTTTTAGTTTCTTAGTTTCTTTAGAGTCAGATAATAGATCCTTTTTCAGGTTCTTGTTTTTGACTCAAAGTTGTTGGTATCTTTCAAGAATTTCTGACAGGCTCTCTTCTAATTGAGATCTAGAAAAGTTAGAGAATATATCTTCTGCCTGAGTCTGACTCCGATTCAGATGATCCAGTGTCATCTGATATGTTGGCCATTAAGGCTATGTTGGCTCATCCATCTTCTGATTTTGTTTCAGCTTTAGAAGATTTTGAGTCATCCCATGTTTCCATAAGACTTTTCTTCTTTTCTTTGGAGAACTTATTTTTAGGCTTTTCTTTTTGAAGGTTTGGGCAGTCGCTTTTGTAATGACCTGGTTCATTACATTCATAACATACAATATCATTGTTTCTAGATTCCCTGTTCTTCTGGGATTTCTAAACTTCCTCTGCCTGTGCTTCCATAGCTGATTGACTCTTCTGGAGAGAAGATATAGTTCGTCTTCTTCTGACGAGGATCCACCAAAGTTTTCTTATTTTTCCTGAAAAACTTTAGGTTCATATTTTTTAGTAGATTTAAGAGCGAGAGACTTACCTTGCTTCTGGGGCTCATCTTCTTCTAGTCTATCTCATGACTTCTCAAGGAGTTGATGAGTTCTTCAAGAGATATTTTATTCAGATCTTTGTCTAGTTTTAAGGCTATGACCATGGGTCTCCATTTCTTGGGTAAGCTTCTAATGATTTTCTTAACATGATATGCTGTTGAGTACCATTTGTCTAGAACTTTTAGCCCAACAACCAGAATTTGAAACCTTGAGAACATTGTTTCAACTGTTTCATCTTCTTCCATTTTGAAATCCCCATACTTCTGAATGAGTGGAAGAGTTTTTGTTTCTTTTACTTGCATGTTGCCTCCATGCGTCATTCTTAAAGAGTCAAATATATTTTTAGTAGATTCTTTATTTGTGATCTTCTCACACTCGGTGTACGAGATAACACTCAAGAAGATTATTCTAGCTTTGTGATGATTTCTGAATTATTTCTTTTGTTCATCTGTCATTCTCTTTCTGTCAATTTTATGACCGCTTTCGTCAACTGGATGAATGTATCCATCAGTCATCATATCCCAGAGATCAGAGTCATGAGCTAGAAAGAAACTTTTGATTCTGTCTTTCCAGTAATCAAATATCTTACCATCATGATTATCATTGCTGATGATCTAACTTGGTCCCACCATAGAGTTTTTCTTACTATGATCTTTTTCTGACACTGTTAAGTGTTTGCACCCAGAACCAGGCGCTCTGATACCAATTGAAGAATGGAAAAACACAAGGGGGAAGTTTGAATTGGGGTTTTCAAAATGAAGACAATAGACACATCGATTATCCTAGTTCGTTTGAATTCAAACTACTCCAGTCCATCCGCCAAGGTGATTTCGTCTCTCTCAAATGAGGTCTTAATCCAATAATCAAAACTTGATTACACATATACAATGACTATTGTCACTGTCTTCTTGAGTTTAAACCACAACTCGGTTTTCTCAAGGTATTACAAGATAAAACAATTTAGAGTGTGTACAAAGATGTTTTCTAAATAAAACTATATCACAACAATGATGTATACACAATTGAAAAGCACGAGATATAATAGGGTAATAATAGTTTTCTTTTTCAGTGCGCAGTAGTGTTGTGTGAGATTTCTTCTTCAAGTCTTCTTTATATAGACGATGCATGAGAGACATGACAATATGCTTTTAGAAGGTTGATAAAGTGTAGTTAATATACTTTCCAAAAATTTAGATCTTATCTTTGTTCAGCTGTTACATTTGATTTATAATGAATAAGTTGTAACGATTCAGAACATTGCTTTCTTGGGAACATATCAGAATATGAATATTACCATTGAGACTTCTTTTGTTCTTCCAAAAGTTTACTTATCAGAATATTAGTGTTTGGCTCGCAGCGTTGGTGCAATCAGAAGTTGTAACATTAGAACTTCTTCATTTAAGCGTGTTACACAGATTTTCTTCTAAGTATGATATGTCACAACAGAGCTTCAAAAACATAATTCTCTCATCTTCTATGCTTCTTACATCAGAATTTCCCTGAAAATTAAAATACAATATTATAGAGCATATTTGTTCTTTATATATCATGTGTTTGCTATCATCAAAACTCTTACAAGGATGTAGAACCAAAATATGTTCTAACAGTATATTCATGTTAACTTTGAGGGAGGAATTCAAAAAAAGGAGACATGAGATCCCCCACTCATTGGAGGCCCCTTTAACAAGTATAGATCAAAATAAGAGAGAACATAATTGAAGAATTATGCCATGTGTGACTTGTATGGTAAGTTAACTCGAGATTAGCCTCTAGAGCTACCAAGTAAGAAGACGAAACTTCCTACACAAGAAAAGTCACCTAATTGATGAACAAAATCATCTAAGATGGATAATACTTGTCTTAAATCAAATCAAATTGATAAAGCTTAATTAAAAGTGCAATGACATCTTGTATATCATGGGGTGATGATGATACCCTCATAAGACATCAATCATGAACTTAAATACTCGAGTAATATCAACATGATAACATACTCAATTGTGTTGTACCCCAAAATTTACCCTCTTAATTTGGACTTTATTTTGGCTTATATTGCATTATCATATACATAAATGCATGTCATTAGCCATGTTGTTATGTGATCAGGGCATTTTTGTTCGACTGTTACCGGAGATGCTCAGAGCTTTATGCAAGACATTTATGTGGTGAATGAAGATTCTCTATCATGATGGATCTCAATGTATTCTATCATGTATCTAGTGGTAGATGTGAGTCGGAGTTCTCGTCTGATTTGAGACAGTTCATGTTAAAAGTCTGTTTCGGCGCGACAAGCTTCTGAATTTTCTAACTCCAAGCCAGAGTATCATTTTGAGCTGATATTTGGTCATCGGGTATATGTGAATATTATCTTCATAATTTGTGAGTGGTAAGGGAGCCAATTGTGCACCTAAGATGGTCAAATAATTTTGTTACTGAGTTTTCAAGTTACCAATCTACGACATTTCTGGTATTCAAAAATTTATAACTCCGACTTGGTTTACCATTTCTAGGTGGTTCTTTCACCATTTTATCCTCCTTGATATTCTCCATAACTTCCGTGTTCGGGACGGAGGTTAATTCTCGAGGGATGGTCTCCGAATAAGCAAATCTGCCAGGGTTAAATAGTGCAAAATACTGATAAAAGTTGGCTGAACCGTTGTTTCATGCACAGTAAAAAATTCATAACTCTTAGTTGGAGTACCATATGAGTGCGATTCCAGTGCCCAAAATTCCATCTCGATGTTATCTTGACATCGTCTTTTATGACCAAGAGTTGATTCTACGTGAAAAAGTGGTGGGAATTTCGAGTTCCTGAGAAAATAATTAAGCAGAACCTGAAATCTATCAGTTTGATTTTTTATATTCAAAAATTCATAACTCGCTCAATTTTTACCGCATCGCGCCAGTTTTCAAAGTGTTGGCTCAAGAATTTCGTCTACTTCAACTTTGATTCAGATTTTAAAGTCATAAGGTAGCTCGAGGCTCTCCGTCATTAGTTTATTCTGCAAAAATAGGATTTTCAAACCGGTAAAAAAGACTAGACGTCGCTCCACTGTAAGATTCATAATAAATTCATCGTTTATCAGATGGTTCTCATTTTTTGACATAATGTCGGGGATGCGGAGATCTATATTTCTTCTGGAAAAGTCGAGACGATATTCTAACTTTTCAGGCATGAGCTCATGGTTTGTTCGAGTGACAAAGGTCAAATAAGCTGATATTTTGAATTAATTAATTTTTGACAGTGACGTCTCGCCGCTTAAACGTATCGAACTCACTCGATTTTTATTAGAAAGTGTTTGTTCTTTTTGAGTGACGTCCATGACTCACAGACGCATATTTTCACAAGAGATTCGCGTTCAGAAAGATTCGCGAATCACAGTGTAATTTTTACTTAAGCGGAAAATAAGCTGAAAATTTGACTTTTTAAAACAACACTATATATTGTTTTTGCCACCAAATTTCAAAGGGGAGCCTCATTATTTCAAAAACACTGTCCATCTCTATTCTCTCTTCTCTCTCTATCTCTCTCTCTGAAGAATAAAGATCCTTAACCTTCTTCCTCATCCCTTATCACCGGCCACCACCTCCGGCGACAACCTCCTCCCTCCGTGCGCCTCTTCTGTTAGAACAAAGTTTGAATCTACTACCCTATATTTAAGTTTTGATGATAACAAAGTGAAAAGATATAGTATTTATAAGTTTCATGTATGAACTATCTGCTGCCTAAAATTATTATGTTCTGACTTGCAGATACTCTTATTGAAATAAACAAGATCACATCTATTCAGCATCAGAACTTGATTTCAGACACCAGCATCAGAAGTTGCTATATCAGAATGTTAAAATCAGATGATCAACTCACGTACATGCTGAAGCCTGATGAACAAGACTGCGCTCAACACTCTGATAAAGAATCACAATAGTTCATCAGCAACGAAGCAGAGTCAGAATGAGCCAAGCCAGAACTTGCATTAAGTAAGCAACGGTACTGTGCATTGAAAGCAAATTAATTCCAACGGCCTCATTCCAGACAAGATCTGCTCAATAAGGAAAGCTTGTTATTAGCATTGAATCAAGAATATTGTATCCAACGTACATCATCTCAGTGCTATATAAACAAGGCTTTGAAGATTGAAATGGCTAATGCTCTCCAAATCTCTACACGCACAAAAGCTAAACCATAATCTTCGTTCTCTCAGCTTTGCTAAACCACACACTCTGATATTCTATTAATGTTTAGCAATCTAGTTTCTAAGCTTCAATTTGTGTATACATCACAGTTGTGATACAGTTTTGTAGAAAACATCCACACACATAGTTTTATCTCTTTGTAGGAAAGTGTTACCTTGACAAACCGGGTTGTGGTTTGAATCAAGAAGGCTTTAGCAGTTGTTAAAGCAGTCTGTAATATTCAGTTGAATATAGTGGATTAAGACCTCGTTGGAGAGAGGCGAAATCACCTTGACGGGTGGACTGGAGTAGTTTGAGATCAAACGAACCAGGATAAAAATATCTTGTTCATTGCATTAGATTTCAGTTTTACAATTCAACCCCCCTTCTTGTGTTTTTCACCACTTCAATTGGCATCAGAGCGCCTGGTTCTGAGCTAAAACACTTAACCGTGTCAGTACAAGATCCAGCGTCAGAAAAACACAATGGCAGGAAACAATTCTCACATCAGCAATGACAACAATGAGGACAGAGACAGATTCAGTGGCAAACCTCCAGTCTTTGATGGAGAAAACTTTGATTACTGGAAAGACAGAATTGAAAGCTTCTTTCTGGCACATGATGCTGATCTGTGGGATATGGTGACAGATGGATACACGCACCCTGTGAATGCAAGTGGTCAGAAGATTGATAGAAAAACAATGTCTGATCAACAAAAGCGTGACTTCAAGAATCACCACAAGGCCAGAACCATCCTCCTCAGTGCCATCTCCTATACTGAATATGAAAAGATCTCCAACAGAGACACAGCAAAGAATATTTTTTATTCTCTCAGAATGACGCATGAGGGCAACGTTCAGGTCAAAGAAACAAAAGCTCTGGCGCTCATTCAGAAGTATGAGGCGTTCAAAATGGAAGAATATGAATCCATTGAAACTATGTTCTCTAGATTCCAGATTCTGGTAGCTGGTCTCAAAGTTCTGGACAAAGGATACTCTACTGCTGACCATGTCAAGAAAATCGTCAGAAGTTTACCCAAGCAGTGGAGGCCTATGGTTACTGCTCTGAAGCTAGCTAAAGATCTCAACAAAATCACTCTGGAGGAACTTATCAGCTCCCTCAGAAGTCATGAGATAGAGCTATAAGCTGATGAGCCTCAGAAGCAAGGTAAGCCTTTAGCATTAAAATCTAACAGAAAATTTGAGTCTAAAGTTTTGCAGGCAGTTGAAGAAACATCTGATGGATCCTCATCAGAAGAAGACGAACTTTCCCTTCTCTCCAGAAGAGTAAATCAACTGTGGAAGCAAAGACAAAGGAAGTTCAGGAATCCCAGAAGATCTGATCAGAACGAGTCCTCTTCCAGATACAGAAGGACAGATTCTTCCTCTGGATACAGAAGATCTGAAGGCTTCTCCAGTAGCAAAAAGCCAAACACCAAAGACATCATCTGCTATGAGTGCAATGAGCAAGGACACTACAAGAGTGATTGCCCAAAGCTTCAGAGGGAAAAGCCCAAAAAGAAGTTTGGAAGAGAGAAGAAGAAAAGTCTCATGGCTACATGGGATAACTCTGACTCGTCTGAAGCTGACTCAGAATCAGATGATGAAAGGGCAAACATAACTCTCATGGCTAACATTTCAGAAGATAGTGAAGCTTCTGAATCAGACTCAGAATCAGGCACTGAAGAGGTATTTCCTAACTTTGTTGTTAACTTTACAAAGGCTGAACTTGCTGAAAGCCTTAATGAGATTCTGGAACGTTATCAGCAAATTAGAGCTAAATTCAGAGACCTGAAAAGGAATCTTGAATCCGACTCTAATAAGACTGAGAGTCTCAAATTGGAAAATTCTGAGCTGAGAAATAAGATTTCAAAATTAGAAAACACTTTACAAAACTCTCAGAAGGAACCAATTTCTGAAACTCCCAGCAACGCTGATGAGATCATCAAGGAGTATGATCATAGTTTCCAGAAGTTCCTAGCTAAAAGCATAGATAGAAGCAGAATGGCTTCAATGATCTATGGAGTTAGCAGAAACGGCAGGAAAGGAATAGGATACCAAGGTAAGGTTCCTACACCAAAGAATGTCATGGACTTAACCATTAAACACACTCCTCTGAATTCACATTTTGTGTATGGTCACACACATGATATCAAATATACTAGCAGTAAGCACTCTGTGAAACCAAAATTCAACCAGAGTTTTGGTAAAACTAACAAATCAGGACCCAAGAAAATCTGGGTACCTAAGGATAAAATAATACATGTTGCAGATATCTTTAGCAGCAAGTCAGAAACACCAGTCATGGTACCTGGACTCTGGCTGCTCACGACACATAACGGGAAGAAGGCATATGTTCCAAAGCCTGGAACTTAAGCCTGGAGGCCACGTTGGCTTTGGAGGCAATCAGAGGGGAAAGATAATTGGCTCTGGAACTGTAGGTAATGGAAATCTTCCCTCTATTAATAATGTTCTGCTAGTAGATGGATTGATGCATAATCTGTTATCCATAAGTCAATTAAGTGATAACGGTTATGATATAATCTTTAATCAAAAATCATGTAAAGATGTTAGTCAGAAAGATGGGACTATCCTGTTTAATGGTAAGAGGAAAAACAACATTTACAAAATCAAACTTTCTGAACTAAAGAGTCAGAATGTAAAATGTCTTCTGTCTGTTAACAACGAGCAGTGGATCTGGCACAGAAGATTGGGGCATGTTAGTATGAGAAGAATATCTCAGATTAACAAACTCAATCTGGTCAGAGGACTTCCTAATTTGAAGTTCAATTCAGATGCTCTGTGTGAAGCATGTCAGAAAGGCAAATTTGCTAAACCTTCTTTTAAATCCAAAAATGTTGTTTCTACCTCTAAGCCATTAGAACTTCTGCACATTGACTTATTTGGACCAGTTAAAACTGCTTCAGTCAGTGGTAAGAAGTATGGGTTAGTAATCGTAGATGACTATAGCAGATGGACATGGGTAAAGTTCTTAAGACACAAGGACGAGTCACACTCTGTGTTTGTTACCTTCTGTAACCAAGTTCAGAATGAAAAGGATCTTAGAATCGTTAAAGTCAGAAGTGATCATGGTGGAGAATTTGAAAATAAAGATTTTGAGTCATTCTTTAATGACAGAGGCATTCTGCATGATTTCTCTTGTCCTAGAACTCCCCAACAAAATGGAGTTGTAGAACAAAAGAACAGAACATTGCAAGAAATGGCCAGAACCATGATCAATGAGACAAACGTTGCTAAGATCTTCTGGGCAGAGGCAATAAACACAGCGTGCTACATTCAGAATAGAATCTCAATAAGACCTATTCTGGAAAAGACTCCATATGAATTGTGGAAGAACAGAAAGCCCAACATTTCATATTTTCATCCATTTGGATGTACTTGCTTTATATTAAATACAAAGAATTATCTGAACAAGTTTGACTCTAAAGCACATAAGTGTATTATGTTAGGATACTCTGAACGCTCAAGAGGGTACAGAGTATACAATACAGAAACACAGATTGTGGAAGAATCAATCAGTGTTCGTTTTGATGACAAGCTTGACTCTGAAAAGTCAAAGCAGAATGAAGTTTTTGCAGGTATAGAAATTGAATTTGCAGGTTCTGAAGACAAGTCATCAGAAGCTCTCAACACAGACATTCCTTCAATGTCTGAAAGGAGCACTGCTAGAAATCCTACAACAGCTGCTGATCAACCTCAGAAGAGATTACCCAGAAGCAGCTTGGATCACCCAGAAGAGACTATCCTAGGAAGAAAGGAAGATCCAATCAGAACAAGAGCAAGCTTCAGAAACTCTGAAGAAACACTTATGGGACTGGTGTCTCTGATTGAACCTTCTTCAATTGATGAAGCACTTCTGGATAATGACTGGATTCTGGCAATGCAAGAAGACCTGAATCAATTCACCAGAAACGACGTATGGGATCTCGTTCCCAGACCAAAAGGATTCAACGTCATTGGAACAAGATGGGTGTTCAGAAACAAGCTAAATGAACAAGGTGAAGTCATCAGAAACAAGGCACGACTGGTTGCACAAGGTTATAGTCAGCAAGAGGGGATAGACTATACAGAAACCTTTTCCCCAGTCGCCAGGTTAGAATCTATCAGACTTTTAATTTCATTTGCTGTTAATAGAGGCATCACTCTGTATCAGATGGATGTCAAAAGTGCATTCTTAAATGGTTATATAGAAGAAGAAGTTTATGTACACCAACCCCCAGGTTTTGAAAATACAAAACATCCAGAACATGTTTTCAAACTAAAGAAGTCACTGTATGGTCTGAAACAAGCTCCCAGAGCTTGGTATGAAAGGCTAAGTAACTTTCTGCTGGAAAATGAATTCACCAGAGGGAAAGTGGACACTACTCTATTCTGTAAATCAGTTAAGAGTGACATCTTAGTCTGTCAAATTTATGTTGATGATATTATTTTTGGTTCTACTAATCCTTCTCTTGGAAGAAAATTTGCTAAGTGTATGCAGGCAGAATTTGAGATGAGCCTCATGGGGGAACTGAAATTCTTTCTAGGAATTCAGATCAATCAAACTCCAGAAGGAACTTACATTCATCAGAGCAAATACATCAGAGATCTTCTGAAGAAATTTGACCTCTCAGAATCTAAGCCATCAAAGATTCCAATGCATCCCACGTGCATTCTAGAAAGAGAAGAGGTAAGCAAAATGTAGAACAGAAAGTCTACAGAGGTATGATTGGTTCTCTCCTCTATCTGACGGCTTCAAGACCTGACATATTATTCAGTGTTTGTATCTGTGCTAGATTCCAATCAGATCCTAGAGAATCTCACTTAACAGTTGTTAAGCGAATTTTCAAGTATCTGAAAGGTACTACTAATCTGGGTTTGTTTTATAGAAAATCTAGTGATTACAGCTTAGTAGGCTACTGTGATGCTGATTTTGCTGGAGACAGAGTGGAACGTAAAAGTACTTCTGGAAGCTGCCAGTTTCTGGGAGAAAATCTGATTTCTTGGTCCAGCAAAAGGCAATCAACAATTGCTCTGTCAACAGCAGAAGCTGAGTACATAGCAGCAGCAGGATGTAGCACACAAATGCTCTGGATGAAAAGTCAGCTTGAAGACTTCCAGATTTTTGAGAGTAACATTCCTATACTTTGTGATAATACTTCTACTATTTGCTTAAGTAAGAATCCCATTTTACATTCTAGAGCTAAGCATATAGAAATAAAACATCACTTCATTAGGGACTATATTCAGAAAGGTATTTTGAACTTAAAATTTATAGATACAGACCATCAATGGGCTGATATCTTTACTAAACCCCTTTCAGAAGATAGGTTTAATTTCATTCTGAAACATCTCAGCATGAAAGTGTGCCCAGAGTGAAAATGTTTTAATTCCATATATTTACCTTCAGAATGTAATTATTTTACTGTGAACTTCTGATCAATCTCCTTTCAGAAAGATAGAACATGCAGATTGTATCAGATGCAAGTCTAAAGATCTGAGAGTCTAAAGCTCAAAGACAGATGTGCTGATCACTACATCAAACAAGTGTCATCCAATCATCAGCATATCTCTGAAGCAGAACGCGTGCACGCTTCTGAGAAGGCAAAGCGCTGATTGGTTGCATTGAGACACATGTCTGGTAACCGTTTTTAAGTATCTTTCTCAAATCCCCCAAAATCAGCAAGCATTTAATGAAAAGTAATCATGCTTTTAAATGGCAATCATGATTTTTCTCTCTCTTAAAAACGTTTATCTTTTCAAAATAGTTTTGAAAACTCTATTTAATCACATTAATCTCTCATTCTTATTCTTTACGCTTTCTCACTAATACTCAAGCATTTTCTGCATATTTCTGTGTTCATCTCTTGCAACCTATTTTCCTCAGTTTATTCTCAAAATCCTTTTAGCGTGAACATGGCAACCTCCAGCAGCGTTTCTGCAGGTACTCAGAAGAAAGCATCATCTGAGCAATATCAAGTGCCACTCAGAACTCTCCTCACTCCGGTGAAGAATCTTGAAGTGCTTTCTGAATTAATCATTGACTTTGAAAGCTTGAAGGAGAACGGTTTTGACCTAACTGAAGAAGTTAGGGCTCAAAAGTGGGAAAGGTATTTCGATAGGTTGGTTGGACCAACATTCCCAATGCTGGTCAAGGAATTTTGGATTCACGCCAAGGCTTCAACACATCTAGTCACCTCCTTTGTTATGGGGAAGAAGATTGTGATTACTGAAGATCACATTGCAAGGCTAATCGGTCACAGTGGTGGTGGCGTCCGTTGTGTGGACATGGCTGAAAGATGTGCTGATATAGGTGTGGTAGCTGACAGGATTTTCACTCTTGGGATGCCCAGCAGCAAGATTAAAGATCTGAAGGATCATTGCAGAGTGTGGGCTAAGATTATTCTGGGGTGCTTCAACCACAGGAAACCAACCAATTCTCCTGATTACATAAATGTGGATCAGCAGTTTCTGATCTACTTTATTGATCAGAAGGTAAAGATCAATCTGGCTCACTTCCTGTTCAACCACCTCAGAACAAGTGTGAAAGAAACAAGGGAAGAAGAAAGAACCAAGAGGGATTGGATACCTTTTGGAAGGTTGATATCAGATATTCTGACAGAGAATAGCCTGATTGAGCATCTGATAGAAGCTCAAGAGCTAAGCATTATTGAACCAACAATTGGGAAACCTCTGAACGCAAAGAACCTGAAAAAGATGAAGCTGATAGAGAATATTCAGAAGGAACCCAGAGCTACTCCCCTTGCTGATATCTCCAGCAGAAGAGTGCCTCTGAGTGATTTTCCGTTATTTTCTGAAATTGAATCCAAACCAGAGGTGATTCTCAGGTACCTGGATGCGTGCAAGGCAGATGGTACAGATCCAAAGCTGAATATCAGAGATCTGCATCAACCTCAACCAGAAGTGACTCTGAAGAAGACCAAGAAGAGGAAGGCGCCATCAGAAGGATCATCTCAGCAGACTCCCAAGAAAAGAGGTAATTCATCTGCTGCCCCTGTTTTAAATTCTTCTACTATTCCAGCATCTATCCCTCCTCAAAACTCTCATAGAATCTCAATCCCCATCCCTACCATAGATGAAACTGTACAAGAAGAAGACCCTTCTGAGGCATTAAAACTCAGAAGACCCAGAACCAAACACCCCAAACAACCAACAATTTCAACAACATCAGCACTTAACCAAGTGCTGTCTGATATTGATCAACATACCTCTGATCAACCAAACTCTGAACAACAAAATGTTCCTCCTCCACAACCAGAACAACAGCAATCTGCTGAAGAACCAGAACAACAACAACCACTCTCAGAAGAACCTCTGATCCCTGAGCAATCAGAGATTCCAACTCCCTCTCCCCAACCATAAATTAATCCACCATCATCACAAACAGAGATTCACCACTCTGAAACTCCTTCCCCTCACCAATCTGAACCTCATTCACCTCAACCATCACCACTGGCAATCCAGCTGCCATGTGGAACAACTGTTATCATGCCTCAGTTACCATCCTCATCAGAATCGACACCACCAAATACTCCCAAAACACCACCCAGTCCAATCGAAATATCTGACTCTGATACTCCTTCTCCAAAACAAACAGCTTCTCAGAAAACCTCTGAAAACCCCAGCAGGACCTTCATAGACTTAACCAGTCTTGACCGTCTTGCTGATCTGAAACACAAAATTGCCATCCCAAAACCAAAGCAACCAGATGTTGGCTCTGGTATTATGAATTTTGAAACAGGTGTGCTGCAATGGATTGCTTCTTTGAAGCAAGTTTGTCCTGGAATGATTGACCCAGCTGCTTCTGATCAGCTCTGGTCACAATTCAGACTTTGGGTACGTGCTGAAGCCCTCAAGTTGCAGGATATCAACTATGAGCAGGCACAACAAAATTTCAGCAAGCTTCTGAATGAAGTTGGAAGTCAGCTCCAAAAAGAGGACGTGCTCCCTCTGGACAATGAACCTTGGTCTGAGAAACAGCAAGCTGCAAAGGTGCAATCATCAGAAGAAGACAATACCATTCAAGCTGAAGAAAGTCAAGCAGAGGATGTTGCTGAAAGTTCTCAGAAGCCTCCTGTTTCTGATGCTTCGTAAGCTGCCTTGGACAGGCAGACTCTGGAAGAACTAAGGCTGAATGACATGCGTCTGCAGCAGCGGATGGATGAAAGCGATCAGAAGATGAAAGAGAGAATGGATGTGCAGGACAGCAAGATTGACACTGTTGTCAGCATGGTGCATAAGCAGAATGAGACTGCTGAAAAGATCCAAGCCATGCTGGAGAACCTGTTCACACGCTTGCCTCCTCAACCTTAGTCTCTTTTTTTCATGCATGACCTTTTTCATGTTTTCCTTGATTTTCTGATGCACTGATTGAATATGTTTTGTAATATTTTTCTTGTTTTGATTCTGAACTATCTTAATATGATTAGTTTTTCTGATCTTAATTGTTTTAGCACATCACCAACACTTTTTGATTGCTGACAAAAAGGGGGAGAACAAGAATGATATTTTAATCAATAATGGCTGACTAGACAGAAATTCTCAAACATTCTAACTCTATTACTTGAAATGTTTTTTTTTCTGTTTTGCTTAAAGTCTACAGGCACAAGGAAGCTCCTGGACACTCTAAAGACTAGAAGCTCTGATCACTATGAAATTCTGATCCAAAGCAAAGCTCTGACAAGATAAGCTCTGAAGCTCTGCTCTGACATAAAGCTTCTGATAAGTCAAAGACTCTGATACTCTGATGTTCAAAGAAAGGCAAAAAGATCTGATCCTGAAGAACACGTACAATCAAAGGGAAGTAATAAACTCAGGGGGAGTATCTCCTTACTCCTTATTCTTTTGCTTCTTATTCTGATACATATTCCAGATACCTTTTCACGTTATTTTCATTTAAAATATCTAGTTTTTGTCATCATCAAAAAGGGGGAGATTGTTAGAACAAAGTTTGAATCTACTACCCTATATTTAAGTTTTGATGATAACAAAGTGAAAAGATATAGTATTTATAAGTTTCATGTATGAACTATCTGCTGCCTAAAATTATTATGTTCTGACTTGCAGATACTCTGATTGAAATAAACAAGATCACATCTATTCAGCATCAGAACTTGATTTCAGACACCAGCATCAGAAGTTGCTATATCAGAATGTTAAAATCAGATGATCAACTCACGTACATGCTGAAGCCTGATGAACAAGACTGCGCTCAACACTCTGATAAAGAATCACAATAGTTCATCAGCAGCGAAGCAGAGTCAGAATGAGCCAAGCCGGAACTTGCATTAAGTAAGCAACGGTACTGTGCATTGAAAACAAATTAATTCCAACGGCCTCATTTCAGACAAGATCTGCTCAATAAGGAAAGCTTGTTATTAGCATTGAATCAAGAATATTGTATCCAACATACATCATCTCAGTGCTATATAAACAAGGCTTTGAAGATTGAAATGGCTAATGCTCTCCAAATCTCTACACGCACAAAAGCTAAACCATAATCTTCGTTCTCTCAGTTTTGCTAAACCACACACTCTGATATTCTATTACTGTTTAGCAATCTAGTTTCTAAGCTTCAATTTGTGTATACATCACAGTTGTGATACAGTTTTGTAGAAAACATCCACACACATAGTTTTATCTCTTTGTAGGAAAGTGTTACCTTGATAAACCGGGTTGTGGTTTGAATCAAGAAGGCTTTAGCAGTTGTTAAAGCAGTGTAATATTCAGTTGAATATAGTGGATTAAGACCTCGTTGGAGAGAGGCGAAATCACCTTGACAGGTGGACTGGAGTAGTTTGAGATCAAACGAACCAGGATAAAAATATCTTGTTCATTGCATTAGATTTCAGTTTTACAATTCAACCCCCCTTCTTGTGTTTTTCACCACTTCATCTTCTCCTCCATCGTGTGATCTGACTCCTTCCTCTTTCTCCAATGATTCCTCTCTTCTCTGTATAACATCGTCATCATCTACTTTTCATCTTCTTCAAGTGTTCAAGAGGTAACATAACATCAATCCCCATTGTTATGCTTTAAGTTTTGTGGAATAATTGAATATTAGATTGTGATTTGAATCTAATAGGAATTAACATATCTTAGGTTGATTCAAGAATTAAATTAGAGATTTAGGTTGAATTTTATTTAGGATTAGACTAGGTTCTTGAATCAATTTTGTGATGTAGAAAGTTAACATAATTTGTGCAAACTACGTGTTTGTTTAAATTCCTCATAGAAGTATAGAATTGAATTAGAATTAGGATGACACTTAGATTATAGTGTCGTTCTTAATTCTTGAACTTAGGTATTATATCCTTTGATTTAGGTGTTGTAACATGAACTAACAAGTAGTTTAATTTAGGCTTAATCCTTGTTTTCAAACTTCATGACATGTTTCCATGTATTGTGATTGATAATCATTGGTATTTTTGAGCATATTGAAATGCATTTTTGCATGTAATCTCAAGTTACTAATTCTTGACATAAACTATCTTTTTGCCAATTTTTGGTTGATTGTTTGTTGCTTGTCATTTCAATGAGTTGAGATGATTTCTAGTGGACTCAAATATCATTGCAAAACATATTTGAAACAAGTTTGATTGAGTTTGATAGAAAATATCTCAATACTTGGTAAATTGGAAAAGTTTGACATAATTAGTGTTTTTGCTCTAACTTTTGATCTGTTTTGAGTTTTTACGACTTTCATTAATGAAAACTGACTTTCTCGAGCCATCTGAAGTTCTCTAAGGGAACGGTTTCTCAATTCAGATACGTTTCAGTCAAATCTGGGAGCTGCTGACTTGTGTGCGAAAATCGCATTTTAAAATGGAATTTGATCGAAAAGTACGCATTTTGAGACCGTATGCGCGTGCATAGCCTTCGATAATTTTGATAAATAATTCCGGTTGATTTTTAAGCTTGTGTCTTGTGTTTTGAGTCACTTTTCCAACTTGTGCACAATTGTGATTCTTGGCCTAAATGTGACTTTTTTGTCTTAATTTATTACTTTTTATAGTTTGTGATTGTGCCAATTATGTGATACTTGTGGCACTTGTTTAGTTTCTAACATTAGCTTAGTTTAGACCTAATTCTTTTTTTGCTCAAGATTATTGAAATCAAAATGTTAAAGAGGCTTGACATTGGTTGATAATTCATGAGATTAAGTGTAAATTGTGGAATTTACAACTTGATTGAAAAATGTTGTTGAATCATCTCATGAGTTGGAAATTGATGTTGAGAGTTTTCTTTAATATCTTGATATCAATAATATGAATTGTTTCTAACCATTTGGTTGTTGATCGTTATGGTTTTTGTGTATTTAAAATGTATTTTTTGCATATAATTTCAAGTTGTTTGATTTTTGATATAAACAACTTTTTGTCAATTTGTTGATTGGTACTTGTTATTTGTCATTTACATGTGTCGAGATAAATTTCAATAGACTCAAATGACATCATGAAATACATTGGAAACAAGTTTGATTGAGTTTGGTAGAAAATACCTCAACAAGGGTTGACTGAAGTTCCATGTGATCCTATGTGGAGCGCTCCAAGGGGTGCATCGCGGATGCTCTCTTCTGGTGCATTGGATCTGATCTGAAGAGATCTGGTGGTTGAGACACAAGGGTGCACGGTGAGCCACTGAGAGTTACCTGCACAGAATTAGAAAATAGCTACAAGGGCGGGGACACTTATCACCACCGAATTAGTGATGTAATCCTAAATTAATTAACATAAATGTAACAACTAAAACAAAATTAATCAAATGAGATCGATCTTTCTCTCTATTATACTTGAAGTTATATCACTTCTCTCTAAGTGAAGCTCACCGGAAAAGAAGGGGTCGCTGCACCAGAAATCTCTATGCGGCGGCGGCTAAGGCGGTGATGTTACAATTTGCTCCTATCTCACTTTTTTCACATCTTTCTTTTCATATTTTTCTTTTGATTACTAATCCATGCTTTGATTTCATATAAAATGGAAGGTCTTGCCTAGATTTGAGAGGGAAAATTGAAACTCTAGTTTTAAAAATTACGGAGAAACTATTGAATTGAAGCGATGATGGAGGATTTTGGCTCTATGACGCTGAAATCGATCTTTCTGAAGTGTGATTGAGGGTTCACGGAGGAAGATGGCAGCGGTAACAATGTATTTCTCCTTATTTGGATTTTTCAGTGAGATCCTTCTAAATTTGTGTTCCAAAATCTTTTCCTCTTCTTCTCTTTTCGAATTTATGGACAATTTGATTTAGGGAATATGATGATAAAATTAGGGTTTAGCTTGATAGCTTGCTGCAGTTGTTTCTGTGATTTTTGAACAATGGATCCCCCTTGCTTTCAATGGAATAAATGTTTATATATCATGAGATTTAGGGTTTTGTTATTCTTGTGCAGCTTTTGGTTTTTGTGAATAATGAAAATACCCCTTGAAACTTGTGTAATTGAATGTTTTTATAGTGATACCATTTAGGGTTTCTGTGTTGATCTATAGATTAAGATAGCAGACTTGTGAGAATTCCATTTTGGGCTTCTTGAAATCTTTTTAATATGATGATTTTTTTGATATGAGAACTTTGCATTGGGCTTGACTGTCTCTCTGTACTTGCTGATTTGAACATGCTTTTGTGAACAAAAAAAAACAATAGCCTTTTATTTGTGATTTGAAATTGGAATTATGGGCCAATGATTGAAATTTGAGATTCTGATTATGTGTGAAATAAATGAGGCCTTGGTAGCTTGAATGTGATCTAAAAACCACCCTAAAATTTTGATTCCTTTCCACGCCCTAATGATAAGATTCTAAATAGAAACTCTTTGGAAATTTTGTTTAAGCTCAAGTTTGATCGTTTTCTAACTAATTCCACTTCTTTTTTTGTTTCATGTGAGTTGATAAGGGAGAGATGGAGATGTCAAGGCAAAGGAAATGGCGAAGGCAAGAGGAATCCATGGATAGGCTTGAAGAATCTTGGAGGAAAATTCAAAGAAGGAGAAGATTTGAATCACATAGAAGCTCATAGAATTGATTATAACGAATTTAGAAGCTTCCTTTACTTGTCTTGTAAGAATTAGAAATTGTCTTGTAATTTGAAGTGATTTAGGGACGAAACAATTAACCTTTCAAATTATATCATTATGCCTTTCTTTTAATACAAACTTGTTTTTGCAAAAAATGCTTATAAAGCAAGTTGAATCTTGAATGCAATACTTGAATGAATCTTACCATGTTGAATGGTTTTTGAAATGAACTTGAATGGACCTTGAATTGATGCTTGAATAAATTTTGGTTAAAACAAGAAATTAATCATGAATGGATGAGGATGAATTGATTTGCAAATGATGAATGTAATTGTGAAGTTGGAAATTTTGATGAATTGGTATGCTTGAATATATGATGGATTTACATTACTTGTCACTTAAACCTCAAGAAACCCTAAAAGTACTTCCTTTACAACCTTGGAAACTTTGATGAATGAACTTAATCAAATGATTCTTCAATTCTTCAAATTTCAAACCATCTTGTGTCCGGTAGCAACAAATAATCCAGAATGAAGAAACTTTGATCATAATGAAACCCTTGTAATGATGAAGACAAACCTCAATAAATCAATAGCCTTGACATAAATTCAATGAACCTCAGATGATGAACAAATACAAGAAAAAAATTGTAATCTCTTGATGATCCTTAGTTGATGAATGAAAATATACTGAGACAAAACTCAAAATGATAATGCTCTAGGAATTTCGTCAAGAGAGACGTCACACACCTCGGTAATCCAAAACCCATGCACAAGAGCCAATGGATAATAGAAAATGTGATTCACTGCGAAACCTTTGTCATTTTCAATTCTCTGATAAAACACATAATCAAATTGAGACAACACGAAGCCTGAGAAACCTTAGTAGCTTGAACCAATAGAAGAATGAGGATATGATATGCATCTTGGACTGGTTTCCAATACAATCAAATTCCAAAGCTTGAAGAAAACCAAGAAGATAAGAATACCTTGATCCTACCATAAAAATGCATGAGTATGTATGATGAAACATAATCCATATAAAGTAAATGAAGATGGAAAATTTTGGGGTGCAACACAAACCATGCAGGTCCACCATTCAAGATCACCATTTATCCAATTTTCTTCATTCTAGGTTCATTCTTATAGGTATATAATCCATTTATGGTTCCCAAACGAAACATGAGAGCTATTGATAGGAATCGACTTTTGATTCCTATGATTTCCACAAAAATCGTGTTTGCTTCACCAACACTATTGAGCAAACTTAGAAGTTCCGGATATGGATTCTTGTGGTTCAGATCTAGATATCTGATTTACTAGTTTGAACCTTCTCATGTTACAAAATCAAGAGGGAATAGACTCTTGATTCATGTGTTTTTCGCAAATTCTCTTTTGTTCTCCATCTTAAATGTTCACAGCTTCCTTAGAACTCATAATCCGAAAGAATTCGATAATAAAGACGAAGATTTGTCAACTGTCACTTATGCCCCACTTCTTTGGAATACAAATATCTGATTTCTTCGAGATCTCCACAAAATAGAAATCAGGGCAAGATATAAGGTTGTAGGGGGCTTGAAGGCAATTTCCATGAAGGTCGGGCCAAAGACTCGTAATCTATCCTCCAACCTAATGCCATACGTACTTCCCCCTGATGTCGGGGTATGTGTAGGGGTGACGTCGAAGATACAACAAGTTTGTAGTTAATGTTGGGCATAAAGTGGGTGTCAGGACGCCCACTATGGGTATCAAAGGATCTCTTACCTACATCTAAAACCCCCTTATTATAGCCTTTTTATACCAAAACAAAGTGCGGCCAAAGGCCATAGCCTCACTTGCCTTTACCTTGGGTCGTGCCTGTGAATAATTAATGTATTTTGTCTATATATAGACCAGATACACTAGTTAGTTAATGAATATAAAAAAGTGACATTTACTTATAATATGGGAGGGAGGAAGTAGTTCATCAATAGGATGTCATTGGAATGTACTACTACTCTGCGGGAAAGCTGTAGTCGAATCAACCAACTTTACTTCGGCGTCCAAATATAATATTCAACAAATATATTAGCACAAAATCAAATTAAAACGTGAATTAGCATTGGCCCAACGGTTGCAACTAGTGTAGATATACTATGAGATGGCTCTTTGATTTATGTTGCACTCATTTTTGTGTTATATTTGTCATTTTTCCATTTAATTTTGTTTAGTTATTATAATTAATATTATGTCTTAATAAATTGGTCCAAGAAAGCCCATCCAAAAATAAGTTGATTCAATAATACACTTATTGCAATACTTGGTATTGTAATTATTTTCTAATGACATTGCTAATTTATTTTAGTAATGACTATTAGAGAATAAGTATATAATACCTACACCATATATATATATATATATATATATATATATATATATATATATATATATATATATATATATATATATATATATATATATATATATATATATATATATATATATATATATATATATATATATATATATATATATATATATATATATAGCATTAAGACATAACTAAATAAGTGTGAGGGGTATTATGGTCTTTTCCCCACTTAAGTGGACTTTAGGGGTTGTTTGGTTATAATTTCATTCTCATTTGGGAAACAAAATATGAATTGTAGAGAGAAAGAGAGAAGGGAAGCGTGAAAGAGAGGAAAAGGAGGAAAAGAAGAATTTCTCTTGCATGCCTCAAGAATCATCACCATCCTCTTGTTTTCTCATCATCAATCTGTCTTAGCAAGCTTCTTCTTTATCAAAGTGAGTCTCTAGATAAAAAACTTAGGGATTTTAGGAAATTATATGTTGGGGAATAAGGGTTTAAAGTGAGAAATTTTTTATGCGTGTTGGTTCTAAATGATGAAATAGATGTATCCAAACTATTTTTCGTATATGTATATTGTGGGTACTTGGATTGGAGTGTGGAAATGGGGCTTTGGGACCCCAAGACAGAATTGTCTCTGCTTGGTTTTTCCTGCAAATCATAGACCGTGCTTAGCATGCAAGGAAGCTCTCAACGCACCCTCTTGGAACTGAATTTTATGTGTTTCTTAGAGCGCGCTTAGCGTACGAGTTCTTCTCAGTGCGCCATCTTGGACAGAGTTTTATTATTTAATTCCCTTGAGTAAAATTCTATACCATAGTGGGTACCAAACGCCTCCTTGATCTTTGTGGATTATTGGAAACGTAGTGTGGGATGCGTGGAAACCTTGTGTGATCACTTAAATTTATTATGACATGAACAGGTATAATTATGTTGAAAATGCATTATATTTGGAATGTCGTGATGTGGTCATTGTTTGATTCTCGTTCGTTCCGTTGAAAGTTCGAAAGTGTTTGCCTTTGTTGTTTGATGTGTATTAGATTATATGATATATGCTTGAATTGAAGTAGGTATTTCCCATAGAGGGTAAATCGCTTATGACTTTTGTTATGTGATCACAAATACCATTGTGATGTGCTGTGTGATCTCATTTGCAATCTCGGTATGTCATACACACCTGAGCTACCAAAGACGGCGTGCAAGTGAGGGTCTATAGAGTGTTTCCCACTTGGTTCTGATTGGTATGCTTAGTATGGTGAGTTAGTGATGCCATGTAGGAAATGTCTCTTCAAATACTTGCCTCTAGTGATGCCAAGTAGGCTACATCACTAGGCTTTTGCCCAGTAGGGCTCGTGCTATCAAGATGGTGTCTTGTACTTAAATGTTGGATATGTTTCGATAGGCTCACACATGCTTAAAGATGATGGATAGGATCGTGATGCCATATAGGAAATGTCACTTCTATAATTCTCGACAGATGGAATTTCATGTAGGATTCATTTGTTTCATCATGTTATGTGTATGTAGAAGTCTTATATTGTGATGCACGGGTGAAACTTACTGAGGGTGTGAATGTGTATTCTATGTAGCAGGTAGAACATACTTCTAGATTCTTCGTACATGGGTATGAGTTTGGGGTGTGTGCTAGATTTTTCCCTGTCATCTCATTGGTAAGTTATGAGACTTCCAATGGTGATTTTACTGTTGTTGTGTACATGCACCTAGCCGCCAGGAACCCCAGATTCATGACTAAACTGTTTTGTTGCATGCACCCTACCGAATTGAGTGAACCCTTAAGATAAGGAGACACACTTAGATTTAGTAATCTCACCTCACTCCAATTATTATTTTTTAGGTTATTCGAGGCAGGATCGAGGCAAGGGTAAGATGACCTAGTCTTACAGCGATGTCTCCTGGCGACATTTCATTTCTTTTGCATCTTTCCACTTATGTACCTTTGGATCATGTATCAAAACATTTTTGGGATTTGTACTTTTTGTCTATGACACTTTTGGCATTGTAATTTGTACTAGTACATATGTCCATTTTCGTTGCTTATGTATGAATTCAGTGTACTTTTTAATACCATATACCTATATCCTAGGCAATGTATGTGTGGGGTATTAAAGTTGTTATCAGAGCAGGTCGATTCTCGGCTTTGCCATGAAACATCATAAGTCAACTCAATTCTGCCTCATATGTGTAATTGTCGGCATGATTCCTAATTTCTTACATATGGCATTGAGCCTGATCAACTTGATTCTTTGTGTAGGACAAACAGGAAACTGGTTGATACATGCAGAGATCCATGAAGGCCCTGGACTAGGAATGTGGAGCCCGAGGCTGAAACTGAGAATTCAGGTGTACCATGGCTGCAGATGATGTAACAAATGCAGCAGCATAATCAAATGATGATGCAGATGATGCAGATGATGTAGGGTACATGTAATACGGTGGGAGAACTGACTTGGGATTTTTTATGTTTGGTTGCAATTGTTGCGGATAGCAAGAGTCGCCACCGACTTTTCATTTATCCAATGAAGGAAAGGGTGAAAAGAACATGAAAGACCTTTGAGATTATTTTCTTGAGTTCGGGGGGTAGATTATGAAAAGGGAAGGTGTTAGCACCCTTTTCATCCATAGTTATCTATGGGCTCTTAGTCGCTTGCTAGACCATTTGCTTTTGTTTGAAAGTGTCCTTTGTGGTGGATTTTGAAAGTATTTTTGAAAAGTGCCTTCGTTTACGAAAACTTTGTAATGATTCTCGTCTCTATAAGAATGTATACAAAGTGTTGTACTTTTGAAAATGTTTCATGTTTTGAAAGTGCTTTGGTGTGTGTTTGAAAAAGGTGTTTGTTTTTAAAAAAATGAGCAAGCAATTAAGAACGTTTCTACATACTCAAAAGTATTTTGTTCTTTTCCTCCTCCCTTAGATGTTGCTATCTTACCCTTGATTGGTAAGAAGCCTTATCTTTGGATGTAAAGGAACGGGCGTGGGTCATCGTATGGTCATGATAGCAATGTTTGAGAGATATCATAGCGTTTCTTTGGAGGGACTAAGATCATTCATAAGGCAACATTCGATGCGTCATCGAGGGACTATGATCTTGTATTTTTTATTATTTTTGCTAAGACACCTCACATGCATAACATGACAATTTTTTCATAATGCAACAAGTGGAGTTAACCCTAGAGGTGCAAGTGTGCAAGTGTTTGTATTTCATGCTTGATTTATCTTGGATTAAGTTTTTCTAAGTATTGATTTTATCTTTCCATACATACCCTAATTACTAGCATTTATATGAAAGGGATAAATTGCGGAAATGTAAATATCCTACGCTATTACAATCACTTGAGAATGGGGGTGTACAAATTTACAAATGGGGGTTGCAAGAAATTAAAGGCCTAATTATCTATTACAACCATATCGAAATAATATACAAGAAATAAAGGAAGAAATAAATCTACTTAAGGAAACGTTTTTAGTCTTTTTGTTTTAAAAGAAATAAATCAAAGTATATGAATATAAAATATTTTTGGTGTTTTTGATTAATGAAAATAAAAGTGATGATAAAAATAATAAGAGAATAAGAGTTAGAGTCAGCGTGTTGCTGAAAGAATAGAAATAAGAGAAAGCAGAAGTTCTGACTGTGGTGCGCTGCAAATCAGAAATAAAATGTTAGAAGTTCTGGATCCAGACGCGCTAAAGTTCTGGGGTTACTGGAACAAAGGAAAGCTTAGAAGTTCTGATTGCTGAGAGAGCCTAGAAGTTCTGATGCAACTGAAAACCTAGAAGTTCTAGTGTTACTGGAAGGCTATAAGTCCTGGTTGTTGAGAGAACCTAGAAGTTCTGATGCAGGTGGAAACCTAGAAGTTCTAGTGTTACTGGAAGGCTAGAAATTCTGGTCCAGGAGTACTATTTTGACAAACAACTGGGATGAGGTTTAGTTAGAAGTTCTGATCCAGGGATATTGTTTGATAAATAATATGGTAAAAATGTCAAAAAATAAACATAAAAAGATGTTTCTGGGGCTAGAACCCAGGTCCCTTAACACTAATGTCTTATGCATGCGCTCTCTACCACTGGGGTGGCTATACATCTGGTATTAGAAACAAAAACATAAACATATATTACAAACTAAGTTTTGATGATGAACTTCATCTTCTTCTTTATGCTAGCCAGAGTATCTGCAACTTAGTCATTTCTCAACAAAAATGGAAAATGCAAGCATTGAAGTTACAGAAATTTCATCATGGTTTCAGAAATACAAGGCATCAAAACTGTAAACCAGAAGCAAGCAAGAATTCTGCTAATCCCAATTCTGAAACCTAATTTCCTCAAGAAGTTCTGATATGAAATTCTCTATACTTAGGCCATATAAATGAAATCTATAAATACGTACAAATTCAGAGCCATGATATCTACATTGTATCTTTGCAAATGCAAGCCTAACAATGCCTAAGTAATAAGATAAGAAATCATAGGAAACTTACCTTGCTGCTGGATATTGTTCTATGAATTAGAGCCTGGTTCATATTGTTGTGATGTTCTGGTCAGCTTCCTCAAGTTCTCAGAAAGCTAAAGCAACTCTTAACTTGAGTTATGAATGGTGGGAAAGTTCTGGAGCAGTCAAGGTGCAAAGTTATGTTTTTTGAAATAGAGAGTGGTGAATACTATTTTACAGTTTGAAAACAGAAGTTGGGAAAGTTTCTATGGGTATTCTAGAAACTATATGGATGATTTGGTCAAGAAACACACAAGAAAAATTAGAGTTTGGATGCAAAAATCAGAAAGTAGCAGGTTTCGTGTTTGTGTTGTAGTTTCAGATTCTTGGGGATTTTAAGCAAGGTTTCAGGGCTTTTTTTCAAATCTTTTTAATCCTCCTTCAGTTTGAAAATAAATTTTAATTTATAGGCAAAGGATTTAAAAGCTTGGAGAAATCAGGAGTACAACCATCATGTGTTATGGATCATTGACTTATTTTTGAAACAAGTTTAGACAAGCATGGTTTCAAGGAAAAGTAGAGTGCTTAGCAGCTTTAACCACGCCTAATATGAGTTTGTAGGCATGATTTATAGAGAAGTAAAATCAGAAACAAAAGTAAAGTATGGGCCCAAAATAAACTTTGTACAAAAGTTTACTTTCCAAGGACAACAGTGGTACTTTCATGCCACACGTGGGAAGTTCTTTTGGATAAAGTTTTAAACATTGGGATAAAGACTCAAAAGTTGGTGTGAGCATTAAATGATGATAATATTTAACAAGCCGGAAGGCCTGCAACATGAGATTATGCAGCCTAGCTTGAAACTGGATTAGAAGTTCAACACAAACGTAACTTAAATTAAGAATAAATATTCAACTTCTGATCTTTGATTCTTTCTGCTTCAGCATGATCTGAAGGAGTCCTCAGTCTTTTCAGAAAGCTTGTAACATGCTTTGAAACCTCTCTTTGAATTACTTTTGCAAACTCTGATTGAACCTACGTGAAAACTGGCCCAGATGTTCTAACCAAATTCTGACTTGGAAATGCTCAGAATTTACTAAGTGCTTTAGTTTCATGGACGTGTCTTCAAGGATTTATAACTTGAAATCCCAACATTTCTAGGAGAAGTTTTGTTCTTCAATGTTTTAGATATCATTGAGATCTACAACTCTTGTGTCAAAAGTTCTTCATGAATCATCTCGCATCATGATGAAAATATGGCCAGAAGTTTTGAACTTATCATCTTTTCTTAACACTTTGAAAAATTTCTAAGTATTTAGAACTTTTGACTTTTCCAAAGTAATTTTGACTTTTGATTTTCTTGTTGAACTAACTTCATATCTTGATTAAATGTGATTCTTGAAACTTGATTTTGATTAAAATTTCAAAGTTTTCCTTTTTCAGTATGCATTTGACCATTTTGCCCTTGTGCTAATTCCAAAACTAAATTGATCTATCAGTGCTGCAAACTTATGTCATGGAAGATCTTGTGAGAAATATTGAGAAATGAGAGGGCAAATTTTGGGGTACAACAGCTGACCCTATTCAATCTTATTAAACCTGAAGAGTTAGATTGGCGAGCCTGTCATTCGTGACTTGAAGGTGGAAGATGATTGAACACTAAAGTGCCTAGAAATTTGCACTTGATGATATGTTAGTTGGATGTGTATGGAATGTGCTTAGAGATGCCACTGGCAGAGATGGGCTTATAGATGCCATCCAGAGTGACTGGGGACAGTATTAGGACAAATCCTTTGGTTGACTTATACTGAAATAATAGATGTCTTTTGCCTATTTTTATTTTTCTTGCAAGGAAGAGGATTAGTTGCATGCAGATGTATGCATGGATTATTGATGTTCTCTAAATAAAGGAGATTGTGTTGTATGCATTTGTCATGTATGCGTTATGTTTTATGAATGTGATGCATTTATTGCAGCGTGTCTTTGTCTAGGAAAATAAATCCTTGACAACATGCTAGGGAGCCTTGGGAGGCAGAATATCAAACTGTTGTTGGAGAGTAAGTGTATCTTCAACTTTGTTTAGAATGTTTTCACTGGGAATCCCTGTTTTATTATTTGAGGAGAAACCCGCTAGGGAATATTTAATTTGTCTCTTTGCATGAGGAAACTCTGAGGGGAGTGTTGATTTCTGCTTGGAGGAATAAAGTTCAGGAACTTTGGTTGTCCATTGCTCTACTAGGGAATTATTCCTGATTGGAGAGCATCGGAAGTTAGCTGTTATTTGGTTGAAATCCAGGCTTGGCAGCAATTTGTTGAGGATAATGAAGTTGACTGTTATATGGTCGTATTCCAGGCTTTGCAGCGACTTACTGGGGAAGATTGAATTAACTATTATCTGGTCGGTTCCCATGTTTCACAGAAAATTACTTGGGAGAGTGAGGTAAAATTGTTATCTGGTCGGATTCCAGGCTTCGCAGCAACTTACCAACTTTAAACTGCTATCTGGTCGGATTCCAGGTTTCAAAGCAGATTCCCGAGGTAGATGAAGTTAATTTCTATCTGGTCGGACTCCAGGCTTCTCAATAACTTACTTGAAACAATGAAGTTGAACTGATATCTGGTTGGGTCCAGGCTTCATAGTAACTAGCTTGAAAGGATGAAGTTTAACTAATATCTGGTCGGGTCCAGGCTTTGCAGTAACTTGCTTGAAAGGACAAAGTTGAACTGATATCTGGTCGGGTCCAGGCTTCATAGTAACTTGCTTGAAAGAATGAAGTTGAATTGATATCTGGTCAGGTCTAGGATTTACAATAACTTGCTTAAAAGGATGAAGTTAAACTGATATTTGATCGGGTCCAGGATTTATAGTAACTTGCTTGAAAAGATGAAGTTGAACCGATATCTGGTCGGGTCCAGGCTTTACAATAACTTGCTTAAAAGGATGAAGTTGAATTGATATCTGGTCAGGTCCAGGCTTTACAGTAACTTGCTTGAAAGGATGAAGTTGAACTGATATCTGGTCGGGTCAAGGCTTTACAGCAACTTGCTTGGGTAGAGTGAATTCTACTAGGGAAAAGAAGTTAAACCCTTGTCTGGTCGAGTCCAGGTTTTTTTTCAATATCTTGAGAAGTTAAACTATTATCTGGTAGGGTCCAGACTTTATAGTAACTTGAGGAGTTAAACTATTATCTGACCGGGTCCAAGCTTCCTAGTAACTGAAAGTTGTTTGAATAAGAAATGAATCTGTTGAGTAGTGTATTATTTGGTTAGGGAATAAACCCTGTTGAAGGGAATACTTGATGACATGCTGGCAAGGTGAATTCTTTAGGAAGAAATCCACAAGGCTTCTTCTTTTAAGACCAACTCAACTGAGGAGAGGTCTGTCGAGAGATTGAGACTTTGACTGAGGTTTGCATAAATCCGACTTTACGTGTAACTCTGCTGGGGAAAAGGTTTATTGTAGTCGGATCTATGGGGATAATGCTAATGAGATGACTCTGGGGATATCTCAACTGCATTAAAGAGATGCTCTTTGCTGCTTGGCAGCACATATTTTCTAAATAGTTTAATTATGTTCATATGCATATATTCGTTCAATTTTAGTCATTGGACGTCTTTGCACTCAAAGCAAAAAACAAAAAGTTTGGACTTCAAAGTATATTTGTATTTATGTTTTGCCCATGAATAGGCATTTTTGTACAAAGAGACGGAGATCCTAGTAAGAGGAAATTGTCGAAAGGAAAACAAAATTGAAAAAAAAAGACAACAGCAATATGGAAATTATCTCATTATATTCCAAATCTACTATTTCCCCAATGCCTTCGAACGTCCCTTTCCATTGACAAAAGTTGATTGGATTGATCTTGGACCATTTGAACTCGGACCTTGGTAATAAAGTCGACTGTGGTGATTTCTATGGAACATATCCATACGCTTTTAATCCTTAACTTTTGCCTGGACCGCCCTTTCGGGTTTTCAGCTCACCTGGATACCCATTTTTGCCCAAGTCGCCCTTTCGGGTTTTCGACTTGCCGGGTGTACAATATTTTGCATATATCCCTAATTTTTGCCCTACCTTTGGGTTGTCGGGATGCCCTTATCTTGCCTAGGTTTGTCAACCTAGCAGGTCTCTTATGTGTAGTATTTTTTAACTATGTCCGCGTTCACAGGATGTGGGAAATCTTCACCGTCCATAGTAGTCAGCATCATGGAACCACCAGAGAAAACTTTCTTGACAACAAATGGCCCTTCATAAGTGGGAGTCCATTTGCCCCTGGGGTCGCCTTGTGGAAGAATGATGCGCTTTATTACCAAGTCACCAGCTTGATATACTCAGGGCCTGATCTTTTTGTAGAAAGCCTTGATCATACGCTTCTGGTACATCTGACTGTGACAAACAACAGCCAGTTGCTTTTCATCGATCAAGTTCAACTGATCCAATCTTGTTTGAATCCATTCGTCTTCACCTGCTTCCTTCATAATCCTTAGGGAGGGAATCTGAACTTCCACTGGTAGGAAAACTTTCATGCCATAGACCAAAGAAAAAGGAGTTGCCCTGGTTGATGTATGAGTTGAAGTACGGTAGCCATGTAGAGAAAACGGTAACATCTCATGCCAGTCTTTGTAGGTTACTACCTTCTTTTGCACAATCTTCTTAATGTTTTTGTTGGTTGTTTCCACTGCGTCGTTCACTTTAGGTCTATAAGGAGAAGAATTGTGATGCTTGATTTTGAACTGAGTGCAAAGTTCCATAATCATAGCATTGTTGAGATTGGTTCCATTATCAGTGATGATCCTTTCAGGGATACCATAATGGTAGATGAGGTTATATTTGATGAATCTGACTACAACGTTCTTTGTGACTGAGGAAAACGAGGAAGCTTCAACCAATTTGGTGAAATAATCGATAGCGACAAGAATGAATCGATGTCCATTGGAAGCAGTAAGTTTAATTTCTCTGATAATGTAAATGGCCCACATTGCAAACGGCCACAGAGCAGTCATGACATTTAGAGGAATAGGATGCACATGGACCTTGTCGGCATAGATTTGGCACTTGTGGCAAATCCTTGAGTGATGATGGCAATCAGTTTCTATTGTTGACCAATAGTAACCAGCTCTCAGGATTTTCTTGGCCATACTATGTCCACTAGAGTTAGTCCTAAAGAGACCATCATGCATGTCTTCCAAAATTTTCTTTGCCTCCTTCTTGTCTATACATCGGAGTAGAGTAGAATCGTGGTTGCGTTTGTACATGGTTCCATTGCTTAGGAAATTTTTTGCTGAGAATCTTAGTAAGAATTTTTTATCATTGATGGAAGCTCCTTCGGGATACTCTTGTGCTTCAAGGTATCTCTTCACCTCATGGTACCATGGCTATTCTGTGTCAGTGTCAAGCTCATAGCAGTGCGCAGGTTCGTCAAATCTCTCAATTGTAATTATAGGAGCTTCATTGTCCCATTTGACCTTGAACATAGAAGACATTGTGGCCAAAGCATCGACTAACTGATTTTCTTCTCTAGGGAAGTGTTCAAAGGTGATTTCTTCGAAGTATGGAATCGAAGATAACACAAGCTCCTTGTAAGGAATAAGATTAGGATGCTTAGTGTCCCAATCTCCCTTTACCTTGCTAATTAATAGAGCGGAATCTCCAAATACATTCAAATGCTTGATCCTTAAATCAATGGCAGCCTTCAAATCCAAAATGCAATCCTCATATTCAGCCATGTTATTTGTATAATCGAAGCACTGTCTAGCAGTGAAAGGGGTGTGGAAACCCTCGGGAGAAACTATCACAACACCAATTTCGTTACCCAAAGCATTGGAAGCCCCATCGAATACCATAGTCCATCGGGATCCTTGTTCAGGTCTGTCATACGGTTCAGGTTTTGCACAGTCGGTCACTAACATGATATTCTCATCTGGGAAGTCAAAGTTCATAGATTGATAATCATTAACAGCTTGATGGGCTAAATGATCTTCCAATACACTTCCTTTGATGGCCTTTTGTGTTGTATATTAGATATCGTACTCAGTCAAGATCATTTTCCATCTAGCTATCCGTCCGAAAAGAGCTGGTTTCTCGAAGATGTACTTGATAGGGTCCATCTTAGAAATCAATAGAGTGGTATGAGTCAACATATATTGCCTTAGCTGGCGATCAGCCCATGCCAGAGTGCAGAAAGTTTTCTCGAGCAGTGAATATCTGGTTTCACAGTCGGTAAACTTTTTGTTCATGTCGTATATTGCATGCTCTTTTCGACCAGACTCGTCATGTTGGCCCAACACACACCCCATAGAATTATCTAACACAGTTAAGTACATGATCAAGGGTCTTCCTTCAACTGGAGGCATGAGGATAGGAGGTTCTTGTAGATATTCCTTGATTTTGTCAAAGGCAGCTTGGCATTCATTATTTCATCTAACTACTTGATATTTCTTCAAGAGTTTGAAGGTTGGCTCACAGGTAGCAGTTAAGTAAGATATGAAGCAGGAGATGTAGTTAAGATGACCCAAGAATCCTCTAACCTCCTTTTCAGAATGGGTAACTGGAATTTCTTGGATGGATTTTACCTATGCAGGATCAACTTCGATGCCCTTACCACTAACAACAAAACCTAGAAGTTTTCCAGATCTTACTCTGAATGTACACTTATTAGGGTTCAACCTCAACTTGTACTTTTCCAGCCTCTCGAATAGTTTGTATAGGTGTTTGAGATGCTCTTCTTCAGTTTGTGACCTTGCAATCATATCATCCACATATACCTCTATTTCATGATGGATCATATCATGAAACAAAGCTACCATATTCCTTCGATATGTTGCCCCTGCATTCTTCAATCTGAATGGCATGACCTTGTAACAAAAGGTGCCCCATTGCGTAACAAAGGTGGTCTTCTCCATGTCTTCGGGAGCCATCTTAATTTGATTATAGCCGCAGAAATGATCCATGAAAGAGAAGACTTTATGTTGAGCGGTGTTATCGACCAAGGTGTCAATATGAGGTAGAGGTAAGTCATCCTTGGGGCTTGCCCTATTCAGATCCCTATAATCTACACACATACGAACTTTTATGTCCTTTTTTGGCACCAGAACCATGTTCGTAACCCATTGGGGATAAGATGTCACAGCTAGGAATCCTGCATCAAATTGTTTCATTACTTCAGCTTTTATCTTTTTAGACATGTCAGGCCGCATGCGACATACTTTTTGCTTGACAGGAGGACAATCTTCCTTTGTTGGCAGACGATGAACTACAATGTCGGTATCTAACCCTGACATATCTTCATACGACCAAGCAAACACTTCCACATGATTATGTAACATCTGAACCAATCTGCTTTTGACACTGCTTCCTAGGTTGGGGCCAATCTTGACCTCTTTCTTGTTTGTCTCGGTACCTAGGTTGATGACTTCAACTGACTCTTCATGCGGCTGAATATCTTTTTTCTCTTGCATTAGGAGTCTTGCTAGTTCTCCTGGTATTTCACAATCTTCCTCGCCTTCGTCTTTGGCTTGGTTAATTGGATGTTCAAAATCATAGTTGGAAATAGTAGAGTCATTGGCAATGAGATTTGGAGTGGAAGAGGACCTGCAAGAGTGTGTGTATGTGTGTGCATGTAAGACACATGGTGTGATACAGTGGTAGAACCGACTGTTTAATACTGATTTGCATTTTCTATTCATAAATGTGCGGTAAGCAAGAGTCGCCACCGACTTTTTTTATCCAATAAAGGAAAGGGTGAAAAGAACAGAAAAAGACCTTTTCAAGATGTTTTATGAGTAAGGGGGTAGATTATGGAAAAGGAATGTGTTAGCACCCTTTCCATCTGTGGTTTTCCACGGGCTCTTAGAGGTTTCCTCATTTTTAAAATTCCTTTGTGCTTTGTGTTTGAAAATATTTTGAAAACACCTTAATACGACGAACTTTTTAATATTTCTTGAGATAGTAGAGAAATTATACAAAGTTTTTTGAAATTGTTTTTAAAAAGTAGTTTTTTTTGTGTAAGTGCAAGATGTTTGAGCAAAATTCTTACAGCTATCTACTTTATTACTCGAAAAGGGTCGTTCTTTTCCTCTTTTCCTTTAGACAATGCTATCCTACTATTAGCGAGTAGGTAGCCTTATCGTTGGATGTTGAGGCACAATCGAAGGGACATTTTACAGTCATAAAGGAAACATATGGAGACGCTTTAGCAATTTCATCTAAGGTACGAGATCATTTACCGAAAGGCAACATCGTAGGGTCATCGAGGGACTGTGATCTTTTGATTTTTATGGGTCTTTGCTAAAGCGTCCCCATTCTCGAGGGACATGACTGCTTTATTTTCCGAAAGGCAACTGAAGTGGGCGTATCTTAGAGGTGTATATGTGCATGTGTGTTAAGATTCAATTATTTTTGTCTTTTCATTAAGTTAGCTAACGTTTTAATTTACAGTCTTAACATACAATCTTAGTTACTAACAGTTAATATTGCAAAATAATAAAGCAGTAAATATGCGGAAAATAAAAAGCAGAGAAGTAAATCTTAAACTATTACACGGCTTTTTGAGAGATACAATATAAGTGCAAGAAGTAAAGTGCGGAATTTTATATCTAAAACTATTACATCCATGATGTGTTACAATATAAATGCGAGAATAAAAATGAACGCGCGAGAAATAAATAATTCGTCTAAAATCCTAAAAAGTTCTAAGTAAACAAAAAAAGAATCTTTTTTATTTTATTTTTGGTTTTGTTAATAGAATAATTAACTCTATATTTAATTTTAATTAAGAAAAATAAATGTTGAATGAAATAAATCTTAATTCTAATATTTTTTTGTACTTTTTATTAGGAAAATAATTTAAATTAAAATGAACCTAAGTCTAATTGATTTTAAGTTGATAAAATAAAATTAAAATAATTAATTAATTAAACTAATTTTAGAAAACCTAAATCTATTTATTAATTTTTTATTTATTATTCGTTAAAAGTAAAAATCTATAAAAAAAACTAAAAGAGAAATAATAAAAACATGAGATATGGGCCTGGGATAGTAAAAATACAAAAGTGAGGGTATGCTATTTAAAAAAAATGTTGCGCCCAATGGAGAGCCCAGCTTGCTGTTGGAATCCTGTGCTACTGGCCCTTGAGGGTCCACCATGAGGTGATATCCCAGGGGCGTTGGATGTAGCTCTCACAGGGATTTGTTGGTGTAGATCTGAGGAGTATGGTGGACTAATGGCTGCAAGGAACACTGGATCTGTATGAAACAAATGTTAGAAAATAAAACGCTGGACCTGGGATTCGAACCCAGGTCCTCTCCCTCAAACGCGCGCTTGCCTTACCAACTGAGCTAGCTGTCCAATTGTTATACCAAATACAACAATAAAAATATAATGCAAAACAAGTGGTTATTTAAAAAAAACAAAAAAAAAACGCGCGCGGTGATTCAAAAATACCAATTGGAGGCTTCCAACACACTATCTTCTTCCTCCCTCTGTCGTCTTAGATAGTGACAGTTTTTTTCTGTCACTATAGCACCTGCAAATAAAAATATCCATAATACGCAAAATAAATTCAGGGTGAGGCCATGGATTGATTGGTCTCAATCTCCTGAACACATTGGTACCCTTGGCTGGGCCTAATTTTGGCTATTCCAAGAAACCCCAATTTGAAGGTGTAAACCCTAACAATGGTGACATACGATTCATGTACCAAAACTGCAACCAACTATGCCAGAAGCTTGTAAATACTCAAATAAACAGAAATGCATTGTCAAATCATATTGATATTACATGAATTATAGAAAATGAAATTAAAAAATGGGACAAACTGTGAGAGTTGGCTGAATCATTTCGTGGAGTTTTAGGACTTGGTGATGGTTGGAAAAGTTTCTGGGGACTTCTAGGAACGCGTCTGAGTCCTTGTTTGGGACTGAAGTAGGCTGAGGACTAAAATTCAAACTTTGAAAACTTTGTGATTTTTGAAACCTTTCATGGCTTTCTGGGAAGTTTGTATGTGTCATTTGGATTGCTAAATCACTATATTTATAGTATAGATGGAGGAGACACAATTGAATGGGAAAGATTAGCCCATAATGCCATGGTTTAAAGCCATGATCACCAATTTGAAAAGTTACCACAATGAAACTTTCATGCCATTTTTTATGTTCAATGAATCTGGTCACTTGTTCACAAATCCTTGGGCCTCTAAGCAAGCCAAAGCATCAGCCCAAATGCCTAAGCCCATTTCCAATTATTTTGTACCATTTATTTTATATTTATTTGAAATAAATTAAAATAAATATGTAAAAAATAGGTAGAAAATTCAATGCCATGAAAAAATAATATTAGAGGTCCTCTATAAACTTAGGAAGATATTTTTAACCTTAAAAAGTTAGGCCATTGACTCAAAAATTCAAATTTGCTCAATGCACCATTCTTGAAATTTCCAAAATTTTCCCAACTTGGGAAAGCCATAACTTGCTCAATTTTTATCTCATGATGATGATCTTGTACTTTTTGGAAATCCCGAGATGTCTACTTCAATCTCTCTTTTGATAAATTTTGCGTTTGAAGATGTTATATTGATGTAAAAGGTCTTGGAAAAAAGTGGCTTTTGTTGACTTTTTGAAAATGACTTGTAATGTCTGAGCTTATATCTTTCAAATGGTGCATTTCTTGATCTTGAGGGCTGGAGAGAAGTTGTAGGGAATTGTATTCTCTTAAAAACAAGATTTGGTGGGAAAATTTTTGATAAAGTATGAGAAAGTTGTGTCTGGTCAAAGTTTGGTTGACTTCTCCTATAGAAACCCCAATTTAGCAATTCTTGACTTTTAATGAATTAGGAGCATTTCTTGAGGAATCATGATCAACCCTTGATCAAATGATGGATATCACTTCAAAATGTTGATGTTGACCAAAAATCTTGAAGTTTGACTATACATGGGCCACAATTGACTTTTAACCTAGCATAGTTGATTTTCCAATACTTGAGCAATTGACTGAGCAAACTTGTAGTGCAAGGCATGCATGTTGTCATGGACAATCTTGAAGGCACATTAGGACCATGGAAAGAATTTGAGACCTTTGGAGCTCAACCATCTTGATGAAAATTGAAACCCTAGTTGGGGGTTCATTGCCTTAGGAGGAGAATTTGTCTGCTCAATTCTTGGTCATCCTTGGGCAAGTTGGGGACCTCAATGGCCATGTGTTGAGTAAAATGGGAGGGC
This sequence comes from Vicia faba, assembly GCA_948472305.1. Taxonomy (NCBI): domain Eukaryota; kingdom Viridiplantae; phylum Streptophyta; class Magnoliopsida; order Fabales; family Fabaceae; genus Vicia; species Vicia faba. Next base: position 628,075,997 of record OX451735.1, on the reverse strand, counting down.
AAATTTTGGGGTACAACAGCTGCCCTTGTTCAATCTTCTTGGACCTGAGGATGTAGATTGGCTTTTCTGCCTTTCGTGATCTGAAGGTAGAAGATGATTGAACACTAGAGTGCCCAGAAATTTCCACTCGTCTGAAGTGGTACTGTTGATGAATAATATCGGGAATGGGCTTACAGATTCCATTTGGAAAAGATGACAGAAGACTATCGGAGATGGGCTTAAAGATGCCATCCACAGAACATGACGGAGAGTCGTCGGAGATGGGTTTAGAGATGCCATCCAAAGTAGATGCTAACTTCATAAGAATTCTCTTTATGGGGATTCCTGTTCCTGCTGTCTGAGGAGGAGTACGCTGGGGAATATTTTAGGGGAATAGAGCCTAGGAGCTTTGGTTTTCCATTACTCTATTAGGCAGTTATCTCTTGAAAGCAAGTTGTTATATGTTCGGGATCCAGGCTTCACGATGACTTGTTATGGACAATAAGGCTGACTGCTATCTGGTCATATTCCAAGCTTCACAACGACCTATTGGGGAATATGAAATTAACTTCTATATGGTCGGTTCCAGGATTCGCATTAATTGTAGACATTGAACTATTATCTGGTCGTATCCAGGCTTAAGCGGTTTGAAGAAATTAAGTTGTTATCTAGTCAGGTCCAGGCTTCAACTTGAATCTCAGGTATACCGTTATCTGGTCGGGTCCAGGCTTAGGTGTCATAGGCTATACTATCATCTAGTCGGGTCCAGGCTTCATAGTAATTAATAAACTGCTATCCGGTCTGACTCCAGGCTTTAGAGTATCTTTAACTGGATAAGAATCAGAAAATCTTAGGGTCGATTTAACTGAACCAGAGAAAGTATCTACCAGAAAAGAATCAGTAATAAATCAATGGTTGATTTGAACTGAACCAGCAGAGGTCTTGAGTTATCTTTGACTGGATAAGAACCAGAAAAACCTTAGTGTCGATTTAACTGAACCAGAAAAAGGTCTTGGATTGTCTTCAACTGGAATAGAAATCAGGAAAATCTTAGTGTCGATTTCACTAAACCAGAGAAGATCTTGAATTAACTTTGACTGGAATGGGAATCAGAAAAATATTAGTGTCTATTTAACTGAAATAGAAAAAGGTCTTGAGTTGTCTTCAATTGGAATAGAAATCAGAAAAATCTTAGTGTCGATTTAACTGAACCAGAGAAGGTCTTGAATTAACTTTGACTGGAATGGGAATCATAAAAATCTTAGTGTCGATTTAACTGAACCAGAAAAAGGTCTTGGATTAACTTCAACAGGAATAGAAATCAGGAAAATCTTAGTATTGATTTAACTGAACCAGAGAAGGTCTTTTAAGAATAATCTTTCTGAGGAAAATTCTGAAATAGCGTTTCATTAGACGTAGCCTTTGAGATGACTGCCAGGTTATATAAGTAGTCAACGATATTTATTGATTTGATCTTTCCTGAAAAGGTAAAGTGTTAATCGTATGCAATATCATGATGTATGAAATTTATTGTGTAATGATGTTCTCAAAATAAATGAGATTATGCTGCATGCGATGTGTATGCGCGTGCCATGATGTATGAATATGGAATGCTGTCGTGATATCTCCTAGTATGGGAAAGTAAATCCTTGACTGCTGCTAGAGAGTACTGGGAAGCTGAATCCTGGACTGTTGTTTGGTGGATGAGGAAAGTGATTCTTTCATTCCTGCTAGGGATGATGAGCGGATATGATTTGCCGGGGATTTTTGATTCCTGCTTGAGAATGACTTTATGGTAAAATGATGCTCTTGTTGGAAGATTTTATCGATTTAGAGAAATAAACTCTGCTGGGGAATAAACTTCTGCAGCTAGAGAAATGAACTCTACCAGGGGACAAGGCTTTATAAACTGTTTTAAATTTGTAAAACTCAGTTGGGGATCTTTGAGTTAACCTCTCTAAGGGAACTTTGCTAGAGGAGGTAATTCCTGCTTGGGGAAGAAGAGATCAAAATTTGGTTGTTTCCACTATGTGGGGAACATAGACATCACTGGGTTATATGCCAAGGATGTAGCGGTGACTCCGTCCTAAGACGTCTCTGCCCCTGTATCTTCTGGAAAGAGTAATTGTAGGGACTACAAATGGCCTTTTTTAGACTTTTCCCTATTTCTTAAAGTCATTAGCAACTGTCTTTCTGTTTCTTATGCAATTATTTGTAAACAGTAACCATATTCAAATGCATATGTCAAAAATAATCACTGGACGTTTTTGCAAAACAAAATAGAAAAATAGAAAACAAATAGTTTTGTACTTTCAAAGAAATGATTTGCATTGATTTTGAAGTTTTCCTATAACAGGCATTTTTGTACAAAGAGACTGACATTCTAGTAGGAAAACGTCATTGTGAAAGTGAAAACTATACAAAATAGTGTAGAAAGAGAAAAAACAGCTATGTTTAATAATCCCATTGAGTTTCAAATCTGCTATTGCCCTTATGTCTCTGAGCGTCTCATCACTTTGCTACTTGTCCGAAGCTGACTGGATTGATCGGTACCGTTTGAGCTTGATACTGAAGTCTGGTCACAAGGTGATCCAATGGGACATAGTTGTACGCTTTAAAACCCTAACTTTTGCCTGGACCACCCTTTCGGGTTTTCAGTCCACCGGGATACCCTTTTTTGCCCAAGCAACCTTTTCAGGTTTTCGACTTGCCGGGTGTACATATCTTTTTGTATTTATCCCTAATTTTTTCCCGAACCCTTTTGGTTCGCCGGGATACCCTTATTTCTTCCTAGGCCAGTCAACCTATCGGGTATTTATTCATGCGTAGTATCTTTTCACTATGTCCGCATTCACAGGATGAGGAAGATCGTCACCATCCATGGTGGTTAGAATCATGGCTCCATCGAAAAATATGTTTTTGATTACAAATGGCCCTTCATACGTGAGAGTCCATTTGCCCTTGGGATCACCTTGTGGCAGTATGATGTGCTTGATTACTAGATCACCCACTTAATATACCTGACGTCTGACCTTTTTGTTAAAAACCTTTATCATTCATTTTTGGTACATCTGGCCATGATAGACATCGGTAAGCCTTTTCTCATCAATCAGATTCAGTTGGTCAAGTCGAGTCTGGATCCAATCATCTTTTTTCAAACCCTCATCTTTCATGATTCTAAAAGAAGGGATCTGGATCTCAATAGGTAGGACAACCTCCATACCATACACCAGAGATTAAGGAGTTGCCCTTGTTGACGTACGTGCTGAGGTGCGGTTACCATGAAGAGCAAATGGTAACATCTCATGCCAGTCTTTATATGTCACCGTCATCTTCTGTATGATCTTTTTAATGTTCTTGTTAGCTGCCTCCACAATGCCATTCATCTTCAGCCGGTAAGGGGAAGAATTATGATGCTGGATCTAGAATTGCTTACAGAGTTCAATGATCATCGTGTTATTGAGATTTGTACCATTATCCGTGATGATTCTTTCTGGAACACCATACCGACAAATAAGGTTACGCTTGATGAATTGTGCCATAACATTCTTCGTAACAATAGCAAAAGAGGCAACCTCAACCCACTTCGTGAAGTAATCAATGGTCACTAGGATGAAGCGATGCCCATTGGAATGGAAGCGGTAGGTATAATCTCTCTGATCATGTCAATTCCCCACATTGCAAAGGGCCAGGGAGCTGTCAAGACATTCAAGGGAACTGGAAGTACATGTACCTTATCAACATACATTTTGTATTTGTGACAAATTCGGGAATGCTGATAACAGTCTGCTTCCATAGTGGACCAGTAATATCCTGCCCGTAGGATCTTTTTAGCTATGGTGTGTCCACTAGAATGGGTGCCAAAGGTACCTTCGTGTAAGTCTGCCATAATCCTCTCTGTTTCACTCTTGTCTACACACCGAAGTAAAGTAGAGTCATGGTTGCGCTTGTAAAGGATTCCATTACTGAGGAAGAACTTTGCGGAGAACCTTCTCGAAAACTTTTTATCATTGACAGATGCCCCCTCAGGATATTCTTGAGCCTCGAGATACATTTTCACTTCATGGAACCAAGGTTTGTCTGCTACTTCTTCAGTATCGATCTCAAAGCAGTACGCTGGTTCATCCAATCTCTCAATAGTAATCCGAGGAGCCTCATTGTCCCACCCCGACTTTGAACATAAATGACATAGTAGATAGCGCGTCCGTTAACTGATTCTCTTCTCGTAGAAAATGTTCAAAGGTGACTTCTTCAAAGTGTGGAAGAAATGTCAGCACATGTTCTTTGTACGGGATGAGGTTCGGATGCTTCGTATCAGAAATATTTTTTTGAATTTTTCCAGAATTTTTGAAATTAAAACTGATTTAAAATTAATTTTCTAAAGTAAAATCAATTTAAAACAAAATAAGGAAAAAGAAAATTAGACAGAAAAAATGTGATGCGTTGGAACTAATCTCATTAATCTAGTTGGAACATCCAAAGGCGCAAAGGTGAGAGAACACCATGGAAACTAGTGTGGAAAATACATAAGATCATGTTTTAAAATAACCAATAAAAACATTTCAAATGGAAGCACCTCATTGGCTGAAGCATTTAACAACCTCAGGCCACCATCATCGTCCTTCGGATCATCATCTCCGACCAACCTTTCATGTTTGGTAACATGAGAAGCTGAGACAACATATACAAAATCACCTATTCAACAATTATGCAATTCCAAATAAGATGTAGTGCAGTAACATAGACTCATGCATATAGTACTAATTCGTTATGAGTACTTGACTCGTCACCCTCTAAAGATCTCCACCATGGGATTGATTTCCTCTTTGAACTGGAGCATAATATCAACACACTCAATCCATACAATGAGATTGAGGCCAACACTGGACCAACGTCCTAAATCAACATGGGCGGATCAAAGTTGTCCAAACTATGCCATGAATGCATAATGCGCAACAACGGACTATCAAACGACCATCACTAGTCAAATTGCATCATCATTCATGAAATCGTCAACAACATTCAATACTTCATAGTTACAACATATTATCATCATAGTATTTACAATTCATCACAGAAACATACATCATTATAGACTATCTCTTGAGAATCTAAGTCTATTTTAGGCTAGGTATTGGAAATATACATCATTTTACTCATTTTGTTCTATCCACGTGCAGTCCATCGCGTTAGTTATCCAGCGCTTTGAGCGGTGCTTCGAACGAAATTCTAAAACTCAAGTTATGGCCCTTTAAAAAATTTATTGTTGTCCATCGCTTGGTTCTCGCCCGACGAAGCAGTCTGCTTTCATGTTGCTCGCCCGACGACGTGGGAGCGATAAAACCACCATTCACCTCTGATCTTCATCGCCCGACGAAGCTTCTTGCTCGCCTGGCGATGCACCTCTCGCTCATGCATCTTCCAGCGATGGTGCGAGCGAGAGAGTCCAGTAGCATCACTTTTCCACCTATTACATCGCTCGATTGCTCGCCTGACGATTATCAAACATTGTACCCTCGCCCGGCGACGCCTCCCTTCGCCTAGTAATGCACACCAATCTGTAATTCCTTTTTGCGATTTTGTACCTGTTGCGCCACAAATTCTCTTGCGGTTCTATAACAATACAATCTAGATTTTCATCATTTTCAACATAGAATCATCATACAACAACCACACAACATTATAGGCATTATATACACAAACTCATGGCAAATCAACATGGTATTTTTCTCAATTTCAATATAAATTAATCACAACGCAACATATCGTCAAAATTATCATAAACCCCAACAAATTCCTACATACCTCTACACCCATATCAATTATAATGACAGATCACTCACCTTATCTTAGATTCTTAGCTCGATCTTTCCTCTTCGCGATCTACCGAATTTCCTCGATGTTCTTTGTGCCCTAACTTTCTCCCCTGCTCTTCCAATATTTTCACGGTCGTGCCAAATAAAATATTTTTTCTTATTCTTTGTTTAACCTTTGGACCCCTAATATGTTTTGTCCAACTTGTCTTCACTTAGCCTTTCACCAATTACCATCTTGCCCTTATCTTCTCTACATCAATTATTCTTCTATTTTATTATTAATAATTAACTAATTTTAAATAATTATTAACTAATTATCTAAATTACTAGAATACTCCTAATTCATCTAAATTCTCATTATCCTACAACATATCAGCACATCACACATCATACTCAACAAAACATCATATATTCATCAATAATTTATAAATACTTACAATTAATTAATTAAATAAATAATTACAAATTTTAGAGTGTTACAATAAACCTTCAATATCACAACAACTCTCACTCTCTCTCATTATAAGTTTCATTAAATTATAAAACTAACTAAAAATATGCCAATGATATGTGAAAACAAATGAGAAATTACCCATATTTATAGATTTTCAAATGCCGTCTTCATTTAGTGGGCGCTATAATTCACCCAACGATTTTTTTCCAAACTGCATTTGTTAGCAACAATAAATTTTCCCATCGAATTTGCTCACACTTTTCAACTCGTCATCGTGTTTTGAGTTTGTTGCCCAAACATCTATTGTCCAACGAATTGTTCTTTGCTTCCAACCATTTCTTAATGCCTTATCGAGATCAAATTCACTCTGCAAATATCACTTTGCTTCACTTCCAAGTTTTGCCTGGCTCAACCATTATTCATTTTTTTCCTCCACTTTTCCATATTCTAATCTAATATGATAAAAAATATATATATATAAAACATGATAAATATAGAATTATCAGGATAATTTGTAATTAAGCCTAAGTTGAATATTTTCTGCATTATTTTGTGTTTAAATAAGAAGCTAGTAAATGTGTTAATATATGATAGTGATGTCAAATAAATTACACACTTATCAATTATTATGCTTTTACACTGATTTTTTTTTAAAACACTAAATAAGATTAATTACTTTTTTTAGTGATTGTGAAAGTAATATTTATCTTTATATTAAAGACTAACTAAAAGAGAGTAATATTTCATTTAGAAAAAGCATGTCTCCAATAACCTTTCTTCACTCAGTTTGGACATATATGAAACTTGACACCTAACTTTTTATAAGCTTTAATTTGATTCTTTTGACTATGCTCCTTTTGGAAAGTTAGGATGACATAAAGTATGGTCTCCTTATAACTTTAGACTAGTCTTCTTATCAACTAGAATTTATATTGGTGCGATATGCACACATGTATATGTAAAGATAATGATCCTTGAGTTTGGGAGTTTAGAGAAATATAAAGAAGAGAAAAGGGAAGGAGGAGTGTGAGTAGCCCACATCTAGCATTATATTTTAATTTTTTTCTCTTCATTGCTGTACTAAAGTGATTTAATACAGGGAAATCTAATTTATTTTTTGGAATATATACACTTGTTTAATCTAATATATTGTTTAATATTTATCATTTAAATAATATTTAACATAATTTGTATTTATTTTTGGACTTGATTCGAATTGTAAAAGAGATTTTAAGTGTTAAATAATAAATTTATGTGTAATAAATGTGTTAATTGAATTTATTTTATATTTATATTTTAAAAATTATATTTAGTGGATGACCTACGAACTCAACTCAATCTATTGATGAGCTAGTTTGCCAGGTTCAAGTTTAGTTTTAGAAGTAGAGTTGAACACTCAATCCATTATCAAAGACTATAAATTGAGTTAGGCATTTAATTTGATCAATTTGATCCAATTTTATTAAACATGTGACTCCATACACAAGAGAGGAAGAGGGAGGAGGTTGAGTTATGGAGATTTAAAAAATGATAGTTTAAAATAAAATTATTTTTTGAATCAGAATTTGAAAATACTTTCATAAAAAACATTTTGATAAACAACATAAAGTAAAGATAAAGAAAATATGTGGAGAGTAAAAAGTTAGGGGAAGAAAGATAACACTAAAGATTTTATAGAGGTTTAGTCTTAAATAAGTGACATATTTCTCTCTCTAAGAATTGATCTTGAGAGTATCCAATAATACTTGAGATATTTTAGAAGGTTAAGCCCATGAACCCCCTTACACAAGGAAAGTGAAGTTTTAGATTGACTTCTAATCAAACAACGAACAATAGAATGAAATAGTTAGTCTTCATGGCAAATAGTGAATAGATCTTAGAGCGGTTAGTCTCTAAGCCAAACAGATATTTTGTACAAAATCATTTCGAACCAAGTTGGAATTTTGAATTGATTATTCTTATAACCGAACTGATGTTTTATATTGGGCTGACCATAAATTAAACTGAGATTTTATACCGAGTTGATCTCTAATTGGCTGAGCTTTTGTACATGACTGAGCTCAAGAATGGATGAGAATATTTTTCACTAGTTATCTTCACAAACCTAGAAGGAGAACTTTTCTTCAAGTATCAGAGCTCACGTACCAAACAAAGACTTATACTAATCCCCCCAAAACAGATTTTAACAGGTTTAACTCCAAAGCTAAACAATGAGTTCCTAAGGAAGAACAATTCACTCAAGAGGAAAAATAACTCTTGGTGAATTTACAATAATGACACTTCCAATTGACTAAACTCAAGAACGTTTCTCAAAGTGATATGTGTTGTACCCCAAAATTTGCCCTCTTATTTTATCAAGATTTTCCTCACAAGACTGCTTGGACTCCAAACAGGATTAGGGTTTGCTCAGCTCAAGACATCTCCTTGCACTGTTGACCTGAAATTAGAGTTTGATTTTGCACAAGTATTTTTGGACTTTCAATGCCTCACGTGACTTTCATAATTCATGTTGGACTTATAAGATTTCCCATACCAAGTTTCAAGCTTTGAATCACATTTTTGCCCAGTCAATTGGACAGTTGACCTAAAAATCAGCTGTATTAGGGAAAAAGTCAACTGTTGCCAATTTACAGTCAAATCTCATAATTTTTTATCCACATCAACATTATAGACTCATATGAACCATTTGATAAAATTTGGACCACAACTCCTCAAGAAATTTGATCAGATCATCAAAAGGGCAAAATGATCATTTTTAGGGTTTTGACTGTAGAAGGGCAATTTTTGATTTTTCACCTAGCCAATGGCAAATTGGGTTCAAGCATGGTTTCAAGGACTCAATGGAATCATCTTGACCTAATCACAAGGTTCAAAAGATTCTAAATGCATTGAATTGACAAATGAATTTTCTAGTCAACTGATCAAAAATCAAATATACACTGAAAAGTCAAACTTTGACTTTTTGGTCAAAATCAAGAGCCAAGGGTCATTTTTCATCAAGATGTGTCAAAACATGAAACTTGTTCACCAAGAAACTTAATTTTAAAAATTAGGGTTTAAAATGGAAAATTTTCATAACTTAGAAATTTTCTAAGTTATGAAAATTTCTTATTTTTCCCAACTTTTCCCAACTTTTTCACTATGATTCAATTGGATTCAAAGTAAACTTCCAACATGAAAGTTGTATTCCTACACAAAATCTACAACTTTTATTCACAAAGTTTTCCCAAAAGATGCACGTATCTCAAGTTATGATTTTGTGAATAAGGGTCCATGAAACTTTTAACTTAGTGAAATTTTGCCCTAGTTTAGGCAGGATTTTGATCTATCTTCATGGCCACTTTTCACATAGTTACAATTGAAATCTCAAAATTCATTTTAAATATGGATTGTAGAGCATGTTACAAGCTTTCCAAAATATCCAAGAACTCTCCAAGATCATTTATGGTTAGGGAGAATCGAAAGTTTGAAAATGGCAATTTCTCACTTTTGTCCATGGCATTTTTCACATTGGCACAAGTTGCAAATCAGTTTGGATCATGCTTATACTTGTTTTACAGGTCTTAATCCTTTCCACACTCCTTAATTAAATGCAAATACATTGGACAAAGGCTTGATTTTGAGCTTTAGAGCATTATACAAAGGTTTAATCCAAAAATGGCAAAAAGATAACAATGTTACTTTGATAAAGCACACTTTATGCAAACTTTGTTTATCTTGAGCCATGGACCAAAGCTTTTGATGCAAACCAACTCCACAAATATCAGGAAAATTGTACCAACTATGTGCAGACCCTGAGCTAGCTTGTACAAGCCTTTGCCTTTGTTAACTCACTTTTGCTTCAAAAGTAAGTAAGCTTGCAAAAAGTCCACAACTCTTGCATCTGATAAAACCAAGTCTTGTAACACTTTCAAACAAGTTCAGCACATTATACCAAGACAGAAACACGAGCTCATAGCATCTCAAACACCCTTAAGCACAAAAATCACAAGTTCTTGCCCAAACATGGCATCCTCTACAGAACCACTTCCAAAACATATTCCACTCGTGCGTTTTGCCTTGAACCACTTCAAACACATTGCATACATCCCATCCAAGCTACCCAAGTCCTTGTCTAGCAACTGTAACTTCATTTTCAAGCTTCACCATTTTCAATTTCTGAGTTTGCAGGTTGAGTTCTACATGGACATTCAAGCCATTTCAAAGCAAGCTAAGCATTGGGAAAGGTCAAGGGAACATCAAGCAAACTCAAAAGACCTTCAGGCCTCATTCAAAGTTGCTACATTTCCATATTCGAACTTGACTTAACAAGGTAATTTCCAACTTTCTATCTCCTTATTTAGACATCATTAGGTTTAGGTTTGTGAAGCAAAAATGTAGTCCTTAATGTCCTTGAGCTGTACATATGCATAGATTGTATTTATATTAACTGAAAATTTTAGGTCAAAAATTAGGGGTGATAAAATTCTCTCTGGTCTTTGAGAGTTAGATCAAGTTTTTTATATCATTAGAATCGTGTGATGATGAGCTATAACTTTCATGTTGCAAGATTTTGTTTTTAAGCACGTATGCAGGAGTTACAAGTTTGTACATGGCGCGCGTGTTTTTTAGTTTGAAGGACAGGGATGAAGTGATATTGGGTTGGGCCTGGCTTGCTTGACTTTTGACACCCCCCATTTTGTTATTTGCACCCCCTTGGCCCATTTCTTTATTTTTGCATATTTTTCATTTCTTTTTTTATTTTCTGACTTTATTATTTTTTCTTGACATTAAAAATCACAAAAAAAATATTTTCTTTATTTTTGGCATTTTATCATATTTTTATTTTATTTTTATTTGCATAATAAATAATTATTAGGTTAATATTACTTTATTTTCTTAATTAAAACTTGTAAATAATATTAAAATACTTACATATTTTATTATATTATACATATAAAATAATATTTTCTCACATATTTTATTTTTTAATATTTTGTATATATTATTTTTATTATTTTTTTATACATAAATGAAATAAAAAATAGTAGATATATATTTTCTTTTAAACCAAAAATTAGGGTTTTCACCCTTTCCAAAAATAATCATTTTTATTTTCTTATTTTTAGGCCATAAATAAGCTTATATTCTCATGCATAAAACAAAATACAAAAACATTTTGCATATTTATATTTTATTGCATATTTAAATATTTGTTTATTTATTTATTTGTAAATATAAATTCAATTGGGTTGTAATAGTAAATTAGGGCTTTATTTTGTGCTAAATATCCCCTATTCAAACTTGTACCCCCCTCCCCATAATAATGTTGTAATAGTCTTAGATTTACTTTTACGCATTTTATCGCTTTCGAATGCCATGATAGTAAGATTAGGGTTTTGTATGCAAAGACAAAAATCAAATAAATAGCATGACTAAACACAAGACAAAAATGCATGAAAACGACAACACAATGCACACAAGCACCCCTAGGGTTTCATCCACTTTGTTGCCTTAAAATGGCCATGGTATGCATGCTAGGTATCTTGGCAAAACAAAATCAAAACAAAAGATCATAGTCCCTCGATGACGCTATCTTGGTTGCCTAAACAAAAATGATCTAGTCCCTCAAAAACTTGCTAAGATACTTGGCAATATTGTTATCATGGTCATACGATGACCCACACCTTTCCCGTTTAACATCCAAAGATAGGGTTGTTTACCAAATACATAGGTAAAACAACAATATCAAAGGAATAAAAATGTGTAGGAAAGATCTTTGAGTAGGGTAGACAACTCCTAGTTACTTGATCAACTTGCAAACCATCCTTGCTATTTTCAAACACTCACACATTTCAAAACATTTCCCAAAACAAACTTTCAAACATTGAAACATTTTTCAAAAGACAAACACCTTTGTATACATTCAAACAAGAATTATTACAAAGGTTGCCTAAGCAAAGGCCTCTTTTCAAAATACTTTCAAAACCGCACAAAGCACCATTTCAAACAATTGAAAAGCAAAAGCAAGTGATCTAAAACAAGTAACTAAGAGCCCATGGAAAACCATGGATGAAAAGGGTGCTAACACCTTCCCTTTTCATAATCTACCCCCCGAACCCAAAAACAATCTCAAAGGTCTTTCCTGTACTTTTTTACCTTTCCTTTTGGATAAAATAAAAGTCGGTGGCGACTCTTGCTAAACTGAAACATTTGCGAACACAAACGCAAAACCTCAAGTCAGTTCTCCCACCGCATCACAGAACTGGCGACTATGCTGAGGACTCTAAGATAAAAGTGGGGTTACCTTAGGGTTTTAGATCACCTTTACATGCTTATCTTGCTTGACTTGTATGCTTTACACTTTGGTTCTATTGTTTGGGTTTGAATCCTCTACCCGGATTTGGGAAACATTCATAGGTAAATAGCAATACGTTGTGGAAACTGTGCGGGGTATACCGACATGGTTGAAGCAATAGCTTTATTAGTGCGACATATTTGTGGGTACCGGTAGCCTTTGAGTCAATCAAAGAGAATACGGGGCCACTGAGTGATGTCATGAAGCACTAATGGACTTTTAGAACCTTTACTTGACCAAATTGGCCTTTTAGGATGTAGTGAGATGACCGACTTTGGTGCAGTCCGAAGTTGGTAGATACTCGACACTACACTCATTGAGGGTTGTTTTCTTGGAATATTTTGGTCGCCAATAAAATGGCTAAACTGAAACAATGAACATAGAAAACAATCCAGTGATATTGAGCTCCTTAGAACCCAATTACTATTTCTAGGACAGGTTGAGCCAACTAAACTTCAAGAGGGTACTTACCTATGAAACCCCATGCAAGCCTGAAACTAGGATCTTGTGTGATTTGTTTGTACATGTATACTTGTGCATAACATCATAACATCATGAAGCATCATATGCATCCACTAACCATTTCAAGGATTTGGATTTTCATCTTTGTTCCTGTTTTGTAGGTAATGGATTCACTTCGCAGGAAAACTATCCAGATCAACCTTGTAAGAATTCCTCCTCAACTCAAGGAGCTAGCTTCAAGGATTCCTGAGAATTCTCCATTCACCGAGAGGCATGGTCGTCTTCTCAACTTAGTCAACACCAACACTGAGGAAGACATGGTGAAAGTTCTCTTCTAGTTCTTTGACCCCCTACACCACTGCTTCACATTTCCTGACTACCATCTCGTTCCTACTTTGGAGGAATTTTCTCAACTCCTGAGGATTCCTATTCTCCATCAACTACCTTACAATGGTACGGAAAGAGATCCAAAGCCTGAAGATGTTGCTCAAGCCCTACACTTGCAACCATCTGATGTCATAGGCCATTGGGAAACCAGAAGTGGTGTCAAGGGTTTCTTGGCAAAGTTTCTGTTTGAGAAGGCCCAAAGCTGCTGGAATTCATTGGACTTACAATCTTTTGAGGAGATTGTAGCTCTTCTCATCTATGGGTTGGCCTTGTTCCCAAACCCTGACCAGCTTATATATGTGAGTGCTGTCAAAATCTTCATGGCTCACAACCTGGTGCCTACATTGCTTGGGGATATTCTCCACTCTTTTCACACTCGAACAATGAGGAAAAGAGGTGTTCTCATGTGTTGTAATCCTCTACTGGCAAGATGGTTTATTTCTCATCTTCCCCAATAAGTTTTGAAGAATGAGCAAGGTCTGAGGTGGTCACAACGGTTGATGACCCTTAAACATTCAGATATCCATTGGTGTTCTCGATCAAAAGAGAATGTTATAATCATTGACCGTTGTGGGGAATTCCCTAATGTCCCTCTACTTGGCATTAGGGGAGGCATCACCTACAACCCATGCTTGGCTCTGAGATAGTTTGGGTATGCCTGAAGGGATGGCCCACATGACATGTTGATTCCAGACTTGGTTTTTGACTTCGACAACGACGATTAAGGACTCCGACAAAGGTTCATCCGAGCTTGGAGAATGCCCAACAAAGTGGATAGTAAGACCTTGGGACACAAGAATTCCATCCCCCTTGATCCTTACCTCAAGTGGGTACGAACCCGCGCCCAAAGTCTTATGATCCCTTACCCCTACGTTCTACATATGATTATAGAGCATGTTATGTAAGGAGAGGTTCCATACACCCTCCTACATCCTAACATGCCAACATCACTAGAAGATCTGCAAAGGAGTTGGATACAACTCAAGGGAGAGCGCGATACTTTTGAAGCCCAATTCTACGCAAGCGAGAAGAAGGTTTTGGAACTTACTCGTCAACTTCACGAAGAGCAGACTCTCAACACCTACATTGCACCAAAGAGGATGCGCAACGTCTTTTTATCCTAGAATTTTGTATTATTTTGCCCATGGGGCATTGATGTACTAAAAAATTATATCTTATTAATATGACGCGTGTTCCTTTTTGTTTAAAACAAATTTGAATTTCTGAATCCTTGAATGCATTACATGAATACATATCATTCATCATATGCATAAACAGGTCTTCACACCAGGTTTCCTTATCTCTCTGCTGTTTATTTCAGCAAGATGGATATTGAGCAGACGGTTAAAGACTTACAAGCGCAGAATTCATAGTTTCAACAGCTACTTCTGACCTTGGCAAAAGGGCAGGAGGAGCTCAAGACTATACTAGAGAAGGAAAAGGAGAAAAATAAAAAGAAGAGAGTTGGTGTGGCTACCTTGGGCAGAAGATTTGAAGGTCAATCCAGAAGGGTCCTGGATTTCCCCTCAACATCTGATGAAGGGGTAGGAAAAGGAAAGGGAGCTGCAGTGCCATCTGAGTTTGAGGAAGAATAAGAAGAGGAGGATGAAGATTATTCTGAACAGCAGTACCCTCCTGCAGATGACAAATACAAGAACTTGGAAGAACGTCTGGCAGTTATGGAGGTACAGAGAGTGCCTGGGCTGGACTTTGAAGATCTAGGGTTGGTTTCTGGGATTGTGATCCCTCCTAAATTCAAAGTACATCTATTTTCTAAGTACGATGGGGTGTCTTTCCCAAAGATGCACCTGCGATCTTATGTCAGGAAAATTCAACCGCATTCTTCTGACAAAGACCTGTGGGTCCATTTCTTCCAGGACAGTCTTTCGGGAACGCAGTTGGATTGGTTTTACCAGTTAGAGAGGTTTGATGTGCATAATTGGGAAGATTTGGCGGCCACCTTCTACAGACAGTATCAATATATGGACTTAGCACCAACCCGTACTCAATTATAGAGTATGGGCATGGTCTCGAATGAAGGTTTCAAAGAGTATGCCCAGAAATGGAGAGACTTGGCGGGACGAGTACAACCTCCTTTATATGAGAGGGAGCTTGTGGATATGTTCTTGGGTACACTGTCAGGTCCATTTTTCATTCACCTGATTGGAAGCTCTTCTACGGGGTTCACTGAATTAATTATAACTAGTGAAAGAGTTGAAGCCGGAATCAAGAGCGGGAAGATTCAAAAGGATGAATCTGCTTCCGCTGCCATCAAAAATACTTTTCCAGCAAAGAAGGAAGTCTCAGTTGTCTACTCTCAAAGAAGTCAAGGAAGAGTTGAGCGTCGGCCAGCGGTGGGGGCCGTAATGATTCAGAAGTCTGCAGTTGATCTGCCCAGAAATAATCAACCCAGAACCAACCAAGCAAGGGTGGAAAGGCCTGTACAGCGATACACCCAGATAAACATGACTCCTGCTCAGGTTTTACCCCGTCTCTTGAAGTTAAACCTTGTCAGTCTGAAAGAGGCCCCGAAGAATCCGAATACAACTTCTCCTTTCTACCATTCGAACACCAAGTGTGCTTATCATTCAGACATCCCGGGGCACGACACCAACCACTGTTGTGCCCTCAAGAATAAGATCCAGGATTTGATAGACGCTAAAGAAGTGGAATTTGACGCCCCTGAAAAGCTGAATGTGATCTCTGCTCCAATGCCAAGGCATGGCCACAATGCCCATGCTGTTGAAGAAGATCTTTTTATTGCTACTGTTGATGATTTGATGACTCCGCTACCAATAATCAAGTTAAATTTGCTGAAGGCTGGGATTTTCCCAGGTTGTGAAGAAGATTGCTACCTTTGTTCGTCCTTACCAACCGACTGTCCATTGTTGAAGTTAGGCATCCAAGGCCTAATGCATAACCAAGAAATCCTTTTTGAAAAGACTCCTATTACACCAACTCCTGTCAATGATATTTCAATAATTATCATATCCTCCAATCTTTCCAAGGTCTCCAAAAGACCTGTTAAGATTACATCCGCTCCGAAGATTGCACCTTTGAAGATAACCATGCCCGGGCCTGTCCCGTACAAGTCCAACAAATCAATATCGTGGGACTATGGTGGAGAGATCTTTTACCACGATATTAAGAAAATTGAATCAACCGAAGAGAGTTCTAATGAAGAGACTTTGACATTGGAAATATTGCTGGAACGAGCAAAATCACCCGCAGTGGAAGAATTTTCTCTCCGGAGATTGCGCCTCCAAAGGCAATCTTCGGACCCTCAGCTGTTCCTAAGGTTACTCCTGCATCGGTAAACATATCTGCGAGAACTCCGATTATTGAAGAAGTTGTAACTCTTGTAGTTGTCCCCTCTGTTGCTGCTGATGATAGAGGGAAAGGGATCCAAGAAGAGCCCGTCAGGACGAGGGCTCAGCCGTTGATCATCCCTGAAACCTCTCAAAAAGAAATGGAAGAAATTTTGAAAATAATGAAGAAAAGCGATTATGATATTGTGGAACAACTGGGGCAAACCCCCTCAAAAATCTCTATGTTGGCCTTGCTGCTTTGTTCAGAAGCTCATGCTAAAGCTTTGATCAGATTCTTGAAGATGGCCCACGTGCCACAAGAAGCCTCCGCGGATCAGTTCCAGGAATGTGTAGCTAGCTTAACCGCTGACAATGGTCTAGGATTCTCCGATGCCGATTTAACATCAAAAGGGAGAAAACATAATGACACTTTGCATGTCTCGGTGGAATGCAGAGGGACTACCCTAGCGCACGTACTGGTAGACACTGGTTCTTCGCTGAATATCTTGGCAAAGAAAGCCTTGGATAGGTTGGATTGTGAAGGTTTAACCTTGAAGCCCAACAACATCATTGTCAGAGCCTTTGATGGTTCTAAAAGGATGGTCCACGGAGAGGTGGACATCCCGATTAAGGTGGGAACTGAAACCTTCAACTCCACATTCTACGTGATAGACATCCGTCCTTCTTATTCTTGATTGTTAGGAAGACCTTGGATTCACCATGCTGGAGTCGTCACTTCCACTCTGCATCAAAAGCTCAAGTACCCTGTTCGGGGGAAAATTATAATTGTTCATGGCGAAGAGGAGTACATGATAAGTCATCTAAATTCTTTCCACTATGTAGAATTGGATGGCGAATTCATCGAGACCCCTTTCCAACACTTTGAGGAAGTTTCTTGAAGAGATAGCGGCAACCAAGATAGTGGCTTCTGTACCCATGATTACAAGACCTCCACCTCAAATGTTTTCTTTAAAGGATGCTAAGGTTGTGATTGAAGAAGGAGGAAGAACAATCTGGGGGCAACTTCCCGACTTTCCTTTTAAATCAGATAAATGCGGCTTGGGTTTCACTTCGGCTAGTCAAAAGGCTATGCGTCGCTCCCATGCCGGAGGGACACGGGTAAAGATCACCCATTATGGAGTCAATGCTTTGGAGGATAGTGAAGAGGAGGGTAACTTTGAAGACTGGATTTTCCCTACTGTTGACGGAGGACTGTTCAACTGGGAAGCAAAAGACTTTGTTCCCATTACTTTCATAAATCAGTAATTTATCTTTCAAACATTTTTGTTGGTTTGTAATAATTCTCAAACAATTCGTACACTTTTAACCTTGTGCTTTACCCGAGGCACATAGGTCCATTTGTAAGGGTTTGATTTTTCATCTTCATATGCCATTTTAATGAATCATGGACGTTTTCACATATAAACTTTTGTGTTCATTGTCTTTCTTTTTGCATTTTATTTGTTTAAAGGTGGATATCCCTTACACACACCCACACTCACAAATGCAAGTACCCTTCTATTCCAGATTCCATGGGTAACAATTCTTCTATGGCCTTCAGTGACTCTGAAGATATGGTCTACCACGCCGAATACGAAGGTGATGAAGATTGTGAGGTGCCAAGAGAATTGGCTAGACTGCTACAACAGGAAGAAAGGGCTATTCTACCTCATGAGGAGTCGTTAGAGACAATCAACTTGGGTACTGAGGAAGACAGAAAAGAAATCAGAGTGGGTGCCAACCTAGAGCCAAGTGTCAAAGAACGCCTAATTCAGTTGTTACATGAATATGTTGAGATCTTCGCCTGGTCATACGAAGACATGTCGCGACTCGATATAGACATTGTGGTACACCGTCTACCCACAAGAGAAGATTGTCCACCAGTTAAACAAAAAGTCCGCCGTATGAGGCCCGACATGTCAGAAAAGATCAAAGCCGAAGTTATGAAGCAGTTCAATGCTGGATTTCTTGCTGTTACTTCCTATCCACAATGGGTTGCTAACGTTGTGTCCGTACCTAAGAAGGACGGAAAAGTCAGAATGTGCATGGATTATAGAGACTTAAACAGGGCTAGACCTAAAGATGACTTTTCACTTCCGCACATTGACATCTTGGTTAACAATACAACTCAGCACAATGTATTTTCTTTCATGGACGGATTCTCAGGCTATAACCAAATCAAACTGGCCCCTGAGGACATGGAGAAAACTACTTTTGTTACACAATGGGGTACGTTCTGCTACAAAGTGATGCCATTCGGACTGAAGAATGTCGGGGCAACCTATCAACGCGCCATGGTAGCTTTGTTTCATGATATGATACATCATGAGATAGAGGTCTACGTAAATGACATGATAGCCCGTTCACAAACTGAAGAAGAACACCTCGACCATTTGCAAAAGCTGTTTGTCAGGTTGAAAGAATACAAGCTCAGACTGAACCCTAACAAGTGCACTTTCAGAGTCCGGTCCGGTAAACTCTTGGGTTTCATTGTCAGCAACAAGGACATCGAGGTTGATCCTGCCAAAGTCAAAGCTATACAAGAAATGCTTGCCCCTCGCACTGAGAAGGAGGTTAGAGGTTTCTTGGGACGCCTAAACTACATTGCAAGGTTCATTTCTCACCTAACATCTACCTGTGAACCAATCTTCAAGTTGTTGAAGAAAGATCAGGTGGTTAAATGGAATGATGACTGTCAAATTGCTTTCGATAAAATCAAGGAGTATTTGCTAGAACCTCCTATCTTGATGCCACCCGTCGAAGGAAGGCCTCTAATCATGTATCTGACCGTCCTAGAGAATTCAATGGGGTGCGTATTGGGCCAACATGACGAGTCTGGCCGAAAAGAGCATGCCATTTATTACCTTAGAAAAAAGTTTACCGACTGTGAGACCCGTACTCACTGCTCAAGAAAACTTGTTGCGCTTTGGTATGGGCTGCTCGCCAGCTAAGGCAGTATATGTTGACTCGTACCACTTTGCTGATATCTAAGATGGATCCAATTAAGTACATCTTTGAGAAGCCTGCTCTATCTGGAAGAATAGCTAGATGGCAGATGATCCTAACGGAATACGATATACAGTACACGACCTAAAAAGCTATAAAAGGAAGTGTACTAGCTGACCATCTAGCTCATCAAGCTGTCAAAGATTACCAATCCATGAGGTTCGACTTCCCCGACGAGGATATCATGACATTGGATAACATTGAAGATATCAGACCATATGATGGACCTGAACAAGGATCCCGATGCACCCTGTATTTTTATGGTGCCTCTAATGCACTTGGAAATGGTATCGGCGCGGTACTTATCTCTCCAGAAGGTTTCCATACACCTTTCACAGCCAGGCTCTGCTTTAATTGTACTAACAACATGGCCGAGTATGAAGCTTGTATCTTTGGTCTCAAGGCCGCTATTGACTTGGGAATAAAATCTTTGGTTGTGTTTGGGGACTCCGCTTTGGTCATCAGTCAGATCAAAGGAGAGTGGGATACTAAACATCCAAACCTCATCCCTTACAAAGAACATGTCTTGACATTGTTACCACATTTTGAGCAGATTACCTTCGAGCACTTCCCGCGAGAAGAAAATCAGCTAGCAGATGCTCTAGCTACAATGTCATCCATGTTTAAACTTAATTGGGATAATGAGGCTCCCCAAATCACCATTGAACGAATGGACGAACCTGCACATTGTCACGAGATTAATACCGAAGAAGTAGTGGACCGACCGTGGTTTCATGAAGTCAAAAGGTATCTCGAGGCTCAAAAATACCCTGAAGGAGCTTCAGTCAACGACAAAAAGTTCTTAAGGAGATTTTCAGCTAAGTTCTTCTTGAGTAATGGCATCCTATACAAGCGCAATCATGATTGCATTCTACTCTGTTGTGTGGACAAGGTTGAAGCTGAACAGATCATGGCTGAACTGCACAATGGTACCTTTGGCACTCACTCTAGCGGATATACGATGGCTAAGAAGATTCTACGGGCAGGCTATTACTGGTCTACCATGGAAGCTGACTGCTATCAACATTCCAGGACTTGTCACAAATGTCAAATTTATGCAGACAAGGTACATATACCTCCAGTTCCTCTCAATGTCTTAACAGCTCCTTGGCCATTCTCTATGTGGGGAATCGACATGATTGGAGAGATCAAGCCTACAGCATCCAATGGACACCGCTTCATTCAAGTGGCCATTGATTACTTCACCAAGTGAGTCGAAGCAGCTTCCTTCGCATCCTTCACAAAGAATGTTGTTGCCCGCTTCATCAAGCAGAACCTCATTTGCCGGCATGGTATCCCCGAAAGGATCATCACTGACAACGGTACAAACCTTAACAACACTATGATCACCGCCTTGTGCGAGCAGTTCCAGATTTAACATCACAATTCATCTCCCTATCGGCCAAAGATGAACGATGTTGTTGAAGTCGCAAACAAAAACATTAAGAAGATCATACAAAAGAAGACAGTCACCTACAAGGACTGGCATGAGATGTTACCGTTTGCTCTGCACGGGTACCGTACCACGACACGCACTTCAACTGGGGCAACACCCTATTCTTTGGTATATGGCATGGAAGTTGTTTTACCTATTGAGGTTCAGATTCCCTCCTTGAGAATCATGAAAGATGCTGGTTTGAGTGAAGATGATTGGATTCAGACCCGGCTTGATCAACTTAACTTGATTGATGAAAAACGACTTACTGCTGTTTACCATGGTCAGACGTATCAAAAGCGGATGATCAAGGCCTTCAACAAGAAAGTCAGACGCCAGACATATCAAGTCGGGGATCTTGTAATCAAGCGGATCATCTTGCTGCAAAGTGATCCCAGGGGAAAATGGACTCCTACCTACGAAGGACCATTTATAATCAAGAACATCTTTTCTGGTGGCGCAATGATCTTAACCACCATGGACGGTGATGACTTGCCGCACCTTGCGAATGCAGACATAGTCAAAAGATACTACGCATAAATGACCCGGCAAGTTGAAAACCCGAAAGGGAGACTTGGGAAAAAAAGGGCATCCCAGTGAATCGAAAACCCAAAAGGGCGGTTCAGGCAAAAATTAGGGATAAATGAAAAAAAATATGTACACCCGGCAAGTTGAAAACCCGAAAGGGCGCCTGTGGCAAAAAAGGGTTTCCCGGTGGATCGAAAACCCAAAAGGGCGGTCCAGGAAAAAGTTAGGGAATTAAAGCGTATGACTATGTCTCGTCGGATTAGTTTAAGGACAATCTCTTCACAGACAAGCTCCGGGTTTCTGATCAATCCAATCATCTTCAGATGAAGCAACTAATGGAAAAGATATTCAGAGTTACAAAGGCTATAACAGAATGGGAATCCCATGGAATTTTTACACATAGCCATCTTTCTTTGTATAAATTTTTCTCATTTTTATGACAATGTTCTCTTACTAGGATGTCTGTCTCCTTTGTACAAAATACTTACACAAAGTTAATACAAAGATACTTCAAAGTGCAGAAAACTATTTGCCTTTTCTTCTTTTTTACACTTGTGTTTTATTTGAAAATGTCTAATGATTTATTAATGAGCATATGCATTTGAATATAATCACATGTTTACAAATAAACGAAATGGGAAAGAATAATTACTGACAGATTGAGAGTATAGGAAAACGTCTTTAGGCTATTCCAAGAGAAACCCCCTGTAGTACATCATCTAGATCCCCAGCGGAGCTAAAACCTTGAAATACATATCCCCAGCGGAGTTATAATTTCAAATCCTTAATCCACCACCAGAGTTGGGTTTTCAAACTCCCAATCCCTAGCGGAGTAAAAACTTTGGGTCATAAATCCCCAGCAAAGATGAAACCTTCTTCCCCAGCGAAGTCAAATTTCCCACTATCAATCCTCGGTGGAAACCATCCAATTTCCCCAGCAAGTTGTCTTGAAGCCTGGAAGTCAACCAGATAACAGTTAACTTTTATCCCCAACTTCAGATAATTCCCCAATAGATTGGCATACAACCCAAACTCCTGATCTCCCGGAAGGATAGCTACTCTCCAGTAGTAAGCCTTCTTCCCCACAGAGTTTTTTACTCCCCAACAGAATGAAGATTCTCATTCTTAACTCCCCAGCATGAAATCCCCAAGGATTCAAATTCCCCAACAGAATGAAGATTCTCATTCTTGATTCCCCAGTGAAGTTGCCAAAGTCTCCATTACTCGCCAGCATAAATTTGTCAGAATTTTTTATCCCCTGCAGATCGAAGATTCTCATTCATCACTCCTCAATAGATTGGATATTCTCATTCTTAATTCCCCGCAGAAGCCATCAGAGTTTTCCTTATTCTCCAGCAGATCAAGGTTTTCCTTTGTTTAACCCCCGGTAGAGATCTCCAGAGTTTTCCCTATTCCCCAGCCGAGTAAGGATTCCCATTATTTAACCCCCAGTAGAAGTCTTCAAAGTTCTATGGATTCCCCAAGCAGGTTTCTCAAGCAACACTTGGCATTATTTTCACAATAGAATGATTATCATATTCCAACTCCAAAGACTTGAAGGATCCCTATATCCCCAGGAAAGTCATGAAGGATTCTCACATCCCCACAAAAGTTGTCAAGGATTTTTAATCTCCAACAATCACCAAGGATTTCTCATCCTCAGCAATCAAAGATTTTGAATCTCCAACAGCGGTCAAGGATTTATTTTCCCAGGCAGTCAAAGATTTCATTATCTCCAACAGCGGTCAAGGATTTATTTTCCCCGGTAGTAGTCAAAGATTTCATTATCTCCAGCTATCAAGAATTTATTTTCCTCAGCAAGACAGCGAATCAGCTTACGTGCTCATACATTACACTCATATATCATAAACATTGATAAAACACATTTTATTGCATCATACATTTCATGCAACATAACTTTGTGTTTCAGCTAACATTTTACCCTTTTCAGGATAAGATTAAAAGCTATCTTTAACAAATATTCAAAGATTTCAGATACAGTCCAGATACGCTCCAGACACGGATGCCATTATGTCACTCATTCAGGCTCCAAGAATCCCAGTTACAGTTCAGATACACTCTAGACACGGAAGTCATTCTGCTACTCATACAGATCTCAACTTCAAGATACAGTCCAGATAAGCTCTAGACACGGTTGCCACTTCTGTCACTCATTATGATTTTCCCCAGCTCAGATACACTCCAAGACATGGAAGTCATTTTATTGCCTATTCAAGATACAGTTACAGCTCAGATACGCTCCAGACACGGCAGCTATACCCTTGCTCGTACAGATTCAGATACAGTTACAGCTCGAATGCGCTCCAGACACGGCAGCTATACCCTTGCTCGTACAGATTCAGATACAGTTACAGCTCGGATACGCTCCAGACACGGCAGCTATACCCTTGCTCGTACAGATTCAGATACGGTTACAGCTTGGATACGCTCCAGACACGGCAGCTATACCCTTGCTCGTACAGATTCAAATATGGTTACAGCTCAGATACGCTCCATACACGGCAACTATACCCTTGCTCATACAGATTCAGTCCCCAGATACAGTTCAGATACGTCCCAGACACGGATACCATTCTGATACTTATTCTTCTAACTTACAACATTCAATTCAACAAACATTCTTGGATGGCATCTTTAAGCCCATATCCAACAATATTCTATCACCTCTCCAAATGGCATCTTTAAGCATATTCCCTCAATTACATTTTGACGAGTGCAAATTTACGGGCACTCTAGTGTCCAATCATCTTTTACCTTCGAGTCACGAACGGCAAAATTTGCCAATCTAACTCTTCAGGTTCAAGAAGATTGAACAGGGGCAGCTATTGTACCCCAAAATTTTCCCTCTCATTTTATCAAGATTTTCCTCACAAGACTGCTTGGACTCCAGACAGGATTAGGGTTTGCTCAGCTCAAGACATCTACTTGCACTGTTGACCTGAAATTAGGGTTTGAGTTTGCACAAGGATTTTTGGACTTTCAATGCCTCATATGACTTTTCTACTTCATGTTGGACTTATAAGATTGTCCATACCAAGTTTCAAGCTTTGAATCACATTTTTGCCCAGTCAATTGGACAGTTGACCTAAAAATCAGTTGTATTGGGGAAAAAGTCAATTGTGGCCAATTTACAGTCAAATCTCATAATTTTTTATCCACGTCAATATTTTAGACTCATATGAACCATTTGATCAAGTTTGGACCACAACTCCTCAAGAAATTTGATCAGATCATCAAAAGGGCAAAATGGTCATTTTTAGGGTTTTGACTGTAGAAGGGCAATTTCTGATTTTTCACCTAGCCAGTGGCAAATTGGGTTCAATCATGGTTTCAAGGACTCAATGGAATCATCTTAACCTAATCACAAGGTTCAAAAGATCCCAAATGCATTGGATTGACAGATGAATTTTCCAGTCAACTGATCAAAAATCAACTATACACTAAAAAGTCAAACTTTGACTTTTTGGTTAAAATCAAGTGCCAAGGGTCATTTTTCATCAAGACGTGTCAAAACATGAAACTTTTTCACCAAGAAACCTAATTTTGAAAATTAGGGTTTAAAATGGAAAATTTTCATAACTTAGAAATTTTCAAAGTTATGAAAATTTCTTATTTTTTCCCAACTTTTCCCAACTTTTTCACCATGATGCAATTGGATTCAAAGAAAACTTCCAACATGAAATTTGTAATCCTCCACAAAATATACATCTTTGATTCACAAAGTTTTCCCAAAAGATGCACGTATCTCAAGTTATGATTTTGTGAATAAGGGTCCATGAAACTTTTAACTTAGTGAAATTTTGCCCTAGTTTAGGCAGGATTTTGACCTATCTTCATGGCCACTTTTCACATAGTTCCAATTGGAATCTCAAAATTAATTTCAAAGATGGATTGTAGAGCATGTTACAAGATTTCCAAAATGTCCAAGAACTCTCCAAGATCATTTATGGTTAGGGAGAATCGAAAGTTTGAAAATGGCCATTTCTCACTTTTGTCCATGGCATTTTTCACATTGGCACAAGTTGCAAATCAGTTTGGATCATGCTTGTACTTGTTTTACAGGTCTTAATCCTTTCCAAACTCCTTAATTAAATGCAAATACATTGGACAAAGGCTTGATTCTGAGCTTTAGAGCATTATACAAAGGTTTAATCCAAAAATGGCAAAAAGATAACAATGCTACTTTGATAAAGCACACTTTATGAAAACTTTGTTTATCTTGAGCCATGGACCAAAGATTTTGCTGCAAACCAACTCCACAAATATCAGGAAAAGTGTACCAACTATGTGAAGACCCTGAGCTAGCTTGTACAAGCCTTTGCCTTGTCAACTCACTTTTGCTTCAAAAGCAAGTAAGCTTGCAAAAAGTCCACAACTCTTGCATCTGATAAAACCAAGTCTTGTAACACTTTCAAACAAGTTCAGCACATTATACCTATCAAGAAACACGAGCTCATAGCATCTCAAACACCCTTAATCACAAAAATCACAAGTTCTTGCCCAAACAGGGCATTCTCTGCAGGACCACTTCCAAAACATATTCCACTCGTGCGTTTTGCCTTGAACCACTTTAAACACATTGCATATATCCCATCCAAGCTACCCAAGTCCCTGTCTAGCAACTGTAACTTAATTTTCAAGCTTCACCATTTTCAATTTCTGAGTTTGCAAGTTGAGTTCTATAGAGACATTCTGTTCATTTCAAAGCAAGCTAAGCATTGGGAAAGGTCAAGGGAACATCAAGCAAGCTCAAAAGACCTTCAGGCCTCATTCAAAGTTGCTACATTTCCATATTCAAACTTGATTGAACAAGGTAATTTCCAACTTTCTATCTCCTTATTTAGAAATCATTAGGTTTAGGTTAGTGAAGCAAAAATGTAGTCCTTAATGTCCTTGAGTTGTACATATGCATAGCTTGTATTTATATTAACTGAGCTAGGAGAATTTAGATGATGAACATGCTAAAAATTTTAGGTCAGAAATTAGGGGTGACAAAATTCTCTCTGGTCTTTGAGAGTTAGATCAAGTTTTTTATATCATTAGAATCGTGTGATGATGAGCTATAACTTTCATGTTGCAAGATTTTGTTTTTAAGCACATATGCAGGAGTTACAAGTTTGTACATGACGCGCATGTTTTTTAGTTTGAAGGACAGGGATGAAGTGATATTTGGTTGGGCCTGGCTTGCTTGACTTTTGACACCCCCCATTCTGTTATTTGCACCCCTTGGCCCATTTCTTTATTTTTGCATATTTTTCATTTCTTTTTTTATTTTCTGACTTTATTATTTTTTCTTGAACATTAAAAATCACAAAAAAATATTTTCTTTATTTTTGGCATTTTATCATATTTTTATTTTATTTTTATTTGCATAATAAATAATTATTAGGTTAATATTACTTTATTTTCTTAATTAAAACTTGTAAATAATATTAAAATACTTACATATTTTATTATATTATACATATAAAATAATATTTTCTCACATATTTTATTTTTTTAATATTTTGTATATATTATTTTTATTATTTCTTTATACATAAATGAAATAAAAAATAGTAGATATATATTTTCTTTTAAAACAAAAATTAGGGTTTTCACCCTTTCCAAAAATAATCATTTTATTTTCTTATTTTTAGGCCATAAATAAACTTATTTTCTCATGCATAAAACAAAATACAAAAATATTTTGCATATTTATATTTTATTGCATATTTAAATATTTGTTTATTTATTTATTTGTAAATATAAATTCAATTGGGTTGTAATAGTAAATTAGGGCTTTATTTTGTGCTAAATATCCCCTATTCAAACTTGTACCCCCCTCCCCATAATAATGTTGTAATAGTCTTAGATTTACTTTTACGCATTTTATCGCTTTCAAATGCCATGATAGTAAGATTAGGGTTTTGTATGCAAAGACCAAAATCAAACAAATAGCATGACTAAACACAATACAAAAATGCATGAAAACGACAACACAATGCACACAAGCACCCCTAGGGTTTCATCCACTTTGTTGCCTTAAAATGGCCATGGTATGCATGCTAGGTATCTTGGCAAAACAAAATCAAAACAAAAGATCATAGTCCCTCGATGATGCTATCTTGGTTGCCTAAACAAAAATGATTTATTCCCTCAAAAACTTACTAAGATACTTAGAAATATTGTTATCATGGTCGTACGATGACCCACGCCTGTCCCGTTTAACATCCAAAGATAGGATTGTTTACCAATTGCAATGGTAAAATAACAATATCAAAGGAATAAAAATGTGTAGGAAAGATCTTTGAGTAGGGTAGACAACTCCTAGTTACTTTATCAACTTGCAAACCATCCTTGTTATTTTCAAACACTCACACATTTCAAAACATTTCCCAAAACAAACTTTCAAACATTGAAACATTTTTCAAAAGACAAACATCTTTGTATACATTCAAACAAGAATTATTACAAAGGTTGCCTAAACAAAGGCCTCTTTTCAAAATACTTTCAAAACCACACAAAGCACCATTTCAAACAATTAAAAAGCAAAAGCAAGTAATCTAAAACAAGTAACTAAGAGCCCATGGAAAACCATGGATGAAAAGGGTGCTAGAACCTTCCCTTTTCATAATCTACCCCCCGAACCCAAAAACAATCTCAAAGGTCTTTCCTGTGCTTTTTTACCTTTCCTTTTGGATAAAATAAAAGCCGGTGGCGACTCTTGCTAAACCGAAACATTTTCAAACACAAACGCAAAACCTCAAGTCAGTTCTTCCACCGCATCACAATATGGCTAAATATATGTGAGAGAAAGATAAATAATTTGGAGATAGATTGAGAAAGGGGAAAGTGAGTATATCACGTTTTCTAGATGAAATGAGTGAAATGGAATACCTCTATTTATAGCCAAAAAAATGGTTCAAATTAGGAAATAATCCATGGGAAAATTAATGTCCTAATTGATTAGCTAATTAACTAGGAACATGCAATAATCGATAATTGCTGCTTAAATTGAAAGGTTTTGAAAGAGAGTCTTTATTATTCATTAAGACACTATCATAAATAATTATAGAATTGTTTCTCCCTTATCTAATAAATTAGGCATTTGGTCTAATCGGTTAGGTAGTTCAAAAACTTTCCCTAATCAATCTGATAGTTCCCAATTCATCTGATTAGGCTCCAAAAATATTTTTCGGTGATTTTATTTGTAAAATAAAGGCTTCAAAAATATTTTTAGTGTGTGTGATTTAGTCTTACTACTTATATAAACGCCCTTGTATTATTACGAAACACTTATTACTCAACTAGACATGATCAAGTGAGGTTCCACACTTCTTCTCTTTCACACTCTAAAACTTCAAGTCTTTTTGTCGGATATACCAATCACATAAGCAATTCACTTGAATCTTCTTATAGATGAGTCATGAGATATCTTCAAGTCAAACACCACCATCATAGGATATCATTGGTGATCATAAAACCCTAGTTCTTTAATTTGATCGGAGGAATAGCTTGATTAACCATCTTGTGTATCTTTGACCATTTGACTTAACTTCAGTCGTTGGAATATTCAAACTTGTTATCACCATATATTGTCATCATCAAAACCACAATATTATTAGTGCCAAGCATGTCTTGTTTGTCTATGAGCTTTGATCATTTTCTAATAAACCGACAGGCACTTAGTTCCACAAATCCAACCCGCAAACACCCTTAAATATTATTAGTATTGGTTGAAAATAGACATGTTGAATAAGTCCCGCCACTACTACAAAAGTTCTTTTAATGTCAGACACAAAATACAATTTACCTCAACTAAAGATGCAAGGTAACGAAGGGCGTCATGATAAGTCTCCACTTATCACCTCGGTGGAATAATAACTGAGAGGTAAAGTTATGCGCACCCGAGTTTGAATCCTAACAACCTCATTTTTATTATTTTCAAAATTAGCTTATCTCATCTCTCGTTTACAAATAAAACCGAGGGGTAAGATCATTTTTTTTTAATTTGTTACATTCTATACCCAGAATATTAATAATTATTTGTTTATAAATTACAATTGAACAAGATGCTCCACTATAATAAAATAAGGGTACAAGAGTATTTCAAAATGTTTCAGAAACTAGATTTAACAACAACAAAATCATAAAGCAAACCAGCTTACAAATAAGAAACAAGAAGCTACAAAAAATACTCAAATTGCATCATTTATAGAGACTATTACATTAAAAACCAATTTCCACGAAGATCTATATTTTAGATCTTCGAATAATTGAAGATCAGGGAAGAGAAAATTTTGGGTACAATATGTTTTCAATTGTTTTTCCTTGCATTTGTCTCTGATATAAAAAAAAAGATTAGATAAATAAGGGTTAGATGAAGAAATGATTTTCTGCTCAAAAAATTATTTTCAGAAAACAAACCTTAATCAAAATAATTTTCTACTATTGCAATCCATCATAGAGAATTTTATGCTCACAAAAAATAAGGGTCTTTAGGTTTCAAGTACATCATGTTTCATTTAGGATGATTTTCAAAATCCAGCATGTTTCATAGAGAACTTTTATAATGGATGTCTCTTATGTTTCACGTGGATCACTAATGGAAGAGTCTTGAGCATTGATAATCATTAAATAGACGAAAAAGGTTTGTTTAAGGCCGGTGAATATAGTAAAAATAAAAATTTAAACTATCCCCTTGGTTACGACAAAAACCAAGGTGAATAAGATATTTTTTTATTAAATTATTAGTTTCTTTTATCTTTTAGTTTTAAAAGAAAACCGAGGGGTAAGATTAATTTTTTAAAACGAAAGTCGTTACATTTGTTTATCTAGAATACTAATACATTAATTTGTATGGGTTACCCAGATTATTAAAAATACATTGTATGGAATAAATCTTCGCTGATATCAAGATTTAGTTCTCCTTAAGATTGTCCAGGTCCCATGCAAGATGCTAGAGATTCATCTTCTAAAAAGTTGAGCTCCCTTCTTTGTTTAACTTTTCAAAGATTGGGCTCCCTTCTTTATGTAACTTGAAGCAAAATGATTTTCTGCACTTGTAATCTATCAAATGAGCAAAAATACAACAACAACAACAACAACATTATTATGTGAGATAGATTGCAAGGGTAGGAAAATATTTTCTTCTAGATAGAAGAACATTGAAGATTTTTTCTTTCTTGCAATCCATCCTAAATAAAGATGCATGCGAGTTTAGGGCGACTTTGTATTAGTAAGGATTAGGGTAAAATATATTTAACAAATTATTTTATAGTAAAATTTGATTATTTTATCCCTCATATTTATCGAAAACCGAAGGGTTAGATCATTTAGTTTACACTTATAAAAAAAATTTTAAAAAAAACATAAACTGCAATGGCAGGGATTCGAAGCATGTCCTAATCTGTTTTCCCCTTGGTTATACTAAAAACAGAGAGAATATTTGGTTTTTTATTGTTATAAATAAATAAAGATGACGACGCGCCTTGCCATTATACCTCGGTTTTTCTTAGGGTGAGGTGAAAACTTAGTCATAAAAAATGTTATTTGTTGTAGTGCGTGTTGCTTAATTTTATAAAGGAAGAGAGAGTCAACAATTAAATAATGGACTTAAGTTATTTATTACAAAACGCGTCAGTCAAAAACACTTTTTGTTTTTATTTTAGTTTTTATATTTTCTCTTATATTATTAAGTTAGAGTACCGTGAGATGTAATTAAATATTTTCTTTGAGAAGTGTAGGTGTACTAGGGGCCATTGAGGTGATTGTATTTAGATTATATGTTGTAGAAATTTTATATAATATTATTATCTGATTTCCATTTCATAACAACCGTGATTTTTTCTCTAGTTTTAAAGTTTCTAAGTTATGTCTATATGTCTCTAATTGTGTTCTTTTATAATCTTTATGTTAGATTTTCCAACAACTGATATTAGAGTTGTTGGTCCATTTCGAATATAAGTGTTCTTAGTATGCTCTATAATTACAACTTTGTTTGATCTTTCACGTTAACGTTATAATTCATCTATAATATAAGAAAATTAATGGTTGTGGAAAATCCATTATTAACCCTCATTATATTTGTGACAAATCCCATTTTGGAGGGAAATTTGTGTCTAATCTAACTAAATTTATGAATCGAATGTCAGATTTGGTTAGAAGTAAATGTGATGGTTAGTAAAAATTACACTGTAAAAAATATTATATATTATAAATGTGTACCACCTGGTTTTATGCAAATGGATTTTTGGAAAGGGGAAGTAGTTGTTTGAGGGTATGCACCCGCGAAGAACTGAATCAAACAAATAGCATGCTTCCTAATGAATTGTCTAATCAATTTCAGTCTGGTTGCCTCATTCAACACACTCTTCACTTTAAAAATCATATGCTTGTCTCTAATATTGTCCTCTCCTCATCTTCCTGAAACAACTTTGGTTTCAACTACAACCTACCGAGGTAAGTAACAAAATTTCAGGAGTTTAATTATTCTTCACTTTTGTTATCATCTTCATCGTTGACATTTGTTTTTGTTGATACTAACGTTGACTTTTTCATTTTCTGCATCCAGAGTTGAACATGGCTAGACTATATGAACTGGTAAAAGACATCAATGATAGCAAGAAAGTATGGATGATTGCAGTTGGATCCATCACAAATCGGTTATGGTGAACAAGACCAAGGAATACTTTGAGATGGTTGTTGTTGATAAAGATGTAAGATCTATGATTCTGATGAAGTGACTCATTTTTATGTTGGTATGGTGCCGATGATGTATGATGCTTAGTTTATGTTTCCAGGATCTGTTTTGGCTGGTTAGTTTGTTATAACCCTTATTTTAGGTTTTGAAAATCTGGTATAGGTTTTTAGAGAAAATACGAGTTTTCATTGTTAACTCTTTCAAACTTTCTGGTTTTGACTGTTTAGATAACTCCATGATGATATTATTTATTTTTTTCCTTTTGTTTGGTTCCTGTTTTGATAAGTTTGTATTACAAGTTTACGTTTTTAACTCTTTCGAAATTTCTGGATTTGTATTGCTTACGTTTTTAACTCTTTCAAACTTTCTGATTTTCTATATTTATATAACTCTGATTATCAAGTTTTCATTTTTAACTATTTCAAACTAAACGCTTTTCTTTATTTAAATACCTCTATATTTTAGTATATATGTATTCCTGTTAAAAATCTTATAGTTTTAATAGAACAAAATATGTTAATTTCCTTACCACAAACGTGATATAGTTTCCATTGCCTGTTTTGCATTCAGGAATCAGACATACATGTGAAGGTTCCAAATGTTGTAGCCAAAGTGTATGATTCTGTCATAACAATCAATAGCACTTATACTATTTCAAACTTTCAAGTGACATTGAATGATGTTTTGTTCAAGCCTTTAGAGCACAAATTTATGGTGACATTTACTAGTGTAACTTCAGTTTCTGACAAAAACAAACATGAAATCCCTCCTAAACCACTACAGATCAAACTTTTTGTTGATATCATCACTGGCAAATGGAAAATTGATGTCTTGATAGGTGTGTTCATCCATTGTTAATTATAACATGCTTGAAGAAAAAATTGGTTAACTTGATACGTCTGTCATTTAATTTTGTTCCCTTCATTATGTAGACATTATAGGAATGGTCTCTGAGATAAGTTACACTCAAATAAAGAGCGAAAGTAACAACAGAAAATTAATTTAGTGCTGAAGGATTTGAGGTTTGTTTTTGTAAAATACTCTGTTGGACTTAGTTTATATTTCCCAATCACCATATAATTTTATCACACTATCTTTACTTATTCATCTGTAGTAACACCTATCTAAATTGCACTTTATGGGAGGGATACACAATACAATTCAATGAATACAACAAGGGTAGGAAGGACTCATCTATTCCAACAGTTATGGTTTTACAAATTGCCAAGGTCAAGGAGCAAGGTATTTGAAATTTAATTGTTTTGGACCTTAACAATAAATTAAGGTTTACCTGACAATTACGTTATATTTTATAATATCACCACTAATAACTGGGTCATTGATTTAGGAAATTTTTCATTATGTGTGTCTAACACGTTCAATGTCACAAAGTTGCACATTTGTGATGAACTACCTGAGATCCAGGACTTTATGGCCAGGTAACACATTCTGCATTATTCTTCTCTTGCTTTACGACTCAATAAAGTTGGATGTAATATGATACACTTATTGCGTATTTAGATGTGTTACATTTTTTCCTGTTATAGAATCCCGAAATTGATTTTAGAAGAACATTCATCTCAACCTTTGACTTCACAAACACAAAGTTTAAGACAGGCTTCGGGTTCTTCTCACATGACCTCTTATGATAAACTTATGTATAAGGCAAGCGTTCTCCCTCTTGCAGAAATTGTGAAACTTCAAGCGGTATAATTTCCTTTTAACCTACTTTCTTAAAATAGTGTAATGTGAACACAACTTCCTGAGTATTGTGTCTTTGTTTTTTATTTTATTTTCATATCACTCAAAGTGGTATTGTCGCCAAAGTTAAAAAACTTAAAGCTGCTAAGGGAGGATGGTATTATCAGGCATGTCATGAATGTCCAATGGTTGCCAAAGGAACTCAATCGCCTTTCGTATGTGGTAGTTGCAACAAAACTGAAACACAAATATTTAGGTGGAAATAACTTCTAACAATTTGTCCAAACTAGTTACGCCGACTTTAGCGTCTAAAAGGATCACTCCCCAGTGTTCAAAAATGAATTTACTACTTTCTCTCAGTCTTATGATGGAGAGGAGTTAACTACGAAACTGAAGAAACATATCAAATTGCAGAAGCAGCAGCACCATGACTAGATTCCTCCTCTATAAGATATCTTATTTTGTAATATAACATCTTATAAAATCATGTAAGTAGGGTTTTTTTTTGGATCTGTTACCTCTTATGATTTAATGTACCTTTTTATTTTATGTTACCAATGTCAACTTCATATTATATATCCATCACATTTTACTTTACATCCAATGTTCTGCAATTACTTTCCAACTGCATCTAATGCTAACAACGAACCCATTCTATATGCTTTATCCACTTTTATGATTTCACTATTTTTCCATACTAAAATACAGTGTGAATCAACACATTTTAGTTATCAAATTCTGTTGAGAATAATATAATCTCACAATAATGTAGTTTGGTTTTTCTACATCCTTTGGTAACACTTATTATGGTTTTTTATCTTACAGTTTTATTAATAGATTTAATCAAGTTGTACTTACTGCCTATTTCTACTTTCTAAGATACTTTTAGATTTTATACTTAAAATTTCAACCTTTCTGCAATTTACTCTTCCATTGATCAGTGATAGTACCCCCTACATATACTTTGATAGTGAGTTATGCAGCAGGTTCTTAGACAACAAGTTATGTAGCAGGTTTAGATTTGACAATTGCAAAAGCACATTATTTGTATTTAAATAATATTATCTATTCATTCTTCATTGTGTTTCACATACTTTTTAAGCATCTTCATTTATATATTATGTATTTAATCAATATAAGTTTTAACTAAGTTGTAGGGACAAAATTTCAAAAAGCGCCAAGCTTAAACTTTTCATCACTGCTTTTCAAATTTTGGGTTGTAAGTCAACTTTTATTAGGAAGCACTTTTTAACTACTTTCGTTTCCATTACACTTGAAAAATATCTCATGTTACTTTTTATGGTGCAAGTCAACTCTTATGAACACCATTACACTTGAAATCCATAAAACAATTTCCACTACAATACTTTCATAATTCTCTCACGTTCAACCAAAGGAACTGTTATGGATTCTGAAAATGAAAATACACAGAAGCCTCTCATGCCGCTGAAGTTAGGAAAAGGAGAATGTTAACTATGAGGAAAAAAAGTTGGTTCCAACCACAAGAACAAGGAAAATGTTAACCCATCTCCAACTCTACCGCATAATACAACTCATATTCTGCATATGTATTCGGGTTTGCATACTCCTGTGGCAGAGAGTTCATCATTTGTGCCTATAACTATTACTTTAAACGACCAACATAACAAGGACACCATTGTGATGCAAAAAAAAATTCTATGCATAATGGCCAGAACCTATTCAACAGGTTCAACTCAACCATTTTGTTATAAATCCCAAACTTAAAGGTAACTCAACCTCCTAACCAATTTTATACAGGTCTGGCCAACAACATCAGCAACGCTGCATTTTCATCGGATGACTCTAGGAATCATGCTGATTCTGACAGCAGTGAAGACGTACAAATGAACCTCAAATAAAATGACAAATCACACTTACAACACCATGTTTTCATTTTCTTCCCCCAGAATGAAATTTGACAAATCACACAGTAATGGTCGTGGTCCACCTACATTGTGTTTACATGGTTAAACATGCCACCGAATTGATAGTATGCTTCTTGAACAAGTACAACCTCCAAAGTACGCATAATTGTATGTATACGACATGGACAATAAAGTCGACAACAAAATTGAATGTTTCAGGTTATTACTTTTTCCCGGACAAAAGGTGTACATACTCAAACATTATTTATGTTTCTTGATCTATTTTTTTCCACATATCAAAGAGGATAAACAAATTGATAAAACAATAGTGAATGACTTGAATCATATGTTAGACGGTGTAATACAGTGGGAGAACTGACTTGGTTTTGCATTTTATCGCAAATGTTGCGGATAGCAAGATTCGCCACCAACTTTTATTTTATCCAATAAATAAAGGGTGAAAAGAATAGGAAAGACCTTTTTTGATTTTGAGTTTGGGGTAGGTTATGAAAAGGGAAGGTGTTAGCACCCTTTTCATCCGTAGTTATCTATGACTCTTAATCGCTAGCTCACTTTGAAAATTTCTTTTTGAATGTGTGTTTAAAGAATATCTTGAAAAGGTAAACTTTGTAATGATTCTCGTATCTGTCCTCGAGAACACGTACAAAGTGTTTGTTCAAAAATATTTTTGAAAAGTGTTTGAGAAAGATGTTTTTTTAAATGTTTGTGAGCAAGCGATTAACAACGGTCTACCTACTTAAGGTCTTTATTATACTTTTCCTCCTCCTTTAGATAGTTCTATCCTACCATTAGTTTGTAGGAAATCCTATCGTTGGATGTGAAGGGACAGGTGTAGGTCATCGTACAATCATTGAAGGCAACTAGTAAGGACACTTTAGCAATTATCATTAAGGGAGTAGATCATTTTACCAAAGGCAGCATCAAAAGGGTCATCGAGGGACTATGATCTTTGCTTTCGAGGAACTTTACTAAAGCGTCCCCATGTTCGAGAGACATGCTCTTTTTTCCGAGCAACAAGGGAGGTTACCCTAGAGATGCGAGTGTGAGATTGATTTGTTTTAAGTTATGTTTATCTTTGAAATTAGGGTTAGCTAACGTTTCATTATTAGTCTTTTCATACAAGACCTAATTACTAATAACAACATAGCAAAATAGGAAAGCAGTAAATGTGCAAAAAATAAATGCGGAAAATAAACCCTAGACTATTACAATGCTCGGGGAAGTTAAATAAGTAATAAAAATGCGGGAAAAGTAAACCCTAATTACTATTACAAACAAGGAACAATTACAATAATAATGAAAAGAAATGCGAGAAATAAAAAATTACGTTCTCACTGTCGATCTAAAAATATATAAATAAAAAAGATTTTTTGGTGTTTTTATGAAAAAATGGTTTGTGATTAATTTATTAAAAAAACTAAGAAAACTAATTAATTTTAGTAATAATAAAAAAAAACCTAAAAAACCTAATTAATTTTAATTAGAAAATTAATTAGTTAATTACTTAAAAAAAGTGATCAAAACTAAACCTAATTAATTATCCTAAATTAATATTTTAGTTTAATTAAAATTAAAAAAGCAAATAATTAAAAGGAAAGAAGAAAAATATAAAAGAGAAAAAGAATTGGGCCTGATTTGAAGTAGTTTGGGGGGTGCAGATTGAAATCTGTGAGGACCAATAAGGAGAGGCCCAAGATATCCAGTGCGTTCAGCCAGAGGAGGTGCATCGTGAGTGCGTGAATTTAGAAGCGTTAGATCAGATCTAATAGTTGTGAAACTGAAGGTGCATCGTTGAGGAGAATGGAAGCGCTACATTGGATCTGTAAGAATCAGAAAACATGAAAAAATTTGCAAAATTAGGGATCAAACCCGCGACCTGGGACACCAATGCCTTAGTGTGCGTTTTAACCACTAGGGTGGTGATACATCCAATAATATAAACAAAAAAATATATATATATTAAAAAATCAATGCTTGGAGCGGAGAGGCGCTGGAGCCCTAGCTCTGATCGTCTTCTCCAGCGACTCCCTTTCTCCAAACCTGTAAATCAAACACTGTTAGAAATTCAAGGGTACCCTACCCCCCTTAAATCCAACCCTGCGAATCCAATGGGACAATTAGTTTGGGCTAAAACGCACTGGTTTGGGAGCTATGACAAAAATAACGCAAATATGTATGAACATGATGGTTCATGGTTTGGCTATTATGGGACTCCCACGATGGGTCATTCCTGCATATTAAGACCTCATGAACGCATTAGCATGGTTAGTTTATCTTAAAACATAAGAAAATCGAAATCAAGATTCATGCAGGGATTGAAAACCGATGATGCATGTAGTGATGTTTCTAGCCTATTGGATCGTTGCAAACGGTCCAACCTTACCATATGATCTTCCTGGAACTGAATGGAAGTGTTGGTACCTGTTGAAGGTGGGTGAAATAAGGGTTTTCAAGTTGCCCTAATTTTGAGTAATTTTATGAAATTTGGAAGTTTCTTGCACAAGGTTTTATGGTTTCTTTCATGTCTGAATTGAAGTGAATATATAGCTTGCAATTAGGTCAAGGGATCATGGGCTTGGACTCTTGTAACAAGAAGCTTTG
Organism: Vicia faba; assembly: GCA_948472305.1. Classification (NCBI taxonomy): domain Eukaryota; kingdom Viridiplantae; phylum Streptophyta; class Magnoliopsida; order Fabales; family Fabaceae; genus Vicia; species Vicia faba. The sequence goes on along the minus strand of OX451735.1, from coordinate 628,037,371 downwards.
ATCTTATTTTATTTTATTTTGACTTTTAAAATAATTAAAATAAAAAATAAATATAATAAATCAAAAAGGGGTGTATGAATAAGTCTTGAGGTGTACTATGAGCTGAAAAACATGTTTGGACTTTGAAACAATAGCCCATTAGCCCAAAAATTCAAGTTTGCTCAATTTGAACTTCATGCATTTGCTCAAAATTTCCCAACTTGCACTGGTCATAACTCTCCCAGTTTTTATCATTTGAAGGTGATCTTTGACTTTTCGGAAAGTTCAAGATGTTCTTTATAATCTCTATGTTGGACTATTTTGGTATTTGAAGACTTTATCTTGATGTAAGTTGCCTTGACAAAAAGTATCTTTTTATTGACTTTTGAAATGACCTATAATGTATTGGCTCATATCTCTCAAACGAAGCATTTTTTAGGCTTGAGATTAAGGAGACTAAGTTGTAGAGAATTGAATTTCCTTCACAATGAGCTTTGGTCAAGGGAAATCTGATGAAGCATGTGGAAGTTATGCTTGGTCAAAGTTCAGTTGACTTCTCCTTAGGAAAACCCTAATTTGGCAACTTTTGACTTTTGATGATTTGAGAGTTTTCCTTGATGAATCATGATCAATCCTTGATTAAATGATGAATTTCAGTTCAAAAACTTAATGTTGACCAAAAATCTTGAGATTTGACTGTATGTTGACCATAATTGACTTTTTCCAATATAGTTGATTTTCAGTCATCTGAGCTATTGACTGAGCATACTTGTGATTCAAGGCTTGAAACTTGGTATGAGCATTCTTGGAGACATATAAGAGACCGTGAAATCCACTTGAGACCTTAGAAACCCAATTTTCCTTGAGAAACACAAAACCCTAATTGTAGGTCAATTGCTTAGGAGGAGAATTTGTATGATCAATTCTTGAGACCCCTTGAGCATTTGAGAACACTGGGAGAATGTCTTGAGTGAAAGGGAGGGAAATTTTTGGGGTACAACATCTGCCCCTGTTCAGTCTTCTTAAACCTAAGGAGTTTGACTGCCATGTCCGCCATTCATGACTAGAAGGTGGAAGAGGATTGAACACTTAAGTGCCCAGAAATTTGCACTCGCATGTGTAGGAGGTAACACTGTTGGCTGATGATATTTCTTGAATGGGCTTAAAGAGGCCATTCTAAGAATGACAGAGTGTCATCGGAGATGGGATTATAGACGCCATCCAAGGTGATTTATTATAAGAGTATCAGAATGAGTCTACGCTCGACCGTATCTAAAGAATGCTTTCCATAATGAATCTCTAGGGAAAGTGTTTAGATAGCTGCTTGTCAGATTTAGTCTCTAAGGAAAATACTTATCAGAATTTAGTCTCTGAAGGATGTTTTTGGGTCATGTAGATAGTCTCCCCGTCCTATTTCAGGAATTGATCTACATTTTTATTTTGTTGGTAAACCCGTCCTATTTCGGGAGTTCATACCACCTGTTCATATCGATAGTTTCCTCGTCCTGTTTAGGGAGTTAATATTTTCCTGGTTATATAGATATTTTCCTCGTCCTGTTTCAGAAGTTAATCTTTGCCTGGTCGTTTAGATATTTTCCCTATCCTGTTTCAGGAGTTAACCATTAACCTGCTTTATGTTGGCGAACACGTCCTGTTTCGGGAGTTCATACCGCCTGGTCGTACAGATAGTTTCCCCGTTCTGTCTTGGGAATTAATCTTGGACCTAGTTTGAGACTTGTTGATGATATTCATCTGTTTATAATCTTTACCTGAAAAGACAACGTCAGTTTCTATGTAATATCGTGATGCATGTAATGCATTACGTAATGATGTTCTCAAAGTAATGAGAGTGTGCTATATGCATTTCGTATGCATATGCTATGATATTTGTGAATGATGTATAGATGTAGGATTTCGTTGAAGCGTATCGGTAGCTCCATGTAACATCCTTGACTGGGGAAAATAAATCCCTGACCATTGTTGGGGATGATGAAAATGAATCTTCCATCTTGTTTAGAATGTCTTCGCTGGGGATTCATGTTTTCTATTTTGAGGATATTCCGCTGGGAATGTTTGACTTCAGCTTGGGGATAGAAGAGTTCAGGAACATTGGTCGTTCATCGCTCTGCTGAGGAGTTTAGTTCTTGTATACCCTGACCAGGGATAAAAGAGATTGATAACCTTCCGAGATGTTATATGACTAAGTTTTGGATATGTACGTCCATTCTTCTGGGGAGGGAAAAGTCAAATGATGTCTGGCCCGATTTCAAATTCCGTAGAAACTCTCTAGGGATAGCAACATGGACTACACTTTGCTGGAGAAGAGGAATCTATCAGATTTGCAATAATCGTGGAAATGAACTTTGTTGGGGAAATAAACCCTGCTGGGGAAATAAATCTTGTTGGGGAAATAAACCCTGTTGAAGGAATAAACCATGTTGGAGAAGAGAATTATGCAGGGGATTTTACAATGTTGGAGAAATAAACTCGACTAGGGAATTGAGCTCTTGTGAATTGTGTTGAGGAAATTTCCACCGTATGCTGGGGAGATGATCAAACTCCTTTATCCGCTAGGGGGTCTGTTGGGGAGTATGGTTATATTAATAGCTCGAAGATGCCCCAATTCCTTTCTGAAGGCATATTAGACTTGATGGGGAATATATCTCAGTCAGGGATGAGTTTGTAAAGGTAACTATGTGGGGATTTTCCTGTGGGGATTTGTGGACAAATTGAACGTTATCCCAATGCCTAGAGTCTTAAGTGAATGCTTATTCCTGTTTTTATGCATATATTTGTTAACAGTAATCATATTTGTATGAATATGTTCATTTAATTTAGTCATTGGACGTTTTTGCAAACAAAACGGGAAAACAAATTTAAATTTTTTGAAATTGACTTGTATTGAAAGTTTGTCTATAAACAGGCGGTTTTGTACAAGGAGACGGAAATCCTAGTAAGAGGAAATCTTCATGAAATGAAAATAGTACAAAGTAAAAACAAAACATATAGCTATGTGTAAATGACCCCCATCGAATTTCAACTCAGCTATTGCCCTTATGTCTTCAAGCGTCTTATCCCTTATTGTCGGGAGAAGTTGATTGAATTAATCTGTACCGTTTGAACTTGATGCTAGTAATGAAGTTGGTTGTAATTAGATGGTCCAACAGGACATAGTTGTACATTTTAATCCATAATTTTTTCCTAGGCCGTCCTTTCGAGTTTTCAGTCCACCGGGATACCCTTTTTTCCCAAGCCGCCTTTTAAGGTTTTCGACTTGTCAGGTGTACAATCTTTATATATATCCCTAATTTTTGCGCAAACCCTTTTGGTTCTCTGGGATGCCTTTATTTCTGGCTAGGCCAGTCAACCTAGCGGGTCTCTTTCATGCGTAATATTTATAACTATGTTCGCGTTCACAGGGTGCGTAAAGTGTTCACCGTCCATGGTGGTAAGTATCATAGCACCGCCAAAAAATATCTTCTTGATTATAAATGTCCCTTCGCATGTGGGAGTCCATTTTCCCCTGGGATCACCTTGCAGTAGGATGATGCGCTTTATTACCAAGTCGCCATTCTGATATACCTGATGCTTGACTTTCTTGTTGAAGGCTTCGATCATACGCTTCTGATACATCTGACCATGACAAACAGCCGCAAGCCTTTTCTCATCAATCAAAGTTGATTTGGTCAAGCCTGGTCTGAATCCACTCATCTTCGTCTAAATCTGCATCTTCCATAATCCTCACAGAAGGGATCTGGACTTCGACAGGTAGGAACACTTTCGTACCATAGACTAGAGAGAATGGGGTTGTCCCGGTTGATGTTCGTATTGAAGTGTGATATCCATGAAGAGAAAATGGTAACATCTCATGCCAATATTTATACATCACCGTCATCTTTTGTATGATCTTCTTGATGTATTTATTGGAGGCTTCCACTACGTCATTCATCTTCAGTCGATACAGAAAAGAGTTATGGTGTTTGATCTTGAACTGCATGCAGAGTTCCGTGATCATAATATGGTCTAGATTAGTATCATTGTCTGTGATGATCCTTTTGGGGATGCCATACTGTTATACCCCAAAATTTTCCCTCCCTTTTGTTTACAAGAAATCACAACTTCAGGGTTTTCCCTGATCTTTCAAGATTAGCTCAAGAATCGGTCAAACAGACTCTTCTTTATCAAGTAAATCCAGAATTAGGGTTTCCATTGATTTTGTTGAGATTGGCTCAGGAATTGATCAAACAGACTCTTCTTTATCAAGTAAATCCATAATTAGGGTTTCCATTGATTTTGTTGACATTGGCTCAGGAATTGATCAAGCAGACTTTTCTTCAACGACAAATCTGGAATTAGGGTTTTCGCTCGTATTTCTCAGAAGAAATTGAATCCATAATAATTCAATTGACTGTTACATTATTCCATATTAGCGGTTGTTTCTCAAAATCTAAATATCTGGGATAGGAGATGAGGCTTTGATTGAAACTTTGAGGCATTGGTTTGATCAGTGAAGTGAAAAGTGTATGGAATGCATGTTTGTTTAAACTGTACAAAGCATATGATTAATTGGAATGCAAGGCGTATTGTGGTTAATGTAAGGTTGCGAGACGGCAAAGTTTGTTGATTATTTATTTTATCTGGGTTTAAGTTATTGGGATGCATTTCCAGTTTGTTTTAACTTAAGAGATTTAAATAATTAAATAGACAGTGCAAAGGAAAGAAGGAAATATTTGACAGTAAAGAATTCTTACTTGACAAAGACTTTTATTTATTTATTTATTTCAAATTTTGTTACAAATGTTATTCGAATATTGTAAATTTATAATTTATAGTGTTTACAATAATATTTATTACAATAAATGAAAAGAAAATAAATCTAAAGCCTAAAATCTCTTGAAATCTTTGATCTTCTACTGCCTCTTCCATTATCCAACTCGTATTTACCTGCAAAGACAGAAAATGAAATCAGTGCAGTTAAATTGAAAAGCATTTTTAAGCAGATAAATAAAGAAGGATCATCATTAAAGCTTGTTGGTCGGAATCAGATTGTTTTTGGGTTCATCGTGTTTTACTTGTCCTCTTTGCAAATCACAAGAATATTTCTCTTCTTGGTTCACAAAGGAGTCTCAGAAAACATTCATCATTAATGAATCAGGGGCCAACAGAGAACATTCCAGAAGCATAGTTTTTAGAGTAATATCATCACTAAACATTCAAAAAGAAAGTTAAAGATACAAAATACCAGAAAGCAACGCTCTTGTCATCATCCTCCCTCCGCCTTGGCCACCTGAGAGCGCCACCAGTCCAAGCCCTCTCCCTCCATCGTCTTACAGAACAAAACACCAAAGGTATAGTCTCTTCTCTCAAACTTTTCCTACATCTCACAATGAAACACCAAAAATTAAACTTTGCAAACAATAAAACATATAAGAATTAAACATGCAAACTGTAAAGAAAACGCGTACCCTTTCGAATCATCGCCTTGTATAGTCACAGAGAGGAGAGGATGAAGGTAGCATTCTGGTAGCCTGGAGCTTGGAGGGAAGAATCAGAAGCTCATGGGGTTTGAGAGAGACGAAGAGAACGAAGAGGAGAGGAGCGGTGCCGTTAAACTATAAACCCTAGGTTCTGAGTGACCAAAACACAAACCCTAAAAATTGTTGTACAACATCTCAATTGGGCATGTGCGCCCCACTATGCCAAGCCCACTTCATGCCTACTAAGCGCGCCCCACCCCTTTTACTCCTTCTGGCCCTTTCTGCTCTTCTTCCAAATGGGCCTGCTCCTTAATAACATTTCTAAGGCCCATCTTTCTTTTTAATTCCATTTTGGCTTTAAAACTAATACTTTTTTTTACCACTTTATTTTCATTTTTATAATCTAATTCTTTTTTATCTTTTTGTTAAATAAAAGAATATATTAAATTTTTGTATAAAATTTTCTTAATAGTTTTTTTTCTTAAATATTTATTACATTTAATAACACAAAAATACAGAAATAATAGAATTTTAACTTAAATATTTTTTCTTTTCTTTAAAACTCTTTGTTTATATAATTAAAAAAAATAAAATAATAATAATACTTAAGTCTTTAATTAGGTTAAATTTTATTTATTTATTTGTAAATAAATATACACATCTCATATCCCTTTGATTTTTATTATCTTATACCTTGTTATATTTTTACATTGAGAATGCGACAATTCGATTTGGTTGTAATATATACTTGGACATTACTATTCTGATAAGACTCATCCCCATTCGTAAACATTTGTACCTCCATCCCCGGACACTCATTTGTAATAACTTAGACTTTAAATTCCCGCAATTTATCGCTTTCAATACACTGTATAATAATTAGGGTTTGTATGCGAAGATTCAAAATCAATCGCTAGATGACCTAATACAAGATAAATGCATAAAAAAAATCAATACACAATTTACACTTGCACCTCTAGGGTAACCTCGCTTGTTGCCTCGGAAAATACAAATCATGTCCCTCGAGTATGAGACACTCTAGCAAATACCCCTTCAATAAACAAAGATCATAGTCCCTCGATGACCCTCGACGTTGCCTTCGATAAAACGGTATCATCCCTTACAAAATTGCTAGAGCGTCTCACAAGTTGCTTTCAATGATTGTATACGATGACCCGCGCTTGTCCCGTTTAAACATCCTAACGCAAGGTTGTTCATCAAATACAATGGTGAAATAACACTGTTAAAAGGGTTAAAAACATAAGAAAGATCCTTTCAGTAAAATAGGGTAGACAACTCTTAGTTACTTGATCAAAAAATCTTGCAAAACATCCTTGCCATTTTTCAAACACACTTCACAACACAACTTCAAAACAATTTCAAAACAACTTTCAAAACATTAAATTATCTTTTCAAAATGACATACACCTTTGTATATATTCAAACAAGAATCATTACAAAGGTTGCCTAGACAAGGCATCTTTTTCAAAACATTTTCAAAACCACACACACAAAGCACCATTTCAAACAATTGAAAAGCAAAGGCAAGTGATCTAAAACAAGTAACTAAGAGCCCATGGATAACCATGGATGGAAAAGGTGCTAGCACCTTCCCTTTTCATAATCTATCCCCCGAACCCAAGAAAACATCTCAAAGGTCTTTCCTGTGCTTTTTGACCTTTCCTTTGGATAAAATAAAAAGTCGGTGGCGACTCTTGCTAAACCAAACAAGTGTGAACACAAACGCAAAATCCCAAGTCAGTTCTCCCATCGTATCACAGAACTGGCGACTCTGCTGGGGATCTTTCTAAAAGTGGGGTTACCTTAGGGTTTTAGATCACCTTTACATGCTTACCTTGACTGCTTTGATTCCTTTACTTTTTGGGTTCCTTGTTTGGGTTTGTTTTAAATCCTACACCCGGATTTAGGGACACCTTTTAGGTAAGTAGAGATAAACTGTGAGGGAACTGTGCGTGGTATACCGACATGGTTGAAGCAGTAGCTACGTTAGTGTGACATATTTGTGGGTACAGGTAGCCTTTGAGTTAATCAAAGAGAATACGGGGCCGCTGAGTGATGTCATGAAGCACTAACGAACTCTTAGAACCTTACTTGACCATCTTGGCCTTTTTAGGAGTAGTGAGATGACCGACTTTGGTGCAGTCCGAAGTTGGTAGATACTTGATACTACACTCATTGAGGATTGTTTTCTTGGAATGTTTTGGTCGCCAATTAAGTGGCTAAACCAAAACAATGAACACAGAAAATAATCCAGTGATATTGAGCTCCTTAGAACCCGGTTTCTATTTTATGACAGGTTGAGCCAACTAACTTCAAGAGGGTACTTACCTATGAACCCCATGCAAGCCTAAAACTAAGGACTTGCCTGCTTTGTGTGAATGTGATTACTTGTATATACAATTTCTTACTTCTGCATACATGTACATAACATCATAACATCATACCATAGCATTTTCAATAACCATTTCAAGGATCTTGAGGGTCTTATGATGTAGGGCCACGTTGAACCAGACGTCTACCAAAGGACAAGAGGATTTTCCTCTAAACAAACACCGTCAACGATCAAGTTAAACAACTTGAATCGGGGGCTATGACCCACTTGACATGGTGAGCTTGATTCTCGTGGAAAGACATCCACCGATACAAAGTTCTCCAATCAAAGATGTTGATCAAAATTCGACCTCTAACATTTTCTTGTGTTTACCCCACGAGATTATTGAGAACATGTATCCACGTACCATGCATTGCATCATGATAGGTTTCCCTTTTCAGGTTTCCTTATTCTCCTACTGTTTATTTCAGTAGAGATGGCTCTAGAGAGGACTGTCAAAGATATCCAGGATCAAAATGCTCAACGTTAAGAAATGTTCTTAAACCTGTCCCAGGGGCAAGAAGAAGTGATGGCTCTCCTCATAAGGGGCATGGTCCTAGGGAATTCAGGCAGTGTCAGGAATGATCAGTTGGAAGAACTACAGATTGAGCTGGCAACAATGAATATCCAGATGATGGGACAACTGGTGGGCCAGATGGCTCTCATTCAAGACTTGGCTCAAAGACAAGAAGAGCTCAGGGTTCTCGTCAACAAACTGCTTCGAGACAACCAAGTGGGGCAAACATCTAGGGTTGAAGATCAAGTCATCATTCAACCTCCTTTGAGACAAGAAGACAATGGGAAGGCTCCCCAACTTGCTTCAGGGACACAAGCCCAACAACAACCTCGACAGCATCAACGGGGTAATCGGCCTAAGAAAAATACGTCTGGAAGACATTTCTGAGACTGACATACCATCATCTCTAATACTGAAACGCTTGTTGGAGGTTAATTTGCTTGCTTTAAGGGATCCTATTAGGAAACCCAATACCTCTACTCCTAGCTATCACCCCGACGCATTTTGTGTATACCACTCCCATAGTCCTGGACATGACACCGATGACTGTTGGGCTTTGAAAAAAAGGATCCAAGACTTGATCGACGAAGGAGTGCTGGAATTCATGTCGGATGGCGAGATGAAAATATTCCGCTAAGGGTTCTCCACCTGAATTGACAAAGTTCGAACTGAGAGACTTTTGTTCCATTTGAATTTTCAAGTTGTAATTTCTTTTGTTATTCAAATAATTATCTGTTGATGTCAAACTCTGTTTCATTAATGCATTGCATATGTTTGTCTTGAATTCATCCATTCGTTTTCACTATTCTTGAATTATGCTTCCTACTTTCTTTATGATATTTAACTCTTGATAAAAAGCTACAAGCCTTTAGAGGGAAGATGATGAAACAATGCCATAATCTCATACATTATGCTTTTGAACATATCTTGTTGACGATGTACATGCGTTTCTTTCAAATCCTAAACACTGGAGTTATAAGGAAGATAATCCCTAGTCAACCCCTTCAATCCAAAGAAGTAGGAGTTTTCCACTTTAAACACAAATTGAAACCTTTGATTAAACCTGGGGCAGGGTAGTCCCTCAGTTAATTCAAAAGATGCGCATTGAAGTCGCAAATTCTCAGTTCATAATACAACGAATGACATCAAAAACAAATCCTTTGGGAACTAAAAAGACAGTGACGGTTCCTTATCTCATAGGCAGTCAATCTCTCAAAAGAGAAAAGCCCATTGAGCCAAAACTTACAAAGGAGGCTTAAGAAAGCTGGGGCATCCCGCTAACTGTAATCTCAAAAATAAGAACAGTCAGGCAAAAGTTAGGGATATTAAATAAATAAAAAGAGGTCATTATAAATCCTCAACAACATGAAAAATGTTGCCAATGATGACTGCCTTTCCCATAAAATTCAACTGGTGTGAACCATCACCAAAACATCGTTCCAAACTTGAATAGAGTTCGACGCACAATTAATTGAGTTTAGGATTGAAGAACATCATGAAGAGCGGGTGGGTACAAATATACTTTGAGCCTTTATCCTTAGTTTCTTAAACCGTGAACCAAGCCACGTTACAACCCTTTAAAAGTCCTAATTGAAGCATGGGTTAGTTCAAAAGCATACTGTTACAAAAGGTATCCTTACTCCTGTAAGGCTTTGCCCTAAATCTTGTGTTGATTTTGTCTTATAAAAAGTTTTCTGCTAAAAAACACATTTTTTAAAAACTTCGAGACAAGCATAAACTTTGCATTATTCGAATATCATTGTTTGCACATGTTTATTTGTTTGAAAGCGAAGAAATTCACAACAGTGAATGTTCGGAGAAACGAAAGCTCTCTCATGGAATGAAATCACTTCAAGTGGGATGACACTCCTGTTGCAAAGATCTCCCATCAACAAAAAGGGGACTCCGTATGGTATGGTCCAGTAAATCTGGGGCAGTCCAGTCAAGATTTCAACAAATCTTTCAAAGTTCAGTAAACTTGGGGCAGTCCAATCAAGATTTCAACAAATCTTTCAAAGTTCAGTAAACCTGGGGCAGTCCAGTCAAGATTTCAAGAAATCTCTCAATTGCAGGATAACCTGGGGCAAGTCTCCCTCACCATCACTTGGGGCATTTAAACGTCAATCTCAACAAAGGGTTACATGCAGTCCAAATTTCCTGGCAATACCACAAACATCTGATACTAGGGGCAGTGATGAACCTCTCAGAAATCTTTCTGAAAAGAAATTCAAGCATCCTCGAGAAGGTTATCACCTCTCTATCAGACCAGCAGTCATGGGTTTATTTCCCCAACATTTATCAAGGATTTATTCTCCATAACAAAATTACATTTCAAATTGATCGATCGTTCAAAATTTCCTTCATCACCTGCTGGAAGTTATGGTCGTCATCAAAGATTCCTTCATCACCTGTTGGAAGTTACAGCCACCAACAGAATAACGGACAATTGAAGCTCCTAAAAATCTGTTTCTCTCAAGATTAAAGATTCTCATTGTTGCACCCCAAAATTTGCCCTCTCATGTTTCCCAAAGTCTTCCCCCTGCATGGTTGATCACAAACTCTTGCCTAAGGAAAAGGAAAATTTTTGAGTGGTGCTTTAAGTACATTTCGATTGGCTTCTGAAAGACCCTTCGATTGGTGTTCTGAAGGAGCCTTTCGATAGGCATTCTGTCAAGCATTTCGATTGGCATTATGTCAAGGCTTTCGATTGGCATTCTGAAAGACCCTTCGATTGGTATTCTGAAGGAGCCTTTCGATTGGCATTATGGACAAGTACTTCGATTGACATTATAACAGTGTCCTTCGATTGGAATTCCAAAAACGTCCATTCTAAGAAGCATTCAAAGGGTCCATTCGAAGAAGCTTTGGAAAGCATTTGAAGGAGGCCATCAGCCCATTCGAAAGGGAGAACTCGAAGGAGGTCACCAGCTCATTCGAAAGGGAGCATTCGAAGGCCAGTTACATATCATTCAAAATTCAAAAAGGGACAAGATCCCATGTGTTTAGCCAACGTTACAAACTCTCATTCATGGCTTTCAAACACATAATCAACGTTACAAATTCTCATTCATGGCTGTCAAACACATAATCAAAGTCATTTAAACCTTTGTCTTCCTGTCCCCTCCACCCCCTCTATATAAAGAGATCACAAGTGTTGCAAAAAGGAGGACGAAAGGATACAGAAAAAATAGAGAAAACAAGCAGGGAGAACTTGGAGATACGCTACCAAAAGTTACCAGCACTTCTAGGAAGCCATACCCAATCCTTGCACAAGCCAAAGCTTCCATTCATCAAACATCTCCATGCCCATAAATCCCAAATCAAAAGTGCCTACATCCAGGAAGTGCCCAGATCGAAGGTGCCTACATCCAGGAAGCGCCCAAATTAAAAGTCCAATCTGCAGGTAAGAAAGGGTAAACTATCCAACCTCATATTTGCATAACACATTATTACTTGTTGTTACCTTTGATTTGCCATCCTAGACAGGATCCAAAGGCCTGGGTTTGGCACCCAGGTCATGTTCTTTGTTTGCCAACACTTGCTGCAGACATAGCCTGAAGAGATCCAGCAAGCGCAGGATCGAAGGGCCTGGGATTTAATACCCAGGCCCTGTGTTTTATTTCGCTAACATACTTTTGCAGGTATAGCATCCCAGATCGAAGGAGACACCTTCTCTGGAACGAAGCTTCCCATAGTCCTCCTGGATCGAAGAAGGCATTTTTCCCAGGATCGAAGGGAACTCCCCTTCCCTGGATCGAAGGTTGTTCATGCCCACTTCCTGGCCCAATCGAAAGAACCATGACTCTGTCTGGATCGAAGCTGCCATTCCCTCCTTGGGTCGAAACTCTCTTTTTTCCCTGGATCGAAGGATCCCCCCTTGTATTTTATTTTTGTTTTCATTGACATCTTTTTATCTTTTTTAATTAACATTAAAATTAAAAAAAACCACAAAAAAACATTAGGCTAGTTTTTCTATTAAAATTAAATTTGTTAATTAATCTCTTAATTATCTTAACATTTTCTCAAAACTAAAATTAAATAGATTTAGATCATTTTTTCCAAAATAAAATAAAACAACAAAAAGATTTTATTCTTAGAATTTTTAGAGTTTATTTTTCAGATTCGCGCGCGTTTATTTTATTGTAACTGCCTACTGGTTTGTAATAACTTAGCTAAGACTTTTACACTTTACTGCTCTTTATTCCCCCAATTTTTGGACATGTAAATAATCCCCCTCCCCGAAGCTTTGTAATAGCGTAGGATTTACAATTCCCGCACTTTAAATTCCTATACATATATTAACTGTTTAGATGTATGCTAACTAGGATTGCATGACAAGATTAACTCTTAACTTAAAATCAATCGTAGCTCACCATAACATGTGCAAAGATAATATAACTGAAAATTGACACACTTGCACATGCCACTCTTAGGGTACGCCTCACTTGGTTGTCTCAAACGTGATCATTGAGTATAGGAAGTCTTAGAGGTCGCCCTCCTGTCCAAAGATCAAAGTTGCCTCGAAATGGTTGCCTCGATAAAAATGATCTAAGACATTAGGGTTACCACTAAGGCATCCTAACATTGCTTTAGTGACCACACGTCCCTTAAACCGAATTGATCCGAAAAACTCCAACGACGGTGCTACCTACTCCTCAATAGTGGGATAGCACTGTCTAAAGGACACTTGCACAGTTTAATTCCTTTTTGAGTAGGTAGAGGTTCTTAAGTACTTGCTCCTTTTTAAAACAAAAACAAACTTTTCGCACTTACACTTTCTTCAAAAACAAAACAAAACTCTTTTCAAAACCCACAAACACGAAGAAAATCAAACTTTTGAAAACATAGTGAGCAAGTACCTAAGAGCCTGTGGATAACCACGGATAGAAAGGGTGCTAATACCTTCCCTTTCTATAATCTACCTCCCGAACCCGAGAAAAATCTCGAAAAGGAATTTTTCTGTGCTTTTGTCCTTTCCTTGTTGGATAAAATAAAAGACGGTGACGACTCTTTCTTACCGCAACATTTTGCAAAAACAAACGCAAACGCGAACCAGCATTCCAAAACAGTCAGTTCTCATTCCCACCGATCACAGAACTGGCGATTCTGCTGGGGAATTATAAGTGAGGTGTACCTTAGGATTAGATCACTTGTGTTTTCAATTGTATTGCTTTGTATGCTTTTAATTTTGTGGGCTTGTATCGGAGTTCTATAGATCCTAACCCGGATCTAGGGATACCCTTTAGGTAAGTAGCAATAAATTGTGAGGGATCTGTCTGGCGTAGACCGACACGGATGAAGCAGTAGCTACATTGGTGTGGCACCTTAGTCTGTACCGATATCCCTTGTGTTGAAACGAGGAGAATATGGGTCTTCTGAGGAGTCATTAAGCACCAACTGACCTTAGAACCTTAAATTGACCAACTTGGCCATAGAACAGTAGCAGTATGCTACACTCATTGAGACTAAACTCTCGCGATGATTCTGGCCGTTAGAAAAGGTTGCTAAACTTGAATTATGACCGATTGAGGGTAGTCAGTGACATTGAGATCCCCTAGAACCCGGTTACTATTTTTAGGACAGGTCTAAACCAACTAAACTGGAAGAGGGTAATGCCTAAACTCCATGCCAGCCTGAAATCTAAGGGCTCTTATGTGTGACTTATGTGCCTTCAAACTTGAACTACTTGCACATACTTGTTATCTGACAGCATGAGTTCCTTGCAGGTTTTGTTTACAGTCCTTATCCAATAATTTGGACTTATTGCAGGGCTTACTTACATCACCTCACACTTGTGCTTAAACGCATAGCATACACATCATAGCATCATGCCTTAACATTTCCTTAACCATTTCAAGGATCTCAAGGGCTTGTGATGTAGGTTATGGTAAATCAAATGGCTAGCAAGGGGCAAAGGGGATTTATTTTCCTCTAGCCAAGGTTGTCTAGAAATCCAAGCATGATAACTTGAGTCAGGGGATATGACCCACTCGATATGGTGAGCTTGACTCTTGAAGAAGGACTCTCAGCAACATGAAGTTCCTTCAATCAAGCTACCAGATTTAGATTCTAACATTTTCTTGTTTACCCCGCGAGATCCTTGAAAACATTGCATACATATATCATACATATCATTTCATAACAGGTCTCCCAGTACAGGTCTCTCATGTTCTCACTGTTTATTTCAGCAATGGCTTTCCAACCAAACAACCAAGATCCCCGGGCTCAAAATGCCCAACTTCAAGAAATGTTCTTGAACCTATCCCAGGGGCAAGAAGAAATGAAAGCTCTCCTCACAAGGGGCTTGGTCCTAGGGAATCCAGGAGGCATCAGGAATGATCAGTTGGAAGGGCTACAAATTGAGTTGGCAACAATGAATATCCAGATGATGGGACAACTGATGGGCCAGATGGCTCTCATTCAAGACTTAGCTCAAAGACAAGAAGAGCTCAGGGTCCTCGTCAACAAGCTGCTTCAAAATAACCAAGTGGGGCAAACAACTAGGGTTGAAGATCAAGTCATCATTCAACCACCTTTGGGGTAAGAAGACAAGGGAAAAGCTCCTTAGCTTGCTTCAGGGTCACAAGCCCAGCATCAACAGGGTAATCGGCGTAAGCGAAATACGTCTGGAAGACATTTCTCTGAGACTGATATACCATCATCTCTCATACTAAAACGCTTGTTGGAGGTCAATCTGATTACTTTAAAGGATCCTCCCCGGAATCCCAACACCTCTTCTCCTACCTATCATCCCAATGAAAGGTGTGTATACCACTCTAACAGTCCGGGACATGACACAAACAATTGTTGGGCTCTGAAGAACAAGGTCCAAGACATGATTGATGCCAAGGAGATCAAGTTTGACCCTCCGGAGACTCCAAACATAATCACTGCTCCTATGCCAAATCATTGAGAATGCCTTTGTTTCATTTGAATTTTCAAGTTGTAATCTCTTTGTTATTCAAACAATTATCTATAAATGCCAAACTTTGTTTCATTAATGCATTGCATATGTTTGTCTTGATTTGATCCAATCATTTTAATTACATTTAAACTATGCTTTTTACTCACTTTATGACATTCAACTCTTGCTAAAAGTTACAAGCCTTTAGAGGGAGGATGACGAAACAATGCCATAATCTCATACAATATGCTTTTGGACAGACCTTGCTGACGATGTACATGCGTTTCTTTCAAATCCTAAACACTGGAGTTATAAGGAAGATAATCCCTAGTCAACCCCTTCGAGCCAAAGAAGTAGGAGTTTTCTGTTTTAAACACAAATTGAAACCTTTAATTTAAACCTGGGGCAGGTTAGTCTCTCAGTTAATTCAAAAGACGTGCATTGAAGTCGCAAAACTCTCAGTTCATAATACAACGAACGACATCAAAAGCATTCCTCTAGAATCAAAAGACAATGGCGGTTCCTTATCTCATAGGCAGTCAATCCCTCAAAAGAAAAAAAAAACCACTGAGCCAAAACCTATAAAGGAGGCTTAAGAAAGCTGGGGCATCTCGCTGACTGTAATCTCGAAAACAGGAACAGTCAGGCAAAAGTTAGGGATAACAAATCAAAAGAACGAGGTCGCTACAAATCCTCAACAACATGAAAAATGTTACAAAAATGACTGCCTTCCAACCAATACAACTTGTGTGAACCATCACCAAAAACGTCGTTCCAGACTCATTTGGAGTTCAAATGCACAATTAACTGAGTTTAGGATTGAAGAACATCACGAAGAGCGGGTGGGTACAAATATACTTTGAGCCTTTATCCTTTGTTTCTTAAACTGTGAACCAAGCCGCGTTACAACCCTTCAAAAGTCCTAACTGAAGCATGGATTAGTTCAAAAGCATACTGTTACAAAAGGTATCCTGACTCCTGTAAGGCTTTGCCCTAAATCTTATGTTGAATTTGTCTTAAAAAAAAGTTTTCTGCTAAAAAAACGCATTTTTCAAAAAAAAACTTCGAGACAAGCATAAACTTTGCATTATTTGAATATCACTGTTTGCATTTGGCTATTTGTTTGACAGCGGAGAAATTCACACAACGAATATCCGATGAACTAAAGCCCTCTCAGTGAACAAAATCACTTCAAAAAGGATGACACTTCCATTGACAAATCTCCTTCCAATCAAGGGGCATGGCATGATCATTGTCCAGCACACCTGGGGCAGTCCAGTCAAGATTTCAAGAAATCTCTGAAGAAGTGCAGAGTAACCAGGGACAAGTTTCCATCTCCGTCACTTGGGGCATTGAACATCAATCTCAGTGAAGGGTTACACACAATTAAACATTTTCTGGCAATGTCACAAACACTTGCTACTAGGGGCAATGACAGATCTCCCCAAAATCCTTCTCATAGGATGACATCCCAGCAAGGGTTTAATCTCTGAAAACCTTTCCCCAACTGAATCAACCTCAAGAATCCATGAGGACTTCCCCCAACGAAGATATCACCTCTCTAGCAGACTGACGACAGGGTTTATTTCCCCAACAGCACCAGTATTCCCCAGCTTGAGTTTGCCTCTCCAACTACTACAAATCAAAGGACCACAACTCCTCTTCCCCAGCAGAGTTCATCATCAAAATCCCTAGCAAGTTACTGCGAAACCTGGACACGACCAGATATCAGTTCAACTTTGACTCCCCAGTAGAGCAACGGACGACTAAGACTCCTAAGCTCTTTTCCCAAGCATACTCCCCACAGAGTTTTCAATATCCCCCAGCGGAGTTCTCCTCAAACAACAAAGCAGGGATCCTCGGTGGAAACATTTTGAGCAAAGTCCAAGACAAAATTACACTTCAACATTCATAACATATGCATACAAAATACATATGACACAAATCTCATTTTATTTTGAGAACATCATTACACAATGCATACATCATGACAATGCATACATCATGACATTGCATACAACTAACTCTTTACCTTTTCAGGCAAGATCAATCAACAGGCAAAGATCATCATCTTCTGAGATCCCTTCTAGAGATAGTTCAGATGCGACCCAAATATGGCTGACATTCTGATACTTATTCGAGACTCCTTCTAGAGATAGTTTAGATGCAACCCAGATATGGATGACATTCTGATACTTATTCCAGACTCCTTCTAGAGATAGTTCAGATGCGACCCAGATATGGCTGACATTCTGATACTTATTCCAGACTCCTTCTAGAGATAGTTCAGATGCGATCCAGATATGGCTGACATTCTGATACTTATTCCAGATTCCTTCTAGAGACAGTTCAGATGCGACCCAAATATGTCTGACCTTCTGATACTTATTCCAGACTCCTTCTAGAGACAGTTCAGATGCGACCCAGATATGGCTGACATTCTGATACTTATTCCAGACTCCTTCTAGAGATAGTTCAGATGCGACCCAGATATGGCTGACATTCTGATACTTATTCCAGACTCCTTCTAGAGATAGTTCAGATGCGATCCAGATATGGCTGACATTCTGATACTTATTCCAGATTCATTCAAAATACAGTCCAGATACGATCCAGATTCGGATGTCATTCTGCCACTCATTCAAATTACAGTCCAAATACGATCCAGATTCGGATGTCATTCTATCACTCATTCAAAATACAGTCCAGATACGATCCAGATTCGAATGTCATTCTGTCACTCATTCAAAATACAGTCCAGATACGATCCAGATTCGGATTTCATTTTGCCACTCATTCAAATTACAGTCCAGATACGATCCAGATTCGGATGTCATTTTGTCACTCATTCAAATTACAGTCCAGATACGATCCAGATTCGGATGTCATTCTGCCACTCATTCAAATTAAAGTCTAGATATGATCCAGATTCGGATGTCATTCTATCACTCATTCAAATTACAGTCCAGATACGATCCAGATTCGGATGTCATTCTGTCACTCATTCAAATTACATTCCAGATACGATCCAGATTCAGATGTCATTCTGTCACTCATTTCAAATTACAGTCCAGATACGATCCAGATTCAGATGTCATTTTGTCACTCATTCAAATACATTTCAGATATGCTTCAGATGCAAACGCAATTCTGACAATCATCCAGACTCAACTCTATTCTCCAGCAGCTCTGGGATTTATTTTCCCAACTAAAACATCATGTTTCCCTACGTCATAGTGTGGACGAGTACTATAACCTCAACGGTATACTCCATTGAGCACGAGTCAGTTCCTAGATCTTGATGTTCTCCTCCGTCATAGTGTGGACAAGTTCTATAACCTCAACGATATACTCCATTGAGCACGAGACAGTTCCTAGATCTTGATGAAGATGCTTCCCCCCAATTGAATTATGAACAGGTTCTTAAAACTCAGCTGAAGCATTCTCTTAGTTGAAGTACAGGAAGGTTCCTAAATCTCAACAAAGTTAGACTTCCCCAGCGGAATCTTCTACAACAACAGGTATGCAAGTTCTCGCTAAGGAATCTCTTATGCGATCGACACTCCTGCAGATGGCATCTATAAGCCCATCCTCCTACCAACAATCTCCAAATGGCATCTGTAAGCCCATTCCCGACATCACAATGCTGATACTTTACCATGCGAGTGCAAATTTCTGGGCACTCTAGTGTTCAATTATCTTCCACCTTCGGATCACGAAAGGCTCGAAAGCCAATCTATATCCTCAGGTTTAAGAAAATTAAACAGGGGCAAATGTTGCACCCCAAAATTTTCCCTCTCATGTTTCCCAAAGTCTTCCCCCTGCATGGTTGATCACAAACTCTTGCCTAAGGAAAAGGAAAATTTTTGAGTGATGCTTTAAGTACATTTCGATTGGCATTCTGAAACACCCTTCGATTGGTGTTCTGAAGGAGGCTTTCGATAGGCATTCTGTCAAGCATTTCGATTGGCATTATGTCAAGGCTTTTGATTGGCATTCTGAAAGACCCTTCGATTGGTATTCTGAAGGAGCCTTTTGATTGACATTATGGACAAGTACTTCGATTGGCATTATAACAGTGTCCTTCGATTGGAATTCCAAAAAGGTCCATTCGAAGAAGCATTCAAAGGGTCCATTCGAAGAAGCTTTGGAAAGCATTCGAAGGAGGCCATCATCCCATTCGAAAGGGAGCATTTGAAGGAGGTCATCAGCCCATTCGAAAGAGATCATTCGAAGGCCAGTTACATATCATTCAAAATTCAAAAAGGGACAAGATTCCATGTGTTTAGCCAACGTTACAAACTCTCATTCATGGCTTTCAAACACATAATCAACGTTACAAATTCTCATTCATGGCTGTCAAACACATAATCAAAGTCATTTAAACCTTTGTCTTCCTGTCCCCTCCACCCCCTCTATATAAATAGATCACAAGTGTTGTAAAAAGGAGGACGAAAGGATACAGAAAAAATAGAGAAAACAATCAGGGAGAATTTGGAGATACGCTGCCAAAAGTCATCAGCACTTCCAGGAAGCCATACCCAATCCTTGCACAAGCCAAAGCTGCCATTCAGCAAACATCTCCACGCCCAGAAATCCCAAATCAAAAGTGCCTACATCCAGGAAGTGCCCAGATCGAAGGTGCCTACATCCAAGAAACGCCCAAATTAAAAGTCCAATCTGCAGGTAAGAAAGGGTAAACTATCCAACCTCATATTTGCATAACACATTATTACTTATTGTTACCTTTGATTTGCCATCCTAGACAGGATCGAAAGGCCTGGGTTTGGCGCCCAGGTCATGTTCTTCGTTTGCCAACACTTGCTGCAGACATAGCCTGAAGAGACCCAGCAAGCGCAGGATCGAAGGGCCTGAGATTTAATACCCCGGCCCTGTGTTTTATTTCGCTAACATATTTTTGCAGGTATAGTATCCCAGATCGAAGGAGACACCTTCTCTGGATCGAAGCTTCCCATAGTCCTCCTGGATCGAAGAAGGTATTTTTCCCAGGATCGAAGGGAACTCCCCTTCCCTAGATCGAAGGCTGTTCATGCCCACTTCCTGGCCCAATCGAAAGAACCATGACTCTGTCTTGATCGAAGCTTCCATTCCCTCCTTGGGTCGAAACTCTCTTTTTTCCCTGGATCGAAGGATCCCCCCTTGTATTTTATTTTTGTTTTCATTGACATCTTTTTATCTTTTTTAATTAACATTAAAATAAAATAAAAACACAAAAAAACATTAGGCTAGTTTTTCTATTAAAATTAACTTTGTTAATTAATCTCTTAATTATCTTAACATTTTCTCAAAACTAAAATTAAATAGATTTAGATCATTTTTTCCAAAATAAAATAAAACAACAAAAAGATTTTATTCTTAGAATTTGTAGAGTTTATTTTTCAGATTCGCGCGCGTTTATTTTATTGTAACTGCCTACTGGTTTGTAATAACTTAGCTAAGACTTTTACACTTTACTGCTCTTTATTCCCCCAATTTTTGGACATGTAAATAATCCCCCTCCCCGAAGCTTTGTAATAGCGTAGAATTTACAATTCCCGCACTTTAAATTCTTGTACATATATTAACTGTTTAGATGTATGCTAACTAGGATTGCATGACAAGATTAACTCTTAACTTAAAATCAATCGTAGCTCACCATAACATGTGCAAAGATAATATAACTGAAAATTGACACACTTGCACATGCCACTCTTAGGGTACGCCTCACTTGGTTGCCTAAAGCGTGGTCATTGAGTATAGGAAGTCTTAGAGGTCGCCCTCCTGTCCAAAGATCAAAGTTGCCTCGAAATGGTTGCCTCGATAAAAATGATCTAAGACATTAGGGTTACCACTAAGGCATCCTAACATTGCTTTAGTGACCACACGTCCCTTAAACTGAATTGACCCAAAAAACTCCAACGACGGTGCTACTTACTCCTCAATAGTGGGATAGCACTGTCTAAAGGACACTTGCACAGTCTAATTCCTTTTTGAGTAGGTAGAGGTTCTTAAGTACTTGCTCCTTTTTAAAACAAAAACAAACTTTTCGCACTTACACTTTCTTCAAAAACAAAACAAAACTCTTTTCAAAACCCACAAACACAAAGAAAAGTAAACTTTTGAAAACATAGTGAGCAAGTACCTAAGAGCCCGTGGATAACCACGGATAGAAAGGGTGCTAATACCTTCCCTTTCTATAATCTACCTCCCGAACCCAAGAAAAATCTCGAAAAGGAATTTTTCTGTGCTTTTGTCCTTTCCTTGTTGGATAAAATAAAAGACGGTGGCGACTCTTGCTTACTGCGACATTTTGCAAAAACAAATGCAAACGCGAACCAACATTCCAAAACAGTCAATTCTCATTCCCACCGATCACACTCATCCTTGAAACCTCAAGAGATTCGTATACTCCCAACCTCCTGACCCTCTCAAGATTGAAGATTCTCATCCTTAAAACCTCAAGAGATTGGTATACTCCCAACCTCCTGACCCTTAACAGAATGAAGATTCTCATCCTTAAAACCTCAGAAGATTGGTATACTCCCAACCTCCTGACCCTTAACAGAATGAAGATTCTCATCCTTAAAACCTCAGAAGATTGTTATGCTCCCAACCTCCTAACCCTTAATAGAAGGAAGATTCTCATCCTTAAAACCTCAGAAGATTGGTATACTCCCAACCTCCTGACCCTTAACAGAAGGAAGATTCTCATCCTTAAAACCTCAAGAGATTGGCATACACCCAATCTTATGACCCAAGACCTGAATGAAGATTCTCATTTTGGCTTCCCCAGTATATTGGCATACACCCAACCTCCTGATATTCCCGACAGAATGAAGATTCTCATTTCTCAAAGTGGTATAACATCTGAATTTATGATACTCCCGACAGAGTGAAGATTCTCATTCTTAAAGTGGCATACAACCTAAACCTGAACTTCTTCCAGACAGGAATAAGCTTTTTCCAGAATCCTGAGGTTTACTCTCCAACAGGATAATTACTTTTCAACAGTATGGCTATTCCCCACAAAATTCTTATTCCCCAAGCAGAATGAAGACTCTCATTCTCAGTTCCTCACAGAGTATTCAGATATTCTCCAGTGAAGATCCCCTCAAAACAGGAATTCCCAGTAGATTGGCATACAACCCAAACTCCTGATTTCCCCCAACAGTGGTCCCAGGATTCCTCATTTTCAACGATCAAAGGATTTTCAATCCCCAGAAGCAGTCAAGGATTTACTTTCCCCGGCAGTAGTCCAAGATTTCATTATCCAGGATTTATCTTCCTCAGTAAGACAGCTACTCAGCTTACATGCACATCCATTACATTCATATATCATAAACATTGATGAAGTACAGTTCATTGCATCATACATATCATGCAACATGACTTTATGTTTCATCTAACATTTTACCCTTTTCAGGATAATATTAAAAGGTTATTGTTAACAATTAGTCAAATATAGTACAGATATACCCCAGACACGGCGGTCATTCTACTACTCATTCAGACTTCAGCAATCCGATACAGACTAGATATGCTCTAGATACGGCGGTTATTCTATCTCTCATTCAGATTCAACCATCAACTTCAAAGTTCAGATATGCTCCAAACACGGATGCCATTCTGGCCTTTGCACCAGCAGCTTGATTTTCCCCAGTGCATTCGCCACGAAAGTCATTCTGTCACTTATTCAAATTCCAGTTACAGTCTCAGATATACTCCAGACACGGAAGTCATTCTGCTACTCATACAGACCTCAACTTTTGAAAACAGTTTAGGGATGTTTCCCAACACGGATGTTGATCTATTGGTTATTCAACTTCAAGACTTCTGAAAACAGTTTACGGATTCTCCAAACACGGATGTTAATCTATCGCTTGTTCAGATTCAACTTTTGAAAACAGTTTACGGATTCTTCCCAACATGGATGCTGATCTATTGCTTATTCAACTTAAAGACTTCTGAAAACAGTTTACAGATTCTCCAAACACGGATGTTAATCTATCGCTTGTTCAGATTCAACTTTTGAAAATAGTTTACGGATGCTTCCCAACACGGATGCTGATCTATTGCTTATTCAACTTCAAGACTTATGAAAACAGTTTACGGATTCTCCAAACACGGATGTTAATCTATCGCTTGTTCAGATTCAACTTTTGAAAACAGTTTACGGATGCTTCCTAACACGGATGCTAATCTATTGCTTATTCAACTTCAAGACTTCTGAAAACAGTTTATGGATTCTCCAAACACGGATGTTAATCTATCGCTTGTTCAGATTCAACTTTTGAAAACAGTTTACGGATGCTTCCCAACATGGATGCTGATCTATTGCTTATTCAACTTCAGTTTGCTGAAAACAGTTTACGGATTCTCCAAACACGGATGTTAATCTATCGCTTGTTCAGATTCAACTTTTGAAAACAGTTTACAGATGCTTCCCAACACGGATGCTGATCTATTGCTTATTCAACTTCAAGACTTCTGAGAACAGTTTATGGATTCTCCAAACACGGATGTTAATCAATCGCTTGTTCAGATTCAACTTTTGAAATCAGTTTACGGATGCTTCCCAACATGGATGCTGATCTATTTCTTATTCAACTTCAGTTTGCTGAAAACAGTTTACAGAAGCTCCAAACGCAGATGCTAATCTATTGCTTATTCAGACCCCGGTTCAGAGGCGCTCCAAACACGAATACCTTTCTGATCCTCATCCTTTCACCTATAACATACAATTCAACAAACATTCCCCGATGGCATCTTTAAGCCCATCCCCGACAAGATTTTGTCATATCTGAAAAATGGCATCTTTAAGCCCATTCCCTTAACCATGCTTTGACGAGTGCAAATTTATGGGCATTCTAGTGTCCAATCATCTTTTACCTTCGAGTCGTGAAAGGCAAACTTGCCAATCTAACTCTTCAGGTTCAAGAAGATTGAACAGGGGCAACTGTTATACCCCAAAATTTTCCCTCCCTTTTTTTACAAGAAATCACAACTTCAGGGTTTTCCCTGATCTTTCAAGATTAGCTCAAGAACCGGTCAAACAGACTCTTCTTTATCAAGTAAATCCAGAATAAGGGTTTCCATTGATTTTGTTGAGATTGGCTCAGGAATTGATCAAACAGACTCTTCTTTATCAAGTAAATCCAGAATTAGGGTTTCCATTGATTTTGTTGAGATTGGCTCAGGAATTGATCAAGCAGACTTTTCTTCGACGACAAATCTGGAATTAGGGTTTTCGCTCGTATTTCTCAGAAGAAATTGAATCCACAATAATTCAATTAATTGTTACATTATTCCAGATTAGAGGTTATTTCTCAAAATCTAAATATCTGGGATAGGAGCTGAGGCTTTGATTGAAACTTTGAGCCATTGGTTTGATCAGTGAAGTGAAAAGTGTATGGAATGCTTGTTTGTTTAAACTGTATAAAGCATATGATTAATTGGAATGCCAGGCGTATTGTGGTTAATGCAAGGTTGCGAGACGACAATGTTTGTTGATTATTTATTTTATCTAGGTTTAAGTTATTGGGATGCATTTCCAGTTTGTTTTAACTTAAGAGATTTAAATAATTAAATAGACAGTGCAAAGGAAAGAAGGAAATATTTGACAGTAAAGAATTCTTATTTGACAGAGACTTTTATTTATTTATTTATTTCAAATTTTGTTACAAATGTTATTCGAATATTGTAAATTTATAATTTACAGTTTTTACAATAATATTTATTACAATAAATGAAAAGAAAATAAATCTAAAGCCTAAAATCTCTTGAAATCTTTGATCTTCTACTGCTTCTTCCATTATCCAACTGGTATTTACCTGCAAAGACAGAAAAAAAAATCAGTGCAATTAAATTGAAAAGAATTTTTAAGCAGATAAATAAAGAAGGATCATCATTAGAGCTTGTTGGCCGGAATCAGATTGTTTTTGGGTTCATCGTGTTTTACTTGTCCTCTTTGCAAATCACAAGAAGATTTCTCTTCTTGGTTCACAAAGGAGTCTCAGAAAACATTCATCATTAGTGAATCAGGGGCCAACGGAAAACATTCCAGAAGCATAGTTTTCAGAGTAATATCATCACTAAACATTCAAAAAGGAAGTTAAAGATACAAAATACCAGAAAGCAACGCTCTTGTCATCATTCTCCCTCCGCTTTGGCCACCTGAGAGCACCACCAGTCCAAGCCCTCTCCCTCCATCGTCTTACAGAACAAAAAGCCAAAGGTATAGTCTCTTCTCTCAAACTTTTCCTACATCTCACAATGAAACACCAAAAATTAAACTTTGCAAACAATAAAACATATAAGAATTAAACATGCAAATTGTAAAGAAAACGCGTACCCTTTCGAATCACCGCCTTGTATAGTCACAGAGAGGAGAGGATGGAGGTAGCATTCTGGTAGCCTGGAGCTTGGAGGGAAGAATCATAAGCTCATGGGGTTTGAGAGAGACGAAGAGAACGAAGAGGAGAGGAGCAGCGCTGTTAAACTGTAAACCCTAGGTTCTGAGTGACCAAAACACAAACCCTAAAAATTGTTGTACAACATCTTAATTGGGCCTGTGTGCCCCACTATGCCAAGCCCACTTCATGCCTACTAAGCGCGCCCCATCCCTTTTACTCCTTCTGGCCCTTTCAGCTCTTCTTCCAAATGGGCCTGCTCCTTAACAACATTTCTAAGGCCCATCTTTCTTTTTAATTCCATTTTGGCTTTAAAACTAATACTTTTTTTTTACCACTTTATTTTCATTTTTATAATCTAATTTTTTTCTCTTTTTGTTAAATAAAAGAATATATTAAATTTTTTTATAAAATTTTCTTAATAGTTTTTTTTCTTAAATATTTATTACATTTAATAACACAAAAATACATAAATAATAGAATTTTAACTTAAATATTTTTTCTTTTCTTTAAAACTCTTTGTTTATATAATTAACAAAAATACAATAATAATAATACTTAAGTCTTTAATTAGGTTAAATTTTATTTATTTATTTGTAAATAAATATACACATCTCACATCCCTTTGATTTTTATTATCTTATACCTTGTTATATTTTTACATTGAGAATGCGACAGTTCGATTTGGTTGTAATATTTACTTGGACATTACTATTCTGATAAGACTCATCCCCATTCGTAAACATTTGTACCCCCATCCCCGAACACTCATTTGTAATAACTTAGACTTTAAATTCCCGCAATTTATCGCTTTCAATACATTGTATAGTAATTAGGGTTTGTATGCGAAGATTCAAAATCAATCGCTAGATGACCTAATACAAGATAAGTGCATAAAAAATCAATACACAATTCACACTTGCACCTCTAGGGTAACCTCGCTTGTTGCCTCGGAAAATACAAATCATGTCCCTCGAGTATGAGACACTCTAGCAAATTCCCCTTCAATAAACAAAGATCGTAGTCCTTCGATGACCCTCGACGTTGCCTTCGATAAAATGATCTCGTCCCTTACAAAATTGCTAGAGCGTCTCACAAGTTGCTTTCAATGATTATATACGATGACTCGCGCCTGTCCCGTTTAAACATCCTAACGCAAGGTTGTTCATCAAATACAATGGTGAAATAGCACTGTTAAAAGGGTTAAAAACATAAGAAAGATCCTTTGAGTAAAATAGGGTAGACAACTCTTAGTTACTTGATCAAAAAATCTTGCAAAACATCCTTGCCATTTTTCAAACACACTTTACAACACAACTTCAAAACAATTTCAAAACAACTTTCAAAACATTGAATTATATTTTCAAAATGACATACACCTTTGTATATATTCAAACAAGAATCATTACAAAGGTTGCCTAGACAAGGCATCTTTTTCAAAACATTTTCAAAACCACACACACAAAGCACCATTTCAAACAATTGAAAAGCAAAGGCAAGTGATCTAAAACAAGTAACTAAGAGCCCATGGATAACCATGGATGAAAAGGGTGCTAGCACCTTCCCTTTTCATAATCTACCTCCCGAACCCAAGAAAACATCTCAAAGGTATTTCCTGTGTTTTTTGACCTTTCCTTTGGATAAAATAAAAAGTCGGTGGCGACTCTTGCTAAACCGAACAAGTGCGAACACAAACGCAAAATCCCAAGTCAGTTCTCCCACCGTATCACACATACCGACAGATAAGATTATGTTTAATGAATCGGGCCACAACATTCTTTGTAACGGAGACAAATGAGGATGCTTTAACCCACTTGGTGAAATAATCAATGGCGAAGAGGATGAAACGATGTCTGTTAGACGCAATAAGCTTGATTTCTCAAATCATATCAATGCCCCACATTGAAAATGGCCAAAGAGCAGTCAATACATTCGGAGGGACCGGAGGCACATGTACTTTGTCAGCATAGATCTGACATTTGTGATAAGTTCTTGAGTGATGATGGCAATCATTTTCCATGGTCGACCAATAATATCCCGCTCTTAGAATTTTCTTAGCCATAGTATGTCAACTGTAATGAGTACCGGAGGTTCCCTCGTGTATATCTTTCATAATTTTCTCTACTCCCTTCTTGTCCACACAACGAAGCAGAGTTAAGTCATGGTTGCGCTTGTACAAAATTTTGTTGCTCAGGAAGAACTTAGCAGAAAACCTCCATAGGAATTTCTTGTCATTGATAGACACTCCCTCAGGGTACTCTTGAGCCTCGAGGTATCTCTTCACTTCATGAAACCAAGGTTTCTCTTCTACTCTGTCAGTATCAACATCGTAATAGTGTGTCGGTTCATCCAGTATCTCAATGGTAATTCGAGGAGCTTCATTATCCCATCTGACTTTGAACATAGATGACATGGTAGCCAATGCGCCGGCCAACTGATTCTCTTCTCGTGGGATATGCTCAAAAGTGATTTCCTCGAAGTTTGGAATTAAGGTCAACGCATGCTCTTGAAAAGGAATGAGGTTTGGATGATTTGTATCCCATTCTCCCTTGATTTAGATGATGACTAGGGCTGAGTTCCCATATATATCCATGAACTTGATTCTCATGTCAATAGCAGCTTTGATACCCATGATGCACGCTTCGTATTCAGCCATTTTGTTGGTACACTCAAAGCATAGTCTAGCGGCGAAGGGTGTATGATAACCCTTGGGAGAGATAAATACGACACCAATTCCATTTCCAAGTGCATTAGAAGCTCCGTCAAAAACCATAGTCCATCGGGATCCTGGCTCAGGTCCTTCATACGGTCCAAGTTCTTCACAATCTATAATTTGCATGATATTCTCGTCCGAGAACTCAAAATTCATAGACTGATAGTCGTCTACCACTTGATGAGCCAAATGATCTGCCAGTGCACTTCCTTTGATAGCCTTCTGAGTGGTGTACTGAATGTTATTTTCTATCTAGACCATTCTCCATCTGGCTATTCTTCCGGAGAGAGCGGGTTTCTCGAATATATACTTTATGGGATCCATTTTAGAGATCAACAGAGTAGTATGGGTCAACATATACCGTCTTAGTCGGCAAGCAACCCGTGCCAAAGCGCATCAATTTTTCTCGAGCAGTGAGTATCTTGTCTCACATTCGGTAAACTTTTTGCTAAGGTAGTATATTGCATGCTCTTTTCGACCAGACTCGTCATGCTGGCCCAGTACACACCCCATTGAGTTCTTTAATACTATTAAGTATATGATTAGGGGTCATCCTTCAATTGGTGGCATCATAATCAGAGGTTCTTGTAGGTACTTCTTGATTTTGTCAAAGGCTATTTGGCAGTCGTTGTTCCACTTCACTACCTGATCTTTCTTCAGCAATTTGAAGATCGACTTACAAGTCGCGGTTAAATGAGAAATGAATCAGGCGATGTAATTCAGTTGTCCCAAGAAACCTCTAACTTCCTTCCCAGTACGAGGAACCGGCATTTCTTTAATGGCTTTGACCTTGGTGGGATCAACTTCAATACCTTTACTACTGACAACGAAACCCAGGAGTTTATCGGATCTCACCCCAAAGGTGCACTTCAGTCTCTCAAACAACTTGTGTAGATGGTCAAGATGTTCCTCTTTAGTCTGGGATCTGGCTATCATGTCGCCGACATAGTCCTTTATCTCGTGATGGATCATGTCATGGAATAAAGCTAGCATGGCATGCTGATATGTTGCGTCAGTGTTCTTCAACCCAAAAGGCATAACCTTGTAGAAGAAAGTACCCTATTGTGTAACAAAAGTAGTCTTATCCATGTCTTCAGGTGCCATCTTGATCTTATTATACCCTGAGAAACCGTCCATGAAGGAGAATACTTTGTGCTGAGCAGTGTTGTCGACTAGAACATCAATACATGGAAGCGGAAAGTCATCCTTGGGGCTTGCCCTGTTCAGATCCCTATAATCTACACACATATCCATTTTTCCATCCTTCTTAGGTATTGGCACCACATTTACAACCCACTGGGGATAGGATGTAACAACTAAGAAACCTGCGTTAAATTGCTTCATAACCTCAGCCTTGATTTTTTTGGACATCTCGGGACGCATACGACAAACTTTTTGCTTTATTGGAGAATAACCCTCTTTCATCGGCAGACGGTGAACTATAATATCAGTATCAAGCCATGGAATGTCTTCGTACGACCAAGCAAAGATCTAAACATAGTCATGCAACATCTTGATTAACCTGTTCTTGAAACTGCCCTCCAGGTTGGCACCTATCTTGACTTCTTTCCTGTCTGCTTCAGTACCCAAGTTTATAACCTCAACTCGCTCTCCATGTGGTTGTATAGCCTTTTCCTCTTGCACTAACAGTCTGGAAAGTACCCTAGGTATTTCACAATCTTCCTCACCTTCATCCTCGGCTTGGTAGATCAGATTTTCAAAGTCATAAGTGACAATAGCAGAATTGTTATCAACGAGATCCATAGTGGATGTGGATCTGTAATTTATTGTTTGGGTGTGTGTAAGAACATATAGGTAATTAGAAGTGATAAACTAAAATAAAGGAAAAGAGCATAAAGTTTGAATGCAAAACGTCCAATGCTTTATTAAATGAAAATATGTTTATGAGATGACAACCCTTAATAAATGGGCCATTGCGCCCCGGATAAGACACAAGGCTTAAAGTCATTGTTTAAAATTACATAACCAAAACTTTTAAAGCAATAATAAATAGAAAATGGCATTTACTCCTGACTAAAGGAGATTGAGATAAGGTCTTTAGTCTTCCAATTGTTAAGCTCATTGCCGATGGTAGGAAATACCCACCTGTTGAGGTCATAATAATTATCAGCATCTTCTATCGCGTTGACTTCGTTGTTCCTGGTGCAGAATGGTGATCTTCTGGCACAAGCGTGATGAACAATCCTCTGAGCTTCTGCAGTAAAACCCAAACCAAAATTTTCAAATTTGAACGGAATATCAGGAAGCTGACCCCAACTAGTGCAACCACCTTCTTCCACGACAACTCTAGCATCCTTCAAAGAAGCCATTATGGGAGGAACCCTGGTAACCTTGGGAATAGAAGAAACATCTTTAGTAGCGGTAGGAGGTATAACTTCAAAAGTTTGACAGGGAGTCTCAATGAATTCGTCGTCCATATCTACATACTTGAATGAGTTTAAGTGACTCACCATATACTCCTCTTCACCACAGACTGTAACAACCTTTCCTTTTACAAGGTACTTCAGCTTTTGATGCAACATAGAGGTAACAACACCTGCCCTATGAATCCAAGGGCGTCCGAGTAAACAAGAATAAGTTGGTCAGATATCCATCACATAAAAGGTAGATTCAAAGACTTGCGAACCTACCTTAATCTGAAGATCCACTTCTCCATGTACCATCCTTTTTGAGCCGTCAAAGGCCTGGACTATAATATCACTGAGTTTCAGCACAACCCTTTTACAGTCAAGCCTGTCGAGAGCACCCTTTGGTAATACATTCAGCGAGGAACCCATATTAATTGATGCATGCGCTAAAGTAGTGCCCCTGTATGCAATAGAGACATACATGGCCTTGTTGTGGTTCCTTCCTTTAGGGGTCAAGTCGGCATCAAAAAAGCCTAGCCCATTGTTAGTAGTTAGGCTAGCAACATAAATTCCAAATTGATCGGCAGAAATTTCTTGTGGCACGTGAGCATATTTTTAGAACTTTACTAAAGGATGTGCATGGGCTACAGAACACAGTAATATGGATAACATGGAGATTTTATAGGGAGTTTGTCCCAATAGTTCGACAACATTGTAATCACTTTTGAGGATAATCTTTAACACCTCCTCCAACTCTTGCCTAGAAGTATCGTCAGTGGTGACTTCTTTAGGTGCCTCCATTTCGGCAGGCTCATTCATTTGTTCTTTTCCCCGAGTCTCAGTAGTTGATTCGGTCGTAGTAACTCGTACTGGTGTAGCAGCAGACTTTGGAGAGATTTCCATAGAGAAAACCCTTTCGCTTCTAGTAACCTTACTGGTCCCAGTAATATTGTCGATTTGGGGATCAGCAGCTTCAGTATCTTTATTCTCAATAGTCAACGGCTCTTGCTTAACGCCATGGTAGTAAACATTTGCTCCATAGTTCTAAGGGGATACTTTGTTCGGGGAATATGGAATTGGTCCAGGTGAAGTGATTATTAGGGGAGAAACTTTGGGTTTGGCAGTGATCCTTACAGGACCCTTGGAAGTGATTCTAATAGGAGTGCTAGATATTACAGATACCTCTTCCAGCTCTAAGTCTTGCAACAAATTTTCAACAGACGGAATATTCTCAACCAGAATTTGGTGATTGTCCATTAGACGTTGAATACCTTCTTCCAGCAACTTGCATCCATTGGGTTGGGCTGCACAACAGTAACATCTTTCAATACAACCCGAAAATAAACCGGCTTGCAATAGATTCTTCTTGATAATCGGGAGGGGAGTAACCAATTCACTTACAATAGAAACATAAATAACATCATCAATAACACTAATGCCTTTGCCGTTCTTTGGCATAGGTGTGATGATCACGTTAGGGGTCTCGAGTGGATCAAACTCAATCTCTTTGTTGTCAATCATATCCTGAATTTTGTTCTTCAAAGCCCAACATCTATTGGTGTTGTGCCCGAGGCTATTGGAATGGTAAACACATTTTGCATTTGGATTATAGTGAGGAGAGGAGGTGTTGGGATTCTGAGAAGGGTCCCTTACCATTATTAACTCTGCTTTCAATAGATGTTGTAATGCCTGAGATAATGGCATGCTGATCTTTGTAAACTTTCTTCTTGGTGCATCTGACCTATGTTGATTGTTCTACTGTTGTTATTGCACATGTGTATGATTATATATTAGCACAACTCCTACAAACTGGTTACGGTCACCTCTGGCACGACCCTTTTGACCGTAAACAACATTTTTTCTTTCTTTCCATTGAATGTCTTCTTTATAGTACTCGAAGACGCATCCACTTAAATCTTTCCACTTCGGATTCCACTTTCAACCTATTCTCCTGTTAGTATCAACTCAGTAAAACCAAATGAAGAGCTTCTGATCAGATGATTAAAGAAAGGTCATGTTAGGGTTCCCATGAACATATCAACCAACTCTTTATCATACAAAGGAGGTTGCATTCTTCCATTCAGATCCTTCTATTTCAAGGCATATTCTTTAAATCCTTCATTCGAACCCATAGTCATGCTTTATAGTTTCACACAGGTTGGTGCAAGATCAGCGTTGTATTGATATTGCTTGTAAAAAACAGTGGCCATGTCTTCCCAACTATGTATATTGGTTCCTTCCAGCTGATAGAACCATTCTAGTTGTGTCCCTGATAAGCTCTCTTGAAAAAAGTGAACCCATAACTTTCTGTCAGCGGTATGGGGTTGGATCTTTCGGACATAAGACCTCATATGCAGCTTAGGACAAGAAACACCATCATATTTGGCAAAAGTAGGGACCTTGAATTTGTGAGGGACGACAATCCCCGAGATAAGACCCAGCTCTTCAAAATCCAGTCCAAGCACTTTTTGGTATTCCATGGCATTCAGACGATCTTCCAGTTGTTTGTATTTGTCATCAGCAGGAGGATATTTCTCATTAGAATAGTCTTCTTCATAATCTTGGCCAGCCCCAAGGTTACTTCCCCCCTCATCTTTGATACTTCTACTGTCTTCTTCTTGATTGTCATCTTCATCTGATGGGATATCAGAAGTTTGAACCTGTTTGGTGGAACCTTTAAATCTTCTCCCCATATTAAGGATACCAGTCGGTTTTCTAGTCTTCATCTTCTTGGAGATGAGCGCCATCAGTTCTTTTTTCTCCTTGGCTAAGTTCATGAGCATCTCTTGGAATTAGGCATTTTGAGCTTGAAGTTCCTTCACAAGTTGTTCAAGAGCCATCTTTTACTGAAATAAACAGCAAGAAGATGAGAAAACGTGTCTTGGGAAAACCTTCTATGTGATGGTATGTATGGTATGTGGATGCATATGTAATGTTTTCAAGGATCTCGTGGGATTTAAAATTTTTAAACAAAAAGGAAACAAAGAAACTTAGTATTAAGTTCATATTATAATTGCCTTCTAGGCTTACAATGAAAACAAGAGAGTTAAATTACAAAAAATCTAGAGGCCTAAGGTATCAAATCTCCCATGGATGTTTCCTCTTTGTGTTGACATATGCGTTAAGGCTCTGCTCTTCGTGGATTCATTTTGTCAGCTCTAGTGCTTTCTTCTCACTAGTATAGAACTGAGTCTCAAAGGTATCCCTTTCTTCCATGAGTTGAACCCAGAACTTATGTAGTTCTTTGAAGTCAGTAGGCATAACAGGATAAAGAATGGTATGAGCAACATCTCCTTCAACAATAGGCTCTATGATCACTCGTAGGATAACAAGATATGGCATCATAAAATTTTGAGCACGAGATCGCGCCCATCTGAGGTAAGGCTCCAGAGGAATGGAATTCTTATGGCCCAAAGTCTTGCTATAAATCTTATTGATCATGCCCCAAGCACGTATAAACCTTTGATGGTAAATCTAAGGATCATTCTGATAGTCGAATAATATACCCTGGATGAGCATATCATAAGGACCAACCCTTCGAGCATAACCAAACTGACGTAGAGCTAGGGAAGGGTTGTAAGTGATACCTCCCTTTATGCCAAGGAGTGGCATATTATGGAATTCCCCGCAGCGATCAATAATAGTGATGTCCTCCTGAGATCAGGGGCACCAATGCATATCTAAATGAGTGGTAACATCACCGTTTAATACCACCTCAAGCCTTGTTCATTCTTCATTGTTGATCGGGGGAGGTGAAAAATAAACCACCAGGAGAGTAGAGGTATGCAACACATGATATTCCCTCGCTTCCTCATAGTACGAGTGTGAAGATAATGCAGAATATCTCCAAGCAAAGTAGGTACCGAAGTATGGGTAAGAAATATTTTGATGGCGTTTACATCTATGAGTTGGTCCGGGTTAGGGAAAAACACCAAACCATAGATCAACAAAGCCAAAATATCCTCAAAAGCACGACAATTCATGGCATCTAGAAACCACTGAGCCTTCTCTACCATAAATTTAGGAAGAAAACCCTTGACTCCATTTTTTATTTCCCAATTATATACGATGTCCGATTGTTTCAGATGTAAGGTTGTTGCATTGTCTTCAGGTTTTAGTTTTAGAACTTGCTCTAGATTGGTGAAAGTTATCTGATCAAGAATACGCACTCCGAGTAACTTAAGTAATTCTTCCATTGTGGGCACCAACTGATAATCCGGGAAGGTAAGACAGTGATGCTTAGGATCAAAGAACTGGAACAGAACACTCATCATGTCTTCTTTGAAACCTGGAGTAACCAAACTGAGTAGATGGCCATGTCTTTTAATAAATTGAGAATTTTCGGGAACCTTTGAGACTAACTCCTCAAGTTTGGAAGGTATCCTTACGAAGATTATTCGCATAGTGTTTTTACAATCGGAAGCCATGACCTGCAACAAAGAACAAAGATAAATCTCTAGATCCTTAAAAGGGTTATTGAAAATGTTATGATGTTATGATCTCATGATGTTATGTTTGTCTAGACAAGAAGTAAACACAAACAAATCACACAAGATCCTTAGGTTTAAAGTCTTGCATAAGGTACATAGGTAAGTACCCTCTTGAAGTTCAGTTGGATCAACCTGTCCTAAGAATAGTGACCAGGTTCTAAGGATCTCAATATCACTAATTTTTCTCACAGGTTTTGTTTAGCACGGCAGCTGACCTGCCACCAAAATAAATCCAAGAGTCGAATCTCAATGAGCGTAGTATCGAGTATCAACCAACTTCGGACTGCACCAAAGCTAACTATCTCACTACCTTCTAATGGCCAAGTTGGGTAAATTAAGGTTCTAAAGGTCAGTTAGTGCTTATGACACCACACAGTAGCCTAGTATTCTCCCTGACTGACTCGAGGGACACCAATACAAACCAAAGTGTCGCACTAACATAGCCATCATTTCAACCATATCGGTCTACGCCATACAGTTTCCATGATCTATAGCTACTCGCCTAAGGTATCCCCTAGATCCGAGTGTAGGATCTTTGCAAGAAATAAAAACCCAAGCAAACCCCAAATGTAAAGCAAACAAGGCAAACAAGTAAAATGAAAGTGATTTATCCCTAAGGTAACCCCTCTTTTAGTCATTTCCCCAACAGAGTCGCCAGTTCTGTAATACAGTGGGAGAACTGACTTGGTTTTGCATTTTATCACAAATGTTGCGGATAGCAAGATTCGCCACCGACTTTACTTTTATCCAATAAGGAAAGGGTGAAAAGAATAGGAAATACCTCTTTTGATTTTGAGTTCGAAGAGTAGGTTATGAAAAGGGAAGGTGTTAGCGCCTTTTTCATCCGTAGTTATCTATGGCTCTTAATCGCTAGCTCACTTTAAAAATTGCTTTGTGAATGTGTGTTTGAAGAATATTTTGAAAAGGTTAACTTTGTAATGATCCTTGTATATGTCCTCGAGAACGCGTACAAAGTGTTTGTTCGAAAATATTTTTGTAAGGTGTTTGTGAAAGATGTTTTTGTTTTGAAATGTTTGTGAGCAAGCGATTAACAACGGTCTACCTACTCAAGGTCTTTATTGTACTTTTCCTCCTCCTTTAGGTAGTGCTATCCTACCATTAGTTAGTAGGAAACCCTATTGTTGGATGTGAATGGACATGCGTGGATCATCGTACAGTCATCGAAGGCAACTGGTAAGGATGCTTTAGCAATTATCGTTAAGGGACTAGATCATTTTACCGAAGGCAACATCGAAAGGGTCATCGAGGGACTATGATCTTTGTTTTCGAGTAACTTTGCTAAAGCATCCTCATGTTCGAGAGACATGACTGTTTTTTCCAAGGCAACAAGGGAGGTTACCCTAGAGGTGCGAGTGTGACAGTGAATTGTTTTCAGTTATGTTTATCTTTGAAACTAGGGTTAGCTAACGTTTCATTATTAGTCTTTTCATACAAGACCTAATTACTAATAACAACATACAAAAATAGGAAAGCAGTAAATGTGCGGAAAATAAATGTGGAAAATAAACCCTAGACTATTACGATGCTTCAGGGCAGTTACATAAGTAATAAAAATGCAGGAAAAGTAAACCCTAATATTACAAACCTGGAATAGTTACAATAATAACGAAAAGAAATGCAAGAAATAAAAAAAAATTACGTTCACACAGTCGATCTAAAAATATATAAAAAAGAAAAGTTTTTTGGTATTTTTATGAAAAAATAGTTTGTGATGAATTTATTTAAAAAAACTAAGAAAACTAATTAATTTTAGTAATAATAAAAACTCAATAAGTTTAATAAAAAAATCTAATTAATTTTAATTATAAAATTAATTAGTTAATTAATTAAAAAAAGTGATCAAAACTAAACCTAATTAATTATTCTAAATTAATATTTTAGTTTAATTAAAATTAAAAAAGAAAATAATTAAAAGAAAAGAAGAAAAATATAAAAGAGAAAAAGAATTGGGCCTAATTTGAAGCAGTTTGAGGGGTGCAGATTAAAATCTGTGAGGCCCAATAAGGAGAGGCCCAAGAGATCCATTGCATTCAGCCAGAGGAGGTGCATCATGAGTGCGCGAATCTGGAAGCGTTAGATTAGATCTAATGGCTGTGAAGCTGAAGGCGCACTGTTGAGGAGAATGGAAGCGCTGCATTAGATCTGTAAGAATCAGAAAACATGAAAAAAATTGCAAAACCGGGGATTGAACCCGCGAATTGGGACACCAATGCCTTAGCGCGTGCATTTTATCCACTGGGGTGGTGATATCTCCAATGATATAAACAAAACAAATTAAATATATTACAAAATCAATGTCTGGACCGGAGAGGCGTCGGAGCCCTAACTTCGATCGTCTTCTCTGACGACTCCCTTTCTCAAAACCTGCAAATCAAACGCTGTTAGAAATCCAAGGGTACCCTACCCCCTTAAATTCATCCATGCGAATCCAATGTGACGGTTAGTTTGGGCTAAAACGCACTGGTTTGGGAGCTATGACAAAAATAATACAAATTTGTATGAACATTGTGGTTCATAATTTGGCAATTATGGGACACCCACGATGGGTCATTCCTGCATATTAAGACCTCATGACCACATTATCATGGTTAGTTTATCTTAAAACATAAGAAAAATCTAAATCACGATTCATGCAAGGATTGAAAACGAATGATGCATGTAATGGTGTTTCCCTCCTGTTAGATCGTTTCAAAAGATCCAACCATACCCTATGACCTTCCTGGAAGCGAATGGAAGTATTGGTACCTGTTGACGGTGGCTGAAATAAGGGTTTTCAAGTTGCCCTAATTTTGAGTAATTTTATGAAATTTGTAAGTTTCTTGCACAAGGTTTCATGGTTTCTTTCATGTCTGAATTGAAGTGAATATATAGCTTGCAATTAGGTCAAAGGGTCATGGGCTTGGACTCTTGTAATAAGAAGCTTTGATCTTATTTTATTTTATTTTGACTTTTAAAATAATAAAAATAAAAAATAAATATAATAAATCAAAAAGGGGTGTATGAATAAGTCTTGATGTGTACTATGAGCTACAAAACACGTTTGGACTTTGAAACAATAGCCCATTAGCCCAAAAATTCAAGTTTGCTCAATTTGAACTTCATGCATTTGCTCAAAATTTCCCAACTTGCATTGGTCATAACTCTCTCAATTTTCATCATTGGAAGGTGATATTTGACTTTTTGGAAAGCTCAATATTTCCTCTACAATCTTTATGTTGGACCATTTTTCAATTTGAAGACTTTATCTTGATGTAAGTTGCCTTGACAAAAAGTATCTTTTTGTTGACTTTTGAAATAACCTATAATGTATTGGCCCATATCTCTCAAATGAAGCATTTTTTGGGCTTGAGCTTAGAGATACAAAGTTGTAGAGAATTGAATTTCCTTCAAAATGAGCTTTGGTTGAGGGAAATCTGATGAAGCATGTGGAAGTTATGCTTGGTCAAAGTTCAATCGACTTCTCCTTAGGAAAACCCTAATATGGAAACTTTTGACTTTTGATGATTTGAGAGTTTTCCTTGATGAATCATGATCAACCCTTGATTAAATGATGAATTTCAGTTCAAAAACTTGATGTTGACCAAAAATCTTGAGATTTGACTGTATGTTGACCACAATTGACTTTTTATCCAATATAGTTGATTTTCAGTCATTTGAGCTATTGATTGAGCAATCTTGTGATGCAAGGATTGAAACTAGGTATGAGCATTCTTGGAGACATATAAGAGACCATGAAATCCACTTGAGACCTTAGAAACCCAATTTTCCTTGAGAAACATAAAACCCTATTTGTAGGTCAATTGCTTAGGAGGAGAATTTGTCTGATCAATTCTTGAGCACCCTTGAGCATTTGAGAACCCTAGGAGAATGTCTTGAGTAAAAGGGAGGGAAAATTTTGGAGTACAACAGACAAATTCAACCCTAACACTAAATATTTTAGGATGGCAAGGGATGTGCTAAAATATAATACATACCAAGATTTGAAACTGAGACTTATTACTGAAAGATTCATAGATGGTCGTGTCTATAACCGGCCTACTGTTTCTGAAGTTGTTGCTTAATCATTGGGGATGTTGATACTGCATCCAAAAGAGACATAATTATTCAACACAGGTTGGGAAAACTACATAGAATAGATGAATTTAATCCAAGTTACCTTGCCTATCAATATCCCTTGATCTTCCCTTATGGAGAAGACGTTTACCTAACTGATATACTCCATAAGTATAACGATGACCTGGTTATTACCAAGAAGAACCGTAAAACTATCACATATTGATTGTGTTTCCGATTGCAAGAACGGACAAATGAAGCAAAAACAATGATTCATTCAAAAAGACTCTTCCAGCAGATATTAGTGGATGGCTACACAATGATGGAAACAAGCGTCTTAATTGGTTGTGTCATAATCAATCAAAAATAAGAGTTCGCAAATACCATAAACTTAATGACCAATGTGCAAATTCAGAAAACAACCAGAGGACTAAAACTGGGAAAAGAGTTGTATTGCCTTCTTCGTTTGTGGGTGGAAAAAGATATATGGATCAACTCTATTTTCATGGTATGGATATTTCAAGTGCATTAGGATTTCCTGATTTATTTATTACATTTACTTGTGATCCTAATTGGCCTGAGATTACAATGCTTTTGTCATCGAAAAATTTATATCCACATGGCCGCCCTGATATCATCTCTAAGGTTTTCTAAATCAAATTTGACGAACTCATGATTGATTTAATGAAAAGACATGTACTTGGGAAAGTCATGGCATGTGAGTTTAATACTTATTTACCATATTTAATTAACCATATATATTGGTTTTTTCGTTTTCTTTACATTTAACATATTTATGACTTTTTTTACATCCAACATACATTTATACCATTAAATTCCAAAAATGTGGCCTGCCGCATGCTCACATTCCCATTTTCTTGCATCCACAAAGTAAATATCCATCACCA
Source organism: Vicia faba (assembly GCA_948472305.1). NCBI lineage: Eukaryota > Viridiplantae > Streptophyta > Magnoliopsida > Fabales > Fabaceae > Vicia > Vicia faba. The sequence goes on along the minus strand of OX451735.1, from coordinate 627,997,139 downwards.
TGCAACATAGACAGCGTCATATCCGCATAAATTCCTGACCAAGTTCTTCATCCAAGGTTGTATGAATTAGTCAAAGCACACATGATGCACGATCCATGTGGTTTTTCCAGGCTGTCTTCACCATGTATAAAGAACAAAAGATGTTCTAAATGTTTACCTAAGAACTATAACAAAGAGACAATTGTAGATAAGGATGGTTACTCGCTATACAAGAGGAGTTCTAACAGTAACATCATTGTTAAAAATGGTGTTTTGTTGGACAACATGTTTGTCGTACTATATAACATAGGGTTGCTTCTAAAATTTCAAGCTCACATCAATATGGAATGGTGTAATCAAAGCACTTAAATCAAGTACCTATTCAAGTATATTCACAAAGGATATGACAGGATCACCGCATCGGTGGTTCCTTCAAGACGATCAAGTTCCACACAACAACAACATGTTGATGAAATTAAGGAATACCTGGATTGTGGGTATATGTCACCCAGTGAGGCATCTTGGAGGATATCTTCTTAGAAAATCCATGGACGAAAACCAGTTGTAGAACGTATGTTTTACCATTTAGTTGGTGAGAAGGAAATTTTCTACACCAATTTTGATAGAATGAATAATGTAATTGAAAAGGCAAGTGTCACTGAGTCTATGTTCACGTCTTGGTTGATCGCAAATGGACATTATGAAGAGGCTCAAAAATTGACATGTGGCCAGTTTATCTCCAAATTTGTATATGAAAAGAAAAAAAGAGCATGGAAGCCTAAGAAGAAAGGCTTTACCATTGGAATACTTATTTGGGTTCCACTGACTACTAGAGAACTATATTATCTTAGAATGATGATGATTATTGTCAAAGGGCCTAAAACATATGAAGACATCCATAAAGTCGGGGACACACAACTTTTCTCCTTCAGGGATGCATGCTTTTTGATGGGTTTCCTTGAGAATGATAGAGAATATATAGAAGCTATTGAAGAGGCAACTTCATGGGGCTCTGGACATTTTCTTAGGAAGTTGTTTGTTATCATGCTTCTTTCTGGAACCATCAACAAACCTGCACATTTATGGAATAAAACTTGGACTTTATTGGTTGATGGTATTTTACACTACCAAAGAACAGTAGCAAATAACTCAGGTTTTCTCTTAAATTGCATTCATTTTTTAACCATTATCTTATACATGTATGCTTATTGCTTATTAAATTCCATATGTGATATTTACATGATTGCACCTTTAACCAAATAGTATATCCCCCTACAGATTTGATGTTGAGTGACGAAGATTTGAATAATTTAACATTAATTGAGATTGAAAAACTACATCAATCAAATCAGCGAAGTCTATAGGATTTCGAACTATAACACCCCAATTCTACCCCGGAAAATTATATAAATAAATCAGAGTTATAAAAATCATTCATGCAAATGAATCGAGATGCCACAAATTCTTCTATCAAAATTCATTGTATTCATTGTGGATATATAACACTTTTAAAACATCGGATGAACCATCATCATAACATCTTTAGTTAAATAATTCAACATCTACGCAGCGGAATTCTTAATAACATCTTAATCATCATTACAACAACTTCAAACCAACAAATACTTAATAATAATCTACTTAAGGTTCAACAACTGAATAATCAACAATCAAAAGCAACAAGCGTTCATCCCCCCGAGTGTTACATATCAAAGCAATGACACCGACTCAAACTATTGAAGGTATACAACCTTCACTCTCGATTACCTGCACGTTACTAACATAAGGGAAACATTCAAACAGAAGGGGTGAGATATCTAACAATAATACACATTCACAACATCAATACAAGCTTCTTTATGCAATCATATAATGCAACTCAAGACTATGCAAATGCATGTGGTACCACTAGAGCAGAACTCCCATCTCAAAAATTTTCCAATTAATAGAGGCATCAACAAGGCATAAGCCTTCATCTCAATATTCGCCAATACAGGCCATCTCAACAAGCATAAGCTCCATCTCAAAATGCAATGTATGCGACACAATCATGAATGTAATAACAACACCATAATTAACAACATCTCAATACATCATCATCGTTGGCCAAGGGCCTACATCTCAAAAGAATCTCAACATCTCTTCATCAAACATCTCATGTCATTCATAATAATTCATCAAACATCATTTATTCATCATAAATTATCATCACAACATTATTAATAACATCTCATCAACAACTCAGTTGTACGTTAATACGACAGTAATTCATACTGCTATTCTGTAATCTTACATCATTACTAAAATTACTCCTACTGTTACTAATCAAACAACAGCCTCTAAGCATCTCATCTTCATCATTTTGCATAAAAATCAACGTAACAATCAACACGGGAACTAACTCTAAATCGTAAATTGGATACTAGGATTACACTTCCTATCCCTCATTTTAATCCTCAGGAATAAAGCTCACCGCGTTAGCTATTCAACGCTTCAAACGACATCTCAAACAACATCCTAAAACTCAAGTTACAACATTTTCAAACTGAATCTGCCAAAAACTAGACATTATGGATCGACGCAAAACGTCTTGGATCGACGCGTACTATACTAAACCCGCAACATGATTCGATGCATCCTCTCTTGGATCGACTCATATTGAGTCTTACACACAGCATGTATCTACACATGCTCCTAAGGATCAACTCATCCTGAGTCTAAAAGCACTCATGTATCAACGTAAAACCTCTTCGTGTCGGCTCATCCTGAGTCTCTAAACCTTCTTGTATTGACACATAGCATTTGGGGTCGACACATCATGTTATATCCTGCATAATTTCTGCGATTTCTCTGTGTTTTCACTACGGGATTCATACTTTAAGCCCTAAAAACTTAATCTAATCATGGATAATCATCACTTACAATTATCCTATAATTCTACATCAATTAAACAACACCGGGACATCATTATTCATCTAAAATTCATCAATTTTTCATCATACAACATCACATACATTCAATTCATGAACGATACAGCAATCACCTCTAACCCCACATACCAATTATCATGAACCCAATTATAGAGTCAGAACCCCACCCTTACCTTGGATTGAAGGTCGCTCTATAATCTTCCGGTCGAAACCTTGTTCTGCCGTTTTTCCTCTTTTTCCAGCAGCTTCACGTTCTTCTTCTCAATCCTTATTCTTATACTGCCTCTTCTTTCTATTCTTTCTAACCACAATAAAATAACCTATTGTTCTCTTAACTCCTTATTGGGCTCAAAACTAATATACCCCCTTATTACTTCTATTCCTTTAAAACAAGCCCACATCAAAATAATATCATATTTCTAATATTATTTCACCACTTAATAAAATAATTAAATTCAATTAATCACAACATAACCTCTCAAATATTCCAAAAATAATTTAATTAAATGATTAATTAAATTACGGGCGTTACAACTCTCCCCCATTTAGAATATTTTCGTCCTCGAAAATTCACCTTAATCAAACAACTCAGGGTAGGAGTCTCGCATCTTGCTCTCCAACTCCCAAGTCATGCTTTCTCCGGCAGCTCCTAGCCAAACCAATTTAACCAAAGAAATCTCCTTGCCCCTCAGAGTCTTAGTTTCATGATCCGCAAATCGTACAGGCATCGTCTCCACCGTAAGATTATCTCGTACTTGCACATCATCCATATGAATCACATGAGATGGATCTGAAATATACTTCCGGAGTTGCGACACATGAAACACATCATGCAAATTCAAAAGATTAGGCGGTAAATCCACTCTATAAGAAACATTCCCCACTCTCTCTGAAATCTTATATGGTCCAATAAAATGAGAAGTGAGCTTCTTAGACTTCAATGCTCGCCCAACACCACTCACAGGTGTAACTCTTAAAAACACATGCTCACCAGCTTGAGATTCTAAATCTTTTCTTTGCTTGTCATGATAACTCTTCTGTCTACTTTGGGAAGCTTTCATCTTTTCTCGAATCAACTTCACCTTCTCAGTAGTTTCACGAATAAGTTCAGGTCCAAGTACTACACTTTCACCAGAATCATGCCAACATAACGGAGTTCTACATCTTCGACCATACAACGCTTCAAAAGGTGCCATCCCAATACTAGAATGGTAACTGTTATTATAAGTGAACTCTATCAACGGAAGATAAGTATCCCACGAACCTCCCTGCTCAAGAACACACGTCCTCAACAAGTCTTCCAACGATTGAATAGTCCATTCACTATGACCATCTGTCTGAGGATGATACGTTGAACTTAGCCTCAACTTAGAACCCAATGCTTCTTGCAAACTCTTCCAAAAATCAAAAGTAAATCTTGGATCTCTATCTGACACAATGCACAAAGGAACACCATGCAGCTTCACAATTACACTAGTGTAAATCTCAGCCAACTTCGACATTAGAAAACTGATGTTAATAGGAATAAAATGAGCTAACTTCATAAGCCTATCAACAATCACCCAAATCGAATCATGTCCTCTTAAAGTATTAGGCAACCCCATCACAAAGTCCATTGAAATGTTATCCCATTTCCATTCTGGAACTTCTAACGTTTGCATCAATCTTGCAGGCTTCTGATGTTCAACTTTCGATTTCTGACAAGTCAAACATGCATACACAAACCGAGCCACGTCACTCTTCATCCCAGGCCACCAAAAGAGACCTTTCAGATCTTGATACATCTTCGTAGATCCTGGATGAATACTCAACTTACTCCTATGACTCTCTTCAAGTATCACTTTCTTCATCTCAGCATCATCAGGAATACAAATCCGATTACAAAATCTCAACACACCTTGCGCATCTAACTTAAAATCACAGTTCTCAGACTGATCAATCTCAACCATCAAATCTACCAGTTTCACATCCAACTTCTGAGTTTCTATGATACTGTCTAAAAATTCATTATTAATATTCAACATACCCAACATAAGACTCTGCGGCGTAACCTCGCAAACTAAGCTCATATCTCTGAACTACTCAATTAATTCCAACTCTTTAACCATCATTGCTGACATATGTAAACTTTTTCGCCTCAACGCATCAGCTACCACATTATCTTTTCCTGGATGATAATTCAAACTGAAATCATAATCCTTATGTTCACACTCAGATACAACATGTTTGTTCTTACCACAACGGAAACACCTCTTCACTTCAGTAGTACACACATTACTCTTGTGCCCGGATTTTCCACACTTAAAACAAACTACACCAGCAGGAGCATCTCCCTCACTAGTCCTCTGACTCTGAGCAACTTTCTGTTTAACTTTACCAGTTGCGGCATCATAAGGCTTACCACGATTTTGTCGGTGCTTACCCCTCTTCTCACTGATAATCTTGTAATAAGAATTATTATCCTCCTTATAAATCCTGCAACTATCAACCAAATCAGCAAAGACACAGATCTTCTGGTATCCAACTGCCTTCTTGATCTCCGAGCTCAACCCGCTCTCAAACTTGATACACTTTGAAAACTCAGCATTTGTATCAGCGTAATGCGGATAAAACTTAGCCAACTCAGAAAACTTGGCAGCATACTCAACATCAGACATATCCCTTTGCTTCAGCTCAAGGAACTCAATTTCCTTTTTATAACGGAAATCTTCAGGAAAGTACTTCCTAAAAAATTCCCTACGGAACACAACCCAAGTGACATTCTCACCTGCAGCCTCCAACTTTTGACAAGTCTCTAGCCACCAGTCATCAGCCTCCACTACTAGCATATGAGTACCATACCGAACCTTCTGCGCTGGAGTGCAGTCCATCACATGGAAGATTCTCTTAATCTCTTTCAACCACTCCAATGCTCCTTCAGGGTCATACTTTCCCTTGAACGTAGGTGAATTCTCTCTCTGGAAAGTTGCCAAGCTACGAGATCCATCATTCTCGTTAGCATTCGGCTGATTTTCCATCGCACGAGCCATTGCTTATAGAGCAACAACAAGTGCAACATCATTCCTTCTAGCCATCTAAACTTCTCACTTCAACATAAACAACGGTTAGAACTCAAATTAATAATGCTCGATTGATAGACAACTACGACTCGACGACAAGGTCGGACCAACCTTTTTCTTTGATACCAACTTTGTAACACCCAAATTCTACCCCGGCAAATTATATAAATAAATCAGAGTTATAAAAATCATTCATGCAAATGAATCGGGATGCCACAAATTATTCTATCAAAATTCATTGCATTCATCGTGGATATATAACACTTTTAAAGCATCGGATGAACCATCATCATAACATCTTTAGTTAAATAATTCAACATCTACGCAACGGAATTCTTAATAACATCTTTATGATCATTACAAAAAAACTTCAAACTAACAAATACTTAATAATAATCACCTTAAGGTTCAACAATTGAATAATCAACAATCAAAAGCAACAAGTGTTCATCCCCCCGAGTGTTACACATCAGAGCAATGACACCGACTTAAACTATTGAAGGTATACAACCTTCACTCTCGATTACCTGCATGTTACCAACATAAGGGAAAAATTCAAACATAAGGGGTGAGATATCTAACAATAATACACATTCACAACATCAATACACGCTTCTTTATACAATCATATAATGCAACTCAAGACTATGCAAATGCATGTGGTACCATTGGAGCAGAACTCCCATCTTAAAAATTTGCCAATTAATAGAGGCATCAACAAGGCATAAGCCTTCATCTCAATATTCGCCAATACAGGCCATCTCAACGAGCATAAGCTCCATCTCAAAATGAAATGTATGCGACACAATCATGAATGTAATAACAACACCATAACTACCAACATCTCAATACATCATCATCGTTGGCCAAGGGCCAACATCTCAAAAGCATCTTAACATCTCTTCATCAAACATCTCATATCATTCATAATAATTCATCAAACATCATTTATTCATCATAAATTATCAACACAACATTATTAATAACATCTCATCAACAACTCAGCTATACGTTAATACGACAGTAATTCATACTGCTATTCTGTAATCTTACATCATTACTAAGATTACTCCTACTGTTACTAATCAAACAGTAGCCTCTAAGAATCTCATCTTCATCATTCTGCATAAAAATCAATGTAACAATCAACACGGGAACTAACTCTAAATCCTAAATTGGCTACTAGGATTACACTTCTTATCCCTCATTTTAATCCTCAGGAATAAAGCTCATCGCTTTAGCTATTCAACGCTTCGAACGACATCCTAAAACTCAAGTTACAACATTTTCAAACTGAATCTGCCAAAAACCAGACATTATGGATCGATGCAAAACGTCTTGGATCGACACGTACTGTACTAAACCCGCAACATGAGTCAACGTATCCTCTCTTGGATCGACTCATACTGAGTCTTACATACAGCATGTATCGACACATGCTCCTATGGATCGACTCATCCTGAGTCTGAAAGCACTCATGTATCAACGTAAAACCTCTTCGTGTCGACTCATCCTGAGTCTCTAAACCTTCTTGTATCGACACATAACATTTGGGGTCAACACATCCTGTTATATCATGCATAATTTCTATGATTTCTCTACGTTTTCACTACGAGATTCATACTTTAAGTCCTAAAAACGTAATCTAATCATGGATAATTATCACTTACAATTATCCTATAATTCTACATCAATTAAACAACACCGAGACATCATTATTCATCTAAAATTCATCAATTTTTCATCATACAATGTCACATACATTCAATTCATGAACGAGACAATAATGACCTCTAACCCCACATACCAATTATCATGAACCCAATTATAGAGTCATAACCCCACCCTTATCTTGGATTGAAGGTCGCTCTATAATCTTCCGGTCGAAACCTCGTTCTGCGGTTTTTCCTCTTTTTCCAGCAGCTTCAAGTTATTCTTCTCAATCCTTATTCTTCTACTGCCTCTTCTTTATATTCTTTCTAACCATAATAAAATAACCTATTATTCTCTTAACTCCTTATTGAGCTCAAAACTAATACACCTGTTAGAACAAAGTTTGGTTCTAATCATATCTTAGAGTTTTGATGATAACAAAAGAAATAAATTTTGTGATATATATTTTATACTCTGACTTGTATATTCTCTAAGATCAGATGAAGTTCTGTCTTGCGTATCTTAGAAAGAAACAACATTCTACACAGGTATAAAGCAAACTCAGAAGGAAGCACTTCAAAGCAAACTCTTATAAAGAGAAATCCTAAGAAACTTCTGATAAAGCATACTGAAGCAAAGATCTGATAAATGCAAGATTAAAGCAAACTCTGAAGATCACATTCTGAAGAATACTCTGATAGAAGAATATATCCAGTAAACTTTGAATTAGCAATGCTGCAAACAAACACTTCAACTTCCAGAGACAAGCTCTGACAGTACCGTTGGTTATTAAATGCTAAGATGACTAACACACTCAAGTATACTACGCACACTAGCATTCGAAACATAAAGACCAAGGCATCATTGCAAACACGCTTCATTAAATGCATGCACCATAATCAAAGGCACTAACGGTCAATTGGAAGCTATATATAGAAGATCTTTTGGATCAAAGAAAGGTGACTGACTTACGTGAAATATACTTACACTCAATGTTTTCATACTTGTAAACTAATACTGTATATTGGGTAGTTCTTAAGTATTGGGCAACAATCTAAGTGAAAAATCACAGTTGTGATAAAGCTTTTTAGAAGCAAATCTTTTTCACTACTATTAAGAGAAAATTTTGTAAATGCTCCTTGAGAGACCAGTTGGGTCAGATTTCTCAAGAGGGCTAGGACTAGTTGAGTCTTAGAGGTTTTAGTCACTTGCAGTTAGCTTGTGCATTATATTGTTAGTCACACCAGTTTGGTTGTGCGCTTGTAATCAGTTTGATTATAGTGGATTAAGTCCTCGTTGAGAGAGGCGAAATCACCTTGGCGAGTGGACTGGAGTAGTTTGAGTTTCAAACGAACCAGGTTAAAATTACCAGTGTGCTTCCATTAGTATTTCCCTAGAAAAGAAAATAAAAAACTTATTCAACCCCCCCCCCCCCCCTCCCCTTCTAATTGTTTTCTCAACCTTCAATTGGCATCAGAGCTCTATTTCTGGGTGCAAACACCTAACAGTGTCAGAAAAAGATCCAGAAGGAAAACACTATGGCCTTTGAACAAAAAAACAACAACTGCACCAAACCTCCTGTGTTTGGTGGAGAAGACTTTGAGTACTAGAAGGATAGACTAGAAAGTTTCTTTATAGGTCACGATGCTGATCTATGGGATTTGGCCCTTGACGGGTACACTCATCTAGAAGATAAAGACGGAAACAAAATTGACAGAAGGAACATGGATAAACAACAAAAGCTAGATTTAAAGAATCACCACAGAGCCAAAAACTTCTTTCTGAACGCTATCTCGAAAAATGAATATGAGAAAATCACCAATAGAGATACGACACATGACATGTTTGAATCCCTCAAGATGACTCATGAAGGAAATGCTCAAGTAAAATAGACAAAAGCTTTGGCTCTTGTTCAGAAGTATGAAGCATTCAAAATGGAATAAAATGAGTCTATTGAAGTTATGTTCTCAAGATTCCAAACTCTGATTGCTGGCCTAAGAGTTCTGAACAAAGGATACACCAAGGCAGACCATGTGAAGAAAATCATCATAAGTTTACCCAGAAGATGGGCACCTATGGTCACTTCATTCAAAGTATCAAAAGATCTGAATAATGTTTCCCTTGAAGAACTTATCAGTTCTTTAAGAAGTCACGAGATAGAACTTGATGAACATGAGCCTCAGAAGATAGGTAAGTTTGTAGCTCTTAAATCTATTAAAAAATTTGAAACTAACGCTTTTCAGGCAGAAGAAGGAAACTCTGAAGATTCTGCATCAGAAGAAGATGAGTTATCTCTGCTATCCAGAAGGATCAATTAGATGTGGAAGCATAGACAAAAGAAGTTCAGGAACTACAAGAGGTCAGAAGATAAACCAGAATCTTTTGGACATAAGAAGTCAAGCAGAAGAGATGTATTCTGCTATGATTGCAAAGAACCTGGACACTACAGAAGTGACTGTCCCAAGCTGCAAAGAGAAAGACCCAAGAAAAAGTTTGGTAAAAATAAAGGCATGATGGCCACCTGGGATGATTCAGAATCATCTGAAGTTGAATCTGACTTAGAAGATGAATACACTAATCTAGCGTTTATGGCTACCACAACAGATGGCTCAGACTCTGACTCAGAACCCAAAGAGGTATTCTCTGAATTCTCTAGAACTGAACTTGCTGAAAGCCTATCTGAACTGCTTGAAAACTACAGTAAACTCAAAATCAAATACAAGAAACTCAAAAAGAATCTTGAATTTGATCTTGAGAAACTTGAAACAGAAAACTCTGAACTTAAAGAAAACATTTTCAAACTCAAAGAAGTTATTCAAAAATTTGAAAAGAATTATATTTCAGATTCTGCTTCAAGCTCAAAAGATATTCTAAAAGAATATGACTCCAGTTTTCAAACGTTTCTTGCTAAAAGCATAGATAGAAGAAAAATGGCTTCAATGATCTATGGTGTTAGTGGAAATGACAGAAGATGTATTAGATATAAAGCTCCCAGAGGCAAAGAAATACATAAACCTAAGCTCGTTGATGAAATGGTTATATCATATAAACCACTACACAAGAAATTTAATTTTGGGCACACACATGATATTAAATACACTTCTCACTCTGAAAATTCCTATGCAAAATCAAAGTTCAATCCGAACTATAGAAACTCTAACCAAAAAGGACCCAAAAAGAACTAAAAAAGAAATGGGTACCTAAGGAGAAAATAATATATGTTGCAGATGTCCTTAACATCTCAGTTGAAACACCAGTCATGGTACCTGGACTCTGGATGCTCGCGTTATATGACGGGAAGAAAGTCTATGTTCCAAAGTATGGAACTTAAATCTGGAGGTGATGTCAAATTTGGAGGAAATAAAAAAGGAAAGATTATTGGTTCTGGAACCATCGGAAACGGTAACCTTCCCTCTATATCTAATGTTCTTTTAGTAGAAGAATTAGCTCATAACTTGTTGTCCATAAGTCAATTAAGTGACAACGGTTATGACATTATCTTTAATCAAAAATCCTGTAGAGTTGTTAGTCAAAAAGACTGAACAATCCTTTTTACTGGCAAGAGAAAGAACAACATCTATAAAATTAATCTTTCTGATCTTAAAACTCAAAATGTAAAATGCCTTATGTCTGTTAGCGATGAGCAATGGTTCTAGCACAGAAGATTGGGACATGTTAGCATGAGAAGAATATCTCAAATTAACAAACTTAATCTGTTCAGAGGACTCCCTAATCTGAAATTTAACTCAGAAGCTCTGTGTGAAGCTTGTCAGAAAGGAAAATTTTCAAAACCTTCTTTTAAATCAAAAAATGTTGTTTCTTCCTCTAGGCCATTGGAACTTCTTCACATTGATCTGTTTGGACTAGTTAAAACTGCATCCATCAGAGGCAAGAAGTATGGATTGGTCATTGTTGATGACTACAGCAGATGGACATGGGTTAAGTTTTTAAAACACAAGGATTAGTCACATTTTATGTTCTTTGACTTCTGCATCCAAGTTCAAAATGAAAAGGATTTTAGAATCATAAAAGTTAGAAGTGATCATGGAGGAGAATTTGAAAATCATTTTTTTTGAATTTTTTTTAAAGAAAATGGCATTTCTCATGATTTCTCTTGTCCAAGAACACCCCAACAAAATGGAGTTGTAGAACGAAAGAATAGAACCTTGCAAGAAATAGCCAGAACCATGATCAATGAAACTAATATGGCTAAACACTTTTGGGCAGAAGCAGTGAACACATCGTGTTACATTCAAAATAGAGTCTCTATAAGACCTATTCTTGAAAAGACTCCTTATGAATTATGGAAAAACAGAAAACCCAACATTTCATATTTCCATCCTTTTGAATGCACTTGCTATATTCTGAATACTAAAGATAATCTGAACAAGTTTGATTCTAAGGAACAAAAGTGCTTTCTGCTTGGATATTCTGAATGCTCAAAAGGCTATAGAGTATACAACACAGAAACTCTGATTTTTGAAGAATCAATCAAAGTCAGATTTGATGATAAGCTTGGCCAACAAAAGCCAAAGCAAATTGAAAATTCTGCAGGAACAGAATACCACCTTACAAACTCTGATGAGTCAGAAGAAAAAGAAATCTCAGAAGATCCTCCTATTGAAAATGCTCTAGAAAATCTAAGAATATCTGAACAATCCTCACAAAATAAATTCCCCAGAATCACATCCGCACACCCAGAAAATGTGATTATAAGAAAGAAAGAATATCCCATCAGAACAAGATCCTCCTTCAAAAACAATGAAGAATCACTGTTTGGATTGGTCTCGCTGATTGAGCCAACTTTAATAGATGAAGCTCTGCTGGATAATGATTGGATCTTAACTATGCAAGAGGAATTAAATCAATTTTCAATAAATGATGTGTGGGATCTTGTTCCAAAACCAAAAGGATTTAATATCATTGGAACTAAATGGGTCTTTAGAAACAAGTTGAATGAGCAAGGAGAGGTTGTCAGAAACAAACATGACTGGTGGCTCAAGGTTATAGTCAACAAGAAGGAATTGATTATAATGAAACCTTTGCCCCAGTCGCCAGGTTAGAATCAATTAGATTGTTAATTTCTTTTGTTGTTCAACACAACATCTCATTATATCAAATGGATGTTAAAAGTGCCTTTTTAAATGGTTACATAGAAGAAGAAGTTTACGTCCACCAACCTCTGGGTTTTGATGACTCAAAATTTCCAGAACATGTTTTCAAACTGAAAAAGTCTCTGTACGGTCTGAAACAAGCTCCCAGAGCTTAGTATGAACGTCTGAGTAACTTTCTTTTAGAAAAAATTTTACCAGAGGCAAAGTGGACACAACCTTATTCAGAAAAACATTTAAAAATGACATTTTAATTTGTCAAATATATGTTGATGATATTATTTTTGGAACTTCTGATGTCTCTCTTGGAAGAGAATTTGTTGAATCTATGCAGGCTGAATTTGAGATGAGCATAATGGGAGAACTAAAATTCTTTCTGGGAATTCAATCAAACGCCAGAAGGTACCTACATACATCATACAAATTATATCAATGAACTTCTGAAGAAATTCCAGCTATCAGAAAGTAAAGAAGCAAAGACCCAAATGCATCCCACATGCACTCTGGGAAAAGACGAGGTAAGTAAGAAGGTAGATCAGAAACTCTACAGAGGTATAATTGGATCTCTTCTCTATCTGACTGCATCTAGACCGGACATTCTATTCAGTGTATGTCTATATGCTAGATTCCAATCAGATCCTAGAGAATCTCACTTAACTGCTGTTAAGCGAATTCTGAGGTATCTAAAAGGTACTACTAACCTTGGATTGTGTTACAGAAGATCCAAAGATTTTAAACTAGTAGATTACTGTGATGCTGACTTTGCAGATAGAATAGAACACAAAAGCACCTTTGGAAGCTGTCAGTTTCTGGGTGATAACGTCATCTCATGGTACAGCAAGAAGCAAGCTACTATTGCACTATCAACCACTGAAGCTGAATATATATCTGCTACTGGATGTAGCACTCGGATAATCTGGATGAAGAGCCAGTTGGAAGATTATCATCTATATGAAAGTAAGATTCCTATCTTCTGTGATAATACCTCTGCTATCTGTCTCTCAAAAAATCCTATCTTACACTTTAAGGCAAAACATATAGAAATCAAACATCATTTCATAAGCGACTACATTCAGAAGGGAATTTTAAACTTAAATTTTGTAGATACAGACCATCAATAGGCTGACATTTTTACCAAACCCCTTACTGAAGATAGATTCAAATTAATTCTGAAAAACATCAGCATGGAATTTTGTCCTGAATAAAAATATTTGTTCTTCTATATGTGTTTCCAGAATGTTCTGAAATGAATGTTCTGATTGACTTCTCTTCAGAAGTTAGAAGAGGAGTTACATCAGAAGCCATTCATCATGTTCTGAAACGTGTCTAACATTTCATTACTAGAATGGTCATAAGTTCATTATACTAAACCAGTTGTCTCACGCTATCCTCAGAAGTTGAACGCGTGTTTCAATTCTGAAAGGTCACGCATGCGTGCACTGCTATTGAGACTCCGTTCTTAGGTAACTGTTCAGATTTAATCAAAATCACGCACCCCCCTTAAATGTCAAATCTCATTAATTGTTTATACTTATTATGTTTTTTTAAATCGTTTCCAATTCTTAAATTATTCATTATTTTAAAGATTCTTTTTAGTTATAAATACCCTTGCAAAATCCCTGTTCTATTTTTTACTTTCTTTCTCAAACTTCAAACCACCTCTACGTTTTTGTGAAAACTCTCTCAACTCCCTTCTCAAATTCTAAAACCTAAAAGTTCAAATGGCTTCATCTTCATCTCCTTCCTCAAGCATTCCTATGTCCTCAAACAACGCTCAACAAGAAGAAAGGTATGTTACTCCTGAGAGAACGACGCTGATTCCAGTGGACAACTTGGAAGTGGTGGCTGAACTTATGGTAGATTTTGATAATCTGAAGAAAAATGGGTTTGACTTGCTCCCAGCTGTGGAGTTCCAAGGTTGGAAAAACTTCTTTGATCGTCTTGTAGGACCAGTATTCCCTCACCTATTTAAGGAATTCTGGATTCATGTTATTGCTTCCCCAAAAGTCATCATGTCGTTTGTCACGGGCAAAGAGATTTCTATAACTGAGAATCTCATCAGGAAGCTTCTAGGTTTTGAAGGACATGGCGTTACTGGAATCTCTAGTGGACGAACGGATATGTCCAAGGTCTATGCTGAAATATTTATTTCTGGGCAAGCTTCAAACAAGGTCATAGACTTAAAGAGCTACTATAAAATCTGGGCAAGAATCATCCATGGCTGCATACATCACCGAAAGGAAACTAGTTCTCCTGATTACATTAATGCTGATCAACAATACCTTATGTTCTGTCTAGGAACAAATGTAAAGATTGATTTGCCATACCTTCTGTTCAACCATTTGTGGACACATGTGAAGGAAACTAGGGAAGCTGAGAGGGTTAGAAACCCTAAATCAAAGAGAAACTGGATCCCTCTAGGAAGACTAATTTCAGACATTCTGACTGAGAATAGTCTGATAGCCCACTTAGAATATGCAAACTTACTTGGAGAGTTGGAGCCTACGTATGGAAAACCTCTGACCGGAAAGAACCTACTGAAGAGGAAGATGATTGAGAAACTTCTGGTAGAACCTACACCATACGTCTCAGCAACAGTCACCAGCAAGAGAATCCCCATTGAAGATTTTCCCGTGTTCAACTCTGGTGATCATCCGGAGATCATTCTGCACTTCATTGAAGCATGCAAAGAAAGTGGTATCCCCATTGACCCTTCTTGGCTTCAAGGAAGAAATATCCCTCCACCAGATGTTATCCTCCAGAAGAAAAGGCAAGCTGGAGTTGGCCCCTCTGCTAGACCTCAGAAGAAGAAGAAGAATTCAGTGGGTACAACCTCTAAAACCATTAATGTTAATGATTCTGTGCGTGTGGAAACATCTGCTGAACCTCAAACCCTTGAAAATATAGAAGTTGACATAGACCTAACACAAACATCTGAGCCCCTGGATAACAACCCTATAATTGACCAAGTATTATCTGACATAGATAATTTTGCTGCTTAAGTACCTCAACAAACTCAACCTCAAACTCAAATACCTCCTTCTGCTCCTCACCATCAGAATCCAAATAATCCTTCTCACAACCCTCTACCAACATCCCCCATCAGACCTTTATCACGAAGATCCTCAGAGTGGTATGATGGTTCTTGGAGACTACCTGGCATAAATGTTCCTCTGGCTACACAACCACCATCCTTAATCCTACCATCTGAAAACATTTTTTCCCTGAATTTATCACCAGCACCTTCTCCTCCTTCCTCACCTCAAACCACAATCATCATATCTCCTGATGTCACACCACCTTCCTCACCAGAAATTCCATTCCCTTCATCATATGAAACCTCTTCACCTCTCTCTCTAGAATAAATCCCTAGTCCATCCTCTGTAGAACCTCCTGAACCCTCTGTCCCTTCTGACTTTCTCAGAACTGTAGTTGATCTTGAATCACTACGTTATCTACAAATAAAATCCACCAAAAAGGCCTCTCCCAAACCAACTCCAAAATTTGATCAATCAGAAGTTCATGTACGATGTCAGAACTTCATAACAGAAATGCAGACGTGGATTGACCTGCTGAAAGTTGACAGTGCTAGCAGCCTTAATCCAGCAGCGTGTGATTTTATGTGGGACGCTTTCAGAAGCAAAATAAATGATGAAATCCTCAATTTGCAAGAACTGTGCTATGCTCAGGTTCTTGAGAATTTCTCCAAGTATCTGAATAATTTCTGGACAAAAGTCATAAACATCTGGGATCAGAGTTCTCCACTATAGATTATTGGTGCTCCACTACCTCCTGCTGACCCCATGGAGATATCAGAAGATGAATCAGAAGATGACGCTGCGTCTGAACCACATCCTTTGGCCATGACTCTGTATCACCAACCCTCTGCTAAATCTAGCCCTGAGAAAGTGCCTACTCTGCTGATTGATCCTAGTACCTTTCTCTCAAATGTTATGTACTCAGGCTCTGCTACTTCTGCTCCTAAGGTTATCTCATCTGAAGCTGCTTCAACTTCTGTGGCACCCTCGCTGTAGTTGAACACTCTGAATGAACCGAAGAAGGACAATGAGGCCATCCACGAACGTCTGGATAAACAAGATGAAACCAACAAGGAAGTTAGATATTGGATGCAGAAACAAGAGGATTCCTCAAATGAAATCAAGAATCTGCTGCTTTCCCTTGTTTCTCGTCGCTCTTAGATTTTATTTCTAATTTTTTCTTGTTTTTTTTTTGTTTTGTAACTCTGTTTTCTTTTGAAGCTTCAATATATGACATTTTTGGATTTCTTTACATTTTTTACTTTTTGATTATGACAAAAAGGGGGAGAAAATGAGATTTTGATCTGATCCATGAAACAGCTATGGGACTAAGTCTCAAACATTTCTAATGAAATGCAAAGTTTTTTTCTACTTAAGAGATATGCAGGAATTCAAGAAAATCCGAAAGACTAAGCTCTGAACATCATCAGGAAAAGAATTACTAAAGAAACTCTGAAAGAAAAAGTCTAAAAGCTCTGAAGAACAAATCTCAGGAAGTTTCCCTTATGCTTTTTAACTATTCCTTATTTCAGAAGAAGAGATTATCTATCTCAGGGGGAGATCCTCATACTTGCACAAAATTTCTTTTTAATCAAAATCTAAATTGTTTTGTCATCATCAAAAGGGGGAGATTGTTAGAACAAAGTTTGGTTCTAATCATATCTTAGAGTTTTGATGATAACAAAATAAATAAATTTTGTGATATATATTTTATACTCTGACTTGTATGTTCTCTAAGATCAGATGAAGTTCTGTCTTATGCATCTTAGAAAGAAATAGAATTCTACGCAGGTATAAAGCAAACTCAGAAGGAAGCACTCCAAAGCAAACTCTGATAAAGAGAACTCCTAAGAAACTTATGATAAAGCATATTGAAGCAAAGATCTGATAAATTCAAGATTAAATCAAACTCTGAAGATCACATTCTGAAGAATACTCTGAGAGAAGAATAGATCCAGTAAACTCTGGATTAGCAACGCTGCAAGAAAACACTTCAACTTCCAGAGACAAGCTCTGACAGTACCGTTGGTTATTAAATGCTAAGACGGCTAACACACTCAAGTATACTACGCGCACTAGCATTGGAAACATAAATATGAAGGCATCATTGCAAACACGCTTCATTAAATGCATGCACCATAATCAAAGGCACTAACGGTCAATTGGAAGCTATATATAGAAGACCTTTTGGATCAAAGAAAGGTGACTGACTTATGTGAAATATACTTACACTCACTGTTTTCATACTTGTAAACTAATACTGTATAGTGGGTAGTTCTTAAGTATTGGGCAACAATCTAAGTGAAAAATCACAGTTGTGATAAAGCTTTTTAGAAGCAAATCTTTTTCACTACTATTAAGAGACAATTTTTTAAGTGTTCCTTGAGAGACCAGTTGGGTCAGATTTCTCAAGAGGGCTAGGACTAGTTGAGTCTTAGAGGTTTTAGTCACTTTCAGTTAGCTTGTGCATTGTATTGTTAGTCACACTAATTTGGTTGTGCGCTTGTAGTCAGTTTGATTATAGTGGATTAAGTCCTCGTTGAGAGAGGCGAAATCACCTTGGCGGGTGGACTGGAGTAGTTTGAGTTTCAAACGAACCAGGATAAAATTACCAGTGTCCTTCCATTAATATTTCACTAGAAAAGAAAATAAAAAACTTATTCAACCCCCCCCCCCCCTTTCTAAGTGTTTTCTCAACCTTTAACACCCCCTTATTACTTATATTCCTTTAAGACAAGCCCACATCAAAATAATATCATACTTCTAATATTATTTCACCACTTAATAAAATAATTAAATCCAATTAATCACAACATAACCTCTCAAATATTCCAAAAATAATTTAATTAAATGATTAATTAAATTACGGGCGTTACATGAACCAATACCATATCCATCTGGTTCAGTACTACAACAATTTGGCAATTGAATCATATACGAGGATAGTAGATATGATGTTACAAAAATGAAATCTGAATTCCTTAATCTTTCCAATGCTCTGGAAAGTTTCCACATCTCCTAAAACTTTAACTCATGCATATTCTATACTCAAATTACATTCATTGTTCTTTTCTGTTCCTTCTACAGTTGAGTAGCGGGCCATATATGACAAAATCATGTTGGTTGTTGCCAAAAAAGGATGGAGTTTTTTTCTTCATGGTTAGACGATATTGGGAGAACATACATCTGGAAAACACTTGTAACATCTTTGAGGTTGAAACATGAAATAGTTTTAACCGTTTCCTCCAATGGCATCGCATCTTTATTGTTACCCAGTGGTAGAACTGCTCATCCTAAGTTTAAATTACCAGTCCCCACCTTGGAAAATTCTACTTGCGATATAGAATGGAATCGTGACCATGTCGAACTACTTAGGTAGACATCCTTAATTATTTGGGATGTGGCTCCCATGGAAATCAGGTTCTATTTTGAAGCTCTTGATAAAACTTTAAAAGATGTTATGAGTCCTTATGCCAACTCCGGTCAGCTATTTGGCGTTAAGGTTGTAGTTTTTGGAGGAGATTTCAGAAAGATTCTCCATGTTATACCCAGGGGGAGTAGATCTGATATTGTTCACTCTACCATAAGTGCTTCTTACATTTGGCATTCTTGTGAGGTTTTAACTTTAACAAGAAACATGTGCTTACAATCCAGTCAAAGTGATGCAGAAATAGAGGAAATATCATAGTTCTCCACATGGCTTTTAAAATTGGGGGAAGGGAAACTTAGTGATCCAAATGATGGTTATGCAAATATAAATATTCAACGTGAAATTATTATTGAATAATTTGATGACCCAATTGTTGCGATTATAGAAAGTACTTACCCTAAATTTTTGGATAATTACCCATCTTTCGATTACCTCAAATCTCGCGTTATCTTAGCATCTACAATTGAAGTGGTTGATCAGATAAATAATCATGTTCTTGAAATGATGCCAGGTAGCATTTTCCTATTACTATCTTTATAGTTTATGGATTAATCAGTATTTGTTAATTCAACTTTTATCTTATTTCTTTATATAGAGTACTAAAGTTGTTTTTATATAGGAGAAATCAAAGAATATTATAGCTTTAATTCAGTTGATAGATCTCAAATTCATGATAACTCGATAATTGAAATTCTAAGTCTTGAGTTCCTTTTCTCTCTCTAGATGTCGGGTTTTTCTGGCCATGTCATTAAATTAAAGGTGGGTACCCCTATAATGCTAATAAGAAACATTGATCAATCAGAGAGTTTGTGCAATGGAACAAGATTAACTGTGACAAAATTGGGGAATCATGTACTTGAAGAAAAAATCATGGGTGGAAAAGGCCATGCTAAAACGATTTACATACCTAGAATGGATATGTCACCTTCACAATCACCATGACCTTTCAAATTGAACAAAAGGTAGTTTCCAATAATTGTATCCTATGCAATGACAATTAACAAATATTAGGCACAATTGTTAGAATGGATAGGACTATACATACCAAAAGATCTTTTTAGTCATGGCCAATTGTACGTCGCAATCTCAAGGGTGACGAGTAAAAAAGGGATCAAGATCTTCATACACGATAACAACAAAATTCAAAAGACTACAACATCCAATGTTGTGTACAAGGAATTGCTTGCAAATATTTAGTATGTTCACATTCTCATTTGTTACCTATACAATATTTGTCTTAATAATGCCTCAATATGCCATCCATTTAAATTCATATTCAACCATATTTATTGAGATTCTTATCTGTTACATCTTGTTGCAGGTTTTCTTCATTATCGATATTTGGTCTTCTTGCCATGCAACATTAGACAACATGCATATCAGGCAATGCAACGCTTTCATAGAACAACTACATGTCTTAATATTTTTAATACTCTGTGGGACCACTACTTTTTGTTTACCCATAACATTTAGTTGTTCTTACCACTTTTGTACTTATTAACTAATTGTCCCCACATACTTTTGTTTTGCATTTTTATTACTATCCTATATTCCAATTATAGTATATAACAAGTGATATTATATCTACTGGTAAGCAACTTTTGTTATCGACATTAAGTGCGGCCAGTTAGGTGCGCTACACAATCTTTTATTTTTGCAAAAAATCACAATTGCCATGTGCTGCTTTACATTTAAATATAACCATTTTTATAAATAATATAACAGTACATATATTGTATACATTTTGGACCACATTCTCGATTCTTACAACATTAATGTTTTTGGTTATACATCGACAAAAGCATGGGCATCTTAACTAAAAAATTAATTGTTCATATTACACAAAATACATTCCACTTTTGCTACTTTTGTAGCTTTCAAAATATTGACTTAAACAGATAAAATACTAATAAACTTCACTGCATCAATTAGCACCATTTTCCTCTTCATCTACGCCCTTCATTCAACTTCCTCTTGCGAGTGTTGACGTTTGTAAAGGGTGACAACTACCCTACTTCATGGAGGGTTACAGAGGCAAAAGGCAACCTTATCACCTTTTCTTAAACTTTTATTCTTAACAAATTCATACCACTCCTTACCAATGTATCTTTCAGTGCAATAGACCCTTTCAACACAATATAGTTTACATTCAATAATATTTCATGTGGCTGAGTCCACTAACTAAATATGGCCCTGGACATTTGGGATGCACTCCTTGATAACCTTTTGTGGAAGTTGCTACACGTTATAGAAAACATTTACTTTCAATATATGGAATTATAATGACGTACTTTGATATATATAATAATAGGGGATGATTGATATAATTACCAAGTCTAATATCAAATGGCTTCACACAACATAAAACATACAATATCCATAAACAGGATCATACAAACACAATCTGACTAATTTAATAATATGGAATGATTATTCTACTTGCCAGCATATTTTTGGCTACAGTCTTTCCACAAGAGATTTCCTTTTTCGACAAATAGTACCAGGGGCCACTGCTGTTGTCACCATCATCCTCGGCTTCATCACTACTACATCATAAATTCAACCATTACAACATTATTGAAAATTTATATTTGTGACGTTTTAAAACATAATCGAAAACATATAAAGTATAAAGACAAATTAGAAAAAATCTAACGCTTTCCGTACTTCATCATTTACCCATCACTTTCATAGAAAATATTTGTGAATTTTAATCCATTGGAATCTTCAAATATATCTTTTTCCTTAAACTCGCGCTTCACAACAACCACTTCACGTCGCAATGACTTCTTTCCTTTTTGTACAGTTTCCCCCTTCTTACGTATTAGTGTTGCATGCAGATTCCTTTTCTCAATAACACCAACAACATTCATAGTATCTTCATTGGTTTCATCCTTTTTCCTCTTTCGATCTTTAACTTTATTTGCTATACCACCGTTAGAAACATATGATACTGGTTTTTTCTCCACAGATTTCTCCAAAACAAGGGATGTTTTAGCTTCCCCGCATAACTCAAAAGCCGTTCCCACTCGATTATCTCCATTTTCCACCGGATCTACACCCGCATGCCCTAACCCAACACTATCAACCAAGGATCCACCATCTTTTTGTGGTGTCAGTTCACCACCACCAACGGATGATCCTCCATATTTGACTTCTTGGTGCATATCAACCTTTACTGGTGACAAATGTTTGGCCTGCTGTGCTTTTTCCTTCACTTCATTGTATATTTTAACCTCCTCGAGGTGCTTAAGGTACACCATGTCAAGCATGTGTCTTCTCCATTGCAACTCTTCCATAGATCTGCAAGAACAATATCACACAACAAGTTAATACCATTAAGTATAAGTGATTCAACTACAAAAACATGCAACACTTTTCTTATGTTGGTGCCGATTTATCTTGCTTCCTCAGATGTCATAGGAGTCTTGCTTTCCATTTTTCTTAACTTGAATGAACAGACACATCTAACTGATGTTTCTTGCCTTTTTAATTTATTTCTATCTGTATCACCTTACAAGCTATATATAATTGCATTTCTTTGATAATATTTTACCTATTTTATATTATTTTTCATTCTTATTATTTTTTTACATAAAGTTTAAATTTGTATTTTTTTTGCCTTTTATTTTTTGCCTTTTTTTCTACATACTAAATTTCTATACAATATCACATGTTTTTACTTTATG
This sequence comes from Vicia faba, assembly GCA_948472305.1. Classification (NCBI taxonomy): domain Eukaryota; kingdom Viridiplantae; phylum Streptophyta; class Magnoliopsida; order Fabales; family Fabaceae; genus Vicia; species Vicia faba. Next base: position 627,974,250 of record OX451735.1, on the reverse strand, counting down.
TAGTATTTAATATGTCACTTGGCTCTTTGGTTTACACTATAAAAATATCCACATTTTCGTTACCTGGAATCATAACATATCTCCTCACTATGTTGTATTAGTAATTTATCTATATGGTAAAACATTTTTTCATCCTGTAACTACTATCTATTTTGGAAAAAGTAAAATTGAGTTCAATAATAACTTCCATATTTTAGCCTCTGATCAACATCCAGTTCAGATTTCTTTCACAAAATTACAATTCTTTTAAATACCAACCAAAATTGACGGTGATACAACATACAAAACAAAACATTAATAAACCCAATTCAAGGTGAATGCATTTCTGATTACCAAATTTTAAAGCCTGAAGCATTACCAAATTACAAAATACATACATTACATTCATAATTCTTTAATAGCAATTTAAAAAAAAATTCTAAAACTTTTTCTTAGGCATATCCAAAATAACCTAACATAACTCCTCTTATTCCTACACCCGAACACTTCTTTTCCAAAACAATTCTTCAATTTTTCAAAACGGTAACAATAATCTTTTAGCCAGGAGGGTCGCTAAGTTCGAAAGCAACGTTATCACCCGTCTTTAGCCGCCTGTCCCTGACAAAATCATTCTAACCATCACTTGTAAACTTTTCAACATAATGCTTTCTTTCTACTACACGATGCTCGCAACCATAACTATTTCCAGTGCTCGAATAAACTAACTTTACACGTCAATTAGACATGTGCATAAAGTTCCTTATCACCTTATGAGGGATTTTCTACAAAGTAAAAGGAATTTCCTTTCATTATATGACATTATATAACATATAGTATAACAATAAACAATTTTCGGCCTCATGGATCTACTTATAAACACATTTTCATTCGCTTTCTTGCCAACTTTTTTTCCCTTTTCCATGTAGTATAACTTGGGATGTTTGCCATATCTACATCAATATCCTCATCCTCAAAACTTCTAAACCATAAAATATAACTTTAACCCTATAATTCTTAGTGAAAATTTAATAAAGATATTATATTCTTACATACCTGTTAGTGTCTGAAGAAATTGATATGTGTGAAGTCCCAACACCACGATCATGTTTCACTCTCTTAGCATAACATTTACCCTTACCTTTTTCAATGATATTTTTAAAACTTGTGTTTGGTTTGTAAAAATGAACTGGTTGTTCATTGGAGGGTCCAACAGAGACTGCACTCTTATGCTTATAGTCTTTCTCTCTATGACCTTCCTAGCAGTCAGATACAGATGAACCTCCCTTTTTCCTTAAGCTTTGACACCATCTACAACATGGTATATATTGTTATTATAATCGATATTTGAAGCATCAGCAACCAATGTGCCATCCTATTTTTCTTTACCTTTCCGAGATACATGAAAATGGCTTCCAAGTCTTCCTTTATCAGTGTTCTTCAGTTCTACCTTAGCAAGTCGTGCCTCTTCCATGTCTTGACGAATTGCTTTTTCTATCCTCATTCTTCTCCAAATGGTTTCTTCCTGCAAATCCTCAATGGATCTGAAAATAATTCACACACGGAAACGAAGCATATCATTATAACTACAAAACCAAGAATTGTTACAACAACATATAGTTCAAGGAATAAAGTATTATTCCTTTCAATGAGGCTCATAGGATTGGTGTTGGACATAGTTTGATGGAATAAAAAAGGCGTTGACATTGAAAACGACAAATTTTTCCCTCGTTAAGAACTTTTAAGAAAACCTAATGTATGTTGTCAACCCGCTCTCTCCAATATATCATATTTTATATAAAAAAGGTATCCTACTACTATTATGCCCATCAACTTAATATATCAGGCCCGAGGCTCATTGTGCAATTAATTATACTTATCCAATGTATAAAAGTCTTATCAAAACAAATTGACTTCCATCATCAATAATTTTTAGTTTATAAACATTTTTCTGTACCTTAATGTTAAATATGAATTAATATTGCATATTTTCGTACAATGCTCATAACATATATTTTTACCCAACAGCGTTGCAACAAAACATGTTTGAGCATATATAATGCTCCTTACTAATTAACAACATCAATATTTAAACACAAAACTAACATAAAAAACAATACAACACCATCCAACTACCATTGCATTCCTTCAGTTACAAAACTTCAATCTTTCTTAAGCAATAGTTGATCTGTTAATGACACTTACGACAACCCTTTGTACATCAGGATCAAGGTTCTTTGATGGCCGATCACGAATACAAAAAACTAGCTTATCCCCTTTGTCAAGCCTTCTGTCCTTTGCATAATCATACCACCTCTTTCCAATTGACCTCTCCACACAATACTTTCTTTTAGCATAATGCAGTTGGCCCTTACATATCTTCTTCTTATCAAAATCTTGAAGCTCGGCACATTTATTACCCACTTGCAAGAAGCTCTTTATAACTTCTTGAGAAATTTTCTGCACATAAAAAATAGCTTACATTAAACAAATACAATGGAATAATAAAAATGTATATGACTTATACAATCAATACGAATGTGATGATACATACTAAAACATTTCTGGCAACCGTCTTCCAAGAATTGATTTCCTTTGTACAAAGGAAATACCTATGACCATTCTTGTGTTTGATTACCACAGGGTCACGACGACAATTTTTTGTAATAGCTGCAACCTTTTTATCCTTGCTATTACGGAGTTTTGGATTTAATCCCCTACTTTCAATCACAAATATACAGAGAAATATGTTAATCCTAATTTATCATCACTACTTATTACAACGAATGATAATGATTTTCATAATCTTTACTAAATGTTTCTTACCCCTGGCCTTCTTTCAAAGTTTGACTCAGACTCCCATCATGAGTCTGACCTTTTGCATCTTCACAATGATTCATTCTCTTTGCTTTTCCGTTTGCATTTTCTCTACCACCAGCTCCTCGAGTCTTCACCTTCAAACACTATGAAGTGGAAATTTCCCATTTTTGTTTCCAATCTTCTCCAAATCGGATCTTCTCCAATGCCGCGGATAACAAACTGACTCTAGACAGTCTTTTCCATTCCATATCTTGATGAAGTTGTTTGAACCCTCTGACAAATAACACCAGAAATATAACATAGATGACAAAATCTAGAATGTTAAATCTGCAAAGTATCCAAAATCAAGAATGTTACCTTTGACGCCCCCTTACCGCAACTCTGATCATCATTTTTAGATGGATGCTGACTCTTGTGGTGGCTCTTCTTCGATAGCAAAAAGACTTCCTCAAGCGTTTGCACTTCTTCTTATTATCCACCCTTTATCTTAGGCCGGTATGTCCATGCATATTTCTGACCCAAATGATTTTGACATAAAAATATCCAACATTATTTTCATTTTAATTTCCAACCCACAATTATTTTATGATATATTATGCCTATATTATGTTAATAAATTTCATTACATAATCTATTTTATTTTTCATATTTTATTACCTTTTAAAAATGTTTTGTATTTTTTTAAAATGATAACTATTATTGCTAAAAAAATTATTCATGACATTCTTTTTTAATATTAATTATTACATTATATAAATTTTAATTATTTTTATCTTTCAATTTCTAATTTTCATATTATTTTTTCCACTATATCCTACTAACTAACTTTATTTTTGACAGTCATTAACAATTATTAAATACTAATATCAAATTAATTTGAATATTATATTTTATATTTATACTTTTTTTTTTAAATTTATTTTTCTAATTAAACAATTAAATCGCTTCTCTTTTAATATAATTCGCGTCCGCACCATAAATGTTTTTCTATAAGTTATATATTATATTATTGATATATATATTTTTTATAAACAAAAAAATACTATTGATCTAGATATATTTGCTATAGTAACGTAAAAAAACATAATTTTGGTATTCAAGAAAATTTCTTACATTTATCTTATTATTTTTATATATGAAATCTGATATTTATGACCCAAATATTTATGATCTACGTAATGGTTTTAGTAAAATAATTGCGCATACCAAACCAGACCCGTGCGAACGTACAAATTTGTTACTAATTTCTCTTAAACATGTATTTATAAGTGGACATAATTCTTAACTTAAACCCTAAATCAAATTGAAAGACGACTCTTATTATCAAAGTTGATTTGACAACACTAACACGACATATCTTTCTTTATTTAAGAATTTTTCACAAACCTACCATTGTTTTTCAATTTATTATTTAAAATAGCATAATTTTCTAACTTATTCCCAAACTAACATCTTTTCAAAAAAAAAAACAATTTTTGTTACTACACATCCGCCCAATGCTTTGGCGGATGAATGTTATTTTTTTACTAATTACGTGCAGATTTTTCTACAGTATTACCTATAAATTTTCTTGTAAAAAATATACTCATGCAGAATTACCTACGGATCCTCTTAAAATACGATTATTTTAAATAGTTTTTTATTAAAATTCACAGAAAATTTCGTAGGAAGTTCCGCATGAATCAGTTTTCATAGAAAAATCGAAAGAAAATATCTTAAAAGTTAAATTTCGCAAGAAACTGTGCAGGAAAATAAAAATTAATTTAAAAAATATGTATATAATAGGAGGGTTTGTCCATTCAATTGACGGATGCACTTCAAAATTTTTTTTTTAAAAAGATGATATTTTAGAATTTATTGAAAAATATGATTGTTTGGTATTTAAAATGGAAAAAGATGGTAGTTTTATAAAATCTCTTTATTTAATGTAGTTGACACTATGTTACTTGCTTACTTGTTTTCCTAGAAAACCACTTCCATTATCTTTTTCCTTTTCCTTGTTCCACACGCACCTGATTTTCCATTATATATAGAACTCCATAGTTAGAAGAAATAATGTAAAAGAAGAACAACAACAACAAGTTAAAAAAGAAAGAAAGAAAAAATGGAATGGAAAACATATTATTTGGACATGATTCTTGTACCATTAGGATTTCTAATGACCATTGGTTATCATGTATGGTTGTGGCATAAGACTCGATCAGAGCCTTTTTCCACTTCAATTGGAATCAATGCTCATGCTAGAAGATTTTGGGTTCCTACCATGTTGAAGGTATATACTACTATCTTTTCTTGCTCTTCATCCTTATTATTCTTAGTGAAAACATGGTAATGCTAGAAGTTACTTAATTTTCTTACCATATATTTCAAAACATTGACAAATTCTAATGCATAAAACATTATTTCAATTTCAGGATATTGAAAAGAAGAACATCCTAGTAGCCCAAAGTCTTAGAAATCTTATAATGGGATCAACTCTGATGGCCACCACATCAATTCTACTATCAGCTGGCTTAGCCGCTATCATAAGCAGTACTTACACTATAAAAAAGCCTCTCGATGATGTTATCTATGGCGCTCACGGCGAATTTATGGTAGCACTTAAATATGTGACACTTCTTACCATATTCTTATTCTCATTTTTCTGCCACAGTCTCTCAATTAGGTTTCTCAACCAATTAAGCCTCCTAATATGCACACCACAAGATGTTATGTCTTTGGTTACTCCTGATTATTTGGTAGAGATTTTGGAGAGAGGAACAACTTTGAACACTATTGGAAATAGGATTTTCTACTCTGCACTTCCACTTTTGCTTTGGATATTTGGTCCTGTCTTGGTTTTCTTGTGCTCTTTGGCTATGTTGATAGTGTTTTACAATCTTGACATTGTTTGTGGAAGTGGAAAAAGAGAAAAGATTCTACTTAGTGATGAAAGCAACTATGTCTAATGTGATTATGTAAGTGTAAGAAAATTTAAATAGGTAAGATTAAAAAATAAATATGGCAAACCAATTAGTACTATACTTTTTATAATGAAGATATATTTTAGTTTGAGAAATTCTTTAAAGTTTAATTTTTTTTTTTGAAAATAAAGATAACTTTTAATTGAATGGACAAAGAAACTCAAAAGGTAATAGTTGAGTTAAATGAGTGTAAACTATTTATTTATGATTTAATTTCTGAGGATAATATTTATTTATATTTATCTATTAATGTAATATAATTATTTATTACAAATCAAAAATGTTTTTATAAAATAAATAAATTTTAATTTTTTTAAAAATTGTGACTAAAACCAAAAGCACCAAAAAATGGGTTCCATTGACTATTCTTATAATTGTTTTTTTAATTAAAATTATTTTTATTTTACGAAATAAAATTTTATTTTTTTGATTATTTTAAAAATTAAAATAATTTTTATTGATTAAAACTCACATGAATTATAATAATGTATTATGTGCTACACATCACATGATTTAGGAGGATTTATTAAAAAAATAATAATAAAGCCTCGGATATTTAGAAAACAAAACGTTACTAGCCACCAACTCATTAAAAATAGAAAATTTAGAGAAAGACATTCCAAGCCTCTCTAATTAAATTTTATTCACTTAGAGAGAGTATATGAAAATGTTATTCTCATAAATAAAAATAAAAATATATTGTGTTATTATAAATAAGTGAATATGTGTCATTGAGTGTATGGTTTACAACTTTATGTTGTAAAAGTAGTGGCACTTTGCTTACCAAAAGCATAAGAGCATAAGGGCACTACATAAATAATTCCATTAACTTTTTATATATATGACATTGATTGTGATTACCAATAATTTTTAATATTTTGTTGTCTTATAAATTTCTTTTCTAGGTGGCACAAAAAGTTTATATCATTACAAAATGATAAATTTGTTCAATTATCTTACTCTGATTATTTAATGATTTTAATCATGATACGCACTTATACATTCGAGAGAAAAAATCTACATACTTAATAGAGTTTCGTTAACTAATATCATTAGAGCATTATAGTTTAAGTACAAGTCAAATACTGGTTAATAACATAATAAGGAAAATTGCTTAACCAATACTCCAAACACATTTGTTAGTATTTTTCATATTAATATTAAATGAATAACTTTTTAGAAGGGCCATGCATATCCATCTAGTTTAAGTCTCTCCCAAAAAGAAAAAAATAAAATGAAATAGAACGTATCAGTCATATAGTTGTAGGTGTGGGATTAAATCTATGATCAATTATAACAAAAAATGAGGATGATGTGAGACAAACATGTGAAATTTTATATTAATGTCTCATCCACAAAAATTTGTAAAATATAGAATTTAACAGAGCAATAACATTTTATATTAAATCTATTTATTATTTATAAAAAATTATAAAATTAATTATTTAAATTTAAGAAAAATAACATTTTTGTAACCCATGAGGATGAAACCCTTAATGGCAAGGTTGTAGGCACTCATATTTTCAACCAATTTAACACACATGCCTCTAGTTGTACTGTGTGTTCTCTTGGAACACTCAACACACATCTTGGTTCACTTGGGGTGCTTTTTCCTACTTCTGAGTTGGTCAGCATCCACTTCATGCTCCAAGCATGTACTAAATCAAAAGTTGCAGGAAAATGATGATGGAAGTACAAAAGTGTAGTGATTGATATTAATTTTGCATCTAAAATTTATATTAAATATCACTGCTGCCACAATTTAACAACTGTGGTCTAGTAGAAAGAATGAGTGCGCACAATCTTGCAGACAAGGGTTTGATCCTCCTGGGTTACAAAAAAAAAGTTATTTTTTCTTAAATTTAAATAATTAATTTTATAATTTTTTATAAATAATAAATAATTAAAAAAGAGATAAAATATTAAACTGGCCCATATGAATTAGCCTATTTTGACAGCTTCGAAAGTGAAGTTGGAGAAAAATATTAAACTTCTTGATATGCCAAAAAAATAGGAAAGGGAGATAAAATTTAAGTGAGATCCACCACTTTTTCCTTTCTTCTCTGAAGTCTGAAGAGTTTTTGCAAAATGCTTATTTTTTCACTTTCTACAAAGGAAGCGGATTCTCTCCCATCATATACGTGTGCAGTGGAATCTCAAACACATGATCAAAAGCAAAAAAATACATAGAAAAAGAAAGTATGAAATTTCAATGGTATGAATGTCTATGTCTTTTGTATTCAATCATGTTAAATAATCATGTTATATATATATATATATATATATATATATATATATATATATATATATATATATATATATATATATATATATATATATATATATATATATATATATATATATATATAAAGTGTAAAATAATTTTATGTTATCAATCAATCACGATCATGTTAAATATTAAATGATATTATTATTTTTAAATAAGTTATATAACATGGTTAAATGATGAATTCTTGTTAAATAATAGTGTACTGTATAGCGGTGGTAAAACGGGTCGTCCACCCTGTCCTGCCCTATCCCGTCTTAAATCCGTCAAAAAAAGAGTGGGGTGAGTAAGTCCGCCAAATAGAAATGGACATGAAAATCTAGCTCGTTCTACCAAGGTGACAGGTTGGCGGGCGGCGGGCTTGCCCGCCTACTATTTTACTTATTTATTTCTTCATTTTTTAATAGATTAATAAACTTTTTTTATTTTACATTTCAATTATATTTTTCACTTTTTTTTTAAAAAACAAATTTTTATAAAGCATCTTTTTAACAAATTTTACTTAAAACAATTTTAACAAATTTTATAAAGCATTTTTATAAAACAAATTTCTGATAGTTCTTGGGTGAGCCATGTTAAGTTTGTTCCAAAAAGGGAGACATGACAGTAATCCGAAATGAAAAGAATGAGTTAATTCCTACAAGAACAATCATTGGATGGAGAATATACATTGATTACTGTAGAATTAATCAAGCTACGAGGAAAGATCATTTTCCATTACCGTTCATGGACAAAATGCTAGAGAGATTGTCGGGACAACGCTTCTATTGTTTCTTAGATGGTTATTCGAGTTACAATCTGTTGCACCCCAAAATTTTCCCTCTCACTTATCAAGAATTTTCTCACAAGATCTCATTTGGATCATGACTGCATTAGGGTTTGACCAGCTCAAGACATCTCCTCATGCACTGATAACCAAAATTAGGGTTTGAGTTTGCACAAGGATTTTTGGACTATCAATGCTTCATATGACTTTCAAGGATCATTATAGACCCCCAAGATTATTCATGTCAAGTTTCAAGCTTTGAATCACACTTTTGACCAGTCAATTGGACAGTTGACCTAAAAATCAACAGTATTGGGGAAAAAGTCAACCATGACCAATTTGCAGTCAAACTTCATAATTTTTATCCACATAAACATATTAGACTCATATGTATCATTTGATCAAGTTTGGACCACAATTCCTCAAGAAATTTGATCAAATCATCAAAAGGGAAAAATGGTCAAAATTAGGGTTTTGACTGAGAAAGGGCAATTTCTGATTTTTGACCTAGAAAATGGTCAATTGGTTTAAAGCATGATCTCAAGAGTTCAATTGCATCATCTTGACCTAATGACATGGTTCAAAATATTGCAAATCCATTGGATTGACAAATGAATTTTCCAATCAACTGATCAAAAGTCAACTGTATACTGAAAAGTCAAACTTTGACTTTTTGGTCAAAATCAAGTGCCAAAGATCATAATTCATCAAAACATGTCAAAATGTGAAACTTGTTCATCAAGAAACCAAGGACTTAAGATTTGGTTTTAAAAAAGTTGAAAAATTTTAACTTAGAAAATTTTCTAAGTATAGAAAATTTCTTTTTTTTCCTCAACTTTGAGCCAAATTATCACCATGATGCAAGATAATTCAAAGGAAACTTCCAACATGAAAGTTGTAGATTTCCGTGAAATCTACAACTTTTCTCCACACAATTTCTCCTAAAGATGCTTGGATCTCAAGATATAATTTTGTGAATACATGCTCATGAACTAAAATAACTTAGTGAAATTTTGCCCTAGTTAGGTAGGTTTTTTTATCTAACTTCATGCCAATTTTTCACATAGTTCTAAGGGTAATCTTTGAAATAAATTCAAAGATGAGTTGTATAGCACATTTCAAGATTTCCAAAATGTCCAAGAACTTCTTGAGGTCATCCTTGAGTAGGGAGGATCGAAGAGATGAAGTTGGCAATTTCTCACTTTGATTTCAAGCCATTTCACGATGAACCAAAATTCAAATTCAAATCTAGACTGCATAATCTTTACTTTGCAGGCCTCAAACTTGTTTCTCACTCCATAATTAAATGTTTACACAACTGATAGAGCTTTAATCCAAGCATTAGAGTCTTTGTCCAAGCTATAATTCTATTTATGGCACAAAGTTGCCACTTCCATTTTGATAAAGCACAACTTTTGCAATTGTCAACTCCTTGAACTTTGCACTTGTTCTTTCTGTACACAAAAACCCTATAAACCAAAAGAAACTTGCCTGAAGCCTCTACCAAACCACACTATGCTTGTACAACACTTAGGGACTTGTCTCCTCACTTTTCTTCAAAAGCAAGTAATAGAGCCAAAAGGCTATAACTCAGAAATCTTGAGAAAGCTTGAGTTATAACCTTTTCCATACTAATAAACAAGTGTATTTAAACCTAAAACAAGATTTCAAAAGCTCAGAAACTCTCCCAAATACTCTATCACTGAAAATCTGCCATAACTTACAATTTTGCACCTTACATAGCAATCTCAAAAACCACTCGTGCGTTTTGAATTTTAACCATCTAAACACTTAATATACATCATCTCTAAGTGTTCCAGACCTTGGTTCCCTCACTGTAACTCCTCCTTCTTCATCTGCCATTTTTACATTTCAAGCTTGCATGTTGACTTGAGTAGGGAGATTCAGGGACTTTCAAGACAAGGTAAGGATTGGAATACACTCAGGGAGGTCCAGACAAGTTAAATATATCCTCAGGACTTCTCAAAACTTGCTCAAACTCCATTCATGATCTCAAATGAAAGAGGTAAAAACCCAAACTTCTATCTCTTCATACAAGCATCCTTTGGTCTTGATTTGTGAAAACAAAATGTAGATATCCTTGCACTAAAGCCAACCATGTTCATAGATATCGTTTATATTCATTATGTATAGAGAATTTTGGATTTGAATTTTCTGTAAAAATTAGGTTTTAAATTAGGACAAGCAAAACTAACTTTGATCTTTGACTTTTAGTTTACATAAGATATATGGTTGAACTCGTGAGAAGAAACACTGTAATTTTCATGTTTGGACTTTCCATTTTCATGGAGAAATGAGAGAGATACAGGTGGTCCGGCCATGGCTCAAGGTTGAAGATGAAGTTGCCTTCAGAGGCGTTTTCTAATATATATTTATGCCTTTGTTTATATGAACGGATGTACAGTCACCCCAGTGGTAAGGCAGCGCGCAAAAATGCCTTAGGTCATGGGTTCGAGCCTTGGCGCTGCCTTTTGCAATTTTTCTCATTTTTTTCCCATTTTTTTTGCTAGCTTACAGCGTGGGCTTCTGATTGTTGGGCTTTGTGTTTTTTGCTAACCTCCTGCCTCTATTTGCTTGCAGCACCCCTGGCCCATATTAGTTTTATTTATTTATTTTACCTTTCATTTTATTTTATTAAATATATTTTCTTAATATTAAAAATCACAAAAAATATAAAAATGATAGATTTTATTTTGACTTATTTTATTTCATTTTTCCCAATAAAAAAATATATTTTCTTTAGTATATATATTATCTATTTTATTAAATAACTTTGTAAATTAATTTAAAATTATTTTAGTATTTATTTATCTTTCTTCACGCTCATTAAGCATATTATTTTTAACATAAAAAGACCAAAAATATCTCATGATGCCATATTTTATTTTCAAGATAAAAATATAAAAATATTTACCTTTTTCTAAAGAAATTTATTTCCTTTTGATAAAAATAGAACTAGGGTTTAATCAAAATCTTTTCTAAAAAATAATTTCCTTTCCTAATTAATTTGAGTTTAATCTTGATTTATTTATTAGGTTTAGGTTAAAACTTTTTTCACATAAAAAACCAAATAAAATCTTCTTTTACATTTACATATCTTTGCATATTTAATTTATCTTATACATTATTTATTCCAATATTTGTACAAATTCAATTTGGTTGTAATCGATTAATTAGGTTTATATTATTGCAATCCCCATTCATAAGTTATATCCCACAAATGTTGTAATAGCGTATGACATTTAAATTTCGCAATTTATCTCTTTTATGTAACATGTTAGTAATTAGGGTTTGTATGGCAAGATAAAATCAACCAAATAGAAAACACTAATCCAAGATAAAATCAAGCATGAAAAAGACACACTTGCACACAAAACACCCCTAGGGTTATCCCACTTGGTTGCCTTACAAAAATGGCCATATTACGCATGTAAGGTATCTTAGCAAAACAATCAAATATAAGATCATAGTCCCTCGATGACGCTATTCAAGTTGCCTTACAAAATGATCTTAGCCCCTCAAAAAATGCTAAGACACCTTGCAACATTGCTAATCATGGCTATACGATGAGCTACACCCGTCCCGTTTACATCCAAAGATAGGGTTGCTTACCAAATCAATGGTAAGACAACAATGTCAAAGGAAAAGAAAATGAACAAGAAAGACATTTGAGTAGGTAGTATGCTCTTAATTACTTGCTCCATTTCAAACAAATATCCTTGTTATTTTCAAAACAAACACACACATTTCCAAACATCTTACAAACATTGAAAACATATTTTTTTCAAAAAAGACAAACATCTTTGTATACATTCTTACGAACGAGAATCATTACAAAGATTGCCTAAACGGTGGCCTCTTTTACAAAATACTTTCAAAAACCACACCAAGCGTAATTTCAAACAAAAGCAAGTGATCTAGAAAGTAACTAAGAGCCCATGGAAAACCATTGATGAAAAGGGTGCTAATACCTTCCCTTTTCATAATCTACCCCCCGAACTCAAGAAAAAATCTCAAAGGTCTTTCCTGTGCTTTTTCACCTTTCCTTTTGGATAAAAGAAAAGTCGGTCGCGACTCTTGCTAACTGCAACATTTATGATTAAACACAAAACCTTCAAGTCAGTTCTCCCACTGCATCACACAATCAAATTGTAGTTAATCCGAAGGACCGTGAGAAAACCTCTTTTACACGCCCTTTCAGTATCTTTGTATATCGGAGAATGTTCTTTGGTTTATGTAATGCACCGACAAATTTTCAACTGTGATGCAAGCGATTTTTTTTTGGATTTGATAGAGAAGAGTATTGAAGTGCTTATGGACGATTTCACTATTTTTGGGGCTTCATTTGAGTTATGTTTGAAAATTTTGGATATCGTGCTTGAAAGGTGTGTTGAAAGTAATTTGGTGCTCAATTGGAAAAAATGCAACTTTATGGTTACAGAAGGAATTGTTCTCGTCTACAAAGTCTCCTCCAAAGGCCTAGAAGTTGATCAAGAAAAAATTGAGGTCATAGAGAAGCTAGCACCACTAACAAATATGAAGGGAATGTGGAGTTTCCTTGGTCATGCGAGATTCTATCGAAGATTTATAAAAGATTGCAAAGCCATTGAGAAACTTGCTCAATAAAGATAAGCCTTTTCTCTTTCATGATGTGTGTTTAATTGCCACTAATTATTTAAAAGAAAAATTGATCACTACACCCATAATCATCATTCTAAATGGGATACTTTATTTTGAACTATTGTGCGACGCGAGTGATTATGTCATTGGTGCGGTGCTTGGTCAAAGGAAGAAAAAAAAATTTCATGTCATACACTATGCGGGTAAGGTTTTAAATGAAGCTCAAGTGAATTATGCAACAATTGAAAAAGAGATTCTTGCAATAGTGTGCGCTCTTGAGAAATTTAGGTCTTACCTCATTGGTTTAAAAGTCGTGGTGTACACTGATCATGCGGCGATTAAGTATCTTTTCACCAAATCGAATTCAAAACAAAGACTCATTCATTGGATCCTTTTTTTGTAAGAATTTGATTTATAAATTTGTGACAAAAAAGGATTCGAAATTTTGGTGGTGGATCACTTGTCCTGTTTGGTCAATGTGAAAGTAACAAACCAAGAGAATGAAGTAAAAGAAGAATTTCCTGATGAAGTTGTTTATGATACAAGTTATACCTTGGTTTGCAGACTTTGCTAACCACACAACAACTAGATTAATACTGGAGATCTAACTTGGAATCAAAAAAGGAAATTATTGTCGGATGCCAATTATTATGTGTCGGACGAGGTTTACCTTTTTAAGCTTGGTAGTGATAATATTTTGATAAGGTGTGTCACAATTGAGGAGTCTAAAAGCATTATTTGGCATTGTCACAATTCGCTGTATGAAGGTCAATATAATGGTTTGCGAATGGCAACAAAAGTCCTCCAAGCAAGATTTTATTGGTCGTCTTTGTTTAAAGATGCTCACTTACATGCGAAGACTTGTGACAATTGTCAAAGGAGTGACGGAATAGGGAAGCGAGATGAGATGCCCTTACATAGTATGTTGGAAGTTGAAGTATTTGATTGTTGGTGTATATATTTTTTTGGACCATTTCCTTCATCCTTTTCTAATGAATACATTCTAGTTGTGGTTGATTACTTTTCGAAGTGGGTGGAAGCGATCGCTTCACAAAAGGCCGATGGAAAAATGGTGATTAAGTTTTTAAAGAAAAATATCTTTTCCCGTTTTGATATGCCTAGAGTGTTAATTAGTGATGGTAGATCGTACTTTTGCAATGCACAACTAGGAAACATTTTAGAATATTTTGGTGTAAAGCATAAAGTAGCGACACCATACCACCCACAAGCGAATGGTCAAGCCGAGGTGTCAAATAGAGAAGTGAAAATATATTTAGAAAATAATGTGTCAAGTTATATAAAGGATTGGTCTTTAAAGCTTGAGGAAGCTTTGTGGGCTTACCGTACCGTCTACAAAGTTTCAATTGGTCTAACTCCTTTGTAAATGATCTATGGAAAAACTTGTCATCTTTTGGTCGGTGGTACGATGGCAGAACCGACTGTTATACTGGTTTTGCGTTTGTGTTCTCAAATGTTGCTGTAAACAAGAGTCACCACTGACTTTTCTTTTATCCAACAAAGAAAATGGTGAAAAGAACAGAAAAAGACCTTTCGAGATTATTTCTGAGTAAGGGGGTAGATTATGGAAAGGGAAGGTGTTAGCACCCTTTCCATCCGTAGTTATCTACGGGCTCTTAGATGCTTAGCTCATTTTGAAATACCTTTTTCTTTGTGTGTTTTGAAAAATTATTTTTGAAATGTCAATAGTAAGGCGGTTTGTTTTATGATAACTCTTGTATCAGTCCTCAAGAGTGTTGATAAAGCGTTTTTGAAAATATTTTTGAAAGTTGTTTTGTGTAAGTGTAAAAATTTGTTTGAGAAAGCATCTAACAGCTATCTACTTTACTCGAAAGGATTGTTCTTTTCCTCTTTTTCTTTAGATAGTGCTATCCTACTATTAGTCAGTAGGTAGCCCTATCGTTGGATGTTTCGAGGGACAAGCGAGGGTCATCGTAAAATCACAAAAGAAACTCATGATATACTTTAGTAATTACCCTAAGGTTTTAAGATCATATACCGAAGCAACATCAAAAGGGTCATCGAGGGACTTGTGATCTTTAAACCAAAGGGTAGCCACTAAAATTTCTTACGTTCGAGAGTCGTGACCGTTTTTCCGAAGGCAACCAAAGTGGGGGTACCATAGAGATGCGTATGTGCAATTGTATTGTTTTCAATTATTTTTCTCGTGTTAGGTTTGCTAGCGTTTGTTTGTTAAACTCTTGCCATACAGTCATAATTAGCATACATCTAAATAGTTAATAATTTGCAGTAATTAAAAGTGCGGAAATGTAAATCTAGCTATTACAAGGCTCCGGGGAGAGGATTATTTACATGTCAAAACTGGGGAATAAAGAAAAATAAATAAATAAATAAATAAAAGTCCTACTTTAAACTATTACAACCAGGAAACGGGTACAATAATATGAAAAATAAAATGCGAAAGATAATAACAAGCGCGAATTAAAAATGCGTCTAAAATTTCTTAGAAAAATGAAATCTTTTTGTTTGTTTTTGACCATAGAAAGAAATTTAATTTAAAATCCTAAGTCTATTTATTTTTAATTTAAGAAAAGGGTTAAAATAATTAATCAATTAATTTAAAAAATTAATTTATTTGAGAAAATACTAACCTAATATTTTTTATGATTTTTTTTATTTGATTTTACAATGTTATAAAAAAAATAAAACAATTAAAAACAAATAAATAAAACAAAATAAGAAAAGTAAATGGGCCAGGATAGTAAAAGTAACAAGGGGTGTGAATTGGATTTTTATTTATTCCAAATGAAACTAAGCCCAGGTCACGTTGGGATCCTGTGTTGTTGGCCATTAAGGGTCCATCGTGAGGTGGTACTCCTGGGGCATTGGATCTGATCTCCTTGTCATCCATTGGCTGGAGCTTAAAGGCGCATGGGAAGTGTTTAAAATGCAGCACACTTGATATGCAAGATAATTATTATAAAAAACATAATACACGACCTGGGTATCGAACTCAGGCCCTTTCCACTGCACACGTTCCCCTTTACTATCTAAGCTGCTTGTTCGGTCGTTGATCCAAACACAAAATAATGATTATATGTTAAACTGCAATAAAATAATGAATGCAAATCTGCCACCTTCACTATCGGATCTCACCCAAACTTGAAAAATAAAATGCCCATGGGACCCTACCCCTCTAATTTGGGGGTTGCAAATCCATTGGGGTCATTATTTCAGACTAAAACGCGCGAATTTCTAAGATATGGTTCAATCAAGCACAAATATGCATGAACATGGTGATTCATGGTTCAGGCAGTATGAGGATTCATCTATTAGCTCAAACCTGCATATTTGGATCTCAGCAACACATTAATATGGATGATATGCACTGAAACACACAAAAATAAAAATACGAATTCACATGATTATTGGAATCGGTGATGCATATGCGTGCATTTTTCATAGCTTTTGTTGTCAATAACGACCCATTCTTACCCTATGACCTTATGGGGATGATTGCAACGCTTGGTTTGGATAGAAATGGCTTGAATCATATTGTAGACGCCTGCACCGAGTTCAGAAAATTTGAAACAACTTCAAGGTTTTGTGGAGTTTTAGTGAGGCAATCTGTATGTGTAGGCAATGTCTGTCTTGTATTTATAGGTGTGTGGTGATGAACAAAAATGGCATGAATCAACCATTAACCATGGCTTTGAAAACAAAATCGCAAGATTTAAAAAGTTTCCATTTTGAGATATTTTTTACCATTTTGGACTTTTAGTGAACCTAGACAGGTTTCATCCCATTAGGTGTTTGTTTCAACTTTTGACATCTTGATTCTTTCGAATGCTCCCAAGATTTGTTCTTTTCAATGGCTCTGAGTTCCAATTCGAATTGCTCAAGGCTTCATCATCATGGCTTCTTCGATTGAGTCACCATCTGCATTGGTTGCATGATCTAGAAAACTCTCATATCCAATCAACCTAATCAAACTCAGTTCTTGTTCCTTTTGATTTCCTTTACTTCAACTCAACCAATCGAAATGTCACCTCTTCATCCTGGCTTGTCGATGATTCGTTATGTTCTTTCCTTTGATTCGACCAATTGAAGTGTCACCTCTTCACCTTGGCTTGTTGAAGCTTCGTTCTTTTCTTTCCTTCGATTCGACCAATCGAAGTGTCACCTCTTCACCTTGGCTTGTTGAAGCTTCATTATGCTCTTTCCTTCGAACACAGTTGTGACTGTGTCTTCGACTCCACTCTCACCTTTTGCTTTCGTCTACAAGAACAATCTTTACTGCTCACTAGTTCATCTTCGATTGGTGAATACAACTTGCATGCACCAATCGAAGGATAACTTATGAGCACCAAGACTTTACTTCAATCATCCAACTTTTTCCTCACCTATTCAAGTACATGCCTGAAACACATTGATCCATAAACTCTAAGATAACTCATATTTGGACGATTCGACCCTAACAGTTCTTCTATGAAATCACACCATATTTGAAGGTTGTATTTCCTTCAAACCATAAGATCAAAGCTTTCAAATTCAACATCTTCTTCTTTTTAAAGCTCTAATTTAAACAACATGGCAATCGAAATGTCCTTCCTTGTAATGCTTCGAATAGCTTACATTTCCATGGTTCGAAAACGAACCCTTCGATGACGCTCTTTACTTGCTCTTCCTCAATCGAAGACTTCACAAGAACCTCCTCGCGCTTTCTTTTGAATTATCCTTCCTTCAATCCTAGTGCTTCCTTGGGCATCAAATTATACTGCGTACTGCTGTCGAAGCTGCTTCGACCCAAAAGCTCTTAGGCATATTTTCAGCTTTTGACCTACACCTTGTTATGTACACTTCTTTTTTATTTCAGTTGTGCCATTATGATGAGGCATATAGGGTGCCATGGAAGTCATTTGATGCTTCTTGATCAATTGAGGACCTCAATGAGCATGCCTTAAATAAAATGGGAGGGCAAATTTTGGGGTACAACAGCTTCCCCTGTTCAATCTTAAACTTGAGGATTTAGATTGGCTTGTATGCCTTTCGTGATCTGAAGGTGAAAGATTATTGAACACTAGAGTGCCCAGAAATTTGCACTCGTATGAAGTAACATCGTTGGTTGATGATATCAGGAATGGGCTTACAGATGCCATTTGAAGAAGATGACTGAGAGTTGTCAGAGATGGGCTTAAAGATACCATCTAAAGTAGATGTTGACTTCATAAGAGGTCTCTTTGTGGGGATTTCTGTTCCTACTGTCTGAGGAGGACTCCGCTGGAGAATGTTGATTTATGTTATTCTCTTGTTTGAGGAAAACTCTGTGGGGAATAGAGTCTAGGAGCTTTAGTTGTCCATGGCTCTACTGAGGATTTATCTCTGGACTGGAGAGATGAAAGTTAGTTGTTTTCTGGTTGAAATCCAGGCTTCGTAGTAACTTACTGGGGAAAATGAAATTAATTGTCATCTAGAAATATATTAGAAGGAGCCCGTGTAGAGCTGCTTCAGGATGAGTCCGTGTTAAACTTCATCTGGAGATATATGAGAAGGAGCCTATGTAGGGCTGCTTCAGGATGAGCCCGTGTAAAGCTGCATCTGGAGATATATGAGAAGGAGCCTGTGTAGGGCTGCTTTAGGATGCGCCCGTGTAAAGCTGCATCTGGAGATCATGATAAGGAACCCGTGTAAGATTGCTTTAGGATGAGCCCGTCTAAAGCTGCATATGGAGATCATGAGAAGGAACCCGTGTAAGATTTCTTCAGGATGAGCCAGTGTAAAGTTGCATCTGGAGATCATGAGAAGGAACCCGTGTAAGATTGCTTCAGGATGAGCCCGTGTAAAGTTGTATCTGGAGATCATGAGAAGGAACCCGTGTAAGATTGCTTCAGGATGAGTTCGTGTAAAGCTGCATCTGGAGATCATGAGAAGGAATCCGTGTAAGATTGCTTTGTTTGGTCGTGTAGATAGTCACCCCGTCTTGTTTCTAGAATTGATCCACAATCAGCTGTTCACAGATAGTTTCCCTGTCTGGTTTCAGGAATTAATCTAGAACTTGCTTTTGTTGGTCATTGAGATAGTTTCCCTAACTTGTTTCAGGAATTAATCTTTGACCTATTTGAGAAAGAAAGATAGTTTCCCCGTCTTGTTTCAGGTGTTAATCTTCAATCTGCTCATGTAGATAGTTGTCCTGTCTTGTTCCAGGTATTAATCTACAATCAGTTGTCCATAAATAGTTGTCATGTCTTGTTTAAGGTATTAATCTGGAACTTGTCTTTTGTTGGTCATAGAGATAGTTGCCATGGCTTGTTTCAGGATTAATTTCTGACCTAAGAGAAATAAAGATAGTTTCCCCGTCTTGTTTCGGGAGTTAATCTTCAATATGTAGATAGTTGTCCTGTCTTGTTTCAGGTATTAATCTATGATCGATTGTTCATAGATAGTTGCCCTGTCTTGTTTCAGGTATTAATCTGTAACTTTTGAAAATTGTTGATAATATTCGTCTGTTGATCTTTCCTAAAAAGGTAAAGAATTAGTTGTATGCAATATCATGATGCATGAAGTGCATTGGATAATGATGTTCTCAAAATAAATAAGATTGTGATATATGCATTTGTGTTGTGTATGCTATGACCCTTGTAAAATGATGTATGAATGCAATGTATGAATGTATCAGTTGTTCTATTGCAGTGTTGTTGAACTAGGGAAAGTAAATCCCTGATTATTGCTAGGGATGAAGAATGTAAGTCTTCAAATTTTTTTGAAGTTGAAATGCTGGGAGACAGATTTCTATTGTAAGAAAAATAAACTTTGTTGGGGAAGGGAAACTCTGTAAACCGCTTGGGGGTTTTTATGAAACCTTGTTAGGAAACCGAAGAAGCTTGCGAACCAGGCTAGGGAATTCTTTAAGATGTCGGACAAATAATTGGAGATTCTTGCTCTGCCGGGGATATCAGAAACTTTGACATCATTAGGTTGTAAACTAAGGATATGGTAGTGACTTTGTAGTAGGATATCTCTTCCTCTGTACCTGCTGGAGAAAGTATCTGCGGGGATTTGCAGATAGCCTTTTTTAGACACCGTCCCGTTTCTTAAAGCTATTAGTAACGGTCTCTCTGTTTTTTATGCGTGTATTTGTAAACGGTAATCACATTCAAATGCATATCTTCAAAAACAATCACTGGACATTTTTGCAAATAAAACAGAAAGATAAAAACAAATAGTTTTGCACTTTCAATGAAATAGCTTTGTATTAATTTGAAGAAGTTTTGCCTATAATAGGCGTTTTTGTACAAGAAGACAGACATCCTAGTAAGAGAATGCCGTCGTAAGAATGAAAACTATACAAAAATAGTATACAAAGAAAAACAGCTATGTGAAATGATCCCATTGGGTTCCCATCTTGCTATTACCTTCATGTCTTTGAGTGTCTCATCCTTGTGCTTCTTGTCCGAAGCTGACTGGATTAATTAGTACCATTTGAACTTGACACTTGCTATCGAAGTCTGTTTGTATGGTGATCGACGGGACATAGTTGTATACTTTAAATCCCTAACTTTTTCCTGGACTTCCCTTTCGGGTTTTCAGTCCACCGGGATACCCTTTTTTTCCCAAGCCACCTTTTCAGTTTTTCGACTTGCCAGGTGTACATATTTTTCCATATATATCCCTAACTTTTGCCTGAACTATTTTGGTTCGCCGGGATTCCTTTATTTTTTCCTAGGCCAGTCGACCTAGCAGGTCTTTGCTCATGCGTAGTATCTTTTAACTATGTCCGCATTTACAGGGTGCGGAAGGTCGTCACCATCCATAGTGGTTAAGATCATGGCTCCACCCAAAAATATGTTCTTGATCACAAATGGCCCTTCGTATGTGGGGGTCCATTTTCCCCTAGGATCACCTTGCGACAGGATAATGTGCTTGATTACTAGGTCACTAGCCTGATATACCTGACATCTGACCTTCTTGTTAAAAGCTTTAATCATATGTTTTTGGTACATCTGACCATGACAGACAGCCGCGAGCCTCTTTTCATCAATCATGTTTAATTGGTCAAGTCGAGTTTGAACCCATTCGTCTTCATTCAAACCTGCATCCTTCATGATTCTCAAGGAAGGGATCTAGACCTCGATGGGTAGGACAACTCCATACCGTATACCAGAGAGAAAGTTGTTGCCCCTGTTGACGTACGTACTGAGGTACGGTAGCCATGAAGAGAAAATGATAACATCTCATGCCAGTCCTTGTATGTCACCGTCATCTTCTGTATGATCTTCTTGTTGTTTTTATTAGCGGCCTCTATAGCGCCATTCATCTTCGGTCAGTAAGGAGAAGATTTATCATGCTGAATTTTGAATTGCGTACATAGTTCAGTGATCATAGTATTATTGAGATTGGTACCATTATCCCTAATGATTCTTTCTGGAATACCATACTGACAGATAAGGTTATGTCTGATGAGTCGGGCCATAATGTTCTTGGTAACAGAAGTAAAAGAGGCTGCCTCGACCCACTTTGTGAAGTAATTAATGGCGTCGAGTATGAACCGGTGCCCATTAGATGTTGTAGGTCTAATCTCTCCAATCATATCGATGCCCCACATTATGAATGGCCAGGGAGCAGTCAAGACGTTCAAGGGAGCCGGGGGCACATGTACTTTATCAGCATAGATCTGGCATTTGTGACAAGTTCGTGAATGCTGATAACAGTTGACTTCCATAGTGGACCAGTAGTATCCTTCCCGTAGGATCTTTTTAGCCATTGTGTGCCCACTAGAATGGGTGCTGAAGGTACCTTCGTGCATGTCTGCCATAATCTTCTCTGCTTCACTCTTATCCATACACCGAAGCAAAATAAAATCATGGTTGCGCTTGTAGATGATTCTGTTACTGAGGAAACACTAGGCAGAGAACCTTCTTAAGAACTTATTATCATTGACTGAATCTCCCTCAAGATACTCTTGGGATTCGAGGTATCTTTTCACTTCATGGAACCAAGGTTTTTCCACTGCTCCTTCAGTATCAATCTCATAACAGTATGCTGGTTCGTCTCACCTCTCAATAGTTATCTGAGGGGATTCGTTATCCCATCTTACTTTGAACATGGATGACATGGTAGCTAGCGCGTTCACTAACTGATTTTATTCTCGGGGAATATGTTCAAAGTTAACTTCTTCAAAATATGGGATCAGTGCCAGCACATGCTCCTGGTAAGGGATGAGATTAGGATGCTTCGCATCCCATTCTCCTTTGATTTGACTGATTACCAGGGCCGAGTCTCCATGTACACTTAGGAACTTGATTCTCAAATCGATAGCAGCTTTGAGACCCATAATGCATGCTTCATATTCATCCATATTGTTGGTACAATTGAAATATAGCCTGGAAGTGAAAGGAGTATGACAGCCTTCGGGAGATATGATCACAACACCGATGCCATTGCCAAGCGCGTTAGAAGCTTCGTCAAAAACCATAGTCCATCGGGATCCTTTTTCAAGTCCTTCAACCGTTCCAGGTTCTTCACAATCAGTTACTAACATGATGTTCTCGTCCGAGAACTCAAAATTCATGGATTGGTAGTCATCCATAGTCTGATGAGCCAAATGATTAGCTAATACACTTCCCTTGATTGCTTTCTAGGGTGTGTATTGAATATCATATTCGGTCAGGACCATTTGCCATCTTGCTATTCTTTCGAAGAGAGCAGGCTTCTCAAAGATGTATTTGATAGGATCCATTTTAGATATCAACAAGGTAATGTGAGTTAGCATATATTGTCTTAGTCAGCGAGCAGCCCATGCTAAAGTGCAACAAGTTTTCTCGAGCAGTGAGTATCTTGTTTCACAGTTGGTAAACTTTTTGCTAAGGTAGTATATTGTATGCTCTTTTCGACCAGACTCGTCATGTTGCCCCAGCACACACCCCATTGAATTCTCTAACACTGTTAAGTACATGATCAGAGGTCTCCCTTCAACCGGCAGCATTAAAATTGGAGTGTGATACGGTGGGAGAGAACTGACTGTTTTTGGAATGCTGGTTCGCGTTTTGTGTTTCTTTTCGCAAAATGTCGCGGTAAGCAAGAGTCGCCATCGTCTTTTATTTTATCCAACAAGGAAAGGAAAAAAGCACAGAAAAATTCCTTTTTCGAGATGTTTCTCGGGTCCGGGGGGTAGATTATAGAAAGGGAAGGTGTTAGCACCCTTTCTATCCATGGTTATCCACGGGCTCTTAGGTACTTGCTCAAAGTGTTTTCAAAAATTGCTTTTCTTTGTGTTTGTGGGTTTGAAAGAAGTTTTTGTTTGAAAGGAGTGTAAGTGCGAAAAGTTTTGTTTTGAAAGAGCAAGTACTTAAGAACCATCTACCTACTCGAAAAAGGAATCAATATGCACTAATGTCCTTTAGACAATGCTATCCCACTATTGATGAGTAGGTAGCATCGTCGTTGGAGTTTTAAGGGTCAATTCGATTAAGGGACGTGCGGTCACTAAAGCAATGTTAGGACGCCTTAGCGGTAACCCTAATGTCTTAGATCATTTTTTCGAGGCAACCGTTTCGAGGCAACTATGATCTTTGGACAAGAGGGTGACCTCTAAAACTTCCTATACTTAATGACCGCGTTACGAAGGCAACCAAGCGAGGTATACCCTAAGAGTGCACATGTGCGAGTGTGTTGTTTCGGTTAATTTTATCTTTGCACATGTCAATGGTTATCTATGTTGATTTTAGGTTAAAGATTTGATCTTGTCATGCATTCCCTATTATCAAACATCTAACAGTTTATAAGTTACGGAAATTAAATTGCGGAAATTAAATCTAACTTTTACAAGGCGTCGGGTATTTACATCGCGAAAAACAACCCTTGAAATTAAAATGCGGAAAGTAAAATAAAGCGATAAAATAAGTTAAAGTCCTATTAAAACTATTACATTCCGGGAAATGATTACATCAATATCATAAATAGATCGCATGCGGGAAAATTAAATCGGGCGCATTTTTTAGGGTTTTGACCTTTTTTGAAAGAAAGTGATTTTTTTTTGTTATTTTTGGATTAAAAGAAATTAAATTAAGTTAACAATTAAATTAATAAACTAATTAATTAATTAAAATATTTTTGGATTTTTAATATTTAAAGAAATAAAATAAATTTGATCAAAGTTAAATAAAACCTAATTATCTAAATTAATTTTAATTATTGCAAAATTATTAAAAGTTATTTCCTAATTAAACTAAATTAATTGAATTAATGTTTATTTACAAAAATAAATGTTGAATTTAATTTTAATAAATAAAATATATTTTTTGGTTTTTGATTTTATGAGAAAAATATTTTAATTGGTTAGTTAGGAAATAAAAATAATAAAACAAAACAATTAAATAAATAGATTAAAAAGAAAGAAATAAAAATAACCCAGGGGGGGTTCAGGCCCAAGTTGGAGGTGAAATCAGCAAATTCAAGGCCCATTAACGTTGGCCTGTATTGAGCTTCTGGAATTCCATGCACATGTGTTGACTAGCGCATATGGTGCACGTTCAATCTTGGCCACCAGATCTGGCCTGGGGCCATCTGGCGTTTTGAGATTTGAGGGAGTATGGTGCATTGCAAGGCATGAGATACGCTGGAACACCTGAAAGAAAATGATAACAAATATGTGGGGGGCCTGGGATTCGAACCCAGGTCCTATGGATCATTAAACTAGCACCCTTACCAACTCAACCAGCGTGCTTAATTGTTAGTGGAATAAGAATCAAATATAATATTGGAAAACACGTAAATGCCATAAATATAAAAACAAAACGCGCCAAATTATGAATGGTCCAATAAGGAAGAGACACGTCTCCATCTTCTCCACTGAAACCTGGTTTTTTTACCTACGGATTTACATCCGCAGCTAAATCCGTAGCTTGCTCCTAAAATTAGTTCTAGGCTATGGAAATTAGTTCCAAGACCATGGTCGTACTCGTCTCTTCCTCCTGAACACGCCTATGTCCATTACTTGCATTGATTTTGCCTGAAACTAAAATGCCCAAAAACAAGAAACAAGAACCCTAGATTCGGCTAGGGGGTTACAGGCCATGAAAATGCAATTCAATAATGCAAAAAGCTTCTAAATGGAACGATAAGCATGAGTATGTAAAGATTTTGCAAGAAAAGTGCAAGAATAATGATATGCAATTTCAAATGTCAAGCGGTTTTCAGAGGGACTTACAACACGATTGAAGGGGTCTGGAAGCTTGATTTTGATTGCTACTGACTCAGTGGATGTCCAGCAATGGAATAGCGTTGAGATTTGGTGTTGAAACTGTCTCTAGGAGTGATTTCAGTTTCAAACTTTTTTGCAATTTTCTCAAGTTTGGTTCTTCTGATTTTGCAGCTTCCAACCCCTCAAGCTCATGCCTTTCACTTGTATATGTAACATGGAATGAATTAGGTCAACTTCTTTGGGTTGAATCCTTGTGCATTGATGTTTTGAGATATGATTTGATTCACCATTAAAAAGCTTCCAATTTTGATTCCAAATCCAATATTTTGTTCATGATATGGCTTTATTCGGATTTGATCATGTCCATGATGACAATTAAGACCTATATCAATCAAAAAGATCCTAAATGATCAATATTTAGATTTTATTTGATTTAAATTGATTTAAAATGAATTAATTCAATAAAAAATCCAATAAAATAGAAAAATTGATAATGGACATAAGGCTGAAGCTAGGACACGTGTGTAGTGTGACAAGATCAAATCAAGTGGAAAAGAATGGGCCCATTTGACAAAATTTGAAGTTTTGGGGATAGTTGACTTTTGGCAATTTTAGAAAAATGCCCAACTTCAACAATGCATAACTTCTTCAATTTTGAACTTTTGGAAGTGTTCTTGGACATTTTAGAAAGATTGAGATGTCCTCTAACCAACCCTTTTATTCTCATCTCATTTTGATATTCCATTATCAAGTTATAAGCTTTGACAAAAACAGTGTTTTTGTTGACTTTCAAAAATGATCTATAATGTCCAAATTTGTAACTTTTTGTGAGTGCATTTCTTGATCTTGGGGTGTGAATATGGATTGTAGGAAATTTAATCCTCTTCAAAATGATATTTGGATGGGTCATTTCTCATAAAGTATGAGAAAGTTATGCTTGGTCAAAGTTGAGTTGACTTTTCCTGCAAAACCCTAATTTAGCAACTTTTGAATCTTGATGAATTTTGAGCAATCCTTTATGAATCATGATCAACCCTTGATAAAATGATTAAATATCCTTCAAAATGAGAATATTGACTAAAAATCTTGAAGTTTGACTATATTTGGGCCACAGTTGACTTTTGCCCTAACACAGTCGATTTTTGGACTTCTTGAGCAATTGACTGACCAAACTTCCTCTGCAAGGCTTGAAATTTGACATGGATGAAATTGAGAACATGTTAGGACATTGTGGAGCACTTGAGGTCATTTGGATGCAAGGACCTTGATGCAACACAAAACCCTAATTTTGGATTGACTGCCTTGTGAGATGATTTGACTGTCCAACTCTTGAGCAATCTTGAGCCACTTGAAGATTTTTATTGCAATGTCTTGGGAAATATGAGAGGGAAAATCTTGGGGTACAACATGGAGGCTCTTGAAGATATCCCTTGGTTTTGTCAAAGGAGGTTTGGTAATCGTCATTCTACTTTACTGCTTGATCTTTCTTCAGTAATTTGAAGATTGGCTCACAAGTGGCGGTTAGATGGGAAACGAATCTGGCAATGTAGTTTAGACATCCCAAAAATCCTCTAACCTCCTTCTCAGTGCGGAGAGTTGGCATTTATTATATAGCTTTAACCTTTGCAGGGTCTACTTCAATACCTTTACCGCTAACAACGAAGCCTAAGATCTTACCAAATCTTACTCCAAAGGTGCACTTATTCGGGTTCAGCTTCAGTTTGTACTTCTTCAACCTTTCAAATAGCTTTTGCAGGTGATCATAGTGTTCCTCTTCAGTCTGAGACCTGGCTATCATATCGTCGATGTAGACCTCTATCTTGTGATGGATCATGTCGTGAAAGAAAGCTACCATGGCATGTTGATAGGTTGCCCCGACGTTCTTTAACCCAAATGGCATAACTTTGTAGCAGAAAGTGCCCCACTGCGTGACGAAGGTTGTTTTCTCCATATCTTTAGGTGCCATTTTGATCTGATTGTACCCGGAGAAACCATCCATGAAGAAGAATACCTTATGATGTATGGTTTAGTCAACCAGAACATCAACATGGGGAAGTGGAAAGTCATCCTTGGGGCTTTCCCTATTCAAGTCTCTGTAATCCACACACATGCGTACTTTACCATCCTTCTTAGGTACCAGAATAACATTAGCAACCCATTATGGATAAGAAGTAACAAATAATAAACTGGTGTTGAATTTTTTCATGACTTCAGCCTTGATCTTTTCTGACATCTCAGGACAAATACGACGAACCTTTTGCTTCACGGGAGGGTAGTCTTCTTTTGTCAGCAGACGATAAACTACAATATTAGTGTCCAGCCCCGACATGTCTTTGTATGACCAGGCAAAGACTTTAGCATGGTCATGTAACATCTGAATTAACCGTTTTTAAACATTATACTCCAGATCGACACCTATCTTGACTTCCTTCTTATCCTCTTCAGTACCCAAGTTTACTGTCTCAACTGGATCTTCATGAGGTTGTATTGCCCTTTCCTCCTGTTGTAAGAGTCTCGCAAGTTCTCCTGGTACTTCACAATCTTCCTCACATTCGTTCTCGACTTGGTAGATCGGATTTTCAAAGTTATAATTGGCAATAGCAGAACTTTTATCAATGGGATCCATAGTGGATGTGGCTCTGCAGTTTGATATGTGGGTGTGTGTAAGAGAAGCATAACTATTTTGATAAAGTAAAAGCATAAAAGAAAGACATAGAGCGTAATGATTTATTAATGACATATGAAGATGAAGTAATAACCCTCACAAAATAGACCACTGTGCCTCAGGTAAAGCACAGGGCTTTAGAGTTTATATTGTTTAAATATTACAAATTCCAAAAACAAAAAGGCAATTAATCCTGGATAAAAGTAATGGGAACAAAATACTTAGCCTCCAAATTGTTGAGTCCACCGTTGATAGTTGGGAAGATACATTTGTTCATGTCGCAGTCACTATCACTGTCCTCCAAAGCATTGATTCCATGGTCATGTTTGGGCATGGGTGCAACTATCACATCAGGGGTTTACGGAGGGTCAAATTCAATCTCCTTTGCCTCAATGAGATCTTGCACTTTGTTCTTCAGAGCCCAACAATCATTTGTATCATGCCCTGAACTGTCGGAGTGGTAGGCAGATCGAGCATTTGGGTTGTAGCGGAGAGATAAAGTATTTGGATTTTTAGGAGCCTCTTTTAGAGTGACCATATTATACTTCAACAAGTGTGGAAAAACCTGAGATAAGGACATGTTAATCCGGGTGAACTGTCTTCTGGGCGTATCCTGTCTGCGCTGATTATTTTATTTTTGATTTGATGCAGGGTTGGACATCATCACAGCTCCTACCGTCGGACGATGTTCAATTTTGCTTTGATTTCTCTGGCCATAAGCAGCACTGACCTCTTTCTTTCCAGTGAAGGGTTTCTTCATTGTACTTAAAGATGCATCCCTCTGAATCTTACCACTCTTGATACCCGCTTATACTTGTTCCCCAATCAATTTCAGCTCAGTAAACCCGCTGAAGAGCTTTCAATCAAATGGTTAAAAAATGGACCAAACAAAGTACCCAGGAACATATCTACCAGCTCTCTATCAGACAGAGGAGGCTGGACTTTTCCCATAAGATCTCTCCACTTCTGGGCATAATCTTTGAAGCCCTCGCTAGAACCCATAGACATGCCTTGAAGTTGTGTACGGGTTGGAGCGAGGTCAGCATTGTATTTGTACTGCCTGTCGAAAGAAGCAGCCAAATCCTCCCAGTTACAAATGTTGGTTCCCTCCAGCTGATAGAACCCCTCCAATTGTGTTCCTGATAGACTTTCCTGGAAGAAATGTACCCACAAATTCCTATCAGCAGTGTGAGGTTGAATCTTCCTGACATAAGATCTTAGGTGCAACTTAGGACAAGAAACCCTATCATATTTCACAAAGATGAGAGCTTTGAATTTTTGTGGGATGACCACTCCAGAGACCATCCTTAACTCTTCAAAATCCAGACTAGGTACCCTCTGAATTTCCATAGCATTAAGCCGATCCTCCAGTTGCTTGTATTTATCATCAGCAGGAGGATATTTTTCCTCAGAGTAATTAGCCTCTTCTTCATCAGTCCCTGGGTTGTTGTCTTCTTCTTTTAGCTTCTCTTCTTAATTATCCCCCTCATTTGACGGGGTTACGAAATCTAGAGCTTGCTTTGCTGGTCTTCTGAACCTTCTTTCCATATTCAAGACATCAGCTGGTTTCTTTGCCTTCTTTTTCTTCTCCTTGATGATGAGAGCTTTTAGATCTTCTTGTCCCTTAGCCATAGCCAGGAACATTTGTTGGAATTGAGCATTTTATGCTTGAAGATCCTTAACTGTTTATTCAAGAAGCATTTCTTTCTGCTTAAATAAACATGAAAAAGATAAGAAACCTGTCTTGGAATACCTGCTTAATGTAATGATATGCATGATAATATTTATGCAATGTTTTCAAGGACTTCGGGAAATTTAAATTTGCGAACCAAAATGAAACAGAGATTTTATTAGTAAAATTCAAATTACAACTGCCTTTTAGGCTTACAATTGAAAATTAAAAACTCTTAAAATCTAATAATTAAATCTCCCATGGGTGCTTCCTCTTCGTGCCGAGGTAGACATTAAGAATTTCTTCTTTGTGAAGTTGCTTCGTGAGCTCTAACACTTTCTTCTCACTGGTGTGGAATTAATCTTTAAAGGCATGTCAGGATGGAGAACTGTATAAGGAACATCTTCTTCGGTTACATGTTCCACAATCACTGGTAAGATGGTTGTATATGGCATCATAAAGTTTTGGGCACGAGCTCGTACCCATTTGAGATAAGGCTCCATAGGGATGGAATTATTGTGCCCCAAAGCCTTGTTATCAACCTTGTTTACCATGCCCCAAGCTCGTACGAACCTTTGACGATACCCTTGAACATCATCCTTGTAATTGAACCCAATTCCTTGGATAAGCATATCAGGAGGACCATCCCTTCGAGCATAACCGAATTGTCGTAGAGCCAAAGAAGGACTATAAGTGATACCTCACCTAATTCCGAGGAGTGGGACATTAGGGAATTCCACACAGCGGTCAATGATAGAAATATCTCTCATGGACCGGGATTACCAAAGAATATCCGAGTGAGAAAGTGACATTATCCTTTGCGACCAACCCGAACCTTGTTCATTCTTCAATACTGATTGGGGAAGGTGCGAAATAAACCACCTATACAGCAATGGTATGCAACACATAAGAACCCCTCTTCTCTTCATGGTACGAGTGTGAATGGAATGCAAGATATCTCCGAGCAAAGTAGTTACAGGGTTATGGGAGAGAAAAACCTTGACAGCATTCACATCTATGAGTAAGTCTAGATTAGGGAACAGTACTAACCCATAGATTAGAAGAGCTATGAATTCTTTAAAAGCTTGGAAATCTAAATCATCCCAAAACAATTGAGCCTTTTCTAATAGGAACTTAACAAGAAAACAATTGACTCCGCTTCTTATTTCCCAGTTGGATACAATTTCGGACCGTTTCAGATGCAAAGCTGCTGCAATGACCTTTAGCTTTGGAGCTTCCTCTAAACCGATGAAAGGCATCTGATCAAGAATAGGTATACCCAATAATTGAGATAACTCTTCCATGGTGGGTACCAACTGATAATTGGGAAATGTGAAGAAATGGTGTTTGGGGTCAAAGAATTGAAAGAGTACCCCCATCATCTTCTCATCAAAGCTTGAGGTAACCAGGTTGAGAAGTCAACCATATTTCTTGGTGAACGAGGAAGTCTCATGAAACCTTGATACTAGCTCTTTGAGTTGGAGAGGTATTCTCACAAAATTGATTCGGATGGTGTTTCTACAAACGGAAGCCATGATCTGCAAAACTGAACAAAGATAAATTCCCTTGGTCTTTGAAATGGTTAGTGAAATGAATATGGATGTTATGATGCATGATGTTATGTTTGAACAATTTAATCACACAAGCAAAACACGCAAGACCTTAGGTTTAGGCTTGCATGGGGTTTATAGGCAGATACCCTCTTGAAGTTTAGTTGGTTCAACTTGTCTTAGAAAAGTAACCAGGTTCTAAGGAGTCTCAATATCACTGATCTTTCTTTATCAGGCATTGTTTCAGCTTAGGAGATCTTTTCTCGCGGCCGAAATATCCCGAAAGTCTGATCTTAATGAGTGTAGCATTGAGTATCAACCAATTCTCAGCTTTATACCGAGGTCGGCTATCTCACTACTTTCTAATGGCCAAGTTTGTTCAACTAAGGTTCTAAGGCCCGTTAGTGATTTATGACACCACACAACAGCCCCGTATTCTCCTCGATTTAACACAAGGGATACCGGTACCAACAAATATGTCACACTAACGCAGCTATCACTTCAACCATATCGGTCTATGTCGTCCGGTCTCCACGATCTATTGCTGCTTACCTGAAAAGGTATCCTAGATCCGGGTGTAGGATCTTTTAGTAACAACCCAAACAAACCCTCAAAAGTAAAGCACACAAACATACAATGTAAAGCAATTTAAAATGAACTAAACTCTAAGGTAACCCCACTTTTATTAGAAGATCTCCAGTAGAGTCGCCAATTCTGTGATACGGTGGAAGAACCAACTGTTATACTGGTTTTGCGTTTGTGTTCGCAAATATTGCGGTAAGCAAGAGTTGCCACCAACTTTTCTTTTATCCAACAAAGGAAAGGGTGAAAAGAACAGAAAAAGACCTTTCGAGATTATTTCTGAGTAAGGGGGTAGATTATGGAAAGGGAAGGTGTTAGCACCCTTTCCATCCGTAGTTATCTACGGGCTCTTAGATGCTTATCTCATTTTGAAATACCTTGTGCTTTGTGTGTTTTGAAAAAAGTATTTTTGAAATGTCAATAGTAAGGCGGTTTGTTTTATGATAACACTTGTATCATTCCTCAAGAGTGTTGATAAAGCATTTTTGAAAATATTTTCGAAAATTGTTTTGCGTAAGTGTAAAAATTTGTTTGAGAAAGCATCTAATACCTATCTACTTTAATCGAAAGGATTATTCTTTTCCTCTTTTCCTTTAGATAGTATTATCCTACTATTAGTCAGTAGGTAGCCCTATCGTTGGATGTTTTGAGGGACAGACGAGGGTCATCGTACAATCATGAAAGCAACTCATAAGATACTTTAGTAATTACCCCAAGGTTTTAAGATCATATATCCAGGCAACATCAAAAAGATCATCGAGGGACTTGTGATATTTAAACCAAAGGGTCGCCACTAAAATTTCTTACGTTCGTGAGTCGTGATCGTTTTTTCGAAGGCAACCAAAGTGGGGGTACCCTAGAGGTGCGTATGTGAAATTGTATTGTTTTCAATTATTTTTCTTGTGTTAGGTTTGCTAGTGTTAGTTTGTTAAACTCTTTCCATATAATCCTAATTAGCATACATCTAAACAGTTAATAATTTACAGTAATTAAAATTGTGGAAATGTAAATCTAGTTATTACAAGGCTTTGGGGAGGGGATTATTTACATGTCCAAAACTGGGGAATAAAGCAAAAAAATAAAAATAATAAAAGTCATAATTTAAATTATTACAACCAGGAAACAGGTACAATAATATAAAAAATAGAATGCGAAAGACAATAACACGCGCGAATTGAAAATGCGTCTAAAAATCCTAAGAAAAATAAAATCTTTTTGTTTGTTTTTGACCATATAAAGAAATTTAATTTAATATCCTAAGTCTATTTATTTTTAAATTAAGAAAAGGGTTTAAATAATTAATCAATTAATTTACAAAATTAATTTATTTGAGAAAATACTAACCTAATATTTTTTGTGAATTTTTTTATTTGATTTTACAATGTTATAAAAAAATAAAATAATTAAAAGCAAATAAATAAAACAAAATAAGAAAAGTAAATGGGCCAGGATAGTAAAAGTAACGGGGGGTGTAAATTGGATGTTTGTTTAGCCCAAATGAAACTAAGCCCAGGTCACATTGGGATCCTGTGATGGTGGCCATTGAGGGTCCATCATTAAGTGGTACTCCTGGGACATTGGATCTGATCTCCTTGTCATCCATTGGCTGGAGCTTGAAGGCGCATGGGAAGTGTTTGAAATGCAGCACACTGGATCTGCAAGATAATTGTTAGAAAAAACATAATACATGACCTGGGTATCAAACCCAGACCCTTTCCACTACACACATTCCCCTTTACTATCTGAGCTGCTTGTTCATTCGTTGTTCCAAACATAAAACAATGATTATATGATAAACTGCAATAAAATAATGAATGCAAATCTGCCACCTTCACTACCGAATCTCACCCAAACCTGAAAAATCAGGCGCCTATGGGACCCTACCCCCCTAATCTGGGGGCTACGAATCCACTGGGATCATTATTTCAGACTAAAACACGCGAATTTGTGAGATATGGTTCGGTCAAGCACAAATATGCATGAACATGGTGATTCATGGTTCAGGAAGTATGAGGATTCATCTATTGGCTCAAACCTGCATATTTGGATCTCAACAACACATTAATATGGATGATATGCACTGAAACACACAAAATTGCAAATACGAATTCACATGATTATTGGAACTGGTGATGCATATGCATGCGTTTTTAACAACTTTTGCTGTCAATAACGACCCATTCTTACCCTATGAACCTTACAGAGATTATTTTAATGCTTGGTTTGGATGGAAATGGCTTGAATCGAACTGTAGCCCATGCACCGAGTTCATAAAATTTGAAACAACTTCAAGGTTTTGTGGAGTTTTAGTGAGGCAATATGTACATGTAGGCAATGTCTGTCTTGTATTTATAGGTGTGTGGTGGTAAACAAAAATGGAATGAATCAACCATTATCCATGGCTTTGAAAACAAAATTGAAATATTTAAGAAGTTTCCATTTTGAGATATTTTATACCATTTTGGACTTTGAGTGAACCTGGACAGGTTTCATCCCATTAGGTCTTCGTTTCAACTTTTCACATCTTGATGCTTTCGAATGCTCCCAAGCTTTTTTCTTTTCGATAGCTCTGATTTCCAATTCGAATTGCTCAAGGCTTCATCATCATGGCTTCTTCGATTGAGTCACCATCTGCAATGGTTGCTTGATCTGGAAAACTCTCATATCCAATCAGCCTAATCGAACTCAGTTCTTGTTCCTTTAGATTTCCTTTCCTTCAACTTGACCAATCAAAATGTCACCTCTTCATCCTGGCTTGTCGAAGCTTTGTTCTGTTCTTTCCTTGGATTCGACCAATCGAAGTGTCACCTCTTCACCTTGGCTTGTCGAAGCTTCATTCTGTTATTTCCTTCAATTATACCAACCGAAGTGTCACCTCTTCACCTTGGCTTGTCGAAGCTTCATTCTGCTCTTTCCTTTGAACATAGTTGTGACTATGTCTTCGACTCCACTCTCACCCTTTTTCTTTCGTCTACAAGAACAATCTTTACTGCTCACTAGTTCATCTTCGATTTGTGAATACAGCTTGTATGAACCAATAGAAGGATAACCTATGAGCACCAAGACTTTAATTCAATCATCTAACTTCTTCCTCACCTATTCAGGTACATGCCTGAAACACATTGATCCAGAAACTCTAAGGTAACTCATATTTGGCTTATTCAACCCTAATAGTTCTTCCATGAAATCACGCCATGTTTGAAGGTTGTATGTCCTTCGAACCATAAGATCAAAGCTTTCAAATTCAACATCTTCTTCTTTTCGAAGCGCCAATTTAAACAACATGGCAATCAAAATGTCCTTCCTTGTAATGCTTTGAATAACTTACATTTCCATGGTTCAAAAACGAACCCTTCGATGACGCTCTTTACTTGATCTTCCTCAATCGAAGACTTCACAAGATCCTCCTCACGCTTTCTTTCGAATTATCCTTTCTTCGATCCTAGTGCTTCGTTGGGCATAAAATTAGACTGCGTACTGCTGTCGAAGCTGCTTCGACCCAAAAGCTCTTAGGCATATTTTCAGCTTTCGACCTACACCTTGTTATGTACACTTTTTTTTTCCAGCTGTGCCATTATGCTGAGGCATATAGGGTGCCATGGAAATCATTTTAAGCTTCTTGAGAAATTGAGGACCTCATTAAGCATGCCTTGAATAAAATGGGAGGGAAAATTTTGGGATACAACACGGTCGAATTGGAACACAAAGCTCTTTGGGCTTTAAAATATTTGAATTTTGATTCTAACTTGGCCGGAGATAAAAGAAAAGTTCAATTACATGAATTAGAGTAGATGATACATTAAGCATATCATTCCAACAAGCTTTATAAAGAGAATGTAAAACTTTATCATGATAAAAGGTTCGTCAAAAGGATTTTAAAGTTGGCCAAATGGTGTTTCTATTCAATTCTCGATTAAAGCTTTTTTCGGGAAAGTTGAAATTAAAATGGTCGTAATCATTCTTGATTAAGGAAGTGAATCACTATGGGGCTATTGTGTTAGAGAACCCAATTACAAAGGAGAGTTGGATAGTCAATGGGAAGAGATTGAAGATCTATCTTGGCGGAGATTTTAATTGGGAAACTTGTGTCATTTCTCTTGGTGATCCTTGAAGTCACCATGGACCGTTGAGCTCTAACAACGTTAAACAAAGTGCTTATTGGGAGGCACCCCAACATTGTAAATATTCTTGTTTTTATGTTTTTGTTATGTTTAGAAAAATCGAAAGTTGGAATCATGGTGCAGAGCTGGTGCTAAAATTGGGACTGCAGGTTTTCCTGTTGCTGCTAACGAGATTTTGTTTTAGCAGAATTGTTTTTCCTAGTAGGGGCCTGACCCAGTCCCAAGGACTATGAAGCACCCTCATAACGCAGTTGAAGCATAGCAACCCAAATTTCATCATTTTCCAACTCACTTGCACTCTCTCTCTCTCTCAAGCCCTAAACTCCATTGTTGAGCATTTGAGCTTCCATTTTCATTTTCTTTGTGCAATATCAACTTCTCTCTTCCAACAACCAACAAGGTATGTGTTTCTTTTTCAATTTCTATTTTTGTTCATAGTTTAAATGAAACATTAGGTTGTATGTACATATTTGGTTGTTGTTCAAAGTTAGGGTAGGAATTTGTGCAACTTTCTTGTTAAATTTGTGAATGTGATGTTGTTTGCATGTCATAGTTTTAAAAAATTAAGTTTTTCTTTACTTTTGCTAACTCTTCTATGTTAGATTGAAGTATTAGGGTGTTAGTCTTGGTTTTAGTTGATATTTAGACATAAATGTCCAGAACAGAATGCAGAAAAATTCGTAGGCTTGTTAAGCACAGTCAAGCCGACTTAGCGCGGTCTGCTGTAACTTGAATTTTTTTTCTTTTAATTTCTGATCTGGTTTGGTTGTTTGGATGAGTTGAGGTAGTTAATATAAATTTATGGGAATTTATGAATGCATGTTTGATTGTTTTTGGCTTGGTTTTCTATGATTTATTTGCAGATGAGCTCAAGAGCAGGTTTGAGCAAGAGGTCTCGAGCTTCAACCGAATCAACACCAGGCACAACACCAAGTGTAGAGTCGGTGGAGTTTGGCAACACCAGGTTCATGGGGCCGCTATAGGAAGCACATTTTTCCGAGTTGGTGAAGTGGGGAATTTGGGCGGAAAAGATATTTTCTCTGAATCCACAAGGTAATTATAGGAACATTGTGGTGTTGGATAAAAAAGGATGGGACAGGTTGTTGACTCCCCCCACTGAGCTGAATTTTGAGTTAGTCCGAGAATTCTATGCTAAGACGTTACCGTTGGAAGGTATATGTTTCTCTTTTTGTACTTTTGTACGAGGGAAGGCAGTGTCATTCACTAGGGATGCCATCAATAATTACTCGGGCAACCTCTCACTCTTCAACCAGGGCAAAAGTGTGCTTACTACAAGAAGGTAGCTAGTAAAAAGTGGAATTTTGCTATGGTAAGTGATATTTTGGCTCTTCCAAACTAAGGTTTTATTCTTAACCCATCAAATCAACCTGTAAAGATGAATAGGTGTGACATGCACACCAAGGCTCAGTTATTGTTGACTCTAGTTCTGTATAACATTAGGCCTAGAAGTCACACTTATTCTATACCACTTGATACTACATGCCTTCTGTATTATATTCTTGCTGAAAAAATAAGTTGATGTAGCCCATATTATCTTGAAAGAGATGCGTGCCATAAATGTTAGTGGTCATTCACTTGGTTCGAAGGTCCCGACTACTCTTGCATATCCTGGTTTTATTATGGGGCTTTGTAGGCAAGCTGGAATTGAGATTCCTCGATTGTACATAAGTAAATCAAAAATGTGGTGAATGAGGCTTATGTTGAGCGGCATTGTATGCCGAAGTTGGATGGTGATATAGTAACTCATCCTAAGGTAGTGGCTCATCCATTTGGTCTCGTTAGGTATAATGAGCAGTTGGCTTACAGGTACAATAGGGAGATGATGGAGGCACATATAAGAGCATCCATGTTTATTCATGATTCCATGCAACTTTTGTATCATCATCAGTCTTCTCCGTAGGATGTTCCATCTTTTCCCACTCATGAGGAGTTTATGGCCTATGCTAATTGGCCTGAGGGCAGACCATTCTTTCAGGAGGGGTAGCAGCTGGTGGTGATGGTGTTGAGGATGATCCACAATAGTCAGATTCTAATGAGAGTCGCGATGATATTAGTAGTTGATGGACTTATGGGTTTGGTTTATTATGCAATATTGTCTTTATGTCTTTATTTCTTTTTTTTTTTTATTATTCAGACAAAAATTAGGTTGTTGTTGTAATATCCTGTTTAGGATGGTGATTTTAATGTAGACTCATTTTGAGCACCATACACTTTTGTGGTGTTTTAAATTTATGCATTTGATAATTTAGTTTATTTTGAGTAATTTAGTTTATTGTGAGTAGTTTAGTTTATTTTGAGAAGTATACTTGCAAATAATTTTGTTTTAGTTTGGCCTTGAGATTCGTTTAAGTTGCTCAAAGAAGCAATATTTCAATGATTTCAAAAAGTGTGTTGTCAACACGAAGAAATGTGATGATTATAATATGAATCTTGATGTGATGTGTGTAAAATGTACATTGTTAATTGCTTTGTAGAATTCTACCATGTTTATGAACTTTGTGCTTTATGCAAAATCATGTCATGTGTCATTTTGCAAATGTGTTCATGTTTGAATCAATTAGGACAAAACCACAAATGTGAGTGACTTCCACTATTCACTAAAAAGAGATAGTTTCTAGTAATCATTGTTTAACTAGTATGATTCATGTTTAATCTTGCATGCTTATTGAAATTGTGGAAACTTAGAAAGGATCAATACATATTATGTATATAATGTGAATAACCACCATTCCAAAAATGGCTTCATTCCACCTTGCTAGAGTGTGCGCATTAGTAACCCTTTTTGAGCCTTACAATTTTTTTTGAATGAATCAATCAAAAATCTAATAATTATTAAGTATACAACTTGCAGGGAGAGAAAACATAAGAAATGAGGGTTTGAATTATGTTTATAGAAAATATTCCCCTTTAGAAAATCTGATCACTCAAATGATGAATGTTAGAGAATGCTGTGATCGGTGGATCTGGAACTGACTGTTTTAAAGCTGGTTCGCGAAATGTCGCGGTAAGCAAGAGTCGCCACCGTCTTTTATTTTCTCCAATAGGAAAGGACAAAAGCACAGAAAAATTCCTTTTAAGAGATTGCTCTCGGTTCGGGAGGTAGGTTATAGAAAGGGAAGGTGTTAGCACCCTTTCTATCCATGGTTATCCATGGGCTCTTAGGTACTTGCTCAATGTGTTTTCAAAATTGTTGTTTGCTTTTCCATTGTGGGTTTCAAAAATATTCTTTGAAAAGTTTCAGTTCGACTCGTACGTCAGAGTGTTTGAAAAGTTTGTTTGAAAGTTTTTTGAAAGTGTGTTGGTGTGAAAAGAGTTTGAATTTTGTTTTGAAGAGAGCAAGTACCTACGAGAACCTACCTACCCTAAGGAATTCGTCTGTGTAAGAGTCCTTTAAAGTAGTGCCATCCCACCATTGAGAGGTAGGTAGCACCACCGTTGGAGGTATTCGGGTCAATTCGAGTTTTAGGGACGTGGTGGTCACCGGAGCAATGGGAAAACACCTTAGAAGCTACCCTCATGCCAGGTTCCCGGACCATGAGGACTTACTAAGACGTTTTCTACTCGACGACCACCTTTCGAAAGGCAACAGTGAGGCGTACCCTAGGGGTGGTGTGTGCGAATTGTGTGTCATTTTCAGTTCATTATTTGTCTTATCATGCATTGGTGATCTAACGATTCAATTTTATTTTTCGGGCATTCATTCTTTCATGCATATTTATTAACAGTTATATTTGCGAGAAAATAAATCTAACTATTACAACTGGCGCGGGTCCACATCGCCAAAAAAACCGAACCCGATTTGACTGAAAATAAAATAAAGCGAATAAAAAGTCCGAGAGTTTTTAATTACATGGCTTTGGGGCATATACAGAGGTATTTACACAATATAAAACAAATGCGCGAAATAAAGACTAAACAAAATTATGGCGTTGGACCCTTTAACAGATAATTAAAATAATCAAGGAAATTTAAAATTAAAAATTAAATGAAAAATAATGTTTTTGTGTTTTTTAGGTTTAAAAGAAAAAAGAGAAAAGTTAATTAAAATTAAAATCCTAGTTCTATCATTTTTTAAGCTTATTATGAAAAAAGATTTAATTTCTAATCTAATTAAATTCTAAATCAATTTATGTACAATTTTTGATTTATAGAAAATAAATAATAGATAATAATATTGTGAGAAAAAAGGAAAGAATTAAAAAGGATATAAAAAATTAATAATTACTCTAATTTTACATTTTTTGGATTTTTTATTATGAAAAAAGAATTAAAATTAACATTAAAACCTAATTAAACTAAATGAGTTATATTTTAATTTATTAAAAAAAGAATCAAAATTAATTATATTTTTTTTGCTTTTTCTGTATTTTTAATGTTTTTTTGTATTTTTGTAAAAATTAATTAAATAAGAAAATAAAACACAAGTGAATTTAAAAAAATAAAATGTAAAGAAAATTAGAAAAGAAAGAAAAAAAAGATAGAACCAGGGGGTATGGATTTGAATTTGGAGGTGCAAGCCTGGCCCATTTGCTGGCAATTGGTTGACTTTTCCACTCCTGTACACGCTTGTTGACTTGATGTATGGTGCACTCCTCATCTTAGCCATGGATCTGAGGCCCTGGGACACGTGGATGAGCTGATGCTGAAGTGCATGGTGAGTCTTAATGTGAGGCCTGCATGCAATCTTGAAATGAAAAATAATATTGGAAATGTGTGAGACCTGGGGTTTGAACCCAGGTCATGATAGTCCTTAGTGCGCGCCCCTGCCAGCTGAGCCACGTTGGTTTCATTTAACATATAATAGGCAATAAAAAATATAAAAGAAAAATGGTTAGTGTTATGTAAAACGCGCGCAAATTCGAATTATCCAGTCTCCGTGTGACAACTCATCGTCCCTTCCAATTTCCTGAAATACAAACAGAGAAGGCAACGGTTTTGAAACGTTGTTTTACACATGCTATGAGAAAATAGCGAATAGCCATATAGGCTATATAAATTGTTCGCGATGGCATCTTCTTCTTCGTCTGGGTGTACTGAGTTCAGCCATGGCAGTCAGGGACTCTAATTTTTCCCCTAGGCAAAATCCCTAATTTTGACTAAGCTGTAACCCTAGGATTCGAAAATGGCAATTCTTTATTCATGGCACAAAAATGAAATTAAATACAAGGGTTAGCTCAGAAACTTCGTAGGGAATAAGAATGTACAACTGAAATGCAAAGAAAATGCTTAAAATGAAGAGTACGATTTCAAAAATTCTTCTGTACAGTTTGGATGGTAACTACCGTTTCTTTGCGTTTTGATTGAGGTTATGGATTGAAATGCGTTCAGTGATGGTCCAGGATCCTAATGGTATGAAAATTTTGGCTTAAAAAGATGCCTTTCTTTGATTTCAGATTTGCACTTTATGGCCAAATTTTCAAATTGCCAAATGGACTTTGAACGAGTTTTGTGCTATGTTCTTGGTAGGGTTTGACTCAAAGATCCTTATGGAATTGAATAGGCATGCTAACTCTCCTTAATCCATGCTTGAGAAAGAATTGGCATTAGGGTTTGTCCATTAACCATTTTTTCCTAATTTCTAGCCAAAACCTAGACTTAGTATGAAAATGAACCTTGGCCTGATTTTTGAGTTGATTCATGATGTATAGAACTTGTCCAAATTCATTTGACACCATTACATTGAGTTTTAAATTTTATTTGAATTTTCAATGAATTAAAATGAATTAAATCATCAAAAATTAAATAAAAATGAAAAAGTCAACATTTGGTCTTGAAATCAACCATGGGCCACGCGTGTGGCATGACAAGGATGGACAAAGTGAGAAAAATGGGGGCCTTTTGTCAAAATTGGATTTTCAAGGATAGTTGACTTTTGCCATTTCACAAAAATTTCCCAACTTCTACAAGGCATAACTTGCTCAATTTTTAAGCTTTTCACATGTTCTTGGACATTTTGGAAAGGTCTTTGAGTCCTTTAACCAATGCCTTTGGTCCCATGTCATTTTGATTTACCAATCTCAAGTTATGGTCTTTGACTTAAAGTCCCTTTTTGTTGACTTTTGAAAATGACCTATAATGTTGAAATTGATAACTTTTTGTGAGAGCATTTCTTGGACTTGAAGTATGAAGATGAGTTGTAGGAAATGTCTTTCTCTTCAAAATGAGCTTTGGATGGGATTTTTCTGATAATCCATGTGAAAGTTATGCCCTGGTCAATTTCAGTTGACTTTTTCAGCTGTCCAAATATAGCAACTTTTGCATCTTTGATGATTTCTGAGCCAAATTTTGAGAATCATGATCAAGCATTGATCAAGTGATGTTTGTGGCTTCAAAATGATATGTTGACCAAAAATTTGAACTTTTGACTGCCAAATGACCATTTTGCCCCTACAGTTGACTGTAGTGCAATTTAGGGTTTTGACTGTGCAATCTTGAGCTGAATGCCTTGAAACTTGACATGAGGATGCTTGACCATGTTTGTAAGCATATGAGACTTGATTGGGCCTTTGAAAACTTCTTTTTCTTGATCAAACTCAAAACCCTAATTTGGACTTGTTTAGGAGACTGTTGAACTGCACAACCCTTGGGGAATTTTGTGACCTTGACTTGGCAATTTCTTGAGGAATATGGGAGGGCAAATTTTGGGGTATAACAAATGCAGTGAAGAATAAATGGACACAATCGATTTATCCAGGTTCACCTTCAATAAGGCTAATTTTGTCCACCCCTCAAGGTGATTTCCCTTAGACAAGGACTTAATCCACTATAACCAAACTGATTACAAGTGCACAGGCAACCACCAGTGACTAATAAACAATGACACATTCAGTGATCCGATTTAACGAATATAACATTCATTGACCTGTATTAGGAATCTGACCAACCAAGTCATCCAAGAGGATTTTATCCATAATGATATCTATCGGTGATATCATAAGAGTCTGGCCTTCACTCTATCCCCTTTGAGATATGACTATCATAGACCCAATAAGATCTGACCAACTTGGTCTCTTATAAGGATTTCCACAATGACCACATCCATTGTCTTCTTGAGATTCATACCTTTTCTCGGTCACTCGAGGAATCTATCAACAACAATTGATAAGGTTTGTGTTTACATTATTGCTTCTTCTAAGCATATTACACACATAATAAATAACTCATTGTTTAACACAATTTCGAGCAACAACTCTTGTGTTAAAACAATTTACATGAAGAGATTGTAATTGTGTTAAAACAATTTATATGAAGAGATTGGAATTGTAGCACAATATGCGAAACAACTCTTGTGTACATTACATTGTTCTACAAAGATGTATATGGTCATAAGTTGAGTAGCATCTTGTAGTGTTCTTCTTCTTCATCTTCTTGTTGAGCAAGTTCCAAGCAACAACTCCTTGCTTCTTCTGATTTCTACCAATATGTATATGATAATAGTTGATTAGCATCTTGTAGAATCTTCTTCTTCATTAAGCAATCTACGAGAAATATCTCCTTGCTTCTTCATGTTTCATCCAAGATGTATATGATGAATAGTTGAATAATATCTTGTTGAAATTTTCTTTCTCTTCTTCTTTCTTTTTTCTCTTTTCTCTGAAGTGGTCTTCAGAATGTGTAGCATTGCAGCTTTAACATCATCATCCACGAATTTCCTTTCATAGGTAAAAGCTCTATTTGGAAAAGGACGACAATTTACTTCAAGTCTTTGATCTTATTTTATAGCATTGAGAGAGAGAGAGAGAGAGAGAGATAGAGAGAGAGATAGAGAGAGAGAGAGAGACGTTGTGTGGATAAAAAAAATTTTATCTGCATTAACGATTAGCTCTCAATGGATAAATTAAGGTGTAAGATTTTAGACAGTATAAAATAATATTTTCTATAGCCTGTACTTTTTCAATGCTAGCTTTCCACCTTTTCTCTAAATAATGTTTTTTCTAATAAGCTTGTAAATAGATATCCATTAGGGAAAGAGAGTAATTGCAAATCCAGTTGTTTTCTCCCAACGTTCACAATGAGAGTGGTTGATAATATAGTATGAAAGGATTGTCCTTACGCCACCTTAGAGGGTAGAGGTCACATACACTTTATGTAACTTTTGTACACCATCACACATTAACCGTTTTAAACTTTTTCTTATCTTCAGAGGCTTCATATAATTTGAATGATGAAGCTTGTTGTAGAAGAATCACTCTTAAATCTTAGAACCTATGTCTTGGAGTCTTCAGAACTTGTCCCTTCAGAACCTTTTCTTTAAAGTTTCAGCACTTGGTCGTAAGAACTTGACTTTCTTCAGATCATCAAAACTTATTCAGT
Organism: Vicia faba; assembly: GCA_948472305.1. Lineage (NCBI taxonomy): Eukaryota > Viridiplantae > Streptophyta > Magnoliopsida > Fabales > Fabaceae > Vicia > Vicia faba. Next base: position 627,929,695 of record OX451735.1, on the reverse strand, counting down.
AAAACATCATCTTCATAATCTTCAGAACTTGTAACACACTGTAGAAAAGCTTTATAAGGCCTCCAAAGCTTAACCATAAATTTAAGATAAGAACCTCTTGTACTAACGTTCCTTAGAACCATTGCATAGAATGAATTCTAGAATCTTGACTTCAACTGTAACACGTAACCATATGTTTTCTTCCAGTAGTTTTTATGTTCAGAACCTGATGACGTCACATGCCTTGATACTAGATTTAGAACATTATAGCAACAACCACACAACCTTCTGATGGAATACTTTTTATGTTGAATGAAGGTATGTATTCCATGAAATCTCCGAGTCTTCAAAATCTTGACTTTGTTTTCAGAACTATGAGTAGCAACTCTTCTGATAAGCAAATCTTGACTTATGATCTTGGAGTAGAAACTTTCTTCTCATATGTTCAGAATCTTGACTTTGTCTTTAGAATCCAAGCAGCAACACTTCTAATGACTGAATCTTGACTAATGATCTTCTGCGTTGTACGCTTGTTTCTTGTATACTCTTGATTTATGATCTTGTAGCAACAGCTTATCAGAAACTCTTTCTTCTTGGAGACTCATTAAGATTATTTTCTTGTCAAACATTCAACATTTCATAGAACTACTGACATTTCATTAGAAGCATAATTCAATGGTTCTTCTTCTGAGTGATAATGTGATTATGATGATATCTTGATTAAGACTATCCAAAATTCTAATTATGTATTTGCGCACTCAATGAAACTATTAGAACTAAAATTGTTCTTTATGAAATATATGTTAGTTGTCATCAAAACTTAGAGATTTAAACATAGATCCAAATCTTATTCCTACAAATCCCCCCTTTTTGATGATGACAAAGTCATGTATTTTGATGAAACAATTCTACATGGTTAAATCATAAGCAAAGTAAAGTAAGAGTTTAGAAAACTCCCCCTGAGGTTGAAACTCCCCCTTGGATAAACAATCTCCCATTGAATTATAAACTTGTGATGTTTTAGAGCTTAGGAGAAATGTTATCCTTTCTGAATCTAATACATAATTAGATTTATCCTTTTGAGCTTATCATATTATTCACGCTTTCTTAGAACATTGGAAACGAGGTCGTTCTTTATCAGAACTAGAATTATCAGAGTGAATACAATGTTTCTTTCACAATGTTCTTATAGAATTGAATACATGGTTTATAGAAATGTTGTTAATCAAAATCATTATTCTTTCTCCCCTTTTTTGTGATAATAAAAATGATAAACATATACTTGATTTTTAAAGAAAAAAAATTCAAATACATAGGATTAAACTACAGAACAAAAAAACTTGAATTCATTAAAAGCAGAGAGAATACAAAGCACATAAATTAAACATAGAGCAGACATAAGACAACACATATTAAAATTAAGGGATAACATATTACAGAAAAGAAGGACACAAATACAATAACCAGAATACATAGTGAAAACTACATAATAAAATTTAACAACTAATTGAACCACTGATTATCAGACGTCTCACACCGCTCGTCTTTAAATTTGACGTCAGGACCACCACCTATCCTACGAATAATTTCCACAATATTTTCTTTGATAAGAACTTCTGTTAGTCTTCCATGTGGAATGGAAGGTTTGGTCTTTTCTCTAGAAATGATGATGCATTACTTAAGATAGTTGAATATGACATGAGGTAGATCTAAACGGGTAAACTTAAGCAAACAGAGAATTATAAGCTTATCATCATGATCATAAAGTCTCTATGGAGACCACGAGGATGAAGATTCGTCAAAATGAACCGATGCCATCCCTTAGAGACAGATTGAAGTTTCTTAGGCTTTATGGGTTCAAATACACCAAAAGAGACATCAAAGATAGAGATCAAGTTAGCATCGAGTGTGCATCTAATGGATTCATGAGTAGGGGTGATGCCCTTATGAGGACATTCAATTGCTTCAACTATGTTGGCCATAATAAAGGAGACTGGGAAACCATAGATAATAAATGAGATAGTGAGACCATCTAGACTGACAAAAGCATTAATCTAGAAGGATTTTACGATGTTTGGATAGATAGGTCCTTGTAGCATAGAGATGTATCCATTCCAATCCTTAAAGTGAATACCAAGATGAAAATATTATCCAACACCAGTTGGAATAGTGGGACACTTTTCATTTATGACTTCTAAGAAGTCATCATTACCGTGAAAAGTTATTGATGTTAAGGTAAGAGACATTTTGGAAAGGATTTTAGAGGGTAAAGGTGTGAGATGAAATGGAGGATAAAAAAATTATAAATAAGAAAAGAGAAAACTTGAACAACAGGAGAAATGATTTCCTTATTAAAGGTAATTAGACTTAGGTAGTCGCAACAATAAATGACAGAGAAGAGAAAAAGACAAAATACAACTTCCAATGTATTTTTGAATAGAAAATGCATGAAGTCAAAACAAACAAAGAAATGGGTAATTCATGTATATCAATATTTATTGATGATCAAAGATGTCTTAGTGTATAAAAAATTATGATATCTTTTCTTAGTGTAGTACAATTTATTAGGTCAGCATGTATTGAAATAAGTTTAACAAAACTCAATGGTTCTTATTCTAAGTGGTAATGTGATTATGATGATATCTTGATTAAGACTATCTAGAATTCTAATTATGTGTTTGTACACTCAATTAAACCATTAGAACTAAAATTGTTATTCATAAAATATATCTTTGTTGTCATAAACATGTAAAGATTTAAACATAGATGCAAATATTGTTCTTACACCACTTAGTGATTTTGTTGTTGATCATTAAAAAGTCATTAGTTTGATTCATTCTAAATTTTCTTGTCTAAAAACACTTGACCCATTTTGTTTAACTAACCTTGAATGAAGAGCATTGTCTTGTCTAAAGAGAAAGGAATGTTGAAAGTTGAGGAGAATGGTTTCATTTGAGAAAAGAAAGAAAGAATTGGTGGCACAATGCATCTTTTGAGAAAGATACAAAAAGAAAGAAAAAGAAATTTAAAATAAAATAAAATAAAGAATCAAGAATAAAAATGGAAGATTGCATTGTGAGAAAAGAAATCGAAGGGTGGAAAAGAATTTAAGGATTGAACAAGAATGAAAGTTCTTCAAAGTTGAAATGCTCTTCATAAATCTTTAGTTGTTAACCCAATATAAGATACAACCTTTAAAGTCCTTAGTGATCTTTGTTTCCATAATGTTCTCTATGTTTGTTTAGATGGATGCATGAATTATTCTAGATGTTGGCACGAATTCTAGTGAAAGTATTTTGTCCCATGCAAAGTTGTGCATATTTCTTCATGAAATTGTTGAATTGAAAGTTAGGTGATTCAAGTATGAACATGATGTTTCTTAAGTATGAATTGGTTGATGTTTTGTGTTTAGAACTTAGTTCATAACCATGTTTTTATTCTGAGAAAGCAATTGGTAATTACTTGTGCACATGCATCAGTTGAGTATGAACCATCCATTTTTATGAGTTAACTTTCTCTAAAAATCCTTCTTGTTTCTTGTTGAGTTTTATTTTTGTTCGAGGACAAACAAAAGTCTATGTTGGGGAGAGTTGTTAAGGACCAAAATATGGATATATTAGTTAGTAATTTTGTGGTCCTTTACATTCTATTTTGGTGATTAGTAGTGTTTAGGCTTTTAAGTTAGTGTAAATAAATAATTATTAGCTTATGTTTGTAACTAGTTTAGTTTGCTTGCTTTTGGAGAAGCTTTGGAGCAATAGACAAGCATGGATCAAGCAAGGTTGCTCAAAAAGACCTTTTTGAAGAATTCTTCCAGCAAGCCCGCTAAGTAGCGCTGTCAATGGGCCGACCTGGTCCAACCCACTTCGGCCTGGTGGGCCAAAGTGTTTAAATGGGCTAGCCCGGCCCGACCCGATTTCTTAAATGATGAATATCTTTGCTTTTTATGGTATATGTTGGATTGGGATCATTATTGATAAATATGTTTCAAGTCTTGACCGAAGTTTTCATCTATCAACAACCAAACTTTAGAAATAGTTTTATGACTTGATATTCACTTGTATCAAGCTTTCAAAGTTATCTTATTGATAGTTAGGTTGATATATAATCTAAGGATCAATATGATAAAACTCATAATATTGTTTTAGAGATAAAATTTATTGTGAGGATACATGTTTATATTGATTGTTAATAAGTTCACATGCTTTATTAAGAAAATACGTACGAACTAGGTTATGAACCCAAATCTTGACATGCTTTTACCAATAATTTTAAAACCAAAGCTTCTTTTTTCATTATTTATCACTTTTTGTGCATTTGTTACATTGTGAAACTAAAACATATTTATATCCTATGTTTAAAAAAATTTCAACTGTAGAACGACGACAATATCACCCAATCCTTGTGGATACGACGAAGAAAATACATGTCATGTAAAAGTGTTTCAACACACCACCTCATGCACAATACCTTCTTTCTCACATAACATGTCGATGTCTTTCAACATATATTCTCCACCACCATCATTCCTCAAAATCTTGAGCATTTGACCACTTTGTCTTTCTGTAGCGGTAGATATGTTCAAGACTAAGCCATTGGATTGACTAGACTTTATACAAATCAAAATAAAAATCACCACCGCACTTTATTATTTCTAAAGGAATGAGAAAAGAGCGAATAACCCAAAAAGAGGGGGAAAGATTCAAGGTAAGGGGGTTGGTTATGCAAAGGGAAGGTATTAGCACCCTAAACATCTACGGTACTCCGCATGAACCTCTTTGTAAAATCTGTATATTTTGACTATAAAAATGTGTGGTATATAAAATGGATAATGGAGGTGAGAAAAGAAGTATTTTTTATGATTTTTGCACCTTCCGCGGTTGCGAACCTTTAGTGCCTACGTACCACCTTTCGTGTAATAGGGGATCAAGGTACACGTAGTTCCTCTTTTAAAAATTTGAAACACGAGTGTGTTGGTTAATTTTATGAGATAAGACATCATCGTCATTGTCCGTGTGGAAAACATACTTACTACCCACAATCATGAGAAAGGAGAATTTGCATCATCTCAAAGTGGAGGATATGACTTGGATTTTAAAATCAATAATGCCTCACTCAAGACCAAAGTGGAAAATATCTCACTTCACTACATATTGTAGAAGTATAGTTGTTTGCATCACTACAAGGATTGACGAGAGCCTAATCTTTTAAGAAAAAGTTTAAAGGTAAAAGCCAAAGTGGCAAAATGATTTGAAATGAGATTGATTGACTTTTAGTCTTCTCACAAAAAATGTCAAGGTATTATTGAATTGATTGAAGTTTATTTATGAAAATATTTTGAAAATGAATGGACCTAGGTCCAAGTTTATTATGAAAGTGGTTCAAGTTTAGAAACAAGAAGAGTTTTCAAAAGGAGGGAGAAGATTTTTGAAATTAAAGAAGATGGGAGGAGAAGAAGAGGCTATCCTAAAGCATAAGGTAAAAGCTAAGGATAAGGATCATCTAACCAACAAGAAGCCAAAACTTGACATTATGAGCCAAGATAGAATTCCAATTCTTTGGAGTGAAACCAAGCAAGAAAATATACTAGACCTCTTCAAATGTATTAAGTCTTCACAAAAATTGGGCAGAGTAACGACTGTATGCAGGTGAATTCCAAATTACAAACAAATAGTATAATCACAAAAAACCTGCACACAAAAAAATAAACAAGCAACCCAATGTCTTGAGGTAAACCTCAAGAGCTCCAGACAAAATAATCAGATAAGATCACAGTGTATCCAAGATAGGCCAAGGTTTCTAATCCTAAGTCCAAGAAAATGTCCACTGCTCCATCATGCCAAGGATAGTAACCAAATAGTCCAAGTACCATTAAGAGTTTTTTAGGGTTTAAGTTGGTTATTAAGTATCTTAGGAAAAGAAAAAGAAAAGCTCAAGTGAGCAAAGTAAAAATGAAAAGAATATAAATGCTCAAATGAGCAAAGATGGAAATGGCATGAAATAAAAGATGCTAAAAGATAAATAGTACATAAAGCATAAAAGAATAAAAGCATAAAATAAAATAAGTCAATAATTAGTGGTTAGTTGGATTACCATCTTGAAACTTGCATTTGGAACTCATTAGAGGATTGGTAGAACCAAAGCCTCCACACAACAAGTTGCATTTGCATTTTGTCAAATATATTATACATTTGGAATTCTCACAAGTACCATTTAATGATCAACGGTGTTTAAGTGATCCGAGTTGACCAAAGGTATTATAGATCCATTAGAGGATTGGTAGAACCAAAGCCTCCACACAATGAATCTCAAGGTTATTGGATCAAAGAGATCAAATTAACATACTTGGGCTTGCAATCATAAGTTTGGGCCACAAATGATCATTTATTTGAATCGGGACAAAATTTAGCGCCATGTTAAGCAATCGTAAGTGGACTTATATAGAAGTCGCACCTATTTTGAGGCCGGTCAATAGCAATCTATGCACCATTTGTTTTGAGACATGAGATAGAGATTATGCTCTAACAACATTTAGTGCAATAAGAAGGGGATGTGATGAAGAGGAATTAGGGTAAAAAGAAAAACCACATTTGAATTAATATTTAATCAAACTATTATTAAAATCATTCATCCATTTTTTGTGGAGTTAAACTCAACACCATGGATCCAATGATGTTAATAAAGCCATGACCAAAAAAACAATCCAAGACAGCCAGAAAATATTCACAAAATAATAATATAATTAATATGTTCATTAAAGGGTTTAAAAATGTTTAAAAAAATGGAAAATAATGAAGAAAATGCCAATTATATTCAAATTAATCAAGAAATGAAAAATAATACCATAGAAAAATCAGAAAAGAGGCCAAGTAATTTTACAAATTTTTTGGGGATTTTTAAAAGTCAGAAACTATTTTCAAAAATTAAAATAAATGGGTAAAATAAACAAAAATAGTAAAAAATAGCAAAGTCAGAAACAAATATAAAATAAGATTACCAATATTTGTCACAATATCATTGGATCATTCCATAATTTTTTCAGAATTTAAAAATGTGTAAAAGTATTTTTAAACATTTTAAAAAATCAAATAAGTGTAAAATTCATAAAAAAAAATATCAAAACACAAAATTAAACTGTGAAGAAATAAAAAATCAGAAAGAGAATAATCAAAAATATTTTTCATAATTTTTTTAGATTTTTTGGACTAAAAATGAATTTTCTATGATTTTTTGAAATTTAAAACAATTAAAATATAAAAATCAGAAAAAGAAAATAAAAAGAAAAAGATGTGGACCATTGGATGAGAGTCAAAACACGTTAGTAATCAAATCCAAGGGATCTGGTGTGCTGTGCATATCATGGTATTTAATGAATAATATACAAAATCATTAATAAAATCAGAATTTGAAAATAACAAATGTCACGCTTTCATTGGTTAGAAGATGACACGTTTGTCATCTTCAACCTCCAGCCTTCACTTCTTCAAAATATGAGATCAGTGCCAGCACATGCTCCTGGTAAGGGATGAGATTAGGATGCTTCGTGTCCCATTCTCCTTTGATTTGACTGATTACTAGGGCCGAGTCTCCATGTACACTTAGGAACTTGATTCTCAAATCGATAGCAGCTTTGAGACCCATAATGCATGCTTCATATTCAGCCATATTGTTGGTACAATTGAAACATAGCCTGGAAGTGAAAGGAGTATGACAGCCTTCAGGAGATATGATCACAACACCGATGCCATTGCCAAGCGCGTTAAAAGCTTCGTCAAAAACCATAGTCCATCGAGATCCTTTTTCAGGTCCTTCAACCGTTCCAGGTTCTTCACAATCAGTTACTAACATGATGTTCTCGTCCGGGAACTCAAAATTCATGGATTGGTAGTCGTCCATAGCCTGATGAGCCAAATGATCAGCTAATACACTTCCCTTGATTTCTTTCTAGGTTGTGTATTGAATATCATATTCGGTCAGGACCATTTGCCATCTTGCTATTCTTCCGAAGAGAGCGGGCTTCTCAAAGATGTATTTGATAGAGTCCATTTTGGATATCAACAAGGTAATGTGAGTTAACATATATTGTCTTAGTCGGCGAGCAGCCCATGCTAAAGCGCAACAAGTTTTCTCGAGCAGTGAGTATCTTGTTTCACAGTCGGTAAATTTTTTGCTAAGGTAGTATATTGCATGCTCTTTTCGACCAGACTCGTCATGCTGCCCTAGCACACACCCCATGGAATTCTCTAACACTGTTAAGTACATGATCAGAGGTCTCCCTTCAACCGACAACATTAAAATTGGAGTGTGATACGGTGGGAGAGAACTGACTGTTTTTGGAATGCTGGTTCGCGTTTTGCGTTTGTTTTCGCAAAATGTCGCGGTAAGCAAGAGTCGCCATCGTCTTTTATTTTATCCAACAAGGAAAGGAAAAAATCACAGAAAAATTCCTTTTTTGAGATGTTTCTCGGGTCCGGGGGGTAGATTATAGAAAGGGAAGGTGTTAGAACCCTTTCTATCCATGGTTATCCACGGGCTCTTAGGTACTTGCTCAAAGTGTTTTCAAAAATTGCTTTTCTTTGTGTTTGTGGGTTTGAAAGAAGTTTTTGTTTGAAAGGAGTGTAAGTGCGAAAAGTTTTGTTTTGAAAGAGCAAGTACTTAAGAACCATCTACCTACTCGAAAAAGGAATCAATATGCACTAATGTACTTTAGACAATGCTATCCCACTATTGATGAGTAGGTAGCATCATCGTTGGAGTTTTAAGGGTCAATTCGATTAAGGGATGTGCGGTCACTAAAGCAATGTTAGGACGCCTTAGCGGTAACCCTAATGTCTTAGATCATTTTTTCGAGGCAACCGTTTCGAGGCAACTATAATCTTTGGACAAGAGGGAGACCTCTAAAACTTCCTATACTTAATGACCGTGTTACGAAGGCAACCAAGCGAGGTGTACCCTAAGAGTGCGCCTGTGCGAGTGTGTTGTTTCGGTTAATTTTATCTTTGCACATGTCAATGGTTATCTATGTTGATTTTAGGTTAAAGATTTGATCTTGTCATCCATTCCCTATTATCAAACATCTAACAGTTTATAAGTTGCGGAAATTAAATTGCGGAAATTAAATCTAACTATTACAAGGCGTCGGGTATTTACATCGCCAAAAACAACCCTTGAAATTAAAATGCGGAAAGTAAAATAAAGCGATAAAATAAGTTAAAGTCCTATTAAAACTATTAATTTTTGGGAAACGATTACATCAATATCATAAATGGATCGCATGCGGGAAAATTAAATCGGGCGCATTTTTTAGGGTTTTGACCTTTTTTGAAAGAAAGTGATTTTTTTTGTTATTTTTGGATTAAAAGAAATTAAATTAAGTTAACAATTAAATTAATAAACTAATTAATTAATTAAAATATTTTTGGATTTTTAATATTTAAAGAAATAAAATAAATTTGATCAAAGTTAAATAAAACCTAACTATCTAAATTAATTTTAATTATTGCAAAAATATTAAAAGTTATTTCCTAATTAAACTAAATTAATTGAATTAATGTTTATTTACAAAAATAAATTCTGAATTTAATTTTAATAAATAAAATATATTTTTTGGTTTTTGATTTTATGAGAAAAAGATTTTAATTGGTTAGTTAGGAAATAAAAATAATAAAACAAAACAATTAAATAAATAGATTAAAAAGAAAGAAATAGAAATAACCCAGGGGGGGTTCAGGCCCAAGTTGGAGGTGAAATCAGCAAATTCAAGGCCCATTAACGTTGGCCTGTATTGAGCTTCTGGAATTCCATGCACATGTGTTGACTAGGGCATATGGTGCACGTTCAATCTTGGCCACCAGATCTGGCCTGGGGCCATCTGGCGTTTGGAGATTTGAGGGAGTATGGTGCATTGCAAGGCATGAGATACGCTGGAACACCTGAAAGAAAATGATAACAAATATGTGGGGGGGCCTGGGATTCGAACCCAGGTCCTATGGATCATTGAACTAGCACCCTTACCAACTCAACCAGCGTGCTTAATTGTTAGTGGAATAAGAATCAAATATAATATTGGAAAACACGTAAATGCTAGAAATATAAAAACAAAACGCCCCAAAACAAGAAAAAAGAACCCTAGATTCGGCTAGGGGGTTACAGGCCATGAAAATGCAATTCAATAATGCAAAAAGCTTCTAAATGGAACGATAAGCATGAGTATGTAAAGATTTTGCAAGAAAAGTGCAAGAATAATGATATGCGATTTCAAATGTCAAGCGGTTTTCAGAGGGACTTACATCAGGATTGAAGGGGTCTGGAAGCTTGCTTTTGATTGCTACTGACTCAGTGGATGTCCAACAATGGAATAACGTTGAGATTTGGTGTTGAAACTGCCTCTAGGAGTGATTTCAGTTTCAAACTTTTTTGCAATTTTCTCAAGTTTGGTTCTTCTGATTTTGTAGCTTCCAACCCCTCAAGCTCGTGCCTTTCACTTGTATATGTAACATGGAATGAATTAGGTCAACTTCTTTGGGCTGAATCCTTGTGCATTGATGTTTTGAGATATGATTTGATTCACCATTAAAAAGCTTCCAATTTTGATTCCAAATCCAATATTTTGTTCATGATATGGCTTGTTCATGATATGGCTTGATTTTGATTCCAAATGATCAATATTTAGATTTTATTTGATTTAAATTGATTTAAAATGAATTAATTCAATAAAAAATCCAATAAAATAGAAAAATTGATAAATGGACATAAGGCTGAAGCTAGGACACGTGTGTAGTGTGACAAGATCAAATCAAGTGGAAAAGAATGGGCCCATTTGACAAAATTTGAAGTTTTGGGGATAGTTGACTTTTGGCAATTTTAGAAAAATGCCCAACTTCAACAATGCATAACTTCTTCAATTTTGAACTTTTGGAAGTGTTATTAGACATTTTAGAAAGATTGAGATGTCCTCTAACCAACCCTTTTGTTCTCCTCTCATTTTGATATTCCATTATCAAGTTATAAGCTTTGACAAAAACAGTGTTTTTGTTGACTTTCAAAAATGATCTATAATGTCCAAATTTGTAACTTTTTGTGAGTGCATTTCTTGATCTTGGGGTGTGAATATGGATTGTAGGAAATTGCATTCTATTCAAAATGAGCTTTGGATGGGTGATTTCTCATAATTTATGAGAAAGTTATGATTAGTCAAAGTTGAGTTGACTTTTCCTACAAAACCCTAATTTAGCAACTTTTGAATCTTGATGAATTTTGAGCAATCCTTGATGAATCAACCCTTGATCAAATGATGAAATATCCTTCAAAATGAGAATATTGACAAAATCGTGAAGTTTGAATGCATTTGGGCCACAGTTGACTTTTGCCCTAGCAGAGTCGATATTTGGACTTCTTGAGCAATTGACTGACCAAACTTCCTCTACAAGGCTTGAAATTTGACATGGATGAACTTGAGAACATGTTAGGACATTTGGGAGAACTTGAGGTCATTTGGATGCAAGGACCTTGATGCAACACAAAACCCTAATTTTGGATTGACTGGCTTAGGAGATGATTTGACTGTCCAACTCTTGAGCAATCTTGAGCCACTTGAAGATTTTTCTTGCAATGTCTTGGGAAATATGAGAGGGAAAATTTTGGGTTACAATAGCTGCCCCTGTTCAATCTTCTTAAACATGAGGATATAGATTGGCTTTCGGGCCTTTCGTGATCCGAAGGTGGAAGATGATTGAACACTAGAGTGCCCAGATATTTGCACTCGCATGAAGTGGTATCAACATGGTGATGTTGGGAATGGGCTTACAGATGCCTTTTGGAGATTGTTGATAGGTGGTCTGAACTTCGACTGTAATACGAATCAGGGAGATCTTATCGGCGATCTCACTGAACCAGAGGAGGTCTTAGTTCAACTTTGACTGGATCGGCATCAGAAAAATCTTTAGGAATCGATTTGACTGGTCCAGACAAGGTCTTGGATTAACTTGACTGGATCGGCATCAGAAAAATCTTTAGGAATCAATTTAACTGGACCAGACAAGAGTCTTGGAATAACTTCAACTGGATCGGCATCCGAAAAATCTTTAGGAATTGATTTGACTGGACCAGAGAAGGCCTTTGACTGGATCGACATCAGAAAAATCTTTAGGAATCGATTTAACTGGGCCAGACAAGGTCTTGGGATAATTTCAACTGGATCGACATCAGAAAAATCTTTAGGAATTGATTTGATTGGACCAAAGAAGGTCTTGGATTAACTTTGACTGGATCGACATCAGAAAAATCTTTAGGAATCGATTTGACTGGACCAGAGAAGGCCTTTGACTGGATCGGCATCAGAAAAATCTTTAGGAATCGATTCAACTGGACCAGACAAGGTTTTGGGATAACTTCAACTGGATCGACATCAGAAAAATCTTTAGGAATCGATTTGACTGGACCAAAGAAGGTCTTGGATTAACTTTGACTGGATCGGCATCAGAAAAATCTTTAGGAATCGATTTAACTGGACCAGACAAGGTCTTGGGATAACTTCAACTGGATCAGCATCAGAAAAATCTTTAGGAATCAATTTGACTGGACCAGAGAAGGTCTTGGATTAACTTCAACTGGATCGGCATCAGAAAAATCTTTAGGAATCGATTTAACTGGACCAGAGAGGGCCTTTGACTGGATCGGTATCAGAAAAATCTTTAGGAATCGATTTAACTGGACCAGACAAGGTCTTGGGATAACTTCAACTGGATCGGCATCAGAAAAATCTTTAGGAATCGATTTGACTGGACCAGAGAAGGTCTTGGATTAACTTTGACTGGATCGACATCAGAAAAATCTTTAGGAATCGATTTAACTGGACTAGACAAGGTCTTTGAATAACTTCAACTGGATCGGCATCAAAAAAATATTTAGGAATCGATTTAACTGGACCATAGAAGGTCTTCCACATAGTTGAGAATTTAACTTCATCTTTCCTGAAAGGCAAAGGTAAGTCATATGCAATGCATGATATAGGTCAAGCAATGATGTTCTCAACATAAATGTGATTGTATTGTATGATGCGTATATGCATGTATCATGATGTATGGAAGTGTAATGCTTTAGCTGAGGAAAATAAATCCCAGAGCTGCTGGAGAATAGAGTTGAAGTCTTCTCTTCCGCTGGGGATGGTGAACAAAGGTGATTGCAAGAATAAACCTGCAGGAGAAGAGAACTCTGTTGGGGAATAAACTGCTGAGGAGATTACTCTGTGGGGAAGAGATGCTCTGCTAAGGATTCCACTAATAAGCTCCGTTGGGGAGGGATTACCGTTGCTGGTGATACTGAATCTATTGAGGATTGAATTCCTGCTTGTGAAAGGAAAGAACTCCACTGGGGATGATCTTCAATTGCAACTTGCTGAGGATAACCCTATTAGACTTTTGTAGGGATAAATCTGAGTTCTGCTGGGAATGATCCTTTGAACTTGGCTGGGGAGATTTATTTTTGTACTCTGTTGGGGATAAACTTCTAGAGTCTACTGGGGATGATGATTCAACTCCGTTGGGGAATATTTTTCAGACCGTGCTGGGGGAATATTGACTCCACTGGGGGTGTCTTGTATTCTACCAGGGAACATTCTTATGCTTTGCTAGGGAATATCCTTATACTCCATTGGGGAATATTAAGACTGTCGGGGATATCGAGCCTTTCTAGTGCTGATGGTAGATAAACTCTGCTTGGGGAGAGTATTGCTGATCCGTTCATAGTTGTAAGCCTCAGCTGGGGAGAGCTACTGTTACTGTCTTACTCTGCAGAGAGTGAATGTATCTTGGTCATATTCTTCAGCTGAATCTTCCTTTGTACCTGGTGGACAGAGCAATTGTACAGTTCGAACAATTATTATTCCCCCTGTTTCCGATATTACCAGTAATTCATCTTTTGTTTCGCATGTAAATATTTATGAGTAGCAATTAATGTCAAATTCATATATCAAAAATGAACATTGGACGTTCTTTGCAAAACAAAACAGATAAAGGAAAAACAGTCTGAAATTAGTCTGAAAATGAATTTGTATTGATTTGAAGTTTGGCCTGTAAATATGCGCTTTTGTACAAGAGGTTGACGTCCTAGTAAGAGAACGCCGCCGAACAAATAGAATTTATACAATTTATGAAAAGAAAACAAAACAGCTATGTGAATAATCCCACTGGGTTCCAACTCTTCTATTTCCTTTATGTCCTCGAGCATCTCATCACTTTGCTGTTGGTTGAAGGTAGATCAGATTGATTAGTGTTGTCCGAGCTTGATAATCGATACTGAAGTCTGGATGCAAGGTGATCCAATGAGACATAGTGTTACGCTTTGATCCCTAATTTTTGCCTGGACCGCCCTTTCGGGTTTTCAGCCCACCGGGATACCCTTTTTTGCCCAAGCCGCCTTTTCAAGTTTTCGACTTACCGGGTGTACAGATTTTTCATTTTCATCCCTTATTTTTTCCCGAACCTTTATGGTTCGCCGGGAAGCCTTTATTTTTGCCTAGGCCAGTCGACCTAGCGAGTCTTTGATTATGTGTAGTATCTTTTCACTATGTCTGCATTGACGGGGCGAGGAAGGTCGTCACCGTCCATGGTTGTTAGAATCATAGCTCCTCCTGAGAAAATGTTCTTAACCACAAATGGCCCTTCGTAAGTAGGGGTCCATTTGCCCCTGGGATCACCTTGAGGTAGAATAATGCACTCGATTACCAGATCCCCAACTTGATACTCTTGTCGTCTGACTTTCTTGTTAAATGCCTTGATCATCCGTTTTTGGTACGTCTGACCATGACAAATAGCAGTAAACCTCTTTTCATCGATTAGGTTCAGCTGATCAAGCCGGGTCTGAATCCAGTCATCTTCACTCAAACCTGCATCCTTCATAATTCGAAGAGAGGGTATCTGAACTTCAATGGGCAAGACTGCCTCCATGCCATATACCAAGGAATAAGGTGTTGCCCCTGTTGACGTCCGCGCTGAGGTACGGTACCCAGGGAGAGCAAACGATAACATCTCGTGCCAGTCTTTGTATGTCACTGTCATCTTCTACACAATCTTCTTAATGTTCTTATTAGCCGCTTCTACAGCCCCATTCATCTTCGGCCAGTAAGGAGAAGAGTTGTGATGCTGTATCTTGAATTGCTCGCAGAGCTCAATGATCATCTTGTTGTTGAGATTGGTACCATTATCCGTAATGATTCTCTCTGGTACACCGTATCGACAGATCAGATTGTGCCGAATAAACCATGCCACGACCTTCTTGGTTACAGTAGCATAGGAAGCTGCTTCAACCCACTTCATAAAGTAATCGATAGCTACCAGGATGAAACGATGCCCGTTGGATGCCGTAGGTCTGATCTCGCCGATCATATCAATGCCCCATATTGCAAAAGGCCAAGGTTCCGTCAAGATGTTTAGAGATACTGGAGGTATGTGCACCTTATCAGCATAGACTTGACACTTGTGACATGTAAGAGAATGCTGATAACAGCCGGCTTCCATTGTGGACCAATAATATCCTGTCCGTAGGATTTTCTTTGCCATGGTATGTCCACTGGAATGAGTTCCGAAAGTACCTTCATGCAACTCTGCCATGATCCTTTCTTCTTCACTCTTATCCACACAACGCAGTAAGGTCGAATCATGGTTGCGCTTGTAAAGGACGCCATTACTGATAAAGAACTTTGCCGCGAACCTTCTCAAAAACTTCTTGTCATTAACAGATGCACCCTCGGGGTATTCCTGAGCTTTAAGATACCTCTTCACCTCATGAAACCAGGGTTTATCCGCTAAGTCTTCAGTCTCAATGTCGCAGCAATGTGCAGGTTCGTCTAATTTTTCAATGATAATCCGGGGAGCCTCGTTGTCCCAATTGACTTTGAACATAGAAGACATTGTAGCCAGTGCGTCCGCCAACTGATTCTCCTCTCTAGGAAAATGTTCAAAGGTTATCTCCTCAAAATTGGGAAGCAATGTCAACACATACTCCTTGTAAGGAATAAGATTTGGGTGTTTCATATCCCACTCACCTTTGATTTGACTAATCACAAGAGAGGAATCTCCGAAGACACTTAGAAACTTAATCCTTAGGTCAATTGCTGCTCGAAGACCCATGATGCATGCTTCATACTCCGCCATATTGTTGGTGCAGTTGAAACATAGTCAGACGGTGAATGGAGTATGAGAGCCTTTAGGAGATATGATCACGACACCAATGCCGTTACCCAAAGCGTTTGAAGCTCCATCAAAATACATAGACCATCGGGATCCTTCCTCAGGTCCTTCATCCGGTCCAGGTGTCTCACAATCAGTTACCAGCATGATATTCTCGTCCGGGAATTCAAAGTTCATAGACTGGTAATCATCCACTGCCTGATGTGCCAAATGGCCTGCCAACACACTTCCCTTGATCGCCTTTTGGGTCGTGTATTGGATGTCATACTCAGTCAAGATCATCTGCCATCTTTCTATTCTTCCGGACAAGGCAGGCTTCTCGAAGATATACTTGATTGGATCCATCTTTGATATCAACAGAGTAGTGTGAGTCAACATATACTGTCTCAGCCGGCGAGCAGCCCATGCCAAAGCGCAACAAGTTTTCTCAAGCAGTGAGTATCGGGTCTCACAGTCGGTAAACTTTTTGATAAGGTAATAAATAGCATGCTCTTTTCGGCCAGACTCGTCATGTTAACCCAACACACACCCCATTGAGTTATCGAGTACTATCAAGTATAAGATCAGAGGTCTCCCTTCAACTGGAGGCATCAGAATAGGTGTCTCTTAGAGATACTCTTTAATCCTTTCGAAAGCCGCCTGACATTCATCGTTCCAACGTACTACCTGATCTTTCTTCAGAAGCTTGAAGATTGGTTCACAAGTAGAAGTCAGGTGCGAGATGAATCGGGCAATGTAGTTCAGATGTCCCAGAAAGCATCTGACTTCTTTCTCTGTTCTGGGAGCTGGCATCTCCTGTATGGCTTTCACCTTTGCAGGGTCCACTTGAATACCTTTGTCGCTTACGACGAAACCCAGCAGCTTACCAGATCTTACTCAGAAGGCGCACTTGTTCGGGTTTAACCTCAACTTGTACAACTTCAATCTGTCAAACAGCTTCTACAGATGGTCAAGATGTTCCTCCTCTGTCTGGGACCTTGCAATCATATCGTCGACGTATACCTCAATCTCGTGATAGATCATGTCATGAAACAGAGTAACCATGGCACGCTGATACGTTGCTCCAGCATTCTTCAGTCCAAAAGGCATTACCTTGTAGCAAAAGGTACCCTACTGAGTAACAAAGGTTGTCTTCTCCATGTCTTCGGGAGCCATTTTAATCTGATTATAACCAGAGAAACCATCTATGAAGGAGAATACCTTATGCTGAGCAGTGTTGTCAACAAGAACGTCGATATGAGGTAGAGGGAAGTCATCCTTGGGGCTTGCCCTGTTCAGATCCCTATAGTCAACACACATTCGGACCTTACCATCTTTCTTCGGCACATGAACCACATTGGCCACCCACTGAGGGTAAGAAGTAACTGCTAGAAAACCGGCGTCAAACTGTTTCATTACTTCAGCCTTGATTTTCTCAGACATTTCTGGGCGCATTCGGCGGACCTTTTGTTTTACTAGAGGACAGTCTTCCTTGGTAGGCAGACGGTGAACCATAATATCGGTATCCAAACTAGGCATATCTTCAGAAGACCATGCAAAGATCTCAACGTAGTCATGCAGCATCTAAATCAATCGTTGCTTCACACTAAGCTCCAGATATACACCGATCTTGACCTCCTTCTTGTCTGTCTATGTACCCAGATTCACTGTTTCCACTAGCTCTTCATGTGGCTGAATAACCCTCTCTTCTTGAAGTAACAGTCTTGCAAGTTCACCAGGCACTTCGCAATCATCTTAACCTTCATCTTCGACTAAGTTGATCAGACTTTCGAAGTCATAACTGGAAGTAGCAGAGTCGTTACCAGTGAGATCCAGAGTGGATGTGGACCTGTATATGTGAGTGTGTAAAATAGCTGTTTTGCAATATATAATAAAGAAAAACAAGGAGCGCAAAATTTGAAATGCAAGAACGTCCAATGCTTTTATTAATGATATATGAAAATGACACACATAAAGCACTCACAAATGAAGCCACGGCGCCCCGGGTAAGACACCGGGCCGTAAAGTTTAAAACATTGTCTGTTACAAATTCAAAATAAAAAGTTTCATTACTGGGTAACAAAAGTAATAGGGATGAAGTCCTTTGCTGTCCAGTTGCTTGGTCCACCGTCAGTCACAGGATAGATCTAGTTTTCGAACTCAGACTCTTCCACATCATCTTCAATGGCATTCACTCCCGAGTTGCTGATGAACACGGGAGGTCTTCCGATCCGTGAATTCCGAACAGCCCTTTGAGCTTCTGCAGTGAAACCCAAACCAAACTTGTTAGTCTTCTGTGTAAAATCAGGGAGTTGGCCCCACTGTGCACACCCACCTTTCTCAACAACATCCCGAGCATCCTTGAGGGAAGCCATCTTCATAGGAGAATCTTCAACAACAGTCTCAGCTGACGCCAGTGTCTGGGGAACTTCTTCAAAATGCTGAAATGGGGTCTCAATGAACACCCCATCTATCTCTACATATCAGAAAGAGTTGAGGTGGCTCACCTTGTACTCTTCCTCTCCTTGCACTGTCACAATCTTCCCTTTGACCGGGTACTTCAGTTTCTGGTGGAGCGTTGAGGTTACGGCCCCAGCTTTGTGGATCCATGGACGACCCAGCAAACAAGAATAACATGGCCGAATGTTCATCACATAGAATGTAGAATTGAAAACCTGAGAACCAACCTTAATCGGGATATCAACCTCTCCGTGCACCATCCTCTTAGACCCATCAAAGGCCCTGACGACAATGTTGCTTGGTTTCAACTCCAACCATTCACAGTCCAAACGGTCTAGAGCTTTCTTAGGCAAAATGTTCAACGAGGAACCAGTATCCACTAATACATGAGCAAGAGTATTGCCCCTGCATTCAATGGAGACATGCAGGGCATCGTTATGATTCTTCCCCTTAGCAGTCAAGTCGGAGTTAGAGAAACCCAACCCATTATCAGCAGTCAAATTGGCCATGCAATCTGTAAACTGATCAGCTGATGTCTTTAAGAAGGTAATCAGAGCCTTGGCATGGCCTTCTGACCATAGTAACAGTGACAACATAGAGATCTTGGACGGGGTTTGCCCCAGCTGTTAAACTACATTGTAGTCACTCATTTTGATGATTTTCAGAATCTCTTCCATCTCTTGTTTAGAAGCTTCAACAGTAATCGTCTTTGGTGCCTCCGTCTGGGCAGGCTCACTGGTGGTCCCCTTGCCCCGATTGTCAGATGACTCGGCGACAGGGTAAGAATAGGAATTGGAATAGGAATAGTAGCGGGTACACTGGCAGGTGTAATAACAATAGGTTTTCGAACAGTTGGCGTAGAAATATCGGGTGAGAAAAGTCTTCCGCTGCGGGTGACTTTAGCAGGTCCAACAATATTGCTGACGTCAGTATCATCATCTAACTCTTGCTTAACTCCATGAAAATAGACATCAGCCCCGTAGTGCCAAGGGACAACTTTATCATAGGTATAAGGGAGGGGCCCCAGAACAGTGATGATCACAGGGGCGATTCTTGGAACAGATGTAATTCTAACAGGCTTCCTCGAGGGAGCCTTGGAAGAATTGTCGAAAATGGTGATAATGGAAACTTCTTCAGTATGAACTAGAGGAACAATAGTCTTCTCAAACAGAATTTCTTTACTATCCATCAGGCGTTGGACACCTGACTTCAAAAGATGGCAACCGGTTGGCAGGGCAGAACACATAC
This sequence comes from Vicia faba, assembly GCA_948472305.1. Taxonomy (NCBI): domain Eukaryota; kingdom Viridiplantae; phylum Streptophyta; class Magnoliopsida; order Fabales; family Fabaceae; genus Vicia; species Vicia faba. The sequence continues at coordinate 627,909,842 of OX451735.1, read as the reverse complement.
GGCAACCTTCGTCACAGCCCGGAAATAAACCGGCTAGCAAAAGGTTCTTCTTCACAGTCATCAAAGGGGTAGCAATATCATTTACAGAAACCACAAACGAGTCTTCATCTATAGCATTTACTCCATGCTTGGGCATAGGAGCAATCACAACATTAGGTCTTTCGGGCGCCTCAAACTCAACCTCCTTAGCATCAATAAAGTCATGTATCTTATTCTTCAAAGTACAACAATCATCTGTATTATGCCCCGGGCTATCAGAGTGATAAGCACAACGGGCATTAGGGTTATACTTCGGTGATGTTGTATTTGGATTCTTCAGGGCTTCCCTTGGAATCACCATATTGGTCTTCAACAACTGTGGCAGAATCTGAGATAAGGTCATGTTGAGACTGGTGAATTGCCTTCGAGGTCTCTCGTCCTTTTGTTGATTATTGTGCTGAGGAGCACCAGCAGGTTTTGAAATAACAACCGCATTAACAGCTTGGAGGTGTTCAGGTCTATTCTGTCATCTCGAACTGTAGACAACACTGGACTCTTTCTTAAAAGGCTTCTTCTCGGTGCTCGATGAAGCACCCTTCTGTATCTTACCAGCATTAATACCAGCCTCAATCCTTTCACCAGTCAAAATTAGCTCTGTAAACCCAGACAAAGAGCTTCCAATCATGTGGTTGAAAAATGGACCAGACAGGGTCCCCAGAAACATGTCCACAAGCTCCCGATCAGCCAAGGGTGGTTGCACTCTTCCAGCGAGGTCTCTCCACTTCTGAGCATAATCTTTGAAACCTTCACCCGTTCCCATTGACATACCCTGGAGTTGGGTACGCGTGGGAGCAAGGTCAGAATTGTATTGGTACTGCCTGTAGAAAGAAGTAGCCAAATCCTCCTAACTGCGAATACTGGCTCCATCCAACTGGTAAAACCACTCAAGCTGAGTCCCTGAGAGACTGTCTTGAAAGAAATGGATCCATAAGTTCTTATCAGCGGTGTACGGCTGAATCTTCCTTACATATGACCGGAGGTGCAGCTTCGGACAAGAAACTCCGTCATACTTAGCAAAGGTTGGTGCCTTGAATTTATGGGGAATTACCACCCCAGATGATAGACCCAGATCGCCAAAGTCCAAATCAGGCACTTTCTGAACTTCCATAGCACTCAACTGGTCTTCCAGCTGCTTGTATCTATCCTCAGCCGGAGGATACTGGTCTTCGTCGAAGTCCGTCTCGTTGTCGGAGACCACAGAGCTAGGAGCCCTCCTTTCTTCCTGACTATCTTTCCCTCCAGATGAGGTGGTCAAATCAACTTCATCCCGAAGCCTGTTTCCAAACCTGTGCCCTGTGTTAAACAGGATTGTCCTCTTCTTCTTCTTCTTCTTCTTCTTCTTCTTCTCTTTCAGAATCAGGGTGTTTAGATCTTGCTGACCCTTAGCTAGATTCCTGAACAACTCTTGGAATTGGGCATTCTGGGCCTGTAGGGCCTTGATGGCTTGCTCAGTTGAAGGTTCAGCAGACATGATGAGTGCTAAAATAAACAACGAAGAAGATAAGAGACCTGTAATGGGTACCTGTTTACGAAGTGCATGGGATGAAATGCGTATGACATGATTTCAAAGACAATCGGGAGATTCAAATTTGTAAACCAGAAAGGAAACACACTTTATTAGATAAACTTTGAAATTCAAATTGTTCAACTGATGCCATTAAGGCGTTACATGACAGGGAATACTGAAAATTAAATAAAAACTGGAAAGGAAATCATCAAAGGGCAATCAGTGCTCCCATGGTCTCTTCTTCTCGGTGCGGACATAGTCATTGAGAATCCGCTCGTTCTCAAACTGTCTAGTCAACTTCTGGATCTTCTGTTCTTGCTCGTTGAACTTTTCTCGGTAAGAATCCCGTTCTTCTCTCAGCTGCATCCAAGACCTTTTCAGCGCCCCAGTGTCAGTGGGCATATGAGGATGGAGGATGGTTGGGAGAACCCCTTCTTCATTAGCAACTTCAACAATGATAGGCCGAACGACTTCATAGGGCATACCTAGCTTTTGGGCACGGGTACGAACCCATCTGAGATATGGCTCCATCGGAAGTGAAGTCTTTGGGCCCAACTCATGTGGATCAGATTGGTGAACTCTATCCCAAGCCCTTATGAATCTGCGGCGTTGCTCGTCGCTATCCCCTTGAAAATTAAAGATGATACTAGGCATTAGTAGATCATGAGGACCTTCTCTTCTGGCTCGCCCAAACTAACGTAGGGCCAAGCATGGGTTATAAGAAATCCCTCCACAGGTTCCTATCAGGGGAACATTGGGGTACTCCCCACATCAATCAATAATAGTCACCTCGTCCATACCCTTGAGAGTCTAGATGATGTCATTATGCGAGAAAGACATAACCCTATAGGCCCAGCCCATGCCTTCTTTGTTCTTCAGCACTGACTTGGGAAGGTGCGAAATAAACCACCTCGCCAATAACGGAGCACAGCACATCAAGGTTCCCCGCTTTCGGGCAGTACGAGCATAAAGCTGATGAAGAATGTCACCCAAGAGGGTGGGTACAGGATTACGAGAGATGAAGATCTTCACCGCATTCACGTCAACAAAAGTGTCAGGATTCGAAAACAATACCAAACCGTATATCAGAAGAGCCAGAATATCCTCGAATGCCTTGAAGTCTAGACTATCCCAGAAATAGTTAGCCTTACCAACCAAGAACTTAGTGAGAAAGCCCTTTGCTCCACTTCTAGTCTCCCAATTAGCCATTACCTCCTCTTTTGTCAAATGAAGGGCTGCAACAATCTCTTCCGGTCTCAGAATCTTCTCCCGACCAGTAAACGGGGTCTGCTCTAGAACAGAGATACCGAGCAGCTCAGAGAACTCTTCTAGGGTGGGAACCAGCTGGTAGTCCTGGAAAGTAAAGCAACGGTACAGTGGATCTTAGAACTGGACTAGGACACTCATCATCTGCTCATCTAACTTGAAGGTGACCAAACTGAGAAGATAACCATGTCTCCTGAGGAAGGAGGTAGTATCAGGCATCTTTGCAATCAACTCTTTAAGCAAGGTGGGAACTTGGACAAAGTTGATCCGGATGGTATTCCTACGCATGGGCATCATGATGACCTACAAAACAGAACAAAGATGAATCCCTCCTGTCTTTGAAATAGGTTAGTCCAATGCAAGATGTATGCAATGTTATGATGTCATGATGTCATGATAGAAAGCACACCATAAGTATCCATAAACAACAAACATGGTAAAGGCACACAAGTCACACAGAGAGCCCTTAGATTTTAGGCTGGCAAGGAGCTTAGGTACTACCCTCTTTCAGTTCAGTTGGTTTAAACATGTCTTAAAAATAGTAACCGGGTTCTAGAGGATCTCAATATCACTGACTACCCTCAATCGGTAATAATTCCAGTTTAGCAACCTTTTCTTGCAGCCGGAATCATCGCGAGAGTTTAGTCTCAATGAGTGTAGCATACTGCTACTGTTCTATGGCCAAGTTGGTCAATTTAAAGGTTCTAAGGTCAATTGGTGCTTAATGACCCCTTAGAAGACCTATATTCTCCTCGTTCCAACATAAGGGATATCGGTACAGACTAAAGTGCCACACCAACATAGCTACTGCTTCAACCGTATCGGTCTACGCTGTACAGTTCCCTCATAGTTTATTGCTACTTACCTAAAGGGTATCCCCAGATTTGGGTTAGGATCTATAGTAACTCCGATACAAGCCCATAAATATAAATCCTACAAAGCAAACAATTGAAAACACAATGATCTAATCCTAAGGTACACCTCACTTATTAAGATATTCCCCAGCAGAGTCGCCAGTTCTGTGATACGGCGGGAGAAAACTGACTATTTTTGGAATGCTGGTTCACGTTTTGCGTTTGTTTTTGCAAAATGTCGCGGTAAGCAATAGTCGCCACCGTATTTTATTTTATCCAACAAGGAAAGGAAAAAAGCAAAGAAAAATTCCTTTTTCGAGATGTTTCTCGGGTCCGGGGGGTAAATTATAGAAAGGGAAGGTGTTAACACCCTTTCTATCTGTGGTTATCCATGGGCTCTTAGGTACTTGCTCAAAGTGTTTTCAAAAATTTCTTTTCTTTGTGTTTGTGGGTTTGAAAGAAGTTTTTATTTGAAAGGAGTTTAAGTGCAAAAAGTTTTATTTTGAAAGAGCAAGTACTTAAGAACCATCTACCTACTCGGAAAAGGAATTAATCTACACTAATATCCTTTAGACAATGCTACCCACTATTGATGAGTAGGTAGCATCGTCGTTGGAGTTTTAAGGGTCAATTCGATTAAGGGACGTGCGATCACTAAAGCAATGTTAGGACGCCTTAGCGATAACCCTAATGTCTTAGATCATTTTTTCGAGGCAACCGTTTCGAGGCAACTATGATCTTTGGACAAGAGGGTGACCTCTAAAACTTCCTATATTTAATGACCACATTATGAGGGAAACCAAGCGAGGTGTACCCTAAGAGTGCGCATGTGCGAGTGTGTTGTTTCGGTTAATTTTATCTTTGCACATGTCAATGGTTATCTATGTTGATTTTAGGTTAAAGATTTGATCTTGTCATGCATTCCCTATTATCAAACATCTAACATATTATAAGTTGCGGAAATTAAATTGTGGAAATTAAATCTAACTATTACAAGGCGTCGGGTATTTACATCGCCAAAAACAACCCTTGAAATTAAAATGCGGAAAGTAAAATAAAGCGATAAAATAATTTAAAGTCCTATTAAAACTATTACATTCCGGGAAACGATTACATCAATATCATAAATGGATCGCATGCGGGAAAATTAAATCGGGCGTATTTTTTAGGGTTTTGACCCCTTTTTTGAAAGAAAGTGATTTTTTTGTTATTTTTGGATTAAAAGAAATTAAATTAAGTTAACAATTAAATTAATAAACTAATTAATTAATTAAAATATTTTTGGATTTTTAATATTTAAAGAAATAAAATAAATTTGATCAAAGTTAAATAAAACCTAATTATCTAAATTAATTTTAATTATTGCAAAAATATTAAAAGTTATTTCCTAATTAAACTAAATTAATTGAATTAATGTTTATTTAAAAAAATAAATGCTGAATTTAATTTTAATAAATAAAATATATTTTTTGGTTTTTGATTTTATGAGAAAAAGATTTTAATTGGTTAGTTAGGAAATAAAAATAACAAAACAAAACAATTAAATAAATAGATTAAAAAGAAAGAAATATAAATAACCTAGGGGGGGTTCAGGCCCAAGTTCGAGGTGAAATCAGCAAATTCAAGGCCCATTAACATTGGCCTGTATTGACCTTCTGGAATTCCATGCACATGTGTTGACTAGGGCATATGGTGCACGTTCAATCTTGGCCACCAGATCTGGCCTGGGGCCATCTGGCGTTTGGAGATTTGAGGGAGTATGGTGCATTGCAAGGCATTAGATACGCTGGAACACCTGAAAGAAAATGATAACAAATATGTGGGGGGGCCTGAGATTCGAACCCAGGTCCTATGGATCATTGAACTAGCACCCTTACCAACTCAACCAGCGTGCTTAATTGTTAGTGGAATAAGAATCAAATATAATATTGGAAAACACGTAAATGCCAGAAATATAAAACCAAAACGCGCCATATTATGAATGGTCCAATAAGGAAGAGGCACGTCTTCATCTTCTCCACTGAAACCTGGTTTTTTTACCTGCGGATTTACATCCGCAGCTAAATCCGTAGCTTGCTCCTAAAATTAGTTCTAGGCTATGGAAATTAGTTCCAAGACCATGGTCGTACTCGTCTCTTCCTCCTGAACACGCCTATGTCCATTACTTGCATTGATTTTTCCTGAAACTAAAACGCTCAAAAACAAGAAACAAGAACCCTAGATTCGGCTAGGGGGTTACAGGCCATGAAAATGCAATTCAATAATGCAAAAAGCTTCTAAATGGAACGATAAGCATGAGTATGTAAAGATTTTGCAAGAAAAGTGCAAGAATAATGATATGCGATTTCAAATGTCAAGCGGTTTTCAGAGGGACTTACGGTGCGATTGAAGGGGTCTGGAAGCTTGCTTTTGATTTCTACTGACTCAGTGGATGTCCAACAATGGAATAACGTTGAGATTTGGTGTTGAAACTGCCTCTAGGAGTGATTTCAGTTTCAAGCTTTTTTGCAATTTTCTCAAGTTTGGTTCTTCTGATTTTGCAGCTTCCAACCCCTCAAGCTCGTGCCTTTCACTTGTATATGTAACATGGAATGAATTAGGTCAACTTCTTTGGGCTGAATCCTTGTGCATTGATGTTTTGAGATATGATTTGATTCACCATTAAAAAGCTTCCAATTTTGATTCCAAATCCAATATTTTGTTCATGATATGGCTTGATTCGGATTTGATCATGTCCATGATGACAATTAAGACCTATATCAATCAAAAAGATCCTAAATGATCAATATTTAGATTTTATTTGATTTAAATTGATTTAAAATGAATTAATTCAATAAAAAATCCAATAAAATAGAAATATTGATAAATGGCCATAAGGCTGAAGCTAGGACACGTGTGTAGTGTGACAAGATCAAATCAAGTGGAAAAGAATGGGTCCATTTGACAAAATTTAAAGTTTTGGGGATAGTTGACTTTTGCCAATTTTGGAAAAATTCCCAACTTCAACAATGCATAACTTCTTCAATTTTGAACTTTTGGAAGTGTTCTGGGACTTTTTAGAAAGCTCTAGATGTCCTCTAACCAACCCTTTTGGTCTTATCTCATTTTTATATTCCATGCTCAAGTTATAAGCTTTGAAAAAAACGGTGTTTTTGTTGACTTTCAAAAATGACCTATAATGTCCAAATTTGTAACTTTTTGTGAGTGCATTTCTTGATCTTGGGGTGTGAATATGGATTGTAGGAAATTGCATCCTATTAAAAATGAGCTTTGTATGGGTCATTTCTCATAATGTATGAGAAAGTTATGCTTGGTCAAAGTTGAGTTGACTTTTCCCACAAAACCCTAATTTAGCAACTTTTGAATCTTGATGACTTTTGAGCAATCCTTGATGAATCATGATCAACCCTTGATAAAATGATTAAATATCCTTCAAAATGAGAATATTGACAAAAAATCTTGAAGTTTGACTGCATTTGGGCCACAATTGACTTTTGCCTTAGCACAATCGATTTTTGGACTTCTTGAGCAATTGATTGGCCAAACTTCCTCTACAAGGCTTGAAATTTGACATGGATGAACTTGAGAACATGTTAGGACATTGGGGATAACTTGAGGTCATTTTGATGCAAGGACCTTGATGCAACACAAAACTCTAATTTTGGATTGACTGCCTTAGGAGATGATTTGACTGTCCAACTCTTGAGCAATCTTGAGCCACTTGAAGATTTTTCTTGCAATGTCTTGGGAAATATGAGAGGGAAAATTTTGGGGTACAACAGCTGCCCCTGTTCAATCTTCTTAAACCTGAGGATATAGATTGGCCTTCGGGCCTTTTGTGATCCGAAGGTGGAAGATGATTGAACACTAGAGTGCCCAGAAATTTGCACTCGCATGAAGTGGTATCAGCCTGGTGATGTCGGGAATGGGCTTACAGATTCCATTTGGAGATTGTTGATAGGTGGTCTGAATTTCGACTAGAATACGAATCAGGGAGATCTTATCGGCGATCTGACTGAACCAGAGGAGGTCTTGGATCAACTTTGACTGGATCGACATCAGAAAAATCTTTAGGAATCGATTTGACTGGTCCAGACAAGGTCTTGGATTAACTTGACTGGATCGGCATCAGAAAAATCTTTAGGAATCGATTTAACTGGACCAGACAAGAGTCTTGGAATAACTTCAACTGGATCGGCATCCGAAAAATCTTTAGGAATTGATTTGACTGGACCAGAGAAGGCCTTTGACTGGATCGGAATCAGAAAAATATTTAGGAATCGATTTAACTGGACCAGACAAGGTCTTGGGATAACTTCAACTGGATCGGCATCAGAAAAATATTTAGGAATCGATTTGACTGGACCAAAGAAGGTCTTGGATTAACTTTGACAGGATCGGCATCAGAAAAATCTTTAGGAATCGATTTGACTGGACCAGAGAAGGCCTTTGACTGGATCGACATCAGAAAAATCTTTAGGAATCAATTCAACTGGACCAGACAAGGTCTTGGGATAACTTCAACTGGATCGGCATCAGAAAAATCTTTAGGAATCGATTTGACTGGACCAGAGAAGATCTTGGATTAACTTTGACTGGATCGACATAAGAAAAATCTTTAGGAATCGATTTAACTGGACCAGACAAGGTCTTGGGATTACTTCAACTGGATCGGCATCAGAAAAATCTTTAGGAATCGATTTGACTGGACCAGGAAAGGTCTTGGATTAACTTCAACTGGATCGGCATCAGAAAAATCTTTAGGAATCGATTTAACTGGACCAGAGAAGGCCTTTGACTGGACCGACATTAGAAAAATCTTTAGGAATCAATTTAACTGGACCAGATAAGGTCTTGGGATAACTTCAACTGGATCGGCATCAGAAAAATCTTTAGGAATCGATTTGACTGGACCAGAGAAGGTATTGGATTAACTTTGACTGGATCAACATCAGCAAAATCTTTAGGAATCGATTTAACTGGACCAGACAAGGTCTTTGAATAACTTCAACTGGATCGGCATCTGAAAAATCTTTAGGAATCGATTTAACTTGACCAGAGAAGGTCTTCCACATAGTTGAGAATTTAACTGCATCTTTCCTGAAAGGCAAAGGTAAGTCATATGCAATGCATGATATGGGTCAAGCAATGATGTTCTCAACATAAATGAGATTGTATTGTATGATGCGTATATGCATGTATCATGATGTATGGAAGTGTAATGCTTTAGCTGAGGAAAATAAATCTCGGAGCTGCTGCAGAATAGAGTTGAAGTCTTCGCTTCCGCTGGGGATGGTGAACGAAGGTGCTTGCGAGAATAAACCTGCAGGAGAAAAGAACTCTGTTGGGGAATAAACTGCTGAGGAGATTACTCTGTGGGGAAGAGCTGCTCTGTTGAGGATTCCACTGATAAGCTCCGCTGGGGAGGGATTAACGTTGCTGGTGATACTGAATCTGTTGAGGATTGAATTCCTGCTTGTGAAAGGAAAGAACTCCGCTGGGGATGATCTTCAGTTGCAACTTACTAAGGATAACCCTATTAGACTTTTGTGGGGATAAATCTATGAGTTCTGCTGGGAATGATCCTTTGAACTTGGCTGGGGAGATTTATTTTTGTACTCCGCTGGGGATAAACTTCCAGAGTCTACTGGGGATGATGATTCAACTCCGTTGGGGAATATTTTTCAGACCGTGCTGGAGGAATATTGACTCCGCTGGGGGTGTCTTGTATTCTGCCAGGGAACATTCTTATGCTTTGCTGGGGAATATCCTTATACTCCGTTGGGGGATATTAAGATTCTCGGGGATATCGAGCCTTTCTAGTGCTGATGGTAGATAAACTCTGCTTAGGGAGAGTATTGCTGATCCGTTCATAGTTGCAAGTCTCAGCTGGGGAGAACTACCATTACTGTCTTACTCTTCAGGGAGTGAATGTATCTTGGTCATATTCTTCAGCTGAATCTACCTTTGTACCTATTGGACAGAGCAATTGTACAGTTCGAACAATTCTTATTCCCCCTGTTTCTGATATTACCAGTAATTCATCTTTTTTTTCGCATGTAAATATTTATGAATAACAATTAATGTCAAATGCATATATCAAAAATGAACATTGGATGTTCTTTGCAAAACAAAACAGATAAAGGAAAAGCAGTCTGAAATTAGTCTGAAAATGAATTTGTATTGATTTGAAGTTTGGCCTGTAAATATGCGTTTTTGTACAAGAGGCTGACGTCCTAGTAAGAGAACGCCACCGAACAAATAGAATTTATACAATTTGTGAAAAGAAAACAAAACAGCTATGTGAATAACCCCACTGGGTTCCAACTCTGCTATTGCCTTTATGTCCTCGAGCATCTCATCACTTTGCTGTTGGTTGAAGGTAGATCAGATTGATTAGTGTTGTCCGAGCTTGATAGTCGATACCGAAGTCTGGATGCAAGGTGATCCAATGAGACATAGTGTTACGCTTTGATCCCTAATTTTTTCCTGGACCGCCCTTTCGGGTTTTCAGCCCACCGGGTTACCGTTTTTTGCCCAAGCCACCTTTTCAGGTTTTCGACTTGCCGGGTGTACATATTTTTCATTTTCATCCCTTATTTTTGCTCGAACCCTTTTGGTTCGCCGCGAAGCCCTTATTTTTTCCTAGGCCAGTCGACCTAGCGGGTCTTTGATTATGCGTAGTATCTTTTCACTATGTCTGCATTGACGGGGTGAGGAAGGTCGTCACCGTCCATGGTGGTTAGAATCATAGCTTCTCCTGAGAAAATGTTCTTAACCACAAATGGCCCTTCGTAAGTAGGGGTCCATTTTCCCCTGGGATCACCTCGAGGTAGAATAATGCGCTTGATTACCAGATCCCCAACTTGATACTCTTGTCGTCTGACTTTCTTGTTAAATGCCTTAATCATCCGTTTTTGGCACGTCTGACCATGACAAATAGCAGTAAGTCTCTTTTCGTCGATTAAGTTCAGCTGATCAAGCCGGGTCTGAATCCAGTCATCTTCACTCAAACCTGCATCCTTCATAATCCGAAGAGATGGTATCTGAACTTCAATGGGCAAGACTGCCTCCATGCCATATACCAAGGAATAGGGTGTTGCCACTGTTGACGTCCGCGCTGAGGTACGGTACCCATGGAGAGCAAACGATAACATCTCTTGCCAGTCTTTGTATGTCACTGTCATCTTCTACACAATCTTCTTAATGTTCTTATTAGCCGCTTATACAGCCCCATTCATCTTCGGCCGGTAAGGAGAAGAGTTGTGATGCTGTATCTTGAATTGCTCGCAGAGCTCAGTGATCATCTTGTTGTTGAGATTGGTACCATTATCCATAATGATTCTCTCTGGTATACCGTATCGACAAATCAGATTGTGCCGAATAAACCGTGCCACGACGTTCTTGGTTACAGTAGCATAGGAAGCTGCTTCAACCCACTTCGTAAAGTAATTGATAGCTACCAGGATGAAACAATGCCCGTTGGATTCCGTAGGTCTGATCTCGCCGATAATATCAATGCCCCACATTGCAAAAGGCCAAGGTTCCGTCAATATGTTCAGAGGTACTGGAGGTATGTGCACCTTATCAGCATAGACTTGGCACTTGTGACATGTCCGAGAATGCTGATAACAGCCGGCTTCCATTGTGGACCAATAATATCCTGCCCGTAGGATTTTCTTTGCCATGGTATGTCCACTGGAATGAGTTCCGAAAGTACCTTCATGTAACTCTGCCATGATCCTTTCTGCTTCACTCTTATCCACACAACACAGTAAGGTCGAATCATGGTTGTGCTTGTAAAGGATGCCATTACTGATGAAGAACTTCGCCGCGAACCTTCTCAGAAACTTCTTGTCATTAACAGATGAACCCTCGGGGTATTCCTGAGCTTCAAGATACCTCTTCACCTCATGAAACCAGGTTTTATCCGCTACTTCTTCAGTCTCAATGTCGCAGCAATGTGCAAGTTCGTCTAATTTTTCAATGATAATCCGAGGAGCCTCGTTGTCCTAATTGACTTTGAACATAGAAGACATCGTAGCCAGCGCGTCCGCCAACTAATTCTCCTCTCTAGGGAAATGTTCAAAGGTTATCTCCTCAAAATGGGGAAGCAATGTCAACACATACTCCTTGTAAGGAATAAGAGTTGGGTGTTTCGTATCCCACTCACCTTTGATCTGACTGATCACAAGAGAGGAATCTCCGAAGACACTTAGAAACTTAATCCTTAGGTCAATTGCTGCTCGAAGACCCATGATGCACGCTTCATACTCCGCCATATTGTTGGTGCAGTTGAAACATAGTCAGGCGGTGAATGGAGTATGAGAGCCTTTAGGAGATATGATCATGGCACCAATGCCGTTACCCAAAGCGTTTGAAGCTCCATTAAAATACATAGACCATCAGGATCCTTCCTCAGGTCCTTCATCCGGTCCAGGTGTCTCACAATCAGTTACCAGCGTGATATTCTCGTCCGAGAATTCAAAGTTCATAGACTGGTAATCGTCCACTGCCTGATGTGCCAAATGGTCTGCCAACACACTTCCCTTGATCGCCTTTTGGGTCGTGTATTGGATGTCATACTCAGTCAAGATCATCTGCCATCTTGCTATTCTTCCGGACAAGGCAGGCTTCTCGAAGATATACTTGATTGGATCCATCTTTGATATCAACAGAGTAGTGTGAGTCAACATATACTGTCTCAGCCGGCGAGCAGCCCATGCCAAAGCGCAGCAAGTTTTCTCAAGCAGTGAGTATCGGGTCTCACAGTCGGTAAAATTTTTGCTAAGGTAATAAATAGCATGCTCTTTTCGGCCAGACTCGTCATGTTGACCCAGCACACACCCCATTGAGTTATCGAGTACTGTCAAGTATAAGATCAGAGGTCTCCCTTCAACTGGAGGCATCAGAATAGGTGGCTCTTGGAGATACTCTTTAATCCTTTCGAAAGCGGCCTGACATTCATCGTTCCAATGTACTACCTGATCTTTCTTCAGCAGCTTGAAGATTGGTTCACAAGTAGCAGTCAGGTGCGAGATGAATCGGGCAATGTAGTTTAGATGTCCCAGAAAGCCTCTGACTTCTTTCTCTATTCTGGGAGCTGGCATCTCCTGTATGGCTTTCACCTTTGCAGGGTCAACTTGAATACCTTTGTCTCTTACGACGAAACCCAACAGCTTACCAGATCTTACCCTGAAGGTGCACTTGTTCGGGTTTAACCTTAGCTTGTACAACTTCAATCTGTCAAACAGCTTCTGCAGATGGTCAAGATGTTCCTCCTCTGTCTGGGACCTTGCAATCATATCATCAACGTATACCTCAATCTCGTGATGGATCATGTCATGAAACAGAGCAACCATGGCACGCTGATACGTTGCTCCAGCATTCTTCAGTCCAAAAGGCATGACCTTGTAGCAAAAGGTACCCCACTGAGTAACAAAGGTTGTCTTCTCCATGTCTTCGGGAGCCATTTTAATCTGATTATAACCAGAGAAACCATCTATGAAGGAGAATACCTTATGCTGAGCAGTGTTGTCAACCAGAACGTCGATATGAGGTAGAGGGAAGTCATCCTTGGGGCTTGCCCTGTTCAGATCCCTATAGTCAACACACATTTGGACCTTACCATCTTTCTTCGGCACAGGAACCACATTGGCCACCCACTGAGGGTAAGAAGTAACTGCTAGAAAACCGATGTCAAACTGTTTCATTACTTCAGCCTTGATTTTCTCAGACATTTCTGGGCGTATTCGGCAGACCTTTTGTTTTACTGGAGGACAGTCTTCCTTGGTAGGCATGCGGTGAACCACAATATTGGTATCCAAACCAGGCATATCTTTGTAAGACCAGGCAAAGATCTCAACGTAGTCATGCAGCATCTGAATCAACCGTTGCTTCACACTAAGCTCCAGATTTACACCGATCTTGACCTCCTTCTTGTCTGTCTCTATACCCAGATTCACTGTTTCCACTGGCTCTTCATGTGGTTGAATAACCCTCTCTTCTTGAAGTAACAATCTTGCAAGTTCACCAGGCACTTCGCAATCATCTTCACCTTCGTCTTCGGCTAAGTTGATAGGACTTTCGAAGTCATAAATGGCAGTAGCAGAGTCGTTACCAGTGAGATCCAGAGTGGATATGGACCTGTATATGTGAGTGTGTGTAAAATAGCTGTTTTGCAATATATAATAAAGAAAAACAAGGAGCGCAAAATTTGAAATGCAAGAACGTCCAATGCTTTTATTAATGATATATGAAAATGACACACATAAAGCCCTCACAAATGAAGCCACGGTGCCCCGGTTAAGACACCGGGCCGTAAAGTTTAAAACATTGTCTGTTACAAATTTAAAACAAAAAGTTTCATTACTGGGTAACAAAAATAATAGGGATGAAGTCCTTTGCTGTCCAGTTGCTTGGTCCACCATCGGTCATAGGATAGATCCAGTTGTCGAACTCAGACACTTCCACATCATCTTCAATGGCATTCACTCCCGAGTTGCTGATGAACACGGGAGGTCTTCCGATCCGTGCATTATGAACAGCCCTTTGAGCTTCTGCAGTGAAACCCAAACCAAACTTGTTAGTCTTCTGTGTAAAATCAGGGAGTTGGCCCCACTGTGCACACCCACCTTTCTCAACAACAGCCCGGACATCCTTGAGGGAAGCCATCTTCATAGGAGAATCTTCAACAACAGTCTCAGCTGACGCCAGTGTCTGGGGAACCTCTTCAAAATGCTGAAATGGGGTCTCAATGAACTCCCCATCCATCTCTACATATCAGAAAGAGTTGAGGTGGCTCACCATGTACTCTTCCTCTCCTTGCACTGTCACAATCTTCCCTTTTACCGGGTACTTCAGTTTCTGGTGGAGCGTTGAGGTTACGGCCCTAGCTTTGTGGATCCATGGACGACCCAGCAAACAAGAATAAGATGGCCGAATGTCCATCACATAGAATGTAGAATTGAAAACCTGAGAACCAACCTTAATCGGGATATCAACCTCTCCATGCACCATCCTCTTAGACCCATCAAAGGCCCTGACGACAATGTTGCTTGGTTTCAACTCCAACCCTTCACAGTCCAAACATTCTAGAGCTTTCTTAGGCAAAACGTTCAACGAGGAACCAGTATCCACCAATACACGAGCAAGAGTAGTGCCCCTGCATTCAATGGAGACATGCAGGGCATCGTTATGATTCTTCCCCTTAGCAGTCAAGTCGACGTCAGAGAAACCCAACCCATTATCAGCAGTCAAATTGGCCACGTAATCTGTAAACTGATCAGCTGATGTCTCTTGTGGTACGTGGGAAGTCTTCAAGAAGGTAATCAGAGCCTTGCATGGGCTTCTGAACATAGTAACAGTGACAACATAGAGATCTTAGATGGGGTTTGCCCCAGCTGTTCAACTACATTGTAGTCACTCTTTTTGATGATTTTCAGAATCTCTTCCATCTCTTGTTTAGAAGCTTCAACAGTAATCGTATTTGGTGCCTCCGCCTGGGCAGGCTCACTGGTGGTCCCCTTGCCTCGAGTGTCAGATGACTCGGCGACAGGGTAAGAATAGGAACTGGAACAAGAATAGTAGCGGGTACACTAGAAGGTGTAATAACAATAGGTTTTCGGACAGTTGGCGGAGAAATATCGGGTGAGAAAAGTCTTCCACTGCGGGTGACTTTAGCAGGTCCAACAATATTGCTGACGTCAGTATCAACATCTAACTCTTGCTTAACTCCATGAAAATAAACATCAGCCCCGTAGTGCCAAGGGACAGCTTTATCAGAGGTATAGGGGAGGGGCCCCGGAACAGTGATGATCACAGGGGTGATTCTTGGAACAGATGTAATTCTAACAGGCTTCCTCGAGGGAGCCTTGGAAGAATTGTCGAAAATGGTGATAATGGCAACTTCTTCAGTATGAAATAGAGGAACAACAATCTTGTCAAACAGAATTTCATTACTATCCATCAGGCGTTGGACACCTGACCTCAAAAGATGGCAACCGGTTGGCAGGGCAGAACACATACGGCAACCTTCGTCACAGCCCGGAAATAAACCGGCTAGCAAAAGGTTCTTCTTCACAGTCATCAAAGGGGTAGCAATATCATTTACAGAAACCACAAACGAGTCTTCATCTATAGCATTTACTCCATGCTTGGGCATAGGAGCAGTCACAACATTAGGTCTTTCGGGCGCCTCAAACTCAATCTCCTTAGCATCAATCAAGTCATGTATCTTATTCTTCAAAGTCCAAAAATCATCTGTATTATGCCCCGAGCTATCAGAGTGATAAGCACAGCGGGCATTAGGGTTATACTTCAGTGATGTTGTATTTGGATTCTTCGGGGCTTCCCTTGGAATCACCATATTGATCTTCAACAACTGCGGCAGAATCTGAGATAAGGTCGTGTTGAGATGGGTGAATTGCCTTCGAGGTCTCTCGTCTTTTTGTTGATTGTTGTGCTGAGGAGCACCATCAGGTTTTGAACTAACAACCGCATTAACAGCTTGGCGGTGTTCAGGTCTATTCTGTCTTCTCGAACTGTAGACAACATTGGACTCTTTCTTAAAGGGCTTCTTCTCGGTGCTCGATGAAGCACCCTTCTATATCTTACCAGCCTTAATACCAGCCTCAATCCTTTCACCAGTCAAAATTAGCTCTGTAAACCCAGACAAAGAGCTTCCAATCAGCTGTTTGAAAAATGGACCAGACAAGGTCCCCAGAAACATGTCCACAAGCTCCCGATCAGCCAAGGGTGGTTGCACTCTTCCAGCGAGGTCTCTCCACTTCTGAGCATAATCTTTGAAACCTTCACCCGTTCCCATTGACATACCCTGGAGTTGGGTACGCGTGGGAGCGAGGTCGGAATTGTATTGGTACTGCCTGTAGAAAGCAGTAGCCAAATCCTCCCAACTGCGGATACTGGCTCCATCCAACTGGTAAAACCACTCAAGCTGAGTCCCTGAGAGACTGTCTTGAAAGAAATGGATCCATAAGTTCTTATCAGTGGTGTACGGCTGAATCTTCCTTACATATGACCGGAGGTTTAGCTTCGGACAAGAAACTCCGTCATACTTAGCAAAGGTTGGTGCCTTGAATTTGTGGGGAATTACCACCCCAGATGATAGATCCAGATCACCAAAGTTCAGACCAGGCACTTTCTGAACTTCCATAGCACTCAACCGGTCTTCTAGCTGCTTGTATCTATCCTCAACCGGAGGATACTGGTCTTCATCGAAGTCTGTCTCGTTGTCGGAGACCACAGGGCTAGGAGCCCTCCTTTCTTCCTGACTATCTTTCCCTCCAGATGAGGTGGTCAAATCAACTTCATCCCGAAGCCTGTTTCCAAACCTGTGCCCTGTGTTAAACAGGATTGTCCTCTTCTTCTTCTTCTTCTTCTTCTTCTTCTTCTCTTTCAGAATCAGGGTCTTTAGATCTTGCTGACCCTTAGCTAGATTCATGAACATCTCTTGGAATTGGGCATTCTGGGCCTGTAGGGCCTTGATGGCTTGCTCAGTTGAAAGTTCAGCAGACATGATGAGTGCTGAAATAAACAGCGAAGAAGATAAGAGACCTGTAATGGGTACCTGTTTATGAAGTGCATGGGATGAAATGCGTATGACATGATTTCAAAGACAATCGGGAGATTCAAATTTGTAAACCAGAAAGGAAACACACTTTATTAGATAAACTTTGAAATTCAAATTGTTCAACTAATGCCATTAAGGCATTACATGACAGGGAATACTGAAAAGTAAATAAAAACTGGAAAGGAAATCATCAAAGGGCAATCAGTGCTCCCATGGTCTCTTCTTCTCGGTGCGGACATAGTCATTGAGAATCCGCTCGTTCTCCAACTGTCTAGTCAACTTCTGGATCTTCTGTTCTTGCTCGTTGAAATTTTCTCGCTAAGAATCCCGTTCTTCTCTCAGCTGCATCCAAGACCTTTTCAGTGCCCATGTGTCAGTGGGCATATGAGGATGGAGGATGGTCGGGAGAACCCCTTCTTCATTAGCAACTTCAACAATGATAGGCCGAACGGCTTCATAGGGCATACCTAGCTTTTGGGCACGGGTACAAACCCATCTGAGATATGGCTCCATCGGAAGTGAAGTCTTTAGGCCCAGCTCATGTGGATCAGATTGGTGAACTCTATCCCAAGCCCTTATGAATCTGCGGCGTTGCTCGTCGCTATCCCCTTGAAAATCAAAGATGATACTAGGCATTAGTAGCTCATGAGGTCCTTCTCTTCTGGCTCGCCCAAACTGACGTAGGGCAAGGCATGGGTTATAAGAAATCCCTCCACAGGTTCCTATCAGGGGAACATTGGGGTACTCCCCACATCGATCAATAATAGTCACCTCGTCCATACCCTTGAGAGTCTAGACGATGTCATTATGCGATAAATACATAACCCTATAGGCCCAACCTATGCCTTCTTTGTTCTTCAGAACTGACTTGGGAAGGTGCGAAATAAACCACCTCGCCAATAATGGAGCACAACACATCAAGGTTCCCCACTTTCGGGAAGTACGAGCATAAAGCTGATGAAGAATATCACCCAAGAGGGTGGGTACAGGATTACGAGAGATGAAGATCTTCACCGCATTCACATCAACAAAAGTGTCAGGATTCGGAAACAATACCAAACCGTATATCAGAAGAGCCAGAATATCCTCGAATGCCTTGAAGTCTAGACTATCCCAGAAATAGTTAGACTTACCAACCAAGAACTTAGTCAGAAAGCCCTTTGCTCCACTTCTAGTCTCCCAATTAGCCATTACCTCCTCTTTTGTCAAATGAAGGGCTGCAACAATCTCTTCCGGTCTCAGAATCTTCTCCCGACCAGTAAACGGGGTCTGCTCTAGAACAGAGATACCGAGCAACTAAGAGAACTCTTCTAGGGTGGGAACCAGCTGGTAGTCTTGGAAAGTAAAGCAATGGTACAGTGGATCATAGAACTTGACTAGGACACTCATCATCTGCTCGTCTAATTTGGAGGTGACCAAAATGAGAAGATAACCATGTCTCCTGAGGAAGGAGGTAGTATCAGGCATCTTTGCAATCAACTCTTTAAGCAAGGTGGGAACTTGGAAAAAGTTGATCCGGATGGTATTCCTATGCATGGGCATCATGATGACCTACAAAACAGAACAAAGATGAATCCCTCATGTCTTTGAAATAGGTTAGTCCAATGCAAGATGTATGCAATGTTATGATGTCATGATGTCATGATAGAAAGCACACCACAAGTATCCACAAACAGCAAACATGGTAAAGGCACACAAGTCACACAGAGAGCCCTTAGATTTCAGGCTGGCAAGGAGCTTAGGTACTACCCTCTTTTATTTCAGTTGGTTTAAACCTGTCTTAAAAATAGTAACCGGGTTCTAGAGGATCTCAATATCACTGACTACCCTTAATCGGTCATAATTCCAGTTTAGCAACCTTTTCTTGCAGCCGGAATCATCGCGAGAGTTTAGTCTCAATGAGTGTAGCATACTGCTACTGTTCTATGGCTAAGTTGGTCAATTTAAAGGTTCTAAGGTCAGTTGGTGCTTAATGACCCCTTAGAAGACCCATATTCTCCTCGTTCCAACACAAGGGATATCGGTACAGACTAAAGTGCCACACCAACGTAGCTACTGCTTCAACCGTATCGGTCTACGCTGTACAGTTTCCTCACAGTTTATTGCTACTTACCTAAAGGGTATCCCCAGATCCGGGTTAGGATCTATAGTAACTCTGATACAAGCCCACAAATATAAATCATACAAAGCAAACAATTGAAAACACAATGATCTAATCCTAAGGTACACCTCACTTATTAAGATATTCCCCAGCAGAGTCGCCAGTTCTGTGATACGGTGGGAGAGAACTGACTGTTTTTGGAATGCTGGTTTGCATTTTGTGTTTGTTTTTGCAAAATGTCGCGGTAAGCAAGATTCACCACCGTATTTTATTTTATCCAACAAGGAAAGGAAAAAAGCACAGAAAAATTCCTTTTTCGAGATGTTTCTCGGGTCCGGGGGGTATATTATAGAAAGGGAAGGTGTTAGCACCCTTTCTATCCGTGGTTATCCACGGGCTCTTAGGTACTTGCTTAAAGTGTTTTCAAAAATTGCTTTTCTTTGTGTTTGTGGGTTTGAAAGAAGTTTTTGTTTGAAAGGAGTGTAAGTGCAAAAAGTTTTGTTTTGAAAGAGCAAGTACTTAAGAACCATCTACCTACTCGAAAAAGGAATCAATCTGCACAAATGTCCTTTAGACAATGCTATCCCACTATTGATGAGTAGGTAGCATCGTCATTGGAGTTTTAAGGGTCAATTCGATTAAGGGACGTGCGGTCACTAAAGCAATGTTAGGACGCCTTAGCGATAACCCCAATGTCTTAGATCATTTTTTCGAGGCAACCGTTTTGAGGCAACTATGATCTTTGGACAAGAGGGCGACCTCTAAAACTTCCTATACTTAATGACTGTGTTACGAAGGCAACCAAGCGAGGTGTACCCTAAGAGTGCGCATGTGCGAGTGTGTTGTTTCGGTTAATTTTATCTTTGCACATGTCAATGGTTATCTATGTTGATTTTAGGTTAAAGATTTGATCTTGTCATGCATTCCCTATTATCAAACATCTAACATATTATAAGTTGCGGAAATTAAATTGCGGAAATTAAATCTAACTATTACAAGGCGTCGAGTATTTACATCGCCAAAAACAACCCTTGAAATTAAAATGCGGAAAGTAAAATAAAGAGATAAAATAAGCTAAAGTCCTATTAAAACTATTACATTCCAGGAAACGATTACATCAATATCATAAATGGATCGCATGCGGGAAAATTAAATCGGGCGTATTTTTTAGGGTTTTATCCCCTTTTTTGAAAGAAAGTGATTTTTTTGTTATTTTTGGATTAAAAGAAATTAAATTAAGTTAACAATTAAATTAATAAACTAATTAATTAATTAAAATATTTTTGGATTTTTAATATTTAAAGAAATAAAATAAATTTGATCAAAGTTAAATAAAACCTAATTATCTAAATTAATTTTAATTATTGCAAAAATATTAAAAGTTATTTCCTAATTAAACTAAATTAATTGAATTAATGTTTATTTACAAAAATAAATGCTGAATTTAATTTTAATAAATAAAATATATTTTTTGGTTTTTGATTTTATGAGAAAAAGATTTTAATTGGTTAGTTAGGAAATAAAAATAATAAAACAAAACAATTAAATAAATAGATTAAAAATAAAGAAATAGAAATAACCCAGGGGGGGTTCAGGCCCAAGTTGGAGGTGAAATCAACAAATTCAAGGCCCATTAGCGTTGGCCTGTATTGACCTTCTAGAATTCCATGCACATGTGTTAACTAGGGCATATGGTGCACGTTCAATCTTGGCCACCAGATCTGGCCTGGGGCCATCTGGCGTTTGGAGATTTGAGGGAGTATGGTGCATTGCAAGGCATTAGATACGCTGGAACACCTGAAAGAAAATGATAACAAATATGTGGGGGGGCCTGGGATTCGAACCCATGTCCTATGGATCATTGAACTAGCACCCTTACCAACTCAACCAGCGTGCTTAATTGTTAGTGGAATAAGAATCAAATATAATATTGGAAAACACGTAAATGCCAGAAATATAAAAACAAAACGCGCCAAATTATGAATGGTCCAATAAGGAAGAGGCACGTCTTCATCTTCTCCACTGATACCTAGTTTTTTTACCTGCGGATTTATATCTGCAGCTAAATCCGTAGCTTGCTCCTAAAATTAGTTCTAGGCTATGGAAATTAGTTCCAAGACCATGGTCGTACTCGTCTCTTCCTCCTGAACACGCCTATGTCCATTACTTGCATTGATTTTGCCTGAAACTAAAACGCCCAAAAACAAGAAACAAGAACCCTAGATTCGGCTAGGGGGTTACAGGGCATGAAAATGCAATTCAATAATGCAAAAAGCTTCTAAATGGAACGATAAGCATGAGTATGTAAAGATTTTGCAAGAAAAGTGCAAGAATAATGATATGCGATTTCAAATGTCAAGCGGTTTTCAGAGGGACTTACAGCGCGATTGAAGGGGTCTGGAAGCTTGCTTTTGATTGCTACTGACTCAGTGGATGTCCAACAATTGAATAGCATTGAGATTTGGTGTTGAAACTGCCTCTAGGAATGATTTCAGTTTCAAGCTTTTTTGCAATTTTCTCAAGTTTGGTTCTTCTGATTTTGCAGCTTCCAACCCCTCAAGCTCGTGCCTTTCACTTGTATATGTAACATGGAATGAATTAGGTCAACTTCTTTGGGCTGAATCCTTGTGCATTGATGTTTTAAGATATGATTTGATTCACCATTAAAAATCTTCCAATTTTGATTCCAAATCCAATATTTTGTTCATGATATGGCTTGATTCGGATTTGATCATGTCCGTGATGACAATTAAGACCTATATCAATTAAAAAGATCCTAAATGATCAATATTTAGATTTTATTGGATTTAAATTGATTTAAAATGAATTAATTCAATAAAAAATCCAATAAAATAGAAAAATTGATAAATGGCCATAAGGCTGAAGCTAGGACACGTGTTTAGTGTGACAAGATCAAATCAAGTGGAAAAGAATGGGCCCATTTGACAAAATTTGAATTTTTGGGGATAGTTGACTTTTGGCAATTTTGAAAAAATGCCCAACTTCAACAATGCATAACTTCTTCAATTTTGAACTTTTGGAAGTGTTATTAGACTTTTTATAAAGCTTGAGATGTCCTCTAACCAACACTTTTGGTCTCATCTCATTTTGATATTCCATGCTCAAGTTATAAGCTTTGGCAAAAATGGTGTTTTTGTTGACTTTCAAAAATGACCTATAATGTCCAAATTTGTAACTTTTTGTGAGTGCATTTCTTGATCTCGGGGTGTGAATATGGATTGTAGGAAATTGCATCCTATTCAAAATGAGCTTTGGATGGGACATTTATCATAAAGTATGAGAAAGTTATGCTTGGTAAAAGTTGAGTTGACTTTTCCTACAAAACCCTAATTTAGCAACTTTTGAATCTTGATGAATTTTGAGCAATCCTTGATGAATCATGATCAAAACTTGATAAAATGATGAAATATCCTTCAAAATGAGAATATTGACAAAAAAATATTGAAGTTTGACTGTATTTGGGCCATAGTTGACTTTTGCCCTAACACAATCGATTTTTGGACTTCTTGAGCAATTGACTGACTAAACTTCCTCTGCAAGGCTTGAAATTTGACATGGATGAACTTGAGAACATGTTAGGACATTGGGGATCACTTGAGGTCATTTGTATGCAAGGACCTGGATGCAACACAAAACCCTAATTTTGGATTGACTGCCTTAGGAGATGATTTAACTGTCCAACTCTTGAGCAATCTTGAGCCACTTGAAGATTTTTCTTGCAATGTCTTGGGAAATATGAGAGGGAAAATCTTGGGGTACAACATGGAGGATCTTGAATATATCCCTTGGTTTTGTCAAAGGAGGTTTGGCAATCGTCATTCCACTGTACTGCTTGATCTTTCTTCAGTAATTTGAAGATTGGCTCACAAGTGGCAGTTAGATGGGATACGAATCTGGAAATGTAGTTTAGACGTCCCAAAAATCCCCTAACCTCCTTCTCAAGGTGGAGAGTTGGCATTTCTTATATAGCTTTAACCTTTGCAGGGTCTACTTCAATACCTTTGCTGCTAACAATGAAGCCTAAGATCTTACCATATCTTACTCCAAAGGTGCACTTATTCGGGTTCAGCTTCAGTTTATACTTCTTCAACCTTTCAAACAGCTTTTGTAGGTGATCAAGGTGTTCCTCTTCAGTCTGAGACCTGGCTATCATATCGTCGATGTAGACCTCTATCTCGTGATGGATCATGTCGTGAAAAAAAGCTACCATGGCATGTTGAGAGGTTGCCCCGACGTTCTTTAACCCAAATGGCATAACTTTGTAGCAAAAAGTGCCCCACTGCGTGACGAAGGTTGTTTTCTCCATATCTTCAGGTGCCATTTTGATCTGATTGTACCTGGAGAAACCATCCATGAAGAAGAATACCTTATGATGTATGGTGTAGTCAACCAGAACATCAACATGGGGAAGTGGAAATTCATCCTTGGGGCTTGCCCTATTCAAGTCTCTGTAATCCACACACATGCGTACTTTAACATCCTTCTTAGGTACCAGAATAACATTAGCAACCCATTATGGATAAGAAGTAACAAATAATAAATTGGTGTTGAATTGTTTCATGACTTCAGCCTTGACCTTTTCTGACATCTCAGGATGAATGCGACGAACCTTTTGCTTCATGGGAGGGTAGTCTTCTTTTGTCAGCAGACGATAAACCAAAATATTAGTGTCCAGCCCCGACATGTCTTCGTATGACCAGGAAAAGACTTTAGCATGGTCATGTAACATCTGAATTAACCATTTTTAACACTATACTCCAGATCGACACCTATCTTGACTTCCTTCTTATCCTCTTCAGTACCCAAGTTTACTGTCTCAACTGGCTCTTCATGAGGTTGTATTGCCCTTTCCTCCTGTTGTAAGAGTCTCGCAAGTTCTCCTGGTACTTCACAATCTTCTTCACATTCGTTCTCGACTTGGTAGATTGGATTTTAAAAGTTATAATTGGCAATAGCAGAACCGTTATCAATGGGATCCATAGTGGATGTGGCTCTGCAGTTTGATATGTGGGTGTGTGTAAGAGAAGCATAGCTATTTTGATAAAGTAAAAGCATAAAAGAAAGACATAGAGCATAAAATTTGCATGCAAAACGTCCAATGATTTATTAATGACATATGAAGATGAAGTAATAACCCTCACAAAATAGACCACTGTGCCTCGGGTAAAGCACAAGGCTTTAGAGTTTATATTGTTTAAATATTACAAATTCCAAAAACAAAAAGGCAATTAATCCTGGATAAAAGTAATGGGAACAAAATATTTGGCCTCCCAATTGTTGAGTCCACCGTTGATAGTTGGGAAGATACATTTGTTCATGTCGCAGTCACTATCACTATCCTCTAAAGCATTGATTCCATGGTCATGTTTGGGCATGGGTGCAACTATCACATCAGGGGTTTCCGGAGGGTCAAATTCAATCTCCTTTGCCTCAATAAAATCTTGAACTTTGTTCTTCATAGCCTAACAATCATTTGTATCATGCCCTGGAATGTCGGAGTGGTAGGCAAATCGAGCATTTGGGTTGTAGCGGAGAGATGAAGTATTTGGATTTTTAGGAGCCTCTTTTAGAGTGGCAATATTATACTTCAACAAGTGTGGAAAAGCCTGAGATAAGGACATGTTAATCCAGGTGAACTGTCTTCTGGGCGTATCCTGTCTGCGCTGATTATTTTATTTTTAATTTGATGCAGGGTTGGAGATCATCACAGCTCCTACCATCGGACGACGTTCAATTTTGCTTTGATTTCTCTGGCCATAAGCAGCACTAACCTCTTTCTTTCCAGTGAAGGGTTTCTTTATTGTACTTGAAGATGCATCCCTCTGAATCTTACCACTCTTGATACCCGCTTCTACTTGTTCCCCAATCAATATCAGCTCAGTAAACCCGTTGAAGAGCTTCCAATCAAATGGTTGAAAAATGGACCAAACAAAGTACCCAGGAACATATCTACCAGCTCTCTATCAGACAAAGGAGGTTGGACTCTTCCCACAAGATCTCTCCACTTTTGGGCATAATCTTTTAAGCCCTCGCTAGAACCCATAGACATCCTTTGAAGTTGTGTACGGGTTGGAGTGAGGTCAGCATTGTATTGGTACTGCCTGTCAAAAGAAGCAGCCAAATCCTCCCAGTTATAAATGTTGGTTCCCTCCAGCTGATAGAACCCCTCCAATTGAGTTCCTAATAGACTTTCCTGGAAGAAATGCACCCACAAATTTCTATCAGCAGTGTGAGGTTGAATCTTCCTGACATAGGATCTTAGGTGCAGCTTAGGACACGAAACCCCATCATATTTTGCAAAGATGGGAACTTTGAATTTTTGTGGGATGACCACTCCAGAGACCATCCTTAACTCTTCAAAATCCAGACTAGGTACCCTCTGAATTTCCATAGCATTAAGCCGATCCTCCAGCTGCTTGTATTTATCATCAGCAGGAGGATATTTTTCCTCAGAGTAATTAGCATCTTCTTCATCAGTCCCTGGGTTGTTGTCTTCTTCTTTTAGCTTCTCTTATTGATTATCCCCCTCATTTGACGGGGTTACGAAATCTAGAGCTTGCTTTGCTGCTCTTCTGAACCTTCTTCCCATATTCAAGACATCAACTAGTTTCTTTGCCTTCTTTTTCTTCTCCTTGATGATGAGAGCTTTCAGATCTTCTTGTCCCTTAGCCATAGCCAGGAACATTTGTTGGAATTGAGCATTTTATGCTTGAAGATCCTTAACTGTTTATTCAAGAAGCATTTCTTTTTGCTTAAATAAACATAAAAGGATAAGAAACCTGTCTTGGAATACCTGCTTAATGTAATGATATGCATGATAATGTTTATGCAATGTTTTCAAGGACTTCGAGAAATTTAAATTTGCGAACCAAAATGAAACAAAAATTTTATTAGTAAAATTCAAATTACAACTGCCTTTTAGGCTTACAATTGAAAATTAAAAACTCTTAAAATCTAATAATCAAATCTCCCATGGGTGCTTCCTCTTCGTGCCAAGGTAGACATTAAGAATTTCTTCTTTGTGAAGTTGCTTCGTAAGCTCTAACACTTTCTTCTCACTGGTGTGGAATTAATCTCTAAAGGTATCATGTTCTTCCTTCAGTTGAATCCAGGACCTCTACAACTCTTCAAAATCAGTGGGCATGTTAGGATGGAGAACTGTATAAGGAACATCTTCTTCGGTGACAGGTTCCACAATCACTGGTAAGATGGTTGTATATGGCATCATAAGGTTTTGGGCGCGAGCTCGTACTCATTTGAGATAAGGCTCCATAGGGATGGAATTATTGTGCCCCAAAGCCTTGTTATCAACCTTGTTTACCATGCCCTAAGCTCGTACGAACCTTTGACGATACCCTTGAACATCATCCTCGTAATTGAATCCAATTCCTTGGATAAGCATATCATGAGGACCATCCCTTCGAGCATAACCGAATTATCGTAGAGCCAGAGAAGGACTATAAGTGATACCTCACCTAATTACTAGGAGTGGGACATTAGGGAATTCCACACAGCGGTCAATGATAGAAATATCTCTCATGGACCGGGAGTACCAAAGAATATCCGAGTGAGAAAGTGACATTATCCTTTGCGACCAACCCGAACCTTGTTCATTCTTCAATACTGATTGGGGAAGGTGCGAAATAAACCACCTAGACAACAATGGTATGCAACACATAAGAACCCCTCTTCTCTTCATGGTACGAGTGTGAATGGAATGCAAGATATCTCCGAGCAAAGTAGTTACAGGGTTATGGGAGAGAAAAACCTTAACAGCATTCACATCTATGAGTAAGTCTAGATTAGGGAACAGTACTAACCCATAGATTAGAAGAGCTATGAATTCTTTCAAAGCTTGGAAATCTAAATCATCCCAAAACAATTGATCCTTTTCTAATAGGAACTTGACTAGAAAACACTTGACTCCGCTTCTTATTTCCCAGTTGGGTACAATTTCGGACCATTTCAGATGCAAAGCTGCTGCAATGACCTTTGGCTTTGGAGCTTCCTCTAAACTGATGAAAGGCATCTGATCAAGAATACGTATACCCAATAATTGAGATAACTCTTCCATGGTGGGTACCAACTGATAATTGGGAAATGTGAAGAAATGGTGTTTGGGGTCAAAAAATTGAAAGAGTACCCCCATCATCTTCTCATCAAAGCTTGAGGTAACCAGGTTGAGAAGTCAACCATATTTCTTGGTGAACGAGGAAGTCTCATGAACCCTTGATACTAGCTCTTTGAGTTGGATAGGTATTCTCAGAAAATTGATTCGGATGGTGTTTCTACAAACGGAAGCCATGATCTGCAAAACTGAACAAAGATAAATTCCCTTGGTCTTTGAAATGGTTAGTGAAATGAATATGGATGTTATGATGCATGTTGTTATGTTTGAACAATTTAATCATACAAGCAAAACACGCAAGACCTTAGGTTTAGGCTTGCATGGGGTTTATAGGCAGATACCATCTTGAAGTTTAGTTGGTTCAACCTGTCTTAGAAAAGTAACCAGGTTCTAAGGAGTCTCAGTATCACTGATCTTTCTTTATCAGGCATTGTTTCAGCTTAGGCGATCTTTTCTCGCGGCTAAAATATCTCGAAAGTCTGATCTTAATGAGTGTAGCATCGAGTATCAACCAATTCTCAGCTTTATACCGAGGTCGGCTATCTCACTACTTTCTAATGGCCAAGTTTGTTCAACTAAGGTTCTAAGGCCCGTTAATGATTTATGACACCACACAGCAGCCCTGTATTCTCCTCGATTTAACACAAGGGATACCGGTACCAACAAATGTGTCACACTAATGCAGCTATCACTTCAACCATATCGGTCTACGTCGTCCGGTCTCCACGATCTATTGCTGCTTACCTAAAAAGGTATCCTAGATCCGGGTGTAGGATCTTTTAGTAACAATCCAAACAAACCCTCAAAAGTAAAGCACACAAACATATAATGTAAAGCAATTTATATTAACGAAACTCTAAGGTAACCTCACTTTTATTAGAAGATCTCCAGTAGAGTCGCCAGTTCTGTGATATGGTGGAAGAACCGACTGTTATACTGGTTTTGCGTTTGTGTTCGCAAATATTGCGGTAAGCAAGAGTCGCCACCAACTTTTCTTTTATCCAATAAAGGAAAGGGTGAAAAGAACAGAAAAAGACCTTTCGAGATTATTTCTGAGTAAGGGGGTAGATTTTGGAAAGGGAAGGTGTTAGCACCCTTTCCATCCGTAGTTATCTACGGGCTCTTAGATGCTTAGCTCATTTTGAAATACCTTGTGCTTTGTGTGTTTTGAAAAAAGTATTTTTGAAATGTCAATAGTAAGGCGGTTTGTTTTATGATAACACTTGTATCAGTCCTCAAGAGTGTTGATAAAGCATTTTTGAAAATATTTTCGAAAATTGTTTTGCGTAAGTGTAAAAATTTGTTTGAGAAAGCATCTAACACCTATCTACTTTAATCAAAAGGATTATTCTTTTCCTCTTTTCCTTTAGATAGTGCTATCCTACTATTAGTCAGTAGGTAGCCCTATCGTTGGATGTTTTGAGGGACAGGCGAGGGTCATCGTACAATCATGAAAGCAACTCATAAGATACTTTAGTAATTACCCCAAGGTTTTAAGATCATATACCCAGGAAACATCGAAAGGATCATCGAGGGACTTGTGATCTTTAAACCAAAGGGTCGCCACTAAAATTTCTTACGTTCGAGAGTCATGCAACCAAAGTGGGGGTACCCTAGAGGTGCGTATGTGAAATTGTATTGTTTTCAATTATTTTTCTTGTGTTAGGTTTTCTAGCGTTAGTTTGTTAAACTCTTTCCATATAATCCTAATTAGCATGCATCTAAACAATTAATAATTTGCAGTAATTAAAATTGTGGAAATGTAAATCTAGTTATTACAAGGCTTTAGGGAGGGGATTATTTACATGTCCAAAACTGGGGAATAAAGCAAAAAAATAAAAATAATAAAAGTCATACTTTAAACTATTACAACCAGGAAGCAGGTACAATAATATAAAAAATAGAATGCGAAAGATAATAACACGCACGAATTGAAAATGCGTCTAAAAATCCTAAGAAAAATAAAATCTTTTTGTTTGTTTTTGACCATAGAAAGAAATTTAATTTAATATCCTAAGTATATTTATTTTCAAATTAAGAAAAGGGTTTAAATAATTAATCAATTAATTTACAAAATTAATTTATTTGAGAAAATACTAACCTAATATTTTTTGTGAATTTTTTTATTTGATTTTACAATGTTATAAAAAAATAAAATAATTAAAAGCAAATAAATAAAACAAAATAAGAAAAGTAAATGGGCCAGGATAGTAAAAGTAACAAGGGGTGTAAATTGGATTTTTGTTTAGCCCAAATGAAACTAAGCCCAGGTCACATTGGGATCCTGTGATGGTGGCCATTGAGGGTCCATCATTAAGTGGTACTCCTGGGGCATTGGATCTGATCTCCTTGTCATCCATTGGCTGGAGCTTGAAGGCGCATGGGAAGTGTTTGAAATGCAGCACACTAGATCTGCAAGATAATTGTTAGAAAAAACATAATATATGACCTGGGTATCAAACCTAGACCCTTTCCACTACACACATTCCCCTTTACTATCTGAGCTGCTTGTTCATTCGTTGTTCCAAACATAAAACAATGATTATATGATAAACTGCAATAAAATAATGAATGCAAATCTGCCACCTTCACTACCGGATCTCACCCAAACCTGAAAAATCAAACGCCCATGGGACCCTACCCCCCTAATTTGGGGGCTACGAATCCACTGGGATCATTATTTCAGACTAAAACACACGAATTTGTGAGATATGGTTCAGTCAAGCACAAATATGCATGAACACGGTGATTCATGGTTCAGGAAGTATGAGGATTCATCTATTGGCTCAAACCTGCATATTTGGATCTCAACAACACATTAATATGGATGATGTGCACTGAAACACACAAAAATACAAATACGAATTCACATGATTATTGGAACCGGCGATGCATATGCATGCGTTTTTAACAGCTTTTGCTGTCAATAACGACCCATTCTTACCATATGAACCTTATGGAGATTATTTTAATGCTTGGTTTGGATGGTAATGGCTTGAATCGAACTGTAGGCGCATGCACTGAGTTCATAAAATTTGAAACAACTTCAAGGTTTTGTGGAGTTTTAGTGAGGCAATATGTACATGTAGGCAATGTCTGTCTTGTATTTATAGGTGTGTGGTGGTAAACAAAAATGGAGTGAATCAACCATTATCCATGGCTTTGAAAACAAATTTGAAATATTTAAGAAGTTTCCATTATGAGATATTTTATACCATTTTGGACTTTGAGTGAACCTGGACAGGTTTCATCCCATTAGGTCTTCGTTTCAACTTTTCACATCTTGATGCTTTCGAATGCTCCCAAGCTTTTTTCTTTTCGATGGCTCTGAGTTCCAATTCGAATTGCTCAAGGCTTCATCATCATGGCTTCTTCAATTGAGTCACCATCTGCAATGGTTGCTTGATCTGGAAAACTCTCATATCCAATCAGCCTAATCGAACTCAGTTCGTGTTCCTTTAGATTTCCTTTCCTTCAACTTGACCAATCAAAATGTCACCTCTTAATCCTGGCTTGTCGAAGCTTTGTTCTGTTCTTTCCTTGGATTCAACCAATCGAAGTGTCACCTCTTCACCTTGGCTTGTCGAAGCTTCATTATGTTATTTCCTTCAATTATACCAACCGAAGTGTCACCTCTTCACCTTCGCTTGTCGAAGCTTCATTCTGCTCTTTCCTTTGAACATAGTTGTGACTATGTCTTCGACTCCACTCTCACCATTTTCTTTCGTCTACAAGAACAATCTTTACTGCTCACTAGTTCATCTTCGATTTGTGAATACAACTTGTATGAAACAATCGAAGGATATCCCATGAGCACCAAGACTTTAATTTAATCATCTAACTTCTTCCTCGCCTATTCAGGTACATGCCTGAAACACATTGATCCAGAAACTCTAAGGTAACTCATATTTGGCTTATTTGACCCTAACAGTTCTTCCATGAAATCACGCCATGTTTGAAGGTTGTATGTCATTCGAACCATAAGATCAAAGATTTCAAATTCAATATCTTCTTCTTTTCGAAGCGCCAATTTAAACAACATGGCAATCAAAATGTCCTTCCTTGTAATGCTTTGAATAACTTACATTTCCATGGTTCGAAAACGAACCCTTCGATGACGCTCTTTACTTGATCTTCCTGAATCGAAGACTTCACAAGAGCCTCCTCACGCTTTCTTTCGAATTATCCTTCCTTCGATCCTAGTGCTTCGTTGGGCATAAAATTAGACTACGTACTGCTGTCGAAGCTGCTTCGACCCAAAAGCTCTTAGGCATATTTTCAGCTTTCGACCTACACCTTGTTATGTACACTTTTTTTCCAGTTGTGCCATTATGCTGAGGCACATAGGGTGCCATGGAAATCATTTGAAGCTTCTTGAGAAATTGAGGACCTCATTGAGCATGCCTTGAATAAAATGGGAGGGAAAATTTTGGGATACAACACGGTCGAATTGGAACACAAAGCTCTTTGGGCTTTAAAATATTTGAATTTTGATTCTAACTTGGCCGGAGATAAAAGAAAAGTTCAATTACATGAATTAGAGTAGATGATACATTAAGCATATCATTCCAACAAGCTTTATAAAGAGAAGGTAAAACTTTATCATGATAAAAGGTTCGTCAAAAGGATTTTAAAGTTGGCCAAATGGTGTTTCTATTCAATTCTCGACTAAAGCTTTTTTCGGGAAAGTTGAAATTTAAATGGTCGTGATCATTATTGATTAAGGAAGTGAAGCACTATGGGGCTATTGTATTAGAGAACCCAATTACAAAGGAGAGTTGGATAGTCAATCAGAAGAGATTGAAGATCTATCTTGGCGGAGATTTTAATTGGGAAACTTGTGTCATTTCTCTTGGTGATCCTTGAAATCACCATGGACCGTTGAGCTCTAACAAAGTTAAACAAAGTGCTTGTTGGGAGGCACCCCAACATTGTAAATATTCTTGTTTTTATGTTTTTGTTATGTTTAGAAAAATCGAAAGTTTGAATCGGGGTGCAGAGCTGGTGCTAAAATTGGGACTGCAGGTTTTCCTGTTGCTGCTAACGGGATTTTGTTTTAGCAGAATTTTTTTTTCCTAGTAGGGGCCTGACCCAGTCCCAAGGACTACGAAGCACCCTCATAACGCAGTTGAAGCATAGCAACCCAAATTTCATCATTTTCCAACTCACTTGCACTCTCTCTCTCAAGCCCTAAACTCCATTGTTGAGCATTTGAGCTTCCATTTTCATTTTCTTTGTGCAATCTCAACTTCTCTATTCCAACAACCAATAAGGTATGTGTTTCTTTTTCAATTTCTAATTTTGTTCATAGTTTAATTGAAACATTAGGTTGTATGTACATATTTGGTTGTTGTTCAAAGTTAGGGTAGGAATTTGTGCAACTTTCTTGTTAAATTTGTGAATGTGATGTTGTTTGCATGTCATAGTTTTAAAAATTGAGTTTTTCTTTACTTTTTCTAACTCTTCTATGTTAGATTGAAGTATTAGGGTGTTAGTCTTAGTTTTAGTTGATATTCGGACATAAATGTCAAGAACAGAGTGCAGAAAAATTCGTAGGCTTGTTAAGCACGGTCAAGCCGACTTAGCGCGGTCTGCTGTAACTTGAATTTTTTTCTTTTAATTTCTGATCTGGTTTGGTTATTTAGATGAGTTGAGGTAGTTAATAGAAATTTATGGGAATTTATGAATGCATGTTTGATTGTTTTTGGCTTGGTTTTCTATGATTTATTTGCAGATGAGCTCAAGAGCAGGTTTGAGCAAGAGGTCTCGAGCTTCAACCGAATCAACACCAGGCACAACACCAAGTGTAGAGTCGGTGGAGTTTGGCAACACCAGGTTCATGGGGCCGCTATAGGAAGCACATTTTTCCGAGTTGGTGAAGTGGGGAATTTGGGCGGAAAAGATATTTTCTCTGAATCCACAAGGTAATTATAGGAACATTGTGGTGTTGGATAAAAAAGGATGGGACAGGTTGTTGACTCCCCCCACTGAGCTGAATTTTGAGTTAGTCCGAGAATTCTATGCTAAGACGTTACCGTTGGAAGGTATATGTTTCTCTTTTTGTACTTTTGTACGAGGGAAGGCAGTGTCATTCACTAGGGATGCCATCAATAATTACTCGGGCAACCTCTCACTCTTCAACCAGGGCAAAAGTGTGCTTACTACAAGAAGGTAGCTAGTAAAAAGTGGAATTTTGCTATGGTAAGTGATATTTTGGCTCTTCCAAACTAAGGTTTTATTCTTAACCCATCAAATCAACCTGTAAAGATGAATAGGTGTGACATGCACACCAAGGCTCAGTTATTGTTGACTCTAGTTCTGTATAACATTAGGCCTAGAAGTCACACTTATTCTATACCACTTGATACTACATGCCTTATGTATTATATTCTTGCTGAAAAAACAGGTTGATGTAGCCCATATTATCTTGAAAGAGATGCGTTCCATAAATGTTAGTTGTCATTCACTTGGTTCGAAGGTCCCGACTACTCTTGCATATCCTGGTTTTATAATGGGGCTTTGTAGGCAAGCTGGAATTGAGATTCCTCGATTGTACATAAGTAAATCAAAAGTGTGGTGAATGAGGCTTATGTTGAGCGGCATTGTATGCCGAAGTTGGATGGTGATAGAGTAACTCATCCTAAGGTAGTGGCTCATCCATTTGGTCTCTTTAGGTATAATGAGCAGTTGGCTTACAGGTACAATTGGGAGATGATGGAGGCACATATAAGAGCATCCATGTTTATTCATGATTCCATGCAACTTTTGTATCATCATCAGTCTTCTCCGTAGGATGTTCCATCTTTTCCCACTCATGAGGAGTTTATGGCCTATGCTAATTCGCCCGAGGGCAAACCATTCTTTCAGGAGGGGTAGCAACTGGTGGTGATGGTGTTGAGGAGGATCCACAATAGTCAGATTCTAATGAGAGTCATGATGATATTAGTAGTTGATGGACTTATGGGTTTGGTTTATTATGCAATATTGTCTTTATGTCTTTATTTCTTATTTATTTTTTTAGTATTCAGACAAAAATTAGGTTGTTGTTGTAATATCCTGTTTAGGATGGTGATTTTAATGTACACTCATTTTGAGCACCATACACTTTTGTGGTGTTTTAAATTTATGCATTTGATAATTTAGTTTATTTTGAGTAATTTAGTTTATTGTGAGTAGTTTAGTTTATTTTGAGAAGTATACTTGCAAATAATTTTGTTTTAGTTTGGCCTTGAGATTCGTTTAAGTTGCTCAAAGAAGTAATATTTCAATGATTTCAAAAAGTGTGTTGTCAACACGAAGAAATGTGATGGTGATAATATGAATCTTGATGTGATGTGTTTAAAATGTACATTGTTAATTGCTTTGTAGAATGCTACCATGTTTATGTACTTTGTGCTTTATGCAAAATCATGTCATGTGTCATTTTGCAAATGTGTTCATGTTTGAATCAATTTGGACAAAACCACAAATGTGAGTGACTTCCACTATTCACTAAAAAGAGATAGTTTCTAGTAATCATTGTTTAACTAGTATGATTCATGTTTAATCTTGCATGCTTATTGAAATTGTGGAAACTTAGAAAGGATCAAGACATATTTTGTATATAACGTGAATAACCACCATTCCAAAAATGGCTTCATTCCACCTTGCTAGAGTGTGCGCATTAGTAACCCTTTTTGAGCCTTACAATTTTTTTTTGAATGAATCAATCAAAAATCTGATAATTATTAAGTATACAACTTGCAGGGAGAGAAAACATAAGAAATGGGGGTTTGAATTGTGTTTATAGGAAAAATTCCCCTTTAGAAAATCTGATCACTCAAATGATGAATGTTAGAGAATGCAGTGAAGAATACATGGACACAATCGATTTATCCAGGTTCACCTTCAATAAGGCTAATTTTGTCCACCCCTCAAGGTGATTTTCCTTAGACAAGGACTTAATCCACTATAACCAAACTGATTACAAGTGCACAGGCAACCACCAGTGACTAATAAACAATGACACATTCAGTGATCCGATTTAACGAATATAACATTCATTGACCTGTATTAGGAATCTGACCAACCAAGTCATCCAAGAGGATATTCTCCATAATGATATCTATCGGTGATATCATAAGAGTCTGGCCTTCACTCTATCCCATTTGAGATATGACTATCATAGACCCAATAAGATCTGACCAACCTGGTCTCTTATAAGGATTTCCATAATGACCACATCCATTGTCTTCTTGAGCTTCATACCTTTTCTCGGTCACTCGAGGAATCTATCAACAACAATTGATAAGGTTTGTGTTTACATTATTGCTTCTTCTAAGCATATTACACACATAATAAATAACCCATTGTTTAACACAATTTCGAGCAACAACTCTTGTGTTAAAACAATTTACATGAAGAGATTGGAATTGTGTTAAAACAATTTACATGAAGAGATTGGAACTGTAGCACAATATGCGAAACAACACTTGTGTACATTACATTGTTCTACAAAGATGTATATGGTCATAATTTGAGTAGCATCTTGTAGTGTTCTTCTTCTTCATCTTCTTGTTGAGCAAGTTCCAAGCAACAACTCCTTGCTTCTTCTGATTTCTACCAATATGTATATGATAATAGTTGATTAGCATCTTGTAGAATATTCTTCTTCATTAAGCAATCTATGAGAAATAACTCCTTGCTTCTTCATGTTTCATCCAAGATGTATATGATGAATAGTTGAATAATATCTTGTTGAAATTTTCTTTCTCTTCTTCTTTCTTTTTTCTCTTTTCTCTGAAGTGGTCTTCAGAATGTGTAGCATTGCAGCTTTAACATCATCATCCACGAATTTCGTTTCACAGGTAAAAGCTCTATTTGGAAAAGGACGACAATTTACTTCAAGTCTTTGATCTTATTTTATAGCATTTAGAGAGAGAGAGAGAGAGACGTTGTGAGGATAAAAAAAATTTATCTGCATTAACGATTAGCTCTCAACGGATAAATTAAGGTGTAAGATTTTAGAGAGTATAAAATAATATTTTCTATAGCCTGTACTTTTTCAATGCTAGCTTTCCACCTTTTCTTTAAATAATGTTTTTTCTAATAAGCTTGTAAATAGATATCCATTAGGGAAAGAGAGTAATTGCAAATCCAGTTGTTTTCTCCCAACGTTCACAATGAGAGTGGTTGATAATACAGTATGAAAGGATTGTCCTTACGCCACCTTAGAGGGTAGAGGTCACATACACTTTATGTAACTTTTGTACACCATCACACATTAACCGTTTTAAACTTTTTCTTATCTTCAGAGGCTTCATATAATTTGAATGATGAAGCTTGTTGTAGAAGAATCACTCTTAAATCTTAGAACCTATGTCTTGGAGTCTTCAGAAGTTGTGCCTTCAGAACCTTTTCTTTAAAGTTTCAGCACTTGGTCGTAAGAACTTGACTTTCTTCAGATCATCAAAACTTGTTTAGCAAAACATCATCTTCATAATCTTCAGAACTTGTAACACACTGAAGCAAATCTTTAGAAGGCCTCCAAAGCTTAACCATAAATTCAAGATAAGAACCTCTTGTACTAACGTTCCTTAGAACCATTGCATAAGATGAATTCTAGAATCTTGACTTCAACTGTAACACGTAACCATATGTTTTCTTCCAGTAGTTTTTATGTTCAGAACCTGATGACGTCACATGCCTTGATACTAGATTTAGAACATTATAGCAACAACCACACAACCTTCTGATGGAATACTTTTTATGTTGAATGAAGGTATGTATTCCATGAAATCTCCGAGTCTTCAAAATCTTGACTTTGTTTTCAGTACTATGAGTATCAACTCTTCTGATGAGAAAATCTTGACTTATGATCTTGGAGTAGAAACTTTCTTCTCATATGTTCAGAATCTTGACTTTGTCTTTAGAATCCAAGCAGCAACACTTCTAATGACTGAATCTTGACTACTGATCTTCTGCGTTGTACGCTTGTTTCTTGTATACTCTTGATTTATGATCTTGTAGCAACAACTTATCAGAAACTCTTTCTTCTTGGTGACTCATTAAGATTATTTTCTTGTCAAACATTCAGCATTTCATAGAACTACTGAAGTTTCATTAGAAGCATAATTCAATGGTTCTTCTTCTGAGTGATAATGTGATTCTGATGATATCTTGATTAAGACTATCCAAAATTCTAATTATGTGTTTGCACACTCAATGAAACTATTAGAACTAAAATTGTTCTTTATGAAATATATGTTAGTTGTCATCAAAACTTAGAGATTTAAACATAGATCCAAATCTTATTCCTACAAATCCCCCCTTTTTGATGATGACAAAATCATGTATTTTGATGAAACAATTCTACAGGGTTAAATCATAAGCAAAGTAAAGTAAGAGTTTAGAAAACTCCCCCTGAGTTGGAAAGTCCCCCTTGGATAAACAATCTCCCATTGAATTATAAACTTGTGATGTTTTAGAGCTTAGGAGCAA
This sequence comes from Vicia faba, assembly GCA_948472305.1. NCBI lineage: Eukaryota > Viridiplantae > Streptophyta > Magnoliopsida > Fabales > Fabaceae > Vicia > Vicia faba. Next base: position 627,871,856 of record OX451735.1, on the reverse strand, counting down.
TGTTATCCTTTCTGAATCTAATACATAATTAGATTTATCCTTTTGAGCTTATCAGATTATTCATGCTTTCTTAGAACATTGGAAACGAGGTCGTTCTTTATCAGAACTAGATTTATCAGAGTGAATACAATGTTTCTTTCACAATATTCTTATAGAATTGAATACATGGTTTATAGAAATGTTGTTAATCAAAATCATTATTATTTCTCCCCTTTTTTGTGATAATAAAAAAGATAAACATATACTTGATTTTTAAAGAAAAAAAATTCAAATACATAGGATTAAACTACAGAACGAAAAAACTTGAATTCATTAAAAGCAGAGAGAATACAAAGCACATAGATTAAACATAGAGCAGACATAAGACAACACATATTAAAATTAAGGGATAACATATTATAGAAAAGAAGGACACAAATAAAATAACCAGAATACATAGTGAAAACTACATAATAAAATTTAACAACTAATTGAACCACTGATTATCAGACGTCTCACACCGCCCGTCTTTAAATTTGACGTCAGGACCACCACCAATCCTACGAATAATTTCCACAATATTTGCTTTGATAAGAACTTCTGTTAGTCTTCCATGTGGAATGAAAGGTTTGGTCTTTTCTCTAGAAATGATGATGCATTACTTAAGATAGTTGAATATGACATGAGGTAGATCTAAACGGGTACACTTAAGCAAACAGAGAATTAGAAGCTTATCATCGTGATCATAAAGTCTCTATGGAGACCACGAGGATGAAGATTCGTCAAAATGAACCGATGCCATCCCTTAGAGACAGATAGAAGTTTCTCAGGGTTTGTGGGTTCAAATACACCAGAAGAGACATCAAAGATAGAGATCAAGTTAGCATCGAGTGTGCATCTAATGGATTCATGAGTAGGGGTGATGCCCTTATGAGGACATTCAATTGCTTCAACTATGTTGGCCACAATAAAGGAGACTGGGAAACCATAGATAATAAATGAGATAGTGAGACCATCTAGACTGACAGAAGCATTAATCCAGGAGGATTTTATGATGTTTGGATAGATAGGTCCTCGTAGCATAGAGATGTATCCATTCCAATCCTTAAAGTGAATACCAAGATGAAAATATTATCCAGCACCAGTTGGAATAGTGGGACACTTTTCATTTATGACTTCTAAGAGGTCATCATTACCGTGAAAAGTTATTGATGTTAAGGTAAGAGACATTTTGGAAAGGATTTTAGATGGTAAAGGTGTGAGATGAAATGGAGGATAAAAAAATTATAAATAAGAAAAGAGAAAACTTGAACAACAGGAGAAATGATTTCCTTACTAAAGGTAATTAGACTTAGGTAGTCGCAACAATAAATGACAGAGAAGAGAAAAAGACAAAATACAACTTCCAATGTATTTTTGAATAGAAAATGCATGAAGTCAAAACAAACAATGAAATGGGTAATTCATGTATATCAAGATTTCTTGATGATTAAAGATGTCTTAGTGTATAAAAAATTATGATATCTTTTCTTAGTGTAGTATAATTTATTAGGTCAACATGTATTGAAATAAGTTTAACATAACTTAATGGTTCTTCTTCTAAGTGGTAATGTGATTCTGATGATATCTTGATTAAGACTATCTAGAATTCTAATAATGTGTTTGTACACTCAATGAAACCATTAGAACTAAAATTGTTATTCATAAAATATATCTTTGTTGTCATAAAAATGTAGAGATTTAAACATAGATGCAAATCTTGTTCTTACACCACTTAGTGATTTTGTTGTTGATCATTAAAAAGTCATTAATTTGATTCATTCTAAATTTTCTTGTCTGAAAACACTTGACCCATTTTGTTTAACTAACCTTGAATGAAGAGCATTGTCTTGTCTAAAGAGAAAGAAATATTGAAAGTTGAGGAGAATGGTTTCATTTGAGAAAAGAAAGAAAGAATTGGTGGCACAATGCATATTTTGAGAAAGATACAAAAAGAAAGAAAAAGAAATTGAAAATAAAATAAAATAAAGAATCAAGAATAAAAATGGAAGATTGCATTGTGAGAAAAGAAATCGAAGGGTGGAAAAGAATTTGAGGATTGAACAAGAATGAAAGTTCTTCAAAGTTGAAATGCTCTTCATAAATCTTTAGTTGTTAACCCAATACAAGATACAACCTTGAAAGTCCTTAGTCATCTTTGTTTCCATAATGTTCTTTATGTTTGTTTAGATGGATGCATGAATTATTCTAGATGTTGGCACGAATTCTAGTGAAAGTATTTTGTCCCATGCAAAGTTATGCATATTTCTTCATGAAATTGTTGAATTGAAAGTTAGGTGATTCAAGTATGAACATGATGTTTCTTAAGTATGAATTGGTTGATGTATTGTGTTTAGAACTTAGTTCATAACCATGTTTTTATTTTGAGAAAGCAATTGGTAATTACTTGTGCACATGTATTAGTTGAGTATGAACCATCCATTTTTATCAGTTAACTTTCTCTAAAAATCCTTCTTGTTTCTTGTTGAGTTTTATTTTTGTTCGAGGACAAACAAAAGTCTATATTGTGGAGAGTTGTTAAGGACCAAAATATGGATATATTAGTTAGTAATTTTGTGGTCCTTTACAGTCTACTTTGATGATTAGTAGTGTTTAGGCTTTTAAGTCAGTGTAAATAAATAATTATTAGCTTATGTTTGTAACTAGTTTAGTTTGCTTGCTTTTGGAGAATCTTTGGAGCAATAGACAAGCATGGATCAAGCAAGGTTGCTCAAAAAGACCTTTTTGAAGAATTCTTCCAGCAAGCCTGCTAAGTAGCACTGTCAATGGGCTAGCCCGGCCCGACCCGATTTCCTAATGGGCTAGAAAAAATGAGCCCGACCCGTTATTCAAAGGCCCGTGTAGCCCGATGGGCCAACCCGACCTGCATTTCAATATTATAGTTTTTATTTTATAAAAAATATGTAATGGATAAAAGCTACATAAGATAAGTAGAGAGTCATCATAAACTTAGTTAAGTGATGTTTAAAATATTCATCAAATCAACATCCATATATATATATATATATATATATATATATATATATATATATATATATATATATATATATATATATATATATATATATATATATATATATATATATATATATATATATATATATATATATATATATATATATATATATATATATGTGTGTGTGTGTGTGTGTGTGTGTGTGTGTGTGTGTGTGTGTGTGTGTGTGTGTGTGTGTGTGTGTGTGTGTATCACATAATATCCATGTAAAAATACATAGTAACTTAATATTATTACCAATACTTATCAAATTTTCTCTTTATCTCACAACCATTTCCTTCATAACATCATCTTAAAAATATATCTTCATCCTCTTTAACTTTTTTTATCACTTGAAAACACACTTATGCAATCATATCTTATCTCAATCTTTTTTCCCCAAGATTTACCAAAATATTTTTTTAATGGGCCAGCCTGAAGCCCACTTGGTCTGGCCCAACCCAGCCCATGAAAAATATAGGCCCGATGGGCTGGGCCAAAAAGATAGGGTCGTGTTTTTTAAAGTTATTTTACAGTCCGACCCGCGATAAATTGAAGGGCTTATGGGTCGGCCCGATGGGCCAACCATTAAGCGCGCTACGAGAAAATTGTAGTTGGCAGAAGCTGCGTTTTTGAGCCAGCTAAGCCCGCTTAGTGCGGTCCTGAATAAAGTGAGATAATTTCGCACAGTCGCTAAGCGCGAACAGTCCGCTTAGCGGGACAATACTTTTTGGCACTTGTATAAGTGGTAATTGGAGATATTTTTAGCATTCTCTACTTTATAAAAACACCCAAAAACACTATTTTAGGTTAAGAAGCAATTTTCTTCATTTGCAACTCAAATTCAAAGCTTTCAAGCTTCATTCTTTGATCCTTTTAAGTTTGATGTTTCTAAAGCTTTGTTCTTTACTTGTTGTTCATGCTACCATGGTTATAGGTAGCTATATCCTTCCTTATGTCAAGATTAGAGGTAATTAACCTTTATTTGTATGTATTTCTCTTGATATTTTGTATGTGAATAAGTTAATGATTAATATATGATGAATATCTTTGCTTTTTATGGTATATGATGGATTGGGATCATTATTGATAAATATGTTTCAAGTCTTGACCGAAGTTTTCATCTATCAACAACCAAACTTTAGAAATAGTTTTGTGACTTGATATTCACTTGTATCAAGCTTTCAAAATTATCTTATTGATAGTTAGGTTGAGATATAATCTAAGGATCAATATGATAAAACTCATAATATTGTTTTAGAGATAAAATTTATTGTGAGGATACATGTTTATATTGATTGTTAATAAGTTCACATGGTTTATTAAGAAAATACATACGAACTAGGTTATGAACCCAAATCTTGACATGCTTTTACCAATAATTTTAAAACCAAAGCTTCTTTTTTCATTATTTATCACTTTTATGCATTTGTTACATTGTGAAACTAAAACATATTTATATCCTATGTTTAAAAAAATTTCAACTGTAGAACGACGATAATATCACTCAATCCTTGTGGATACGACGAAGAAAATACATGTCATGTAAAAGTTTTTCAACACACCACCTCATGCACAATACCTTCTTTCTCACATAACATGTCGATGTCTTTCAACATATATTCTCCACCACCATCATTCCTTAAAATCTTGAGCATTTGACCACTTTGTCTTTCTGTAGCGGTAGATATGTTCAAGACTAAGCCATTGGATTGACTAGACTTTATACAAATCAAAATAAAAATCGCCACCGCGCTTTGTTGTTTCTAAAGGAATGAGAAAAGAGCGAATAACCCAAAAAGAGGGGGAAAAATTCAAGGTAAGGGGGTTGGTTATGCAAAGGGAAGGTATTAGCACCCTAAACATCTACGGTACTCCGCAGGAACCTCTTTGTAAAATCTGTATATTTTGGCTATAAAAATGTGTGGTATATAAAATAGATAGTGGAGGTGAGAAAAGAAGTATTTTTTATGGTTTTTGCACCTGCCTCGGTTGCGAACCTTTAGTGCCTACGTACCACTTTTCGTGCAATAGGGGATCAAGGTACACGTAGTTTCTCTTTTAAAACTTTGAAACACGAGTGTGTTGGTTAATTTTATGAGATAAGACGTCATCGTCATTGTCCGTGTGGAAAACATACTTACTACCCACAATCATGAGAAAGGAGAATTTGCATCATCTCAAAGTGGAGGATATGGCTTGGATTTTAAAATCAATAATGCCTCACTCAAGACCAAAGTGGAAAATATCTCACTTCACTATATTTTGTAGAGGTATAGTTGTTTGCATCACTACAAGGATTGACGAGAGCCTGATATTTTAAGAAAAAGTTTAAAGGTAAAAGCCAAAGTGGCAAAATGATTTGAAATGAGATTGATTGACTTTTAGTCTTCTCACAAAAAAATGTCAAGGTATTATTGAATTGATTGAAGTTTATTTATGAAAATATTTTGAAAATGAATGGACCTAGGTCTAAGTTTATTATGAAAGTGGTTCAAGTTTAGAAACAAGAAGAGTTTTCAAAAGGAGGGAGAAGATTTTTGAAATTAAAGAAGATGGGAGGAGAAGAAGAGGCTATCCTAAAGCATAAGGTAAAAGCTAAGGATAAGGACCATCTAACCAACAAGAAGCCAAAACTTGACATTATGAGCCAAGATTGAATTCCTATTCTTTGGAGTGAAACAAAGCAAGAAAATATACTAGACCTCTTCAAATGTATTAAGTCTTCACAAAAATTGGGCAGAGTAACGGCTGTATGCGGGTGAATTCCAAATTACAAACAAAGAGTGTAATCACAAAAAACCTGCACAAAAGAAAATAAACAAGCAACCCAATGTCTTGAGGTAAACCTCAAGAGCTCCAGAAAAAATAATCAGATAAGATCACAGGGTATCCAAGATAGGCCAAGGTTTCTAATCCTAAGTCCAAGAAAATGTCCACTGCTCCATCATGCCAAGGATAGTAACCAAATAGTCCAAGTACCATTAAGAGTTTTTTAGTGTTTAAGTTGGTTATTAAGTATCTTAGGAAAAGAAAAAGAAAAGCTCAACTGAGCAAAGTAAAAATGACAAGAATATAAATGCTCAAATGAGCAAAGATGGAAATGGCATGAAATAAAAGATGATAAAAGATAAATAATACATAAAGCATAACAGAATAAAAGCATAAAATAAAATAAGTCAATAATTAGTGGTTAGTTGGATGACCATCTTGAAACTTGCATTTGGAACTCATTAGAGGATTGGTAGAACCAAAGCCTCCACACAACAAGTTGCATTTGCTTTTTGTCAAGTATATTATCCATTTGGAATTCTCACAAGTACCATTTAATGATCAACGATGTTTAAGTGATCCGAGTTGACCAAAGGTGTTGTAGATCCATTAGAGGATTGGTAGAACCAAAGCCTCCACACAATGAATCTCAAGGTTATTGGATCAAAGAGATCAAATTAACATACTTGGGCTTGCAATCATAAGTTTGGGCCACAAATGATCATTTATTCGAATCGGGACAAAATTTAGCGCTATGTTAAGCAATCGTAAGTGGACTTATATAGAAGTCGCACCTATTTTGAGGCCGGTCAATAGCAATCTATGCACCATTTGTTTTGAGACATGAGATAGAGATCATGCTCTAACAACATTTAGTGCAATAAGAAGGGGATGAGATGAAGAGGAATTAGGGTAAAAAGAAAAACCACATTTGAATTAATATTTAATCAAACTATTATTAAAATCATTCATCCATTTTTTGTGGAGTTAAACTCAACACCATGGAACCAATGATGTTAATAAAGCCATGACCAAAAAATCAATCCAAGACAGCCAGAAAATATTCACAAAATAATAATATAATTAATATGTTCATTAAAGGGTTTAAAAATGTTTTAAAAAATGGAAAATAATAAAGAAAATTCCAATTATATTCAAATTAATCAAGAAATGAAAAATAATATCATAGAAAAATCAGAAAAGAGGCCAAGTAATTTTACAAATTTTTTGGGATTTTTAAAAGTCAGAAACTATTTTTAAAAATTAAAATAAATGGGTAAAATAAACAAAAATAGTAAAAAATAGCAAAGTCAGAAACAAATATAAAATAAGATCACCAATATTTGTCACAATATCATTGGATCATTCCATAATTTTTTCAGAATTTAAAAATGTGTAAAAGTATTTTTAAACATTTAAAAAAAATCAAATAAGTGTAAAATTCATAAAAAAATATCAAAACACAAAATTTAATTGTGAAAAAATAAAAAATCAGAAAGAGAATAATCAAAAATAGTTTTCATAATTTTTTTAGATTTTTTGGACTAAAAATGAATTTTCTATGATTTTTTGAAATTTAAAACAATTAAAATATAAAAATCAGAAAAAGAAAATAAAAAGAAAAAGATGTGGACCATTGGATGAGAGTCAAAACGCATTAGTAATCAAATCCAAGGGATCTGGTGTGCTGTGCATATCATGGTATTTAATGAATAATATACAGAATCATTAATAAAATCAGAATTTAAAAATAACAAATGTCACGCTTTCATTGGTTAGAAGATGACACGTTGGTCATCTTCAACCTCCAGCCTTCACGAATTGCAGGTCTCTCAAACTGTAAAATCAGAAGCTCAGACCTATGTCATTCGCTTCATCTCTTCAAGACGAAGACAACCACATCCTCGCGCCAAATTTATATAAACTGTAACTCAAGCAATTTGGAAAGAAAGTTTTGAAAATGGATTTGAAAATTCATGGTCAAAACATGCTTCCAGATAAAAGTAAGTGTTGCGACTAGAACCAGGGCGATGAGAGCAACACAATGATACCAAAGTTTTGAAGAATTGATGAAGGAATCTACATATTGAAGTTGAGTTGCAGAGCTCTGAAACTGGACTTCTATGGAGCAATATAGGGCACGATTCTTGAATGTGATTATATGGTTAGCTTCAGGGAAGATCAAGGAACATGAATTGATGAAAAAAAGGATTGAAAAAGGCTTGAGAATAGTATTTGAAGTAGCTGAATTCTGAGTTGTGAAGTAAGTTTGGCAAGGTGATTCTGGCTATCTAAGCTTGGGAAATTGAATGGGGGATGGCCCTCTATTTATAGGTAATCAAATGGAATGCTCAAGCGTGTGGAATGATGCAAATTGGAGGGAAATCGTGTGAACCTGATGCACGAGCAAAGTGTGATCTGATTTGCATTAAAACTCATAAAATCCTTGCTTTTCAAGGCTCTAATCCACTTTGGAAACTTGGTTAAACATGTTTAGATCACAAACGCGTGCAAATTTGATGTTTAAAGGCCAAAACATGGATTTCAAATTCTGACTTATGGTGAAACTTCAGTTCCAAGTTACCAAGTTCAATCCAATGGCATTTCCACCTCAGGGGGTCTTAGGGAAAAATTATTGATGCTTTGGAAAGATGAGGTAACAAGCTTTGCAATGGAAAAAGAATGGAATCAAATGGATGCTTGAGCTGAAAACTACATGGAACCAAAGTTGAAGAAAAAGAGTTGACTTTCCATACTTAGAAATATTTTAAATTCTTCTTAAAAATGACCTATAATCTCTTGCATCCAAACATGGCCTTCCACTTAGAATTTGCTCTTGACCAAAAAAGATGGAATGAAGTATATCTCTTGAATGACATTTTGAAATTGAACCACTCAAAATCTCCAAAAATTGAGCAAGTTATGACTTGTTGAAGTTGGCTAAAACTCATGAAATGACCTATAATCTCTTGCATTCTTAAGGAAACTTCCATCCATTTTCTTACTTTTCACATAAAAGAAGGCATGAAGTACACATCCTTAGGGTCATCATGAAAAACCAATGGGCTCAAGGTGATAAAAATTAACCAAGTTATGACCATTTGAAGTCACATATGGAAAAAGAGGGATTCATCTGGATGACTTGTAATCTTTCTTATCCACCAAGTTCCTTCCACATGAAAACTCCTTGGAACTTTTGAAGTGATTTGTTGGTAACTATTTGAAGAGAAGAATATTTTTGGAATCACTCAAAAATACCAAAAGATGAGCAAGATATGCCCCTCTGAAGTCCAAAACCCTAGCCTCTAGATCGAGAGAATGCTTGATGGAACTTTGCCAAGTTTGAACAAACTTTTTGTGCCAATATTCTTCCTTTGTGAATAGAATTTGTTGGGGATGATGATGAGGACTCATTTCCACCAAAACTACTTCCATGCTAACTTCAAAACAACTTCAAAGGTGAGGTTTGAGTCTTTCAAGACTTTGACTAGGGCATGGAAATAAAATCATAAACCCATGATGCAACTTACTAAACCTCATTGCCTTTACCTACATTATTAACAAGTAAGACAAACCAATATTATATTTGTTAATTTAGAGAGAAAATCAAATAAAAATATCCATGATCACCAAAGAACACAAGTCAAGGTGCTTGGTAACTCCTCAAAGAGCAAGGCTAAAGATAGGGAGAAGAACCAAAAGCCCTAATGTGATTTTGTGGTGATTGAAACAATATGGTATGATGAAGGGATCTTAGGGGAAAAAATTGGGGTACAACAGCTGCCCTTATTTAAGTTTCTTCTATCCAGAGATACGAAGGTTAAAAATCTTCGTGTCGACGTGATTGAAGACACTTAAATATAAAACAAACCCTATTTTTGTCCCTAAGATGCCATGCAAACATTTATGCATATGAATACATATGAATAGAACAAAAGAGACGCAAAGTAGCATTGGGGATGCGACATGAAATGTAGAAACAAAAGAGCAATTCCACCAGGAAAATAAATCACTGGTAAACCACAAGAAAAGAATCAAAGAGGAGGATAACAAGCATCGACGTTCACTGCCGATGTACTACCAATGTTCACTGAAGGTAGAAAGAGAAAATATATCATATCATCGTCGTTCATTGACGATGAACTATCAACATTCACTGAAGATAATAAAAAGATAACAAACACCGACGTTCACTGAAGGTAAAAAGAGAAAATATATCATATCACCACCGTTCACTGACGATGAACTATCAACGTTCACTGAAGATAACAAAAAGATAACAAACACCGACATTCATTGCCGATGTACCACCAACGTTCACTGAAGGTAGAAAGAGAAAATATATCATATCACCGCCGTTCACTAACTATGAACTATCAACATTCACTGAAGATAGAAAAAAGATAACAAACATCGATGTTCACTGCCGATGTACTACCAATGTTCATTGAAGGTAGAAAGAGAAAATATATCATATCACTGCCGTTCACTGATGATGAACTATCAACATTCACTGAATATAGCAAAAAGATAACAAACACCGACGTTCACTTTCGACGTACTACCAACGTTCACTGAAGGTAGAAAGGGAAAACATATCATATCACCGCCGTTCACTGACGATGAACTATCAACATTCACTGAAGATAGCAAAAAGATAACAAACACTGACGTTCACTGCCGATGTACTACCAACATTCACTGAAGGTAGAAAGAGAAAATATATCATATCACCGCCGTTCACTGACGATGAACTATCAACGTTCACTGAAGATAGCAAAAAGATAACAAACACCGACGTTCAGTGCCGATGTACTACCAACATTCACTGAAGGTAGAAAGAGAAAATATATCATATCACCGTCGTTCACTGACGATGAACTATCAACATTCACTAAAGATAGAAAAAAGATAATAAACACCGACGTTCACTGCCGATGTACTACCAACGTTCACTGAAGGTAGAAAGAGAAAATATATCATATCACCGCCATTCACTGACGATGAACTATCAACATTCACTGAAGATAGCAAAAAGATAACAAACACCAACGTTCACTGCCGATGTACTACCAACGTTCACTGAAGGTAGAAAGAGAAAATATATCATATCACCGCCGTTCACTGACGATGAACTATCAACGTTCACTGAAGATAGAAAAAATATAACAAACACTAACGTTCACTGCCGATGTACTACCAACGTTCACTGAAGGTAGAAAGAGAAAAATATATCAAGTTTCCCCAAGATTCTGGCATTTTGCCAAGAACGGGTCTCAACTTCTTCTTTAACCAAGGAAATCTGCCTGGAAATGGTAATACGTAATCTATCTCAAATAAAGAGACTTCCACTTATTGTCAAGGGGATTTTCAAAGAGAAATGACTTTCTAGGGATGGAAATATGATTTCCATGGGAAGTGCCACGGTATTCCTGCTGAGGAGATAAAGTCTTCCTGTGCAAAATAAATGCACAAACCAAAACCCAAAGTTTTCAGAAAACCACAAATCCAATTCAGAAATACACTGGAGGAAGACGGCCAATACAGATTCATCCTTTGGGAAATAAACTCAAGAGGGAAAACCAAATTCAACTAAACAAAGAGCGCTGCAGGAAAAGTCAGAACACTATATCAATGAACGATGATTTTTAGCAATGCATAATGTATGTATAAATGTATGAGTGATATCGTGTATACGCTGGTAAAAGGATACATGATCAATACAAACAAACAAAACCGCCTCAGGTACTAACAATATTGGGCTAAACTTCAACCAGAAAGATCAATCTAAGACAGGTAAAAGTAATTGCGGAAACCAAACCTATTGCCTGCTTTAACTTCATTGAGGAGAAACATAATCCGGACATAGCCAAATCAAACAGATATTGGGATAGAACATCCTTCTTCCGGTTTCATCGGAGAAAACAGTTTTCCAAAAGCAACATGCCTACTGAAGATTGCGAGACCAGCCTCAAATAAAGCAGACTAACGCCGACACAACCAAACCTCATGGGGGAATTCAAGCCTACCTCCCTGGAGAAAACTTTCATCACAAATACTCATTCCAACAAGAGATGCCCTGGGATAATCTTCTCGGGAAGTCAAGAAGTCAATATTAATGCCAAAACTGAAAAAAGAGCGACATCCCTGCACACCAAAGGAATAAAACCTTTCATTATATGAGGGAAGACTTTGCTGGGGAATCTGGGAAAGAGGCTTCTGACCATGGAAACCAAAAATCGAAAGCGAACCAAGACTTGACTAGTGATAATGGGATCATAAATCCAATATTGTACCTTGCACCCACTGATATCATCTTTAACTATCTGAGAAACACACAAAGATTGCACACCTACCAACAAAATGACCTGAGAAAACTTTCATGAAGGGGGTAAATCTTCTTAAAACAACCGGAGTTTGTCCATTCTTGGGACCACCATTCTTGTTGTCATTGTTTCATCACAAATCCCAAAGTAAATTGAATTTGTAAAGATCTCTCTCTTTTTTTTGAAAAGCCAATTTTTCTTTTTTAATCTTTTTGCTTTAACAATTATTATCAGTAATAAATGAAGTCTTTGCAAGCTAAATAAAAATAAGAACACATAGAGTTGGGCAAAATCTCGAATTTCATTAATAGAATGGTAGCCTGCGAATGGCGAGACTCCATGGATGATTACAAAGTTTGGGAAATGGTAATACATAATGGAAAAGATACATTGAGATACAATGACCACTATCCCCCTTAACAACTTTTGAAATCCTGGGCAGCAGCTTCCGTTGAAGTATGGTGAGGATCCAAGAAGATTGTTGCTTCAACGATCAAGTCTCGCCTAACGTAGTTACTTGTCAAGAAAGTCCCTAACTTTTTCCTAAGCTTACCTTGCGGGTTTTCAACTTAGCGGGAAATTTAGAATTTTTTTTATTAATAACCATGTATTAAAAAAATATTTCGCAAATAACCGGGTTTCGGAAAAAATTACGCAAATAACCATGTTTGAGATGGCTCCACAAAGGAGGAGCCAAGTCATTTGGCGCATGCACCTAGGGTTTTGCCCTAGGCGCCATCTCACTTGGCGCCTCCATTGGCTTTTAGCCAAGTGAGATGGCGCATGCTCCTTAAAAAGGAGAGGAGGCGCCATCTCACTTGGCGCCTAGGGCAAAACTAGGGTTTTTTGCTGTTTTATAAATAATTCGTCCGTTTCTTTGAAATTTCTCACACTTTCTCGCACTGTATTTTTATTTTGTACTCCCTTATTTACGTAATGATGTCGCCTATGATTTTTAGCAGAGATGGTTACGTTATATTCTCCGCCACGAAACCCGCGATGAAAATGAAATTTTGGCACATTCACTCCATGGAGCGTCTGAAGCGGGAGTTGATGCGGTGGCTAGATGGAGACATCGCCGAGGGGGAAAAAATTCGAAGGATCCAGCGAAAACGAACAACAACCTCGCATGCGACAGGAAGACCTAATGTGTGGTTGGAGGAAGTCAAAACAGACAGTGATCTAATGCTGATGATGCATGGGTCAGATGAAATTGTGTTAACAGTTGTAATTTCCTAGATTGATTATCGTTAATCATTGTTGTACGCGAAAACCCTAATGTAATTTCCTATATTGATTATCGTTAATCATTGTTGTACGCGAAAACCCTAATGTAATTTCCTATATTGAATTTCTTAAATTGTGTGAACAGTTTTATTAACGGAAAACCCATAATGTTTACAACACAAATATTGAAAAGATTTATTGTATTACAAAATTTATGTGGTCGAGCCAGACGCCCGATTCGGACAGTTTTTGCGATTGTGTCCGACCTGACGGCATAAACCACACTTTCTTTCCAACCTGTCAAGATCATCCATTTCTGTTGTTATGCGCCTGCTTTTGGGACGACCCTTCTTGTTCCTTCGCATTTGGTCATTGTGCCAAACTATATCACCGTTGTATTCAGGCCAATAGTCCGGTTTTGCCACCAAAGGAAAGTTGTTGTTGTAAACAGTGAGCAACGTTTCAGATTTATAAACGTTTGAGAGCAGTTGAAGCGCGTCTTGATGGGTATGCGCACAAGCGGCAATGACATGAGAGCAAGGCATACGAAAAGCTTGAAACCTGCCACAATCGCACCATTGAGAAGGTAAAATGACCCTGTATTCTTGTCTTGCCAGGCCTTCATTGTGGTCAATTGTCTCTTTCACAATGAAGTTGTGGCTATGGCGGTCAAACCGTGTAACCATGTGAGTGTTGGCTTTAGCACTTTCAGCCTTAATGTATTTCATACAGCTTTCACTCCATAGTTGTCCTGATTGCAAGACCGCATACCACATTTCACCTCTTTTGGAAAATAACGCAGCCATCCTAAAATATGTGGATTTCACCAAGGCAGTGATGGGGAGGTTTCGTATGCCCTTGAATACCCCATTCATTGATTCAATCAGATTTGTTGTCATATGCCCCCATCTTTGGCCATTGTCGTATGACCTAGTCCACTTTTCGACCGGTATATTGTCGATCCACGTACCGGCTTCTGGGTTAGACAAACGGATCTCGTTGCGGTAATATTTGAATGTGGGCTGTGTCAGTGCGTATCCCGCATTCATCACCGCTTTCCTCAATGTTTTGTCCTTGACCTCCCTCGAGAAATTCTGGACGATATGCCTGACGCAATAGACATGCGTAGAAGGAGGGTCATGCCAACCATTTGCCGGATTATTATAGGCACTTTCAATGGAGGCATGTCTGTCCGAGATCAAACAGAGATCTGGTTGAGGAGCCACGTGTGTACGAAGATTTTTCAGGAAAAAGCTCCAAGCACCACCGGTCTCCCCCTCGACAAGGGCAAACGCAACGGGGAAAATGTTATTGTTGCCATCTTGTGCAGCTGCCATCAAAAGCGTGCCTTTGTACTTCCCATACAACCAAGTCCCGTCTATTTGTAGAATTGGTTTGCATGATGCAAACCCTGCGATGCATGGTTGAAAAGCCCAAAAGACGCGACTGAATATTCCGTTGCCATGTAGTAGACTACCATCTTGAGCGTACGCTGGCAATGTTTCCAGAACATAAACACTACCTGGAGAATATGTCTTGAGTGCATTTAGGTAGCGGGGAAGTTCTCGGTATGACTCCTCCCAGTTTCCGTACACCCTTTCAATCGCCTTAGTCTTTGCTAACCACGCCTTACGGTAAGACAGAGTGTAGTTAAAAACCATGGTGATGTGGGAGATGATTGTTTTCACCTTCAAAGAAGGGTCGTTGCTGACCAAGGGTAGGATTTCTTGACATATTAGATCATGGTTGAGTTTTCGGTGGTCTTGTGATTGAGTGGAACTTACACAAGTATGGGTAGTCATGGAACCTATGACCCAGCAGTCACCCCTTAGTCTGTATGAAGCGGTCAGCTTGAACATGCAGTCAGGGTGGACACACTTGATCTTGTACCTTTCCGGGTTTACACGATCCACCTTATAATCAACCGAGTTGAGCATGTGAAATTTTTTGATGGCCCTTATGCATTCCTCTCTATTACGAAACTTGTCCTTCTCTTTTAAATTTTCATCTGATTGCATATACGGTTGGAAAAACAAGTCCGTAGAAGGTTCATCTCCGCCCATGTTGAAGTTTGTCATGTGCGTAGGTGGTGTGTAGATTTTGTCGGTAGGAATACTTGGGATGCCATCATCGTCAGAATCGTCGTTCACCATTTCATCGAACTCTAACTCGTTATCTTCTTCCTCATCATCAACTGCATCCACCTCATCTTGCTCATTCTCCAAAGGATCAACCTCCTGTGTCACCGGAGGCTCTACCTCCTGTGTCACCGGAGGCTCTTGAAACAGAACGTACAACTCAATAGAGTCGTTTCCAGAATAGACATGGCTGGAAATCATGTTCTGGAAATCCTCGTCATCTTGAATTGCAACCTTATAAAATATGACTTGGTTGTTTCCAAAAAAGACTGGACTCTGATAAAATATTTGGGATACCGGGCCTCGTTCAAGTTTGGCCTCCAATCTTTTCTTAAAGTAGGTGAAATTTGCTTTCCCGTTTAAGAGAAATCGGACATTGTCGGTGTTTCTAAACAAAAACCCAACTGTGGGACACATGTATGTCTCACCGTTGAAATGTGCTTTGACAACAAATTGTGGTGAAGAGGCCATTGTGTAGAATTGTTTTAGGTATGAAGGTGGGAATGTTTTGGGTTTATTGATTATATGAAGGTAAGAATGCTGGAATGTTTGAAGGTTAGATGACTGATTCGAAGGTTGGAAAATTTTACAGTTTAAGTGAATGAATGTTATGTTCAACCTAAGGCAAAATATTTCAATTAAGTAAGTGATGCAACCCCCCAAGGCTGCCAATAATATTACATGCATGGGCTTATGCTGCCACCTAGCCTGGCCCTATTCTTCACACATAAAAGTTTTGTCCAAGCCTGCCACCCATCAGCTCCAATGGCCTTGCATGCAACAGAGAAAGGAATCCCAAAGGCTGTCACGTAGCCTGAGACAATGCTGTAAAACATGACACCTCTTATTCGCCAAATGGGGTGGCGACAACATTCATTTTTGTACTATTTCGCCAATTGAGATGGCGCCTCCCTTACTGTCCAATCGTGATACATGCATGGGCTTATGCTGCCACCTAGCCTGGCCCTATTCTTCACACATAAAAGTTTTGTCTAAGCCTGCCACCCATCAGCTCCAATGGCCTTGCATGCAACAGAGAAAGGAATCCCAAAGGCTGTCACGTAGCCTGAGACAATGTTGTAAAACGTGACACCTCTTATTCGCCAAATGGGGTGGCGACAACATTCATTTTTGTACTATTTCGCCAAGTGAGATGGCGC
The DNA here is from genome assembly GCA_948472305.1 of Vicia faba. Lineage (NCBI taxonomy): Eukaryota > Viridiplantae > Streptophyta > Magnoliopsida > Fabales > Fabaceae > Vicia > Vicia faba. The sequence goes on along the minus strand of OX451735.1, from coordinate 627,855,199 downwards.
CTCCCTTACTGTCCAATCGTGATACATGCATGGGCTGCCACCTAGCCTGCAAGAGTGACACCTTACATTATTTGTAAATGCATGCATGCATATGTGTAACTCCCTAAGCATGCAAATGTGACACCTCGCAGGCATGCAACCACTACATCAGAATTATTTGCCTATAAATACATACCTTATGAAACATATCTCACACCCACACAACTCTCACTCTCTCACTCTCTGCTACGAAATATTTCTTAAGTCTATCGTACTCCTTATTTCTTCCTAAGTCTTTCATTCACTCAAGCGTTCTGAAGAATGGCCCTTCTAACAATGGGAGATACTCACAGAGGCACAAGGGAAAACATTGCTGCATTTGTAAGTCTCTTCTTTGGTTATACATTTTTCATACTTTAAAAAACGTGTTGTTCATCTTAATTAATCTTACTCTTGTTTAATTATGATCTCAGGATACACAAAGATTCAGAATCCGTTCGCACAAATACCTGGCCCCCGACCCTTTTATCGTCCCTTATCTGGAATATGCAGGTTTTGGACACGTGATAAAGATCTCCAACTGCACCATTGACTCCAAATTCATCCTTGCAATGTTGGAGAGGTGGAGACCGGAGACCCATACATTTCACCTACCAATAGGTGAATGTACCATCACTCTCGAAGATGTCTACATGCTACTGGGCCTCCCTATTGACGGTAAAGCGGTGAACGGGTCGGTTCAACAACCAAACTCACAATGTGAAGAACTGTTGGGTAGGGACATGGTAGAAGGTGGTGGAGGAAGAGGGCAGGGAATACTACTCACTGACCTGAAACGGCATTATGCAAGTATGGAATTAAATGAAAATTCCTCAGAAAATGACCGAGTAGTAAAAGCCCGAACGTATATTATGATACTTTTTGGTACTTTTTTATTTCCCGAAAGTACGGGAAATAGTGTAAATTTCATGTACTTACATTTACTAACCAATTTTGATAAAACTAGAAAATTTAGTTGGGGTTCTGCAGTATTAGCCCACCTGTACAGTTCCTTGTGCAAAAACGCAGTCAAGGAAAAATGTACATTTTATGGGTGCGCATTTTTACTACAAGCCTGGGGTTGGTGGAGGATGGAGTCCTTAAACCCCATCAACAACAACACTTTTGGTTTCCCTTACGCAACAAAGTAAGTCATTAAGTTATAGCATTTATAACTATTCTTCTCTTTCCAAAATATATGCTAAAAATAACATGTTTCTCATTTCCTATAGGTACTGCGTGAGGGGTATGGATTACGGCAAGAATCCCAGATTCAATGTTGCACTCTACCGGAATCTGTTGGATCACCTAGGCCCAGATGACGTAAGTCGTAGCTTTTAACTTTTGTTCATTTTATTTATTTATACATTACTTTTGCGCTTACCTGATTTAAATTTTATCGCAGTTCGTCTGGAGACCATATTTGGGTTTGGACCATTCTCCAAATCCAGAGGATGCAGAACCTTGGACTGCAAAGACTGCACTCATTCGGTTCAACATTGTGGAGATGCACCACAGCGACCGTGTGAAGATGCAGTTCGGAATGATCCAAGAGATACCAAGTGACCCAACAGATTTGTCCCCCTGGCATCTAAAAAGGGTCGACGCCCAGTGGAATCTAACCAACTGGAAAGACTTTGCTCCAGAATGGTGTAAAATGTGGCAAAGGCGTCACCGCTACATCTTGCAATCCCCTGTTTTCCTTACTCAAGGTAACATGCGACACACCGATCAATATATGTCGTGGTACAGGTCGGTTAGTAACCCAGATATGCACGTGTCTCATCCGAGGTACTTGGTTGACCCACGCACACAATGGGCACAACCCTCGATTCCCCACCAACAAACCCAAAATCCATCAACCTCAAACCCACCCCCAAGAAGAAACAGACCAACAAACACACAACCACATTCCCCACCACAACACAACTACAACCAAATGCCGTACTACCAACCACAATCACCGCCAAACTACCAATACCCAGATATGCCTCAAACACAACCACAATACCAACCCCAATACCAGCAAACCCACATACCCAATACACAATTTCAGTCTTCCACATATCCCAATATGGGGCCCTCAACATCCAGCCTTAGCCCTGATATGGGAATGTCAGAAGATTACGACCAACCCGACCAAACCTACCATCAACCACCATATCACCAAACAACCCAACATCCACAGTACCAAACACCCCAAGATCCATTTCCTTTCTACCCCCCTTACTCAGACGACCAATGCTACCGACCAACCATGGAACCCCACCCACCGCCAACACGACCAAACTTCGAGGGCATGGGTAACCGACTGTACCAGAGCGGATCTTCGAGATATGGAGATCTTACTGATTTTATGGATTCGGATCGCATTGACTTCGCTGGGCCATCGACCTTGCCGCAACAGGAAACGAGACGGCACCCAGCAAGAGAAAGGCGAGGACGGGGATGCGGAACTGGGGGTCATTACCGGGTTCCTGGGGATCATTGATGTATCTTTTTTTTTTCAGTATTTTTTGTATCTATTTTTTTACTGTTATTTAAATGTAAAACAGTTGAATGTAATTATTTTTTTTCAAATAAAAAATCAATTTTGGTTATCTCTGTCTAATACGCAACGCGCAGGAAAGGAAAAAAAAAAATTTTTTTTTGACCTAATTTTGCACTTAGGCGCCATCTCATTTGGCTTAGGGCTTGCCATTTGCCCTTAGGCGCCAAATGAGATGGCGCCTCCCTTATAAAAATAGGAGGATGCGCCAAATGAGATGGCTCCTCCTTTATGGAGCCATCTCAAACATGGTTATTTGCGTAATTTTTTCCGAAACCCGGTTATTCGCGAAATATTTTTTTAATACTTGGTTATTAATAAAAAAAATTCGGAAATTTATTTTGTTTATGTCTCTAATTTTTTCCTAGACCGCCCTTTTGGGTTTTCGGCCTACCGAGACGCTCTTTTTTGCCTAAGCCGCCCTTTCAGGTTTTCAACTTATCGAGTTGTTCTTTTATTTCTTTAGGCGAAGTATTACTTGACTGCTTCAGCATTCATGGGACGTGGGAACTCCTCGCCATCCATAGTTTCAAGAATTAATGCACCACCAGAGAAGGCTTTCTTGACAACATACGGGCCTTCAAAATTAGGAGTCCACTTGCCCCTAGAATCAGTGTTGAAAGACATGATCTTCCTGGGCACGAGGTCTCCTTCTCTGAATTCACGAGGTTTGACCTTTTTGTCAAATTCTTTCATCATTATTTTCTGATATAACTGCCCATGACACAAAGCTGTCATTCTCTTCTCTTCAATCAAATTCAATTGGTCAAACTTGTTCTGAACCTATTCAGCCTCTGTCAATTTATCTTCCATTATCACACGTAACGAGGGAATCTCCACCTCGACAGGGAGTACAACTTCCATTCCATACACTAGGGAAAACAGGGTTGCTCCTGTTGAAGTGCGGACAGATGTTCGATATCCATGTAGAGCAAAAGGGAGCATTTCATACCAATATTTATAAGTAACAACCATTTTATGGATAATTCTCTTGATATTCTTATTAGCAGCTTCAACAAACACATTCATCTTAGGCCTGTATGAAGATGAATTGTGATGGACAATTTTGAATTATTTGCACAGTTCAGTCATCATCTTGTTGTTCAAATTCAAGCCATTGTCAGTGATGATTCTGCTCGGCACACCATACCAGCATATAAGATTATTTTTGATGAAACACACAACCACCTGCTTGGTAACATTGGCATACGAAGCAGCCTCTACCCATTTGGTAAAGTAGTCAATTGCTACCAAGATGAAACGTGTCCATTCGAAGCTTTGGGTTCTATCATCCCGATCATGTCAATACCCCACATAGAGAAAGGCCACGGGGAGGAAATCACATTGAGAAGTGTTAGAGGTACATGGATCTTATCTGCATAAATCTGGAATTTATGGCACTTCTTTACAAATTTGTAACAATCAGATTCCATTGTTAACCAATAATAACCTGCCCTTAGCATCCTTTTAGCCATTGAATGTCCATTAGCATGAGTGCCAAATGAACCTTCATGGATCTCATGCATCAACATGTCTGCTTCGTGTCTATCCACGTATCTGAGCAAGACCATGTCAAAATTCCTCTTGTATAACACATTTTCACTAGGGAAGAAACTGCCTACAAATCTTCTCAGTGTCTTTCTATCTTTCTTTGACGCACCAGACGGGTATTCCTGAGTCTGAAGAAAATGCTTAATATCATGATTCCAAGGTTTTTCATCTGCTACCTCCTTTGTCGCAAACACATGAGCGGGCCTATCTAGCCATCAAACTATAATTCAGGGTATATCATTCCAAGCATTTACTAGGTACATGGAAGCCAGAGTTTCCAGAGCATCCACCATTTGATTTTCATCTCTAGAAATGTGATGGAATTCAACTTTATTGAAGAAGGTTAGTAATCTTCTAGCATAATCTTTGTAAGGGATCAAGCCAGGGTGACGAGTGTCCCATTCTCCTTTAATCTGATTTATTACCAAGGATGAATCACCATAAACATCTAGAATCTTGATTCTGAGATCAATAGCTTCTTCAAGTCCCATGATGCAAGCCTCATATTCCGCCATATTATTAGTGTAATCAAATGTTAACCTTGCAGTAAAAGGAATGTGCGATCCATGAGGAGTAACAATCACAACACCAATTCCTTTACCATAAGCATTCACACCTCCATCAAATACCATACTCCAATGAGATTCAGGGTCGGGGCCCTCCTCAGGCAATGGTTCATCACAATCTTTCACTTTCAAGAACATCACATCTTTATCGGGGAATTCAAATTCTGCAGACTGATGATCTTCCATCGGCTGGTGAGCAAGGTAATCTGCCAACACACTACTTTTGATAGCCTTTTGAGTGCGGTACTCGATATCATATTCAGATAACAACATCTTCCAACGGGCAATTCTCCCAGTAAGAGAAGGCTTTTCAAAAATATACTTGATTGGATCCATTTTGGAGATCAACCAAGTAGTATGATTCAACATATACTGCCGCAAACGCTTTTCCTCCCAGGCCAAAGCACAACATGTTTTTTCTAGCATAGAATACTGCGACTCATAATCAGTGAACTTTTTGTTGAGATAATAAATGGAAAACTCTTTCTTTCCTGTTTCATCCTGTTGTCCCATAATACAACCCATGGATTTATCTAACACTGTTAGATACATAATCAACGGTCTTCCTTCTATGGGAGGGAGCAAGATAGGAGGTTCAAGAAGATACTCTTTAATACTTTCAAATGCCCTTTGGCAGTCATCCGTCCACACACAACCTTGATCTTTCTTTAACAACTTAAAGATCGGTTCACATGTTGAAGTCATGTGGGAAATAAATTTGGAGATATAATTCAAACGCCCAAGGAAACCCCTGACTTGCTTTTCAGTTCTTGGTGCTGGAATTTCTTGAATTTCTTTGACTTTATCAGGGTCAACTTCAATTCCTTTCTGGCTAACAATAAAACCCAACAATTTCCCCGATCTAACTCAAAAGGTGCATTTACTTGGATTCAGGCGGAGACGATACTTCCTCAAATGCCGAAACAACTTCAACAGATCTTCTATATGCCCTTCTTCAGTTTGGGATTTGGAAATCATATCATCAACATATACTTAAATTTCTTTGTGCATCAGATCATGGAATAGGGTTGTCATAGCCCTCTCGTACGTGCACCAGCGTTCTTCAACCCGAAGGGCATCACTCTTTAACAGAATGTTCCCCAGGGTGTGATAAATGTTGTTTTTTCCATGTCCTCTGGAGCCATTCATATTTTATTATACCTGGAAAATCTATCCATGAACGAGAATACATTGAATTTTGCTGTGCTATCCACTAACATGTCAATGTGAGGCAATGGAAAATCATCTTTTGGACTAGCTTTATTTAGATCTCTGTAATTTACGCACATGCGGACTTTTTTGTATTTTTTCGGTACTGGGACAATATTGGTGATCCATTGAGGATACACTGATGTCATAAGAAAAACAACATTAATTTTCTTTAGGACCTCCTCTTTGATCTTTACTGCCATATCCGGGTGGGTTCTTCTCAACTTTTGTTTAACTGGCGGACACTCTGGCTTCAACGGCAAATGATGCTCGACAATGTCTGTATCTAGACCAGGCATATCTTGATAAGACCAAGCAAAAATATCCATATACTATTTCAAAAGCTCAATCAACCCGCTCCTTACACCAGGATGCAACGATGCTCCAATCTTGACTTTCTTTGGATCTTCTTCTGAACCCAAATTAACCACTTCCAAAGGCTCCTTATATGGCTGAATGGTATTTTCCTCGTGTTCAAGCAACTGTGAGACCTCTTCTGGAATCTCATCATAATCTTCTTCTTCAGCCCCAAACATAGGACAATCAAAGTTAGGAGAGGGTGCAGGGTCATTGTATTCAACGGGTTTTTTAATTAATCTGCACATGTGATTTATGATTGATTTTAGAAACTGACACATATAACAAGTGATCATGCAGATTAATTTTCAGTTATATTTATTTTGAAAGGGTTTTTTTTATTATTATTACCATTTCCCAAGAAAAAGGCAGAAAATAAAAGACAAAATTTTGGAAGCAAAGACAACTTTTATTAATGATCTTAACAGTTATAGCAAACAAATAAGCCCTACAACATCAATACTTCCACCTTGGGCAGAGTGAAAGCTTTTCAAAAGAAAGAAACAGATTAACAAAATAAATTACTTTGAAACATGTATGCAAGAAGGAACATTAATGGTGACCCAGTTCTGAACTCGGACTCCATGCGTCACATAATTTGGTGCTTCCTGCTCTGCTTCATCTTCTTCAACAACATTAATTCCATAACCAATCGGATGGAGGTAGCCTCCGCTGCAGAAAACATCATGATAACTGTTCACAGAAGACTTTGACTTCAAACTTTCGCCTTCGCCATTCCTCGAAGAGAAACCCAAACCAATTCTGTTCTTTTTCACGATGGATCCACAAGTCTCCCCCAAACTGCATTATGACCATTGCGCACCACTTGCTGCGCGTCCTTCAGGGAAACCACAAAATTCTCATTCTTCCTTATGTTGTCAATGGATAAGGCTTGGAACTGGGTTCCAACAACAGCCTCATCTGCTTCTACAATACTGAAAGAGGATAGATGGGATGTCAACAAGGCCTGCTCCCCATTTATGATCACTACCTTCCCTTCACGCACAAATTTTAGCTTCTGATGCAGAGTTGAAGTGACAGCCCCTGCTTCGTGTATCCATGGCCGTCCTAGCAAACAACTATACGCGGGAATAATGTCCGTTATCTGGAAACTTATCAAGAAAAAGTGTGGTCCTATATGGATGGGTAAGTCCACCTCATCGATGACAGATTTCCTCGACCCATCAAAAGCCTTCACAATGATGCCACTCGGGCGCATAGGTGTTCCCTGATACTTTAACTTCATGAGAGTACTTCTCGGTATAACATTCAACGCGAATCTATTATCAATTAGCACATTGGATAGCGAATCATTCTTGCAGTTCATAGATATGTGGAGGGCCAGGTTGTGATTCCTCCCTTCATCTGGTAACTCATCATCGCAGAAACTTAAGTTCTTACATGATGTAATGTTTCTAATTACGCCGCTAAATTGATCTAACGACATGCCATTCTCTACAAAAGCTTGGTATAGTACTCTCATCAGTGATTCTCTATAAGCGGAGGAATTCATCAATAAATCTATGATGGATATCTTTGAAGGAGTCTGCAATAACTGGTTCACAATTTTGTAGTCGCTCATTTTAATTATCTTCAAGATATCATCCACTTCTTTCTCCAATGTAGCTCCACTAGTCTCTCCTGCAGCCTTCTTAGACTCATCGTTCTCAGCAATTTTCTTTCCAGCAACAACATCTCTCTAAATAACCGACGCAAACACACGACCGCTATGGGTCACCCTGCTATTATCAACTATATTTCTAACATCTGGAATTGGCTAGATGGGAACTTCCACCCCATATTCTAAGATTGTAGCATTGTATTTGTAAGGCACAGCCTTATCTGATTTATAGGGAACATGTCCTGGCAGACTAATCACCAATGGGGTAACAGCTGGTTTGCTATGGTACTCCACCTCCAGATGAGCGGGTGCACCAAAACAAGGTACAATGACGTTTACACCTTCCTCGACATAATCAGCCCTCAAAAGACCATTTCCCACAAACAAATCTTCGTCTGAAGATAAATACTCATCCGCGGAGGCATATTCTTCTTCTGACACTTCTCCCATCAAACAAACTTCAACCATATCAATCTCGTGATAATCATCTCTATGACCTGTGATCTTGATAGTCCTATTGTTTAATAGCAATTGAACACCCTCTCTCACAATATAACATCCTCGGGGGTCTTGACAGCAAAACACATGTGATCCATATTGGTGTTCCACCTGACCAACAGTACGGTAGAAGGTAGCATGCAACTGCACGAGATCTTCATTCAAATTCTCTACTTTAAAAATTCTAAATTCACCCGGATATCCAGAAACCATATTCACTTCCTCTTCATATTCTGCCCTAGGCCTGATTATATGAATTAGACCTTCATCCATCATCTCCTGTAAATCAGCCTTTATCTTCTCGCAACCATGTATGTTTGTACTGCAAATAGCACAACCGGCATCGTCATGCGTATAATAACTGAATTCACAGAAGTCTGCGTGCATCTTTACCAAATCCCTTCTAACCAGATTAATGTCAAAAATCCAGAAGTCACCTGGACAACCGACCACCATATTCACAGCATTCACTCCCCCGTGCTTGGGTATTGGATTATCTTTCACATTAGGTCCCATGTCTTTGAAAGATAAAATTCCAGACTTCACCAACCTTTGCACTTCAGTCCTTAAAGGATAACAATTTTCAACACTATGCCCTGGTGCTCCCTGATGAAAGGAACACGTCTGGTCTGCTTTGTAATACCAAGGCAATGGTGATGGCACTGCTAGAGGTGGTCGTGTATGGACCAACTTCTTTTGAATCAATGCTGGTAGTAGTTCTGCATAGCTCATGGGAATAAGGTCATAGTTCTCCCTTCTCTGATTATTCCCTTGGTTCCCCTGTTGGGACTGTCTTTGATAAGCAACGGTAGTTGGAGCGGCATTCATAACAGGAGTCACTGAAGCAACTTGCTGGTGACACTGATAATTCCTTCTAGGAGAATTTATTCTCCTCTCTTGTATGACAACATTTGTATCCCCCTCTTTCTTCTTTGTGAACCCATAAGCTGGATTTTTCACACCTCCGGATCCTTCACCATTTGCCAAACGGCCTTCTCTTACTGCCTCTTCTAGGCGGACACCCATTCCTACCATCTCTGTGAAATCACTTGGAGTACTTGCTACCATTCTTTCGTAGTAAAAAGCGCCTAGCGTCTTCAGAAATTTTTTAGTCATTTCCTTCTCCTCCATGAGAGGAATCACTTGTGCATCCACTTCGCGTCATCTCTGTGCGTACTCTTTGAACAATTCTGTCTTTATGAACCATGGCTCTAAGAAGGTCATGATCGGGCTCCATGTCGATATTTTACTTGTATTGTTTTATGAATGCTTCTCCCAAATCATTAAAGGTATGGATGTTGGCGCTGTCTAAACTCATGTACCATATTAACGCTGTGCCAGTCAGACTATCCTGGAAAAAGTGAATCAGTAGACGTTGATCATCGGTGTGGGTAGACATTCTCCTTACATATATCGCCATGTGAGCACGAGGGCAAGTGTTGCCTTTGTACTTCTTAAACTCCGGGACCTTGAACTTAGTAGGTACTTTAACATTCGGGACCAAACACAGCTCATTCACATTCTGTCCAAATAACTCTTTTCCCCTAAGAGCCTTCATCTCTCTTTTAATTCTATCAAACCGCTCTTGGAAATCATCCATTCTGTCATAAAGACCCAAGTCTTCACTCGGAGGAGGGAAAGCACGACATACATCTTCATTAACAAACGGAACCAAATTAACCGAAGGAGGTGCAGCAGGAACAACATGCACCACAAGACGTGCTGGAGTAACAAAATTTGGAACCACTGGAGCAACTTGGGGGCCCAAATTTAAACCTTGAGGTGCAAAATTCTCTGGCATTCCCCACGGATAACCCTGAGGCATATGATTTTGAACAACAGTCGGAGTAGCAGATACAAGAATAGCAGGGACTTCAACATTTGCCCTTGTTGGTTGAGGTTGAACACTCGGTGGCTGATTCTGAGTAACCACCAGAGCATCCATCAGAGTAGTCAAGTTGGCCAAGCCAACCTTCAAAGAAAAAACTTCTTCGCGCAGCTCGCGATTCTCCTGTTCCAAATTGTCCATCTTCTTTTTGAAATTAGACCGAGTGTTGTAGTGATGAGTCAGCTTGCTGAACAGAGTAAAGAAGCTAGGTAAGACACCTGGGTATGCATAACAAATGCAAGAAATATGTGCAATATGATGCATGATATGCAATGCACATGATTATTTTTACTTCATTATTTAATATTTCAAGGGATTTAAGATTTATAGACATATTGTGAACATCAAAGTAATAAAGCTTTTGAAATACTGAAATTTTTTTATTATAATAACTTCAAAATGGATTACAAGTTTCAATGATCCCCAGTACAAGATGAAAATACAATCTAAAAATCCTGAGAAAAAGAATTGATGGAGATCAATTTGTATGCTGGCGTATCCCTGTGAGCCTGGAAATCTGAGCCCTCAACCTCTGGTTTTCTTCCATATGTCTGATGGAAACCTCCTTCCAATCATTCGGATCAGGAAATGAGCAATCAACACCTGTTTGAGGCTTAGGAGAAAATAAATCCCCTTGCCACTCCATAGACTCTACTGCTCGACTCTCAAGGATCTCAATCAAATCATCTTTCTCCTTCCAGTATGCTCTGTAGGAACTCTGTAAAGTCTGGAACTTGTTATTCGAAGCATCCCTTTCCTATTGCATCCTAACTGTGATACGGTGGGAGAACTGACTTGGTATTTTGCATTTCGATCGCATTTGTGCGGATAGCAAGAGTCTCCACTGACTTTTCTTTTGTCCAAAAGGAAAGGTAAAAAAGCACAGGAAAGACCTTTCGAGATTATTTCTCGGGTTCGGGGGGCAGATTATTAAAATGGAAGGTATTATCACCCTTTTCATCCATGGTTTTCCATGGGCTCTTAGTTACTCGTTTAGATCACTTGCTTTTATTTGACAGTGTGCTTGTGGTGTGGGTTTTGAAAGTATTTTGAAAAAATCTTTTTGTAATGGTTCTCGTTTCTATAAGAACGCGTACACAATTTTGTTTCGAAAAGTGGTTCAAAGATGTGTTTGTGGAACGTGTTTTCGAAGGTGATTTTGAAAAAGATGTTTTGCAATGGTTCTCGTCTCTATAAGAACGTATAAAAAACATTTTGTCTTTTTGAAAATGTTTTGAGATGAAAGTGTAAGTGTAAAAAATGTTTTTTTGTCGTGAGCAAACGAGTAACTAGGAACGAATCTATCTACTCGAAAGGTTTTCAATTGTTCTTTTCTTCCTCCTTCTAATGTTTCTTTCTTACCATCAATTTGGTAAGAAGCCCCATTCTTGGATGTAAAGGGACAGGCGCGGGTCAATTTTACAGTCATTGAAAGCAACTTATGAGACGCTTTAGCAATTTTTGTAAGGGACGAGATCATTTTATTAAAGGCAACGTCGAGGGTCATCGAGGGACTACGATATTTTTATCGAAGGGTCATTGCTAAAGCATCCCATATTTGAGGGACATGACTGTATTTCCAAGGCAACAAGCGAGATTACCCTAGAGGTGCGCGTGTGAAAAGTGTGTTTGATTCATGTTATTTTGTCTTTTGAAATTAGGTTATCTAGCGATTGATTTTGAATCTTGCCATACACGCCTAATTACTATACACTAATAAGTAAAACAGTAAAGTGCGGAAATTGAAATTCTATGCTATTACAAAAATTTCGGGAATGGGGGTACAAATTTACAAATGGGGATGGATCGATGCGATTAACAGTCAAAATAGGCAATCAATACAATCAAATCGAATTTGAAATAAATATAACAGTCTAGGGCAAATAATTAACAAAGTATCGCAACAAAAACTCTAAGTTGTTAGGTTTGTAACGTTTGGAAAAAGAAAATTTAAAATAAAATAAATCAATTGCATATATATCTTTTTGTTTGGAATTTTATATTTGTGAGAGATGTTTAAAGAGAAAATAAATAAAACCTATTATAGTGGAGGAAATAATTGGTTACAAAGAAATTAACTCGAATGTATATATATCCTTTGGTATATTTTTTATTAAATTAAATAAACAATAAATTCAAAAGTACATTAGAACCTAATTTAAAAAACTCTAATATTATTTTTTGTGATTTTTAAGTAAAGAAGATATTGAATAAAAGTTTAAAAAAAATCTAATTCTAAAAGTATATCTAATTTTTTTTATGATTTGTATTATAACTTGATTAAGAAAATAAAATCATTTTTTTTGTTTTTTTTTATGTCAAAAAATGTAAAAATAAGAAGTAAAATGCAAAACTGATCTTGGGGGTACTGTTGTTAGTAAAAGGGACGGTGTGAGATGGAAATTTCTAAATTGGGCTGAGATGAATGGAATAAGGCCCAATTATTTATCACAGAAAATATTATATAAAAAAAGTTGTTGGGCTGTAACCAGACTGGGTCGGGCCAGACCCGAATCTACCCCCCTTTTCACAATTGGCCAGGTTCAATGAGGAACCCTAAACGATAACTGCATCAATTTGCATCTCAGTTCTGCAAATTCTTGCTATCCCAATTCAATTTCTCCTCATCCCCTCTCTCCGACTAGTAGCAACGGCCTTGACCGAACAATCACTGCACCACTGCGACCATATCCCTCCTCCGCCTCCGTTCATCTTCTCAATCGCGGCGGCGAACTCCTATTCCTCATCATCGCTCCTCTTTGTTCCTTCCATCATGAAACCAACATCGCAAACCTCATTTCAGCTTCTACTTCGAATCAACAGCGTCGCTCATCAAAACAATGGCAAACAACGATTCACACAGTATACTCATGGAGAGCGAACGGTTTACCTATCAGAGAAAGTTCCTACGGATCTTTGAAGCTCAGGTATTTTGCATGTCACACTTCCATTTCCATTTACGCTTTTGATTTATGTTTCTTGTCTTCTCGCTTCTGAATTTCGTTTTTTAATGGTAATAATTTTTTTTGAATGTTCTGAGCTTTGTTTTTGAATTCGCTTACAGGTGGCTGAACGAAGCTTGGTGTGTTATGGTTTATCATGAATCGAGGGAGCTAAGTCAGGACTCTGGAATTTGAAATTTCAATTTTGTAGTTTATGGCCTGTAAGGCTTTGAATCTCGGTTCTATTTCTCATGGTTTCCTCTTATTATTCTCTTTTCTATGCAGTAGCAACAACCATTATGCAACAATTAGTATAAAAAATGTGCAAACACGGGGGTGCGAGAATAGTGAAAAGAATCAATACATGTTTTGCTATTTCACCTTGTTCTATTTGCTTCAGATTTGGAGTAGATGCTGGGAGAGATTTTCAGACCCCGAGCTTTCTTTGACAGGGAAGTAGGTTTCTGTGAACTCCTTGTTTTTGATCTCTCTATCTTTATGAATGTACTGTCTTTTTGAAGGGTTCTGGCTTGAAGGAAGTGATGAACAGAAAAAATGGAATTAATAAAAGGCTCTCTGATGATTTTTTTTTACTTCTTTTCTTTTGTGATGTTGTTGTTAGAACAAAACCACTTTGCAATGATCGTGATTTTTTTTGATGCCCCTCTAGTTGATGCTTTTGTACTATTTTTATCATAGTAGTGATAACATTTGGGGGGGAAAATACTTGGCTAGTTTGAAAGAATTTGGGGCATGCTGCTGTTGTCTTTATTGCAGCCAGTTTTGTTTTTTTGCTGAAATGGTGCAATCTGTTGGCTGTCTTGATACAGTTTTTTATGTTGCCTAATTTATGCAATTGCTAGGCTGTTTTTGCTAACAGATTTGGGCTGCAATGCAGCCTGCACTTGACAGTATTTGGCTTCTTGTGTTTCTCTTCCTTTTCCTTTTTCTTGAGACGCAAACTGTTTTTTTTTCTTGTCTCTTTAGTAGCATTTTCTTTGTGAACCAAAATAATATACATATCTTTTGTGAATTGCAATGACAATGATGCTTTGGGCCGATGATCAAAAAAGAGAAGAAAAAAAACTGATTGGTAAAGATAAATGAGGCCTTTGTTGGTTTTCCTTTTGTAAGAATGATTAAGTGATGAATTCCTTAAACTGTATACTGATTCTTTGAGCAAATCCTAATGATGAGAAGAAATTCATTCTAAACAAATAGTTCCTGAATTCTCAATACTTTCTAATTTTCTTTTCCTTGTTTCATGTGCAACTGAGAATTGGGCGATCAAGGTTGAAGGACAAAGAGGCTATAGCGAGATGCAAATGAGTTTCTTGAAGATGAAGCGAATGAAGGAGCATTGTTTCTTCCCTTTTCCTTTTGTAAACAAGACAAAATGTGATTTATTTTAAATTGTAATGCTCTTTGAAGTATATTCTGAAATTATTCTTTTGTAACACAAATCAATGGAACCTTGAAGTTTATTTGAAAACTTGGATGATGATCGTTGAATTGGAATTGAATTTTTTTGACTTTCGGATAAATTCTTCCAGATTATGGAATACTTGATACAACCCATCTATTGAAAATAAATTTGAATTTGAAATGATGATGATTTGTATGGTTCAAAATTGTCCGCATGAACAAATTTTGATTTTAAAGACGAATATTTTCGACGTGATCAACCTGAATATCTCAAAATGATGAATGCAACTAAATCCTTGAACCAATCTTGAAAGAAACAACAAATCTTCGAGAACATCAATCAAAATCCACTTTAATTCCAATAATCACCAATTCTTCGAACACCCATGAGTTGAACTAATCAACAAACCATCCGATAAATCCTGCACCTAACATTCTATACCATGAACGATCTCAACACAAAAGCAAATGTCTTGAGGTCACAATTAGGACATGAACTAAACTAAAGAGTTAAGAACATTCTAAATCAGAAAATGACTCATAGCGTTTTCACCAATTTTCCATAGCCTTTTAAGCACAAATCGGCCTAGATCCTTGAAGAGCATTTGTCGATGACATCACTTAGAATAGTATGCCAAATAATCATCTCAAGGTCTTGTAATTTGAAGACATAACGATCAGACAACCGTTACTTGAAATTAGGTCAAAAATCCAAGATGCGACTTCTAACGCACTTGAATGATGGTGATCTTCTACGTGATATCATCAAGGAGAATCGTATGCAAGAAAAACCATTCAAAAATATCGAAATAATGAAGAAGTTTACAAGCACTTGAAATTGTTCTCGCAAAAGGGTTGATTTTGGGGTTGCTGTAGTTGTTTTCAGTTATCTGGACCATTGGTTGAGCAAACTTGTATTGCGAGGTCTGAAAACCGGTTTAAACAATTCTGAGGAGATATGAAGACTTATGAAAAATCAAATGAAACCTTGAGGGCTCAACTTTCTTTGAGAAGCGCCAAACCCTAATTGCTGATGGTTTGCCTAAGAGGAAAATCTGCTTGATCGACTTTTGAGCCAAATTGAGTGTTTGAGGAACCCTGGGACAGCATCCTGAGTGGAAAATGGGAGGGTAAATTTTAGGGTACAACACTAACTAAAGCAAGCTGCAACTCTTCTAAATCATCTAATAAGGGAGGAGTGGTCTTCACAAACAGATCAGGCATGGGTGTCTCCCGAGTATACAGCATTTTCAATTGAATGGCTCTCGATCGGACCCACTGAAGATATGGCTCCAAATAAACAGCACCCCTAGGTCCCAAATCTTTCCTACTCTTTTTATGAATGTGACGCCAGGCTTTCGCAATTGGCTCCCTAGCTTTCCTGTGGTCTTCTCGTTACTTCAGAAAGAAACTACTCAAATGAATACTGTTTGGTTTATCCCTCATCGGATAACCAAGCTTTCGCCGTGCAAGAACAGGGTTATAGTTAATTCCTCCCTTAGTACAAAGAAGAGGTACATTGGGGAAAGTACCACAACTATCAATAATCTATACATCCTAATAAGTTCGATGATACCAATTAATATCCGAGTGAGTAAGTGCCATGATCTTAGGAGCCCAACGAGGTTCCTTCTTGACATCCCAAAAAGCATCAGACTGAGGCATATGAGAGATGAACCACCGGTAGAACAAATGCGTGCAACAGATAATCATTCCCCCATGATAAGAACTCCAAAGATGAATAGAGTAATAAGCATCACCCATTAGTGTAGCAACCGGGTTTCCAATCATGAAAATCCTGATAGCGTTAATGTCGACAAACATGTCCACATTAGGAAATAAGAATAATCCATAAGCAAGTAAAGCAAAGATGGCCTCGAAAGCAACCGTACTCTTCATCCTGGCAAAGTAACGAGCTTTCTCAAATAAGAACTGAGCTGGTAATCCTCTAATCCCTCCTTTGATAGTCATATGGGCTTCCACCTCAGACTTCCCCAGATGAATAAAAGCAGAAATCTCATGCGGTTTTGGCTTGCCCTCCAAAGCAGTAAAAGGAACACGATCGGTAACAGGTAAATCCAATAGATAAGAATACTCCTACAATGTAGGCATCAACTGATAATCGGGAAAAGTAAAGCAGTGATACACCGGATCATAGAACTGGACCAAGGTCGAGAGAATACCCTCCTTCATCTTCAGCTTCATGAGAGGAATGATGGATCCATACTTCTTCCGAAATTCTGCAGAACACTCGATCTCTGGAATTAGACTGACCAACTCATCTATTTTGGGATCCTTGAAACTGTATTTCCCGGTCTTTCTCTTTCCAGAATCCATGGTTAACAGTACCTGAGATATTCACGAATAGTCAACCTTTAAATCCCTTGAAATATTATTTTCTTCAAAAGATGCTTATGAGTGCATGGATGCATGATGCAGCAATCACACACAAGATCACACATATAGGGTTCATAAGTTCAATGTCACGAGCATGAGGTCGAAGGTACTACCCATAAGGTGTTGGTCTAAAAAGTTATCACCTGTTGAACAAGGTTCTAGAGGTTCCCAGAGTCTACATCCTCCCTTCGGATATTACCAACTTCCCGATTAACTCGGTAATTTGTAATATTCTCAAGAAAGACTCATCCGAGTGTAGTATCGCGTGACAACTATTTCTGGATTACTCCGTCATAGGTTTCGCACTACCCCTAAAAGGTCAAGATGGGTTTGGTATTCTACGATCCTCAGTTTCAGCAGGCTCCCAGGTCGAAGGCAGTACGTCTTCCCGATTACTCGGTAAATGACACTACAGTCAAAGGGGCCTCCACTGAGTGGGGGATCTCATGCCTCCTTTTTTGGGATTACTCCCTCAAAGTTAACATGACTATACCGCCCGTCCTATCTTAGAGTTTGCCCAAGTCCGGGTATATGACTTATGAGTAATCACCAAGCACCCTGAAAACCAGGAAAATCCAGACAAACGTATATACAAAATATAACACATAAACAGTAATAGCACATATACAGATATAAACAAAGATAAGCTTAATCCACTTAGGGATGGACCAGAAAGAGGTCAATCTTTCCCCAGTGAAGTCACCATTTTTCTGTAGCGGTAGATATGTTCAAGACTAAGCCATTGGATTGACTAGACTTTATACAAATCAAAATAAAAATCGCCACCGCGCTTTATTGTTTCCAAAGGAATGGGAAAAGAGCGAATAACCCAAAAAGAGGGGGAAAGATTCAAGGTAAGGGGGTTGGTTATGCAAAGGGAAGGTATTAGCACCCTAAACATCTACGGTACTCCGCAGGAACCTCTTTGTAAAATCTATATATTTTGGCTATAAAAATGTGTTGTATTTAAAATGGATAGTGGACGTGAGAAAATAAGTATTTTTTATGATTTTTGCACCCGCCGCGGTTGCGAACCTTTAGTGCCTACGTACCACCTTTCGTGCAATAGGGGATCAAGGTACACATAGTTCCTCTTTTAAAAATTTGAAACACGAGTGTGTTGGTTAATTTTATGAGATAAGACGCCATCGTCATTGTCCGTGTGGAAAACATACTTACTACCCACAATCATGAGAAAGGAGAATTTGCATCATCTCAAAGTGGAGGATATGGCTTGGATTTTAAAATTAACAATGCCTCACTCAAGACCCAAGTGGAAAATATCTCACTTCACTACATATTGTAGAAGTATAGTTGTTTGCATGACTACAAGGATTGACGAGAGCCTAATCCTTTAAGAAAAAGTTTAAAGGTAAAAGCCAAAGTTGAAAAATGATTTGAAATGAGATTGATTGACTTTTAGTCTTCTCACAAAAAAATGTCAAGGTATTATTGAATTGATTGAAGTTTATTTATGAAAATATTTTGAAAATGAATGGACCTAGGTCCAAGTTTATTATGAAAGTGGTTCAAGTTTAAAAACAATAAGAGTTTTCAAAAGGAGGGAGAAGATTTTTGAAATTAAAGAACATGGGAGGAGAAGAAGAGGGTATCCTAAAGTGTTGTACCCCAAAATTTTCCCTCCCATTTCTCAATGATTTCTCATCACAAAACCTTTGAAGCCCAAGATCCAGTTAGGGTTTCATCTGCTCAAGACTTCTCCTTGCACTGTTGACCCAAATTAGGGTTTGTGTTTGCACCAAGATGTTTTGACCTAAAGTGCCCAAGATGACTTTCATGCTTCATATTGGACTCCCAAGTTTATCCATACCAAGTTTCAAGCTTTGATTCCAAGTTTTGCTCAGTCAATTGGACAGTTGACCTATAAATCAGCTGTATCGGGGAAAAAAGTCAACTGTGGCCAATTGACAGTCAAACCTCATGAAAATTTACCCACATCAACATTATGAACTCATATGGACCATTTGATCAAGTTTGGATCGCAATTCCATAAGAAATTTGATCAGATCACCAAAAGGGCAAAATAGTCATTTTTAGGGTTTTGACTGCACAAAGGTAATTTTTGACTGTTTGACCTAGCCAATGGCAAACCAAGCTCATATATGGACTCAAGGACCCCATGGAATTATCTTGACATGCTCAACAAACTCAAAAGATCCCAAGTACACAAGATTGACAGTTGAATTTCCCAGTCAATTGATCAATTTTGACTGTATACTGAAAAGTCAAACTTTGACTTTTTGGTCAAAATCAAGAGTCAAGATTCATTTTTCATCAAAACATGCCAAATCATGAAACTTGTTCACCAAGAAATCACAAAATACAAATTAGGGTTAGAAATTAGAATTTTTCATAACTTAGAATTTTTCTAAGTTATAAAAAACCCTAATTTTTTCCCAACTTTGCCCCACTTTTTCACCAAGATCCATTTGGATTCAAGTAAAAGTAAAAACATGAAAGTTGTAGCTTGTTGCATAATCTACAACTTTGATTCACAAAGTTTTCCCATTTGAGGCTTGTATCTCAAGTTACAAATTTTTGAATAAGGGCACTAAACCATTCTTAACTTAGTGAAATTTTAACCTATTTTGACAAGGTTTTCTACCCAACTTCAAGACCATTTTCCATACACTTCCACTTGGAATTTCAAATTGCGTTTCAAAGATGGATTGTAGTACACATTCCAAGCTTTCCAAAATGTCCAAGAACTTCTCAAACAACCTCATGGTTAGGGAGAATCGAATTTTGCAAAATGGGAAAAAGTCACTTTTGTTCCTGGCCATGTACATGTTCATAACACTATGCATTTCAATCTCAGCTTGCATATCTTGATTACAGGTCCTTAAACCATCCAACACTCATAAATTTAATGCATATTCTTTGTTCCAAAGCCATGTTCTTTGTGTTCTAGCATTGCATAAAGGATTAATCCCAAAATAGATAAAGCATTTCTTCCATTTTTTGCAAAAGGTAGCTTTATGTCCAATTACAAATCCAAGAAGTACAATCCATATCTAATGGGCACAAGTTTATGTGTTAATCACACTGATCAAGGAGGGATTATGCAGCATAGTATGAGGGCCTGTACAGGCTAGAGGCACAAAGTAACCATTGTTTGCTTAAAGTGTAAGAAACACATCATAACTCAAACCAACTCTCATATCAGCTTACAAACTCTTAAGTGAACTTTTAAAACATACTCAAGACATCTCAACCAAGCTATTGCACGACCCTAACACCTCTCATACACTCCCAATCTCAGAATCATCTTCAAACTGCAAAAACAGGGTCAGGCCTGCAGTTTGAAGGCCATCTTCCATTTCCCTCAAGCTCTCTTGCCCAAACAAGTTCACATACATTCCCTAGCACCTATGCAAGCTAACCATGACTTGAAACACGACCTGTAATCCCTCTAACCACTTCCACCATTTTCAGTTTCTTGTTTTGCAGGTGAAGTGCTCTAGCACGATTCAAAAGCTTTCAAGACAAAGTAAACATTGGAATAGCATCCCTGGACCTCAAGGAAGCTTTTCCAATCATCACCTTGCACTGAAAGCTTCCTCATTGCCAGATAGAACTTCAACTGAACAGGTATCTTGGTGAACTTCTATCTCTCTTATCAAGCATCATTAGCTCTAAGTTTGTGAATAAACAATGTTCTACTCATGCCACTGAACATGTACATGTTTTTACTTTTCATTTCTTTTACTTGAGCTGTGAGAATTTGAGGTTTGAAAATGGCAGAAAATCTAGGTTAGGATTTGGGGGAGAAGAAATTCTCCCTCATCTTAGAGAGTTAGATCAAGTTCTGCATATGGTTGGTATCGTCTCTTGATGCTGAACATTTTTTATGTTATGAGTTTTCATTAATAAGCCAGGAATCAGGAGTTAGAAGATCAAGAACAGGGCGCGCGTTTTTTGAATGACACAGTTCAGAGGTTGAAGAAAGGTGGCATTGGGCTGGACTTGCTTTGTGTTTTCTTTTTGCACCCTACAATTGGTTTTACACCCCCTGAGCCCATTTGCTTTATTTTTAATGTTTTTTGACTTTTTCTTTTTTTAATTAACTCATTTATTTTTCTCAGCATATTAAAAATTTAAAAATATTTTTTCTCATCATTTTTGATTTTGTTAGGGATTTATTTGATTTTTTCTCTTAGTTTGTACACAAATAAATAAATATATACTTTTTTGTTTAAACTATTAAAATAGCACAAATATATTCTATACACTTTTATCTTATTTTTGCTTCCTGAAAATATTTTATAGAAAAATACTTTTTTATTTAAATATTAAATATTATTAATTAATATATATAATACACATTTTGTAAATAATATAAATATATGGGTATATATTAATATACTTAGGATAAAAATACCAAAAAATGTACATATTTTATTTTTTAATATTTAATACTAAAAAATACCTTTTTTACAAATATACTATATTTTATTTTATTTTTGTATGTAAATAATAATTATTATATGAATTAATTGATTAATATCCCTTTTTGATTAAAAATTAGGGTTTTGCCCTAAATTTGAAAATACGCCAAAAATAATACCCTTTTATTTCTCTTTTTATTTACATAAATAATATTCTTTTTTTTCATACACATAAAAATTCTCTTTTTATTACATTTTTGCATATTTATTTCATTTCCATTTAATTATACAATTATTTGTCTTGTAAATATTCAAAGAAAAATGATGTAATAGTTAGGTTTAAATTCTTGTCTAAATAAACATTGTACCCCCTCCCCATATTATTGTGTTGTAATAGTGTAGGAATTTAAATCTCGCACTTTTAATGCTTTCTAAACATACCATGCTAGAATTAGGGTTTGAATGCGAATAAAACGAACAAAATAGTTGGACATAATCTCAAGATAAATAAGCATGAAAATGGACAACACATTCCACACTTGCACCCCTAGGGTATTCCACTTTGTTGCCTTCAAATAATTGGGCCATATTGCATGTTGAATTTCTTTGGGTAAAATAAACAATCAAATGATCATAGTCCCTCAAAATGTTGCCTTAATGAATGATCAAGTCCCTCTTAAAGAAAAAATTGCCCAACGACATTTAACACTATTGCAATTATGGTCTAAACGATGACCCGCGCCCGTCCCTTTCACCTCCTAAGACAAGATTGTCCACCAAATGCAATGGTGGAACAAAATTGTCAAGAGGTTTAAAACATAACAAAAATCTTTGAGAAAATTTTAGGGTAGATAACTCTTAAGTACTTGCCAATTTGCAAAGAAAACACTTGCCTATTTTCAAAACCCACTTCACAAACACTTTCAAAACCAACTTTCAAAAAACCTTGAAACATCTTTTTAAAAGACAAAACACCTTTTGTAAAACATTCGAGTAAAGAATTGTTACAAGGGTAGCCTATACAAGGCATCTTTTCCAAACATTTTCAAACCACACACCAAGCACCATTTAAAACAATTGAAAACCAAGGCAAGTTGATCTAAGCAAGTACCTAAGAGCCCATGGATAACCATGGATAGAAAGGGTGCTAATACCTTCCCTTTCTATAATCTACTCCCCGAACCTAAGAAAAATCTCAAAGGTTTTATCTGTGCTTTTTGAACCTTTCCTTAGGATAAAATAAAAAGTCGGTGGCGACTCTTGCTCAACCGAAACATTTGCGAAAACAAACGCAAAACTTCAAGTCAGTTCTCCCACCGTATCACATAAAGCATAAGGTAAAAGCTAAGGATAAGGACCATCTAACCAACAAGAAGCCAAAACTTGACATTATGAGCCAAGATAGAATTCCCATTCTTTGGAGTGAAACCAAGCAAGCAAAGATACTAGACCTCTTCAAATGTATTAAGTCTTCACAAAAATTGGGCAGAGTAACGGCTGTATGCGGGTGAATTCCAGATTACAAACAAAGAGTGTAATCACAAAAAACCTGCATACAAAAAAACAAACAAGCAACCCAATGTCTTGAGGTAAACCTCAAGAGCTCCAGACAAAATAATCAGATAAGATCACAGGGTATCCAAGATAGGCCAAGGTTTCTAATCATAAGTCAAAGAAAAAGTCCACTGCTCCATCATGCCAAGGATAGTAACCAAATAGTCCAAGTACCATTAAGAGTTTTTTAGGGTTTAAGTTGGTTATTAAGTATCTTAGGAAAATAAAAAGAAAAGCTCAAGTGAGCAAAGTAAAAATGACAAGAATATAAATGCTCAAATGAGCAAAGATGAAAATGGCATGAAATAAAAGATGCTAAAAGATAAATAGTACATAAAGCATAAAAGAATAAAAGCATAAAATAAAATAAGTCAATAATTAGTGGTTAGTTGGATGACCATCTTGAAACTTGCATTTGGAACTCATTTGAGGATTGATAGAACCAAAACCTCCACACAACAAGTTGCATTTGCTTTTTGTAAAGTATATCATCCATTTGGAATTCTCACAAGTACCATTTAATAATCAACAATGTTTAAGTGATCCGCGTTGACCAAAGGTGTTGTAGATCCATTAGAGGATTGGTAGAACCAAAGCCTCCACACAATGAATATCAAGGTTATTGGATCAAAGAGATCAAATTAACATACTTGGGCTTGCAATCATAATTTTGGGCCACGAATGATCATTTATTCAAATCGGGACAAAATTTAGCGATATGTTAAGCAATCGTAAGTGGACTTATATAGAAGTCGCAACTATTTTGAGGCCGGTCAATAGCAATCTATGCACCATTTATTTTGAGACATGATATAGAGATCATGCTCTAACAACATTAAGTGCAATAAGAAGGGGATGAGATAAAGAGGAATTAGGGTAAAAAGAAAAACCACATTTGAAATAATATTTAATCAAACTATTATTAAAATCATTCATCCATTTTTTGTGGAGTTAAACTCAACACCATGGATCCAATGATGTTAATAAAGCCATGACCAAAAAATCAACCCAAGACAGCCAGAAAATATTCACAAAATAATAATATAATTAATATGTTCATTAAAGGGTTTAAAAATGTTTTAAAAAATGGAAAATAATGAAACAAAATGCCAATTATATTCAAATTAATCAAGAAATGAAAAATAAGACCATAGAAAAATCAGAAAAGAGGCCAAGTAATTTTACAAAAATTTTGGGGATTTTTAAAAGTCAGAAACTATTTTTAAAAATTAAAATAAATGGGTAAAATAAACAAAAATAGTAAAAAATAGCAAAGTCAGAAACAAAAATAAAATAAGGTCACCAATATTAGTCACAATATCATTAGATCATTCCATAATTTTTTCAGAAATTAAAAATGTGTAAAAGTATTTTTAAACATTTTAAAAAAATCAAATAAGTGTAAAATTCATAAAAAATATCAAAACACAAAATTAAATTGTGAGAAAATAAAAATCAGAAAGAAAATAATCAAAAATATTTTTCATATTTTTTTTAGATTTTTTGGACTAAAAATGAATTTTCTATGATTTTTTGAAATTTAAAACAATTAAAATATAAAAATTAGAAAAAGAAAAAAAAAGAAAAAGATGTGGACCATTGGATGAGAGTCAAAACGCGTTAGTAATCAAATCCAAGGGATCTGGCGCGCTGTGCATATCATGGTCTTTAATGAATAATGTACAGAATCATTAATAAAATCAGAATTTGAAAATAACAAATGTCACGCTTTCATTGGTTAGAAGATGACACGCTGGTCATCTTCAACCTCCAGCCTTCACGAATTGCAGGTCTCTCAAACTGTAAAATCAGAAGCTCAGACCTATGTCATTCGCTTCATCTCTTCAAGACGAAGACAACCATATCCTCGCGCCAAATTTATATAAACTGTAACTCAAGCAATTTGGAAAGAAAGTTTTGAAAATGGATTTGAAAATTCATGGTCAAAACATGCTTCCAGATAAAAGTAAGTGTTGCGACTAGAACCAGAGCGATG
This sequence comes from Vicia faba, assembly GCA_948472305.1. Lineage (NCBI taxonomy): Eukaryota > Viridiplantae > Streptophyta > Magnoliopsida > Fabales > Fabaceae > Vicia > Vicia faba. The sequence goes on along the minus strand of OX451735.1, from coordinate 627,830,220 downwards.
AGAGCAACACAATGATACCAAAGTTTTGAAGAATTGATGAAGGAATCTACCTATTGAAGTTGAGTTGCAGAGCTCTGAAACTGGACTTATATGGAGCAATATAGGGCACGATTCTTGAATGTGATTATATGGTTAGCTTCAGGGAAGATCAAGGAACATGAATTGATGAAAAAAAGGATTGAAAAAGGCTTGAGAATAGTATTTGAAGTAGCTGAATTCTGAGTTGTGAAGTAAGTTTGGCAAGGTGATTCTGGCTATCTAAGCTTGGGAAATTGAATGGGGGATGGCCCTCTATTTATAGGTAATCAAATGGAATGCTCAAGCGTGTGGAATGATGCAAATTGGAGGGAAATCGTGTGAACCTGATGCACGAGCAAAGTGTGATCTGATTTGCATCAAAACTCATCAAATCCTTGCATTTCAAGGCTCTAATCCACTTTGGCAACTTGGTTAAACATGTCTAGATCACAAACGCGTGCTAATTTGATGTTTAAAGGCCAAAACATGGATTTCAAATTTTGACTTATGGTGAAACTTCAGTTCCAAGTTACCAAGTTCAATCTAATGGCATTTCCACCTCAGGGGGGTCTTAGGGAAAAATTCTTTATGCTTTAGAAAGATGAGGTAACAAGCTTTGCAATGGAAAAATAATGGAATCAAATGGATACTTGAGCTGAAAACTACATGGAGTCAAAGTTGAAGAAAAAGAGTTGACTTTCCATACTTAGAAATATTTTAAATTCTTCTTAAAAATGACCTATAATCTCTTGCATCAAAACATGGCCTTCACTTAGAATTTTCTCTTGACCAAAAAATATGGAATGAAATAGATCTCTTGGATGACATTTTGTAATTTAAACCACTCAAAATCTCCAAAAATTGAGCAAGTTATGACTTGTTGAAGTTGGCCAAAAATCATGAAATGACCTATAATCTCTTGCATTCTTAAGGCAACTTCCATCCATTTTCTTACTTTGAACATAAAAGAAGGCATGAAGTACACATCCTTAGGGTCATCATGAAAAAAGAATAGGCTCGAGGTGATAAAAATTGACCATGTTATTACCATTTGAAGTCATATATGGAAAAAGAGGGATTCATCTGGATGACTTGTATATTTCTTCTCCACAAAGTTCCTTCCACATGAAAACTCCTTGGAACTTTTGAAGTGATTTATTGGTAACTCGTTGAAGAGAAGAATTTTTTTGGAATCACTCAAAAATACCAAAAGATGAGAAAGATATGCCCCTCTGAAGTCCAAAACCCTAGCCTCTAAATCAAGAGAATGCTTGGTGGAACTTTGCCAAGTTTGAACAAACTTTTTGTGCCAATATTCTTCCTTTGTGAATAGAATTTGTTGGGGATGATGATGAGGACTCATGGCCACCAAAACTACTTCCATACCAACTTCAAAACAACTTCAAAGGTGAGGTTTGAATCTCTCAAGACTTTGACTAGGGCATGGAAATAAACTCGTGAACCCATGATGCAACTTGCTAAACCTCATTGCCTTTACCTACATTATTAACAAGTAAGACAAACCAATATTGTATTTGTTAATTTAGAGAGAAAATAAAAGAAAAATATCCATGATCACCAAAGAAAACAAGTCAAGGTGCTTGGAAACTCCTCAAAGAGCAAGGCTAAAGATAGGGAGAAGAACCAAAAGCCCTAATGTGATTTTGTGGTGATTGAAACAATATGGTATGATGAAGGGATCTTAGGGGAAAAAATTTGGGTACAACACTTTCTACCATAGATTTAAACTTGGCAAATACCTCGATCACTTCACTTTTCTTCTTGATCAGGTAAGTCCATAATTTTTGACTAAAATCATCTATGAATGTAACAAAGTACTTGTTACCTCCAATCGAATCCACCTGGATTGGTCCACATACATCAGAGTATATGATTTCAAGAATAGCCTCCGACTTGCTTCCCGTATCCTTGCTGAAGTTATTCTTGTTTTGCTTCGTCGACACATATTCCTCACACACCTTGTTTGGAATGTCGATTTCTGGAAATCTTGAAACCATATTTCTTGTTTTCAAATATCTGATGTCTTTCAACTTGAGATAGCCTAGTCGATAGTTCCATATCCATTCATCACTGCTAGCTAGGCACTTGTGCTCCATCATATTTAGTTCGATCTTGAAGGTTCTTTTTTGAGATATAGGAACCTTCAAGATTAACCTTCTTCTTGCATTGACGACTTTCATCATCTTCTCTTTGATCGACACTTTATAAATCTTTTCGTCCAACTGCCCTATGCTGAGCAAGTTGCTCTTCATGTATGGTATGTACAACACATTAGAAATTATCAACATCCTGCCATCTTTCCTCATTATCAGAACATCACCAATACCTTCAACTGATAGAGTATTGCCATTTGTGAATTTCACCATGTTCTTCATTGAGGGTTTTATGTTGATAAATCAATCTTTCATCCCAAACATGTGTGATTAGCATCCTAAATCAAAGTACCATTGGTCCTTGAACCTCTCTTCATCTCTTGTTATGACCATTAGCATCATCTCAACTTCTTCATGCTTTGCAAACTTTGCATCACTTTCTTGATTCTTTGGTTTTTCTGAATAATCATTAGAATAGTAACCATACTTCTAACAATTGAAACACTGAATGTGACTCTTGTCAGGTTTTCCACCACCACCTGTTCTTCTACCTCTAGAACCTCCTCTTTGGTTTCCTTAGCATGGAGGTCTTCTCTGATTCGACACAATTTCTTCCCGCTGGTCTCCTCTACTAGTCAAGTTGGTATAGCCTCTTCTACCTTTGTTGTTGAACCACTTTCCCTTTTATTTCTTTTCTCTTGCTTACTGCGCCTGTAAAGGCATATCACTCTTCAACTCGCCTGTAACTCTTTCAGTCATTCTTTGTTCATGAGATTCAAGTGCCCCTTGAAGCTCTTTTTTTTTCAATTTTTAAAAATCTTTTGAATCCTCTATAGCTACCACCATGTGGTCGAACTTCAAAGCCAAAGACCTCAAGATCTTTGCGACAACGGATCTCGACGTCAACGCTTTTCCACATACTTTGATTTTATTCACCAGTTTCATAACCCTAGTGAGGAAATCAGACATGCTTTCACTTTCTTCCATCTGAAGAAATTCATATGTTCTTTTGTGAGTTTGTAACCTCGCCTCTTTCACCTTTTATGCACCTCCAAAAGATTTTTCCAGAATTTCCCAAGCTTCTTTTGCATATTCTACATAACTCCCCTTTTCAAAATTGTCTGGACTCAGACATTGATGAATTATAAAGAGAACTTTATAATTCTTCTTCTTCAATTCTATGTGTGTTGTCTCTTTTTAATTCGTTGCTTCTTCTGTAAGTGGTTCTAATCCTTCTTTCACAAGATCCCGAAGATCTTAACAACAAAAAACAACATTTATCTGCTTGCACCAATTCTCATAGTTATCAACTTCCAGAATTGGAAGACTTGCTGGAAAATTCCCGTTTGAATGATTCATTGCCATCGTGATTTTCTTCCCATTGAATCGCTCAACCGAAGGTCCTGATACCAGATGTTATAATCCACCAAAACCTATGAAAAATTTCTATCAATATTGATGAAAAAGATTATTATCAAAACACAATAACAATGAAAATAAAAAGAATTGAGGAAAAAACAAAAATTAGGATTTGACAAAATATGGAAGAACATATTCACTTTACAACTACAAAATTTTGGAAAAACGTGTTCACTTTACAACTACAAAATTCTGGGAATACAAGTTAAGTTGTGTACAATAATAAGGGTTACTCCCTATAATTATAATGAGCTTGCTTGTTTCCTAAGTCAAAGCTTAAAAATATAAAATTTCAAAATACTATTTGGACGTAAGTCAAAATTATGTGTCAAAGAAGTTGTTTTGACACTTCGACACACACAATTTAACACACTTACAGACTAATTCGACACTCCTTTCTATCGATTAATATACTGCTTCGACACAAAGGAATTATATTCTCAACATTCTTCTCATACTCTCTATTACTTATTTATTTTTCTTCACACTTTTCTCTCCAATCACTCACATCGTTAAAGAAAAACGTCATCGATATTTTTCTAACTTATCGTGTTTATATGAAAATTTACGGGGCTTTGATAAAAAAGCGTGGTTAAACTTTCAAGTTTTAAGAGAACTTTTTAAATGTTAGAAAACTAATTTTATACTAGATGTACAATCTATCACATACTAAAAAAATATAACACATACATATGAAAACAAAATAGTTAATATTCGTTTTTTTCTTTCTTTGTTCTAGGGACATTTTTGTTTTTAATAACTTTATTATTTTTTATTTACTTAAAATGTTAGAGTGATCCTAATTGCCCCATCGTAATTATTTCTCATGTAGAAATATCATCTATGTTTGAGTAAATACCACGTAATATCTAAGAGAAATGATCTGTTGGATATTAATGTTTTCACATCCTTGATTGTCGTAGTAAATTAAATTTGTTTATTGCAAAAACATCATACGACTTTTTGTTACCAAGATCTATTTTAGGCTATCAAATTGACCGCGATCGACCATCAAGAAGAGATTACACTCTTTTTAAAATCTTTCCATCACATAAAGATTATTATCTTAATAATTACAAGAGATCTGAATTGAGAATATATCAAAAGCGGGGAGAGAGAGAGAGAGAGAGAGAGAGAGAGAGAGAGAGAGAGAGAGAGAGAGAGAGAGAGAGAGAGAGAGAGAGAGAGAGAGAGAGAGAGAGAGAGAGAGAGAGAGAGAGAGAGAGAGAGAGAGAGAGAGAGAGAGAGAGAGAGAGAGAGAGAGAGAGGAGGGGGAGAGGGAGAGGGAGTGAGAGAGGGAGAGAGAGATAGAGAGAGAGGGAGAGGGGGATGTTAGAACATAGTTTGATTTTATAACCCTCAGTTAGAGTTTTAATGATAACAAAATACAAGATTAAATGAAGTATGAGATTTATATATGACATAGATTTTACCTAAAAATATGTTGTGTATTTACAGGAAACTCTGATGGAATCAGCATCAGAACATCAGAATATCAACATCAGCATCAGAAGATGTATCACATCAGAAGATCAAACATATGTTACACTGAAGTCTGATGAACAGAATCTGCGCTTACCATACGTTGACTCTGATCAAGATCTTAACTATGTCATCAACACTCAGAAGCGCCAAGATAAGCCAAAGCCAAGAACGCTCAGATCTTCATTAAGCAGAACATTCTAAAGTGTTAACGTTACTGCATTCAAGGCAGATTAATTACCAACGGCTTTATTCCAAGACAAAGATCTTCTCAAAATGGAAAGAATGTAATGAGCATTGAAATGGAATTATTGGCATCAACGTATCTATTCCAAGAAGTATTTAAAAAAATCAGTGAGAAAGGAAAAGGCTAATGATCTACAATATTCTACACGCCTAAAGTCAATCATCTTCATCCTCACTCATACAGTTTGCTAAAGCTCTCAAATTGCTTACTCTATAGTTCTAGCAATCTAGTTTCACATAAGCTTCATTTTGTGTATTATCACAGTTGTGATATATAGTTTTTGTAGAAAACATCAAACACACATAATAGTTCATTTATCTGTAAGAAAGAATTTCCTTGAGAAACCGGTCTGTGGTTTAGACTCAAGAAGGCTTTAGCAGTTGTTAAAGTAGTTTTGTATTCAGTTGAATATAGTGGATTAAGACCTCGTTGGAGAGAGGCGAAATCACCTTGACGGATGGATTGGAGTAGCTTGAGATCAAACGAACCAGGATAAAAATAACGTGTTGTCTGCATTTGATTTCAAGTTTTAACAATTCAACCCCCTTCTTGTGTTTTTCACTTCTTCAATTGGCATCAGAGCGCCTGGTTCTGAGTTCATAACAATTAACTGTGTCAATACAAGATCCAGTGTTGAAAAACACTATGGCAGGACAACATCAAAACATCAGCAATGACCACAATGAAGAAAGAGACAGATTCAGTGGCAAACCTCCAGTTTTTGATGGAGAGAACTTTGATTACTGGAAAGACAGAATTGAAAGCTTCTTTCTAGCCCATGATGCTGATCTGTGGGATATGGTGACAGATGGATACACGCACCCAGTAAATGCAAGTGGTCAGAAGATTGACAGGAAAGCAATGTCTGACCAACAAAAGTGTGATTTCAAGAATCATCACAAGGCCATAACTATTCTTCTCAGTGCTATCTCTTACTCTGAATATGAAAAAATATCAAACAGAGACACTGCTAAGAACATGTTTGATTCTCTCAGAATGACGCATGAAGGCAACCTTCAAGTTAAAGAAACTAAAGCTCTTGCGCTCATCCAGAAGTATGAGGCATTCAAGATGGAAGAAAGTGAATCTATTGAAACAATGTTCTCAAGATTTCAGATTCTGGTTGCTGGTCTCAAAGTTCTGGATAAAGGGTATTCTACTGCTGATCATGTCAAGAAGATCATCAGAAGGTTGCCAAAACAGTGGAGGCCAATGGTCACAACGCTGAAGCTAGCTAAGGATCTCAATACAATCTCTCTGGAGGAACTTGTCAGCTCCCTCAGAAGTCACGAGATAGAGCTGGAAGCTGATGAACCTCAAAAGCAAGGTAAGCCTTTAGCTCTAAAATCTAACAGAAAATCTGACTCTAAGGTTTTGCAGGCTGTTGAAGAAACCTCTAATGGGTCCTCATCAGAAGAAGATGAATTGTCTCTCCTTTCCAGAAGGGTGAACCAACTGTGGAAGCAGAGGAAAAGGAAGTTCAGGAATCCCAGAAGATCTGAGAACCAGAACGAATCCTCCTCCAGATACAGAAGGTCAGAATCCTCCTCTGGACACAGAAGATCTGAAGGCTCTTCAGGAAGCAGAAAGCCAAACAACAAGGACATCATTTGCTATGAATGAAACGAGCAAGGACACTACAAGAGTGACTGCCCAAAGCTTCAGAAGGAAAATCCCAGAAGAAAGTTTGGCTAGGAAAAGAAGAAAAGTCTCATGGCTACATGGGATGACTCTGACACATCTGAAGCTGACTCAAAATCAGATGATGAGAGAGCAAACATAGCTCTCATGGCAAACATATCAGAAGACAGTGAAGCTTCTGAATCAGACTCTGAATCAGACACAGAAGAGGTATTTCCTGACTTTGCTATTAATTTTACTAAGGCTGAACTAGCTGAAAGCCTTAATGAGATTCTGGAAAGATATCAACAGATCAGAGTCAAATTCAGAAACCTGAAAAGGGATCTTGCTTCTGACTCTGATAAAACTGAGAGTCTTAAGTTGGAAAATTCTGAGTTGAAAAATAAAGTTTCAAAATTAGAAAATATATTACAAAACTCTCAGAAGGAAACAATTCTTGAAACTCCCAGTAGTGCTTATGAGATCATCAAGGAGTATGATCACAACTTTCAGAAGTTTCTTGCTAAAAGCATAGATAGAAGCAAAATGGCTTCAATGATCTATGGAGTTAGCAGAAATGGCAGAAAAGGAATAGGATACCAAGGTAAGGTACCTACACCAAAGAATGCCATGTATTTAGTTATTAAACGCATTCCACTTAAATCACACTTTGTATATGGGCACACACACGACATCAAATATACTAGTAGTAATTATTCTGTCAAACCAAAATTCAACCAGAGTTTTGGTAAAACTAACAAATCAGGACCCAAGAAAATATGGGTACCTAAGGATAAAATAATACATGTTGCAGATATCTTTAGCAGCAAAGCAGAAACACCAGTCATGGTACCTGGACTAATGTTGCTCGCGACACATGAGGGGAAGAATGCATATGTTCCAAAGCCTGGAACTTAAGCCTGGAGGCCATGTAGGCTTTGGAGGCAATCAGAGGGGAAAGATCATTGGCTCTGAAACAGTAGGTAACAGAAATCTTCCCTCTATAAGTAATGTATTGTTAGTAGATGGATTAATGCATAACCTGTTATCCATAAGTCAATTAAGTGATAACGGTTATGATATAATCTTTAATCAAAATTCATGTAAAGTTGTTAGTCAGAAAGATAGGACTATCCTGTTTAATGGAAAGAGGAGAAACAACATTTACAAAATCAAACTTTCTGAACTGATAAGTCAGAATGTAAAGTGTTTTATGTCTGTTAACAACGAGCTATGGATCTAGCACAGAAGATTGGGGCATGTTAGTATGAGAAGAATATATCAGATTAACAAACTCAATCTGGTCCGAGGACTTCCTAACCTGAAGTTCAATTCAGATGCTCTGTGTGAAGAATGTAAGAAAGGAAAGTTTGCAAAACCTGTTTTTAAATCTAAAAATGTTGTTTCCACCTCTAAGCCATTAGAACTTCTGCACATTGACTTATTTGGACCAGTTAAAATTGCTTCAATCAGTGGCAAGAAGTATGGGTTAGTAATCGTAGATGACTATAGCAGATGGACATGGGTAAAGTTCTTAAGACACAAGGACGAGTCGCACTCTGTGTTTGTTACCTTCTGTAACCAATTTCAGAATGAAAAGGATCTTAGAATCGTCAAAGTCAGAAGTGATCATGGTGGAGAGTTTGAAAACAAAGATTTTGAATCATTTTTTAATGACTAAGGAATTCTGCGTGATTTCTCTTGTCCTAGAACCCCCCAGCAAAATGGAGTTGTAGAACGAAAGAACAGAACATTGCAAGAAATAGCCAGAACCATGATCAAAGAGACTAACATTGCTAAGATCTTCTGGGCAGAGGAAATAAACACAGCGTGCTACATTCAGAATAAAATCTCCATAAGACCTATTCTGGAAAAGACTCCATATGAATTGTGGAAGAACAGAAAGCCCAACATTTCATATTTTCATCCATTTGGATGTACTTGTTTTATTTTGAGTACTAAAAATTATTTGAACAAGTTTGACTCTAAAGTACAAAAGTGTATTATGTTAGGATACTCTGAACTCTCAAGAGGGTACAAAGTATACAATATAGAAACACAGATTTTGGAAAAATCAATCAGTGTTCGTTTTGATGATAAGCTTGACTCTCAAAAGTCAAAGCAGAATGAATTACTTGCAGGTATGGAAGTTGAATTCACAGGTACTGAAGACAAGTCATCAGAAGCTCTTCACAAAGACACTCCCTCGACATCAGAAAGAGGCACTGCAAGCAATCCAGCATCTTCTGTTGATCAACCACAGAAAAGACCATCCAGAAGCAGCATGGATCACCCTGAAGAAACAATCTTAGGAAGAAAGGAAGATCCAATCAGAACAAGAGCCAGCTTCAGAAACTCTGAAGAATCCCTCATGGGACTTGTTTCTCTGATTGAACCATCTTCAATTGATGAAGCACTTCTGGACAATGACTGGATTCTAGCAATGCAAGAGGAGCTGAATCAATTCACAAGGAATGACGTGTGGAATTTAGTTCCTAAGCCAAAAGGATTCAACGTCATTGGAACAAAATGGGTGTTCAGAAACAAGCTGAATGAACAAGGTGAAGTCATCAGAAACAAGGCACGATTGGTAGCACAAGGTTATAGTCAGCAAGAGGGGATAGACTATACAGAACCCTTTGCTCCAGTTTCCAGGTTAGAATCTATCATACTTTTAATTTCTTTTGCTGTTAATAAAGGCATCACTCTGTATCAGATGGATGTTAAGAGTGCATTCTTAAATGGCTATATAGAAGAAGAGGTATATGTGCACCAACCCACTGGTTTTGAAAGTTCAAAAAACCCAGAATACGTTTTCAAACTAAAGAAGTCACTGTATGGTCTGAAACAAGCTCCCAGAGCTTGGTATGAAAGACTAAGTAACTTCCTGTTAGAAAAGGAATTCACCAGAGGGAAGGTGGACACAACCTTATTCTGTAAGACAGTTAAGAATGACATTCTAGTCTGCCAAATTTATGTTGATGATATAATATTTGGATCTACTAATCCCTCTCTGGGAAGAAAATTTGCTAAGTGTATGCAGGCAGAATTTGAGATGAGCCTGATGGGGGAACTGAAATTCTTTCTAGGCATTCAGATCAATGAAACCCCAGAAGGAACTTACATTCATCAGAGCAAATATGTCAGAGAACTTCTGAATAAATTTGATCTCTCAGAATGTAAGCCATCAAAGATTCCAATGCATCCCACGTGCATTCTGGAAAGAGAAGAGGTAAGCAAAAAGGTATAACAGAAGGTCTACAGAGGTATGATTGGTTCTCTGATTTATCTTACAACTTCAAGACCTGATATTTTATTCAGTGTATGCATTTGTGCAAGATTCCAATCAGATCCTAGAGAATCTCACTTAACAGCTGTTAAGCAAATTTTCAAGTATCTGAAAGGTACTACTAATCTGGGTTTGTTTTATAGAAAATCTAGTGATTACAGCTTAGTAGGTTACTATGATGCTGACTTTGCTGGAGACAGAGTTGAATGTAAAAGCACTTCTGGAAGCTGTCAGTTTCTGGGAGAAAATCTGATCTCGTGGTCCAACAAAAGACAATCCACCATTGCTCTATCAACAGCAGAAGCTGAATACATAGCAGCAGCTGGATGCAGCACACAAATGCTCTGGATGAAAAGTCAACTTGAGGACTTCCAGATTTATGAGAGTAACATTCCTATCCTCTGTGATAACACCTCTGCTATTTGCTTAAGTAGAAATCCAATTTTTCATTCTAGGGATAAGTATATAGAAATAAAACATCATTTTATTAGGGACTATATTCAGAAAGGCATTTTAAACTTAAAATTTATTGATACAGACCATTAATGGGCTGATATCTTTACAAAACCACTTTCTGAAGATAGGTTCAACTTCATTCTGAATCATCTCAGCATGAAGCTCTGTCCAAAATAAAACTGTTTTAATTTTATATATTAACCTTCAAAATGTTGCTTATTACTCTGTGAACTTCTGATCAATCCTCTTTCAGAATTTTTTAGAAATGCAGATTGTATCAGATCTATCCATGAAGCTCTGAGCTCTTCAGTTCAAGGATAGAAGTGATGTTCACTCAAAGCAAACAAGTGTCATCAGCTGTTTCCTGAGGCTGAACGCGCGTTCACGCTTCTGAAAAGGCAAAGCGCTGATTGGATGCATTGAGACACATGTCACTGGTAACCGTTTAAGTATCTTTCTGAAATCCCCTAAAATCAACAGTCATTAAATGCTATTAATCATGATTTATTTCTCTCTCTTAAGCGTTTATGTTTTCAAAAACTTTTTCGAAATCTATTTAAACACCATTCACAATGTTTACCCTAACATTCGTTTTCAATCAATTTTTCTGATATTTGTGTTTGTGTTCTTCTTTCTCAAGAAACCCCCTAAACCTTTTTCAAAAAATCCTCGTGTGAACATGGCTTCTAGAAACAATCTTTCATCAGGTTCCCAGAAAGATACATCAGTTGAGCAATATGAAGTTCCTCTCAGAAAGCTACTCACTCCAGTCAAGAACCTTGAAGTTCTGTCAGAGATTATAGTGGATTTCAACAGTTTGAAGGAAAATGGTTTTGATTTATCAGAAGAGATTCAAGCACAAGGATAGGAGAAATACTTTGACAGGTTGGTGGGTCCAACTTTTCCTATCTTGGTTAAGGAATTCTGGATTCACGCCTCTTCCTCAAATCACCAAGTCACGTCTTACATCATGGGGAAGAAGATAGTGATTACTGAAGAGCTGATTGCAAAACTGATTGGGAACAATGGTGGTGGTATTCGCTGTATAGACATGGCTGAAAGGTGCTCAGATGTTGCTGTTATAGCAAGGGAAATTTTCACGCTGGGGATTCCCTCCAGCAAGATAAGGGATTTGAGAGATAAGCACATAATTTGGGCAAAGATTATTCTGGGCTGTTTCAACCACAGGAAGCCCACAAGCTCTCCTGATTACATAAACATAGATCAGCAGTTTCTGATCTATTTTATCTCTCAGAGGGTAAAGATTAATCTAGCTCATCTTCTGTTCAACCATTTGAGAACAAGCATCAAGGAGACAAGAGAAGATGAACGCACTAAAAGGGATTGGATACCCTTGGGCAGATTGATATCAGATATTCTGACTGAGAATAGGCTGATTGAACACTTGACAGAGGCACAAGAGATCAGCACCCTGGAACCTTCCGTTGGCAAGCAGCTGAATGCCAAGAATCTAAAGAAGATAAAGCTGATAGAGAACATTAAGAAGGAGCCCAACATCACTCCTTTTGTTGACATCTCCAGTAGAAGAGTCCCTCTGGACGACTTCCCCGTGTTCTCAGAGATTGACTCCAAGCCTCAGATCATTCTGAGATATTTGGACGCTTGTAAAGCTGATGGTACAACTCCTAATCTTAACATTCAAGATCTTCAGTAGAAGGAACCAGAGGTTGCTCTGAAGAAGTCTAAGAAGAGAAAAGCTGCTCCAGAAGGATCATCACAACAGACTCCAAAGAAAAGAGGTAATCATGTTTCTGTATCTATTTTAAATTCAACTGCTGGTTCCTCATCTATTCCTACTCCCATTCTAACACCAGTTAATATCCCAACACCACAAACCTTTGAAGATTTTGACACTGACTTTGACCCTTCTGAGTCATTAACCCTCAAAAGATCCCACTCCAAACCACAAAATCCAAACACTGCAACCATACCAGAACCAGAACTTGCACAAGTTCTGTCTGACATAGACCAACATACTTCCGCTCCCCAAACAGATAATCCAAATCCACAACCAGAAATTCCCATTTCTCCACAACCTGACATTCCACTTTCACCAATACCAGAAACTCCTCTCTCTCCAACACCAAAACCAGAAATTCCACAACCTTCCTCTCCTCAACCAAAAAGTAATCCACCCTCTCCTTAACATGAACAAACTCCACAACCTGAGACTCAAAACTCTAAGGCTCAAACCTCTGAGTCCTCTGAACCACAACCCTTGGCCATTCAATTGCCCTATGGTACTACTGTTAATATGTCTCAACTTCCCTCATCACCATAAACAACTCCACAACATACTCCACATAGTCCAATCGTTATTTCTGATTCTCCTTCTCCATCACCTAAGAAAAATACAGAAAACCACAGCAAGACAGTCATTAATCTAACAGTCCTTGAACGCCTTGCTGCAATAAACCAGAAAACTGTCATCCCTAAATCGAAACAACCAGATGTTGGTTCCAGCATTTTTGAACTTTGAATCAGAGATACAGAAGTTGATCACTTCTTTAAAACAAGCAAGACTGGAAGTGGTTAATCCTGCTGTATCAGATCATCTTTGGACTCAATTCAGAAGATGAGTTTGCGTTGAAACCTTCAAGTTGCAAGACCAGAGTTATGGACAGGCTCAACAGAACTTCAGAAAACTGCTAAAGGAAATGGAAGGTCCAGTTCTAAGCAAGGTGCTGAAGGAAGAAGTTCTCCATCTGGACAGTGAGCCTTGGTCTGAAAAGCGTCCAACATCTACAGTTCAACCTGCAGAAGAACAGATAATTCAAGATGAAGACTTGGGTCAAGCAGAAGAAGCTACAAAAAGCTCTGAGAAGCAGCCTATATCTGAAGATCCTCAAGCTTCCTCTCTTGACAGGCAGGCTCTGGAGGATTTGAAGAGATCAGATATGCTTATGAATGAACGGATGGATAAGCAGGATATCAAGATTGATTCTATAGCAAGCATGGTAGCCAAGCAGAACGAAACCAGCGAACAAATCAAGAGCATGTTGGAAGTTCTGTTCACATGCCTTCCTCCTTCTTATTAGATTTTTCTTGTGTTTTCCTTGTTTTCTTTACATGTTTGTCTGTAATATTTCTACTTGTTCTAAACTATCATTGCTTCTGTTTTAATACAAACATGTTTTTACTCTGATCTGTTTAACTCTGATTATATATGCTTTTTGATCGCTGAAAAAAAGGGGGAGAAAGAATGATATTTTTCAATAACGGTTTACTGAGACAAAAGTCTCAAACATTCTAACATCCTTATATATTTGATGTTCTGAAAAGCTTACATGTACAAGAATCTGATGAACTCTTATAAAGTAAAATTCTGATGCTCCAAGAAAGTTCAGTAAAGTTCTGATGCTCAAGGTCTCAAGGAATCAAAGGGAAATAATCAACTCGGGGGGAGTTTTTCTCATCATTACTCTGATACCTTTTATTCCTTAACCTCTTAGCTCTGATACTGTTACTCATTATCTGATTATCTCTTATATCGTTTCCTCTTTATCCTTAAACTCTGATACTTTCATCATTTCATTTTTATTGAAAAAATCTAGTTTTTGTCATCATCAAAAAGGGGGAGATTGTTAGAACATAGTTTGATTCTACAACCCTCAGTTAGAGTTTTGATGATAACAAAATACAAGATTAAATGAATTATGATATTTATATATGATATAGATGCTACCTAAAAATATGTTGTGTATTTACAGGAAACTCTGATGGAATCAGCATCAGAACATCAGAATATCAACATCAGCATCAGAAGATGTATCACATCAGAAGATCAAACATGTGCTACGTTGAAGTCTGATGAACAGAATCTGCGCTTACCATACGCTGACTCTGATCAAGATCTTAACTATGTCATCAGCACTCAGAAGCGCCAAGATAAGCCAAAGCCAAGAACACTCAGATCTTCATTAAGCAGAACATTCTGAAGTGTTAACGTTACTGCATTCAAGGCAGATTAATTACCAACGACTTTATTCCAAGACAAAGATCTTCTCAAAATGGAAAGAACATAATGAGCATTGAAATGGAATTATTCGCATCAACGTATCTATTCCAAGAAGTATTTAAACAAATCAGTGGGAAAATAAAAGGCTAATGATCTACAATATTCTACACGCCTAAAGTCAATCATCTTCATCCCCACTCATACAGTTTGCTAAAGCTCTCAAATTGCTTACTCTATAGTTCTAGCAATCTAGTTTCACATAAGCTTCATTTTGTGTATTATCACAGTTGTGATATATAGTTTTTGTAGAAAACATCAAACACACATAATAGTTCATTTATCTGTAAGAAAGAATTTCCTTGAGAAACCGGTCTGTGGTTTAGACTCAAGAAGGCTTTAGCAGTTGTTAAAGCAGTTTTGTATTCAGTTGAATATAGTGGATTAAGACCTCGTTGGAGAGAGGCGAAATCACCTTGACGGGTGGATTGGAGTAGTTTGAGATCAAACAAACCAGGATAAAAATAACGTGTTGTCTGCATTTGATTTCAAGTTTTAACAATTCAACCCCTCTTCTTGTGTTTTTCACTTCTTCAATTGGCATCAGAGCGCCTGGTTCTGAGTTCATAACAATTAACCGTGTCAATACAAGATCCAGTGTTGAAAAACACTATGGCAGGACAACATCAAAACATCAGCAATGACCACAATAAAGAAAGAGACAGATTCAGTGGCAAACCTCTAGTTTTTGATGGAGAGAACTTTGATTACTGGAAAGACAGAATTGAAAGCTTCTTTCTAGCCCATGATGCTGATCTGTGGGATATGGTGACAGATGGATACACGCACCCAGTAAATGCAAGTGGTCAGAAGATTGACAGGAAAGCAATGTCTGACCAACAAAAGCGTGATTTCAAGAATCATCACAAGGCCAGAACTATTCTTCTCAGTGCTATCTCTTACTCTGAATATGAAAAATATCAAACAGAGACACTGCTAAGAACATGTTTGATTCTCTCAGAATGACGCATGAAGGAAACCTTCAAGTTAAAGAAACTAAAGCTCTTGCGCTCATCCAGAAGTATGAGGCATTCAAGATGGAAGAAAGTGAATCTATTGAAATAATGTTCTCAAGATTTCAGATTTTGGTTGCTGGTCTCAAAGTTCTAGATAAAGGGTATTCTACTGCTGATCATGTCAAGAAGATCATCAGAAGCTTGCCAAAACAGTGGAGGCCAATGGTCACAGCGCTGAAGCTAGCTAAGGATCTCAATACAATCTCTCTGGAGGAACTTGTCAGCTCCCTCAGAAGTCACGAGATAGAGCTGGAAGCTGATGAAACTCAAAAGCAAGGTAAGCCTTTAGCTCTAAAATCTAATAGAAAATCTGACTCTAAGGTTTGACAGGCTGTTGAAGAAACCTCTGATGGGGCCTCATCAGAAGAAGATGAATTGTCTCTCCTTTCTAGAAGGGTGAACCAACTGTGGAAGCAGAGGAAAAGGAAGTTCAGGAATCCCAGAAGATCTGAGAACCAGAATGAATCCTCCTCCAGATACAGAAGGTCAGAATCTTCCTCTGGACACAGAAGATCTGAAGGCTCTTCAGGAATCAGAAAGTCAAACAACAAGGACATCATCTGCTATGAATGAAACGAGCAAGGACACTACAAGAGTGACTGCCCAAAGCTTCAGAAGGAAAAGCCCAGAAGAAAGTTTGGCAAGGAAAAGAAGAAAAGTCTCATGGCTATATGGGATGACTCTGACACATCTGAAGCCGACTCAGAATCAGATGATGAGAGAGCAAACATAGCTCTCATGGCAAACATATCAGAAGACAGTGAAGCTTTTGAATCAGACTCTGAATCAGACACAGAAGAGGTATTTCCTGAGTTTGCTATTAATTTTACTAAGGCTGAACTAGCTGAAAGCCTTAATGAGATTCTGGAAAGATATCAGCAGATCAGAGTCAAATTCAGAAACCTGAAAAGGGATCTTGCTTCTGACTCTGATAAAACTGAGAGTCTCAAGTTGGAAAATTCTGAGTTGAAAAATAAAGTTTCAAAATTAGAAAATATATTACAAAACTCTCAGAAGGAAACAGTTCTTGAAACTCCCAGTAGTGTTGATGAGATCATCAAGGAGTATGATCACAACTTTCAGAAGTTTCTTGCTAAGAGAGAGAGAGAGAGAGAGAGAGAGAGAGAGAGAGAGAGAGAGAGAGAGAGAGAGAGAGAGACGAGTTTTAAATTCAATTTTAGTTCAATCTTCTTCCTCACATACTAACAATATTTTATACTCATTCTGAAAATATTAAATTGTTCAATACATTACTCAATATCCTCATTATCCATGCAACGTACAAGACTAACAAGTATAGGTTTTCACTTCTTGAAATTGTTGGTGTCACTTTTACAGAGAAGACTTTTTTAGCGGGATTTGCATTTTTGGATACCGAAAAAGAGGTCAATGTTACATAGGTCCTGGAAGTGTGCGAGATTTTCTTGAAGGACCAAGAAAACATGTTTAAGGTGATTGTCACCAATCGTGAAACCACACTAAGGAATGCATTTGCAAAGATAATGGATGCATGGACTGGGATATTAAATTCATCCATAAAAGAGTTGTATGTTTCCTCTGTAATTCAATTTAGGAGCTTGTGTGTCTGATATCCATATTTCTTGAAATACATTGAGAGTACTATTTTGGACCAAGGGAAGAAGATATTGTCTCAGTATGGACTGATCAGGTTTGACACCTCGGTAATACAACAACTAAAATAGTTGAATCAGCACATTCAACATTGAAGAAATGGTTAAGTGATAGTAAGGGTGGTTTTTCTAGAGATTGGGATGGGGTGAACCAAAAGCACCAAAAATAACATACTGAAATACAAATTACTTTTGGTCAAAGCATTAGGGTGCAAGAACATCGATTCAAAGACAACATTCTCTATTCACAATTGGTTGGGTGCATTTCTCGATCGAGATTGAATTTCATCTTTCACGAAGCGAAGCGAGCTGAACAAACAGGTACAAATAACACAAAGTGTGGATGCATAATTAAGAAGACTTATGGTCTTCCATGTGCTAGTCTCATTGCAAATAAAGATAAAGACTAATTCCCCGATACGTATGGATGAAGTGTACATTTCAACAAAGTGGTCTCCATCATACTTTGAACATTTTGATTCATATTTCCTAGATTATCCAACTCCAAAATCTCAAAAAAAAAGTGTTCACAAGGGTGTTCGCATTAGCAAACCACCTCCACCACCACCACCACCACCACCTCCTCCATCATCGATTCTCGTGATTGAATTCATTAATGAAATGGCGATTTTTATGCACAAACATATTGAGAAGTTTGTGAATGTTAAGGAAGATGGTAATTGCGGTTTTCAGATCATATCCAGATTACTCGGTAAAATAGAGGTGGACCACCAATTTTTCCGCATAGCACTTTTGAAAGAGTTGGTGATGCATAGGGAATTGTACATGAAGTTATACAAGACAAAAATATTTTAATTTAACTCAAGATGTACTTATTCCTTGTGTTAGAGGCAACACGTCATTTTCAAAATGGATGCGCTTCACTTATCGTGTTTCTTTAACTCAAGGTTGATATATTTCGTTTGTTTGCTTAATTTGAAAATTAGGAATATCTATCGTGTAATATAAATTGCACTTGTATGATTGTGTTAGCTGAAGATTTCGACATTTGATGAAAAATGATTTGAGAAAATAATGTTTCAAAAGATAGCGTGAAACTTGACTTTATAAGGTTATTTTATAAAGTTTATTTTTATAGTTCGATATGTCGAAATACCAATCAAAGTCAAAATAATGAAGACCCCTTGGACAATCACATTAGATGAATTCAAAGCTTCGAGCGGGGAGAGTTTGCAATTCAAACTGACGCG
Source organism: Vicia faba (assembly GCA_948472305.1). Classification (NCBI taxonomy): domain Eukaryota; kingdom Viridiplantae; phylum Streptophyta; class Magnoliopsida; order Fabales; family Fabaceae; genus Vicia; species Vicia faba. The sequence continues at coordinate 627,811,681 of OX451735.1, read as the reverse complement.
TCTTCTCCAGAAGGACGCGTGGAAGCGCCATAATGTATGCATTTGAAAACATCGAACGTGGCGTGATCTCATAGAAAGGACGTTATGGTCTAATCAGTATAAATAGGAGTCTTAGATGTTAGGATTAAAGTGTGTTCACATTGTATACAAATCACTTATATACTCAAAGTACCGGAGCGAGAGAAAAGAGTTTGTTGATAATGTATGTATAAGAACACCATCATTTTATTTAAAGTCATTTTTTCAACACAAAGTTACTTTAATCAATTTCTTATTCTTTTCCATTTCCAGTCAAGTATTTAACGAATCTTGTTAAATTTTCCTTATTAGAATTGTCTTTACATTCTTACAAGTATCCAGATTGTTTCCTTTAAGTCACATTTAGGATTTATAGTCAAACTTCAATATCTAAAGATAACCATAATCACATAGAAAGATCTTGTTATCGTTCATATAATGCCAAACTTTGAGTCAAATTGCAAGTTACCAAAAACATAGAGTTTGGAAGACTAGCGGTTGTTTGTTAGAAATCACTGTTAAACAAATTGGCACACCCGGCGGGACCGTGTCAAAGTGTTTTAATTACTTTGCTTATGTTCTTTCAATTTGGATCTTTATTAGTTTCTTTTATGAACTTATTCTTGCCATTAGTATATGAACCTTAGGAGTGGTAAGATAACTAGCAATAAAAAATAAATACCCAAAAGAAAACAGACTAGAAAAATGGTTAATAATACCAATAGTGGAGGAGGAAAAAATCCTCCACAAGGATCAGGCACAATCATGGCAAGTTCGACGAATGCGTCAACAAAATCCTTGTTTCACAAGCCGTGTCCACATCCATAGGATCCTTGGCTACAAATAGTTCTATACCATGGTCCACAGGGCCCATACCCACGAACAATTTGATAACCATGCCTATCTCCACAAGCGTGGCAGAGATCCCCTCGAATACTCAAACTGGCCATGTGTTGACATATGTTGACAATCAGACTCAACCTACGAGCCTTAGGCCACCAGGTTTTGAGAGTTTTAGGCCTTGGAGAGAGCAACCCCAATATGGGATGTCAACTTCCTTTATGTCAGGATTACACAATAATACACCCACACACACACAACTTACCATAACGACCTTTTTGCCAGTGCAAATTTTTGGTTCTGGTATGAACCGTGTGGGTCGAAGTACGCAGAACCAAGGATTGTCAAACCAAACACCTATGCTCACAACTAATAATCAGGAAGCATTTAGGCAACAAATGGACGCTAGTAACCATGACATGGTTGGAGTGCTTTCCCGTGAAATGAATGCCATTTTCTCCCCTTTGATACAAAATGTTAATAGGACAAACCATGAAAAGACCCAATCATATCAGCAAATGTCAGCGCAGATGGCACGCATAGCAGACTTTTTTGGAGCCCCCCAAGCACCTGTTCAACATAGACAAAACCAGGTGGCAATTCAAGCGGAAGAACCCACTATCAATCAGGTTCGACCATCCATACAAGAGGTTGGCGAAAGGAACATGGGGGCAAGGGTAGAGCAATAAGAGACTCGACATGAGATTCCTGAGGAGCGACCTAGGAGAGTAGTAATGGTTAACAGAGAAAAATGTAGAAGAGGTGATCCATAGAGTTAGGCATGATAACATGCTGGCTGAAAATAATTTAACCAGCATGATTGAGAGAATCATGGCCCAAAATGGCCTGAACACAGGGTTTCGACGGCCAAATTACACATCTCCATTAACGGATTTTATTTTGCAGGCTGAATTACCAAGGGATTTTAAAGTCCCCAAATTCACAAAGTTTTCAGGAGATACTAACGAATCAACTGTCGAACATGTGGCCAGATATCTGATAGAAGCAGGCGATTTGGCAAATAGTGAAAACCTAATGATAAATTATTTTCCTAGTTCATTAACAAAAAATGATTTTACGTGGTTTACCATATTACCACCAAATTCTATAGATACATGGCCTCACTTAGAAAGATTATTCCATGAATAGTTCTACATGGGGAAAACTAAGATAAGTCTTAAGGAGCTAGCCAACATTAAAAGAAAGTTTACTTAACCTATAGATGACTATTTGAATAGGTTCTGTTTGTTAAAATCTAGATGTTTCATAGTAGTGCCTGAACATGAATTAGTCGAAATGACCGTTGGTGGACTAGATTATTCCATTCGAAAGAAACCAGATACTCAATATCTGAGAGACATGGCCCAATTAGCAGATAGAGTTCAATAAGTCGAACGCTTAAAAGCAGAAAAGGCTAGAGCGAGTAAAAATTATAAGAAAGAGAGGGTAGCTTATGTCGAAGCCGAAGAAGAAGAAACAGAGGCCTTCAATGATATGTATAATTTTGAGGAATTCAAAGTAGATTTGGCTGAACTAAAGGAAGCACCCCCATACTCTTGTAAAATGATTACACCAGTAAATGGCAGAAATCCTGTTGAAACAGAAAAGAATGAGAAATTCCCCAAGAAAACTTATACATTTGAAATTACCAAATGTGATGAGATTTTTGATTTGCTTGTAAAAGATGGTCAAATGATAGTTCCTCCAAATTCCAAAATTCCTCCGTTAGAACAACGGAAGAAAATATTTTTTGCAAATATCATAACTTTTAGGTCCATAAAACTTCACAATGCTTTATTTCCAGGGATCTTATTCAAAATGCTATCAAAGAAGGACGTTTGAAGTTTGTTGAGAAAGTCAAGAGCCATATAAAGGTTGATGTTGACCCCCTCCATGTTGCAGATACCAATTATTCTAAAGTTATAGAGATCAACATGGTGGACATGGTGGAGTGTGGAGGAGAAGAGGCCAAGGAGTTCAAAGGCTCCAACATGGATGGAAAGTAGGCTACTGAAGGCCTAACCGACAAAATTTCCTTCGACACTCCTGTTGAAAACATTCCTGCAGGTAATGCTGAATCAGAGGCTACTGAGGGCTCTGTGGGAGGAATAACTGAGGCTACTGAAGGCCTTAGAGTTAAATTTCAGAAGATAAGGATTGTTGAAGGTCCTAGTCTAAGGGTTAACATGGTGGATTTGAAGCAACCTTCTCCAGAAATGGAAGAGGTGGAAAGATGCCTAAATCTGGAGAGGGAACACATGAGTTTGATTACCCTAAGGCTAATGAAACTCTACGAGGGTACTTATGGAGGTGTCTCAAAGAAATTCAGAAATGTCGGTGTGGCCAAGGTGCAACATTATTCTGAATCGAAGGCTAGCAGAGGCTTATGGAAGAGCTCAACATGCTAGAACTCATGGAAATTGGAGACAAGAAATCTAGTTGATGAAAGTGTACCCAAAGCCAGGGGAAAGTCTGTTGGGTTTTCTGGTACACTGTTATAAAGTTGAAACAGAGTGTCTGTTATGTCCCAGGTGTGAAGCATTATATGATAGGGAGATGGCTGAGATGTTCGAAAGAATTCCGTTCACCCATGGATGGGACCAACAAGGTGGAAAACCAAATGTGTACATCTTCGACAAGAGGGGAGTTCCCAGGAGACAAGATATCCCTCACCCCAAAGCCAGGAGAGTCACTTTCAAACTTCCATCTGAAATACCAACTGAAAAATGGACTCAGGAAGGGGCAGGAAGAGGAAAATGGAGGAGCTTCGACCAAGGAGGTAGAACTTCAATGGCCTGCAGAAAACAGTTCCAAACATCGAAGAGAGAGGCTTAAAGGTTAGAGAACTACAAGGGAAAGAATCCAATGTCCAGATCCCAGTGGAGGAGGAATCAGAGGATTAAAAAGGATGAAAGAGAGCTAGCATCAAAAGACATAGGGGAATCTAGTAGTAACAAGTTCCTTTCGAGCACTGCAAACTCAAGTAAGCCACCAATGGGTCGAAGATTGTTTACATCAGAGGAAAAAGGTTGCAAGTGAGAAAATTCAAGAGAACCCAATAAAGGAAGATGAAATGTCAACAAATGATTTTGAATCTGATGGAGTTTCGTCCCTTAATGTCAATTATAATGTAGTGTCAGTCCTGCCTTATGAGTATAACCAGAAAACTGAAATAGAGGATTAGGAGGAAGCAGATGAGGAACAAATGGCCAAACATAAACCAGTATGTTACTATGTGCTCAACAACGGAGATGTCGAGGAACAAAATGCTTTCTTTGAAAGGCCTGACCAGGGCATGAAAGGGAATTTGAAGCCTTTGTACGTTAGGGCCAAGGTTGAACAAGTAGGCATAAACAAAGTTCTAGTGGATGGAGGAGCAGCTGTTAATCTAATGCCATGATTTATGTTAAAAATGATTGGAATGTTTGATACAGACGTAAAGCCACACAATATGGTCCTCTAAAATTACTAAGGGAAAATTGGACACACATTGGGGGTGATTCAGGTAGATTTGACAGTTGGTTCAATTACAAGGCCAACTATGTTCATGGTAATCCTAATAAAAGAAAATTACAACCTTTTTCTTGGCAGAGAGTGGATACATGGAATATGAGATGTCCCTTCAACAATGCACCAAAGATTATCTATCTGGAGAGAGGATGGCATAGTGGAAAACATAGAAGTGGATCAAAGTTACTACATGACTGAAGTGAATCAGGTGGATATGAAGAACTTTGACAGAAATTTGGCCAACATAGGGTCGTGCAACCTAGTAGGAAAAGCGTACTCACCTAGAAAGAATGCCCTTTGTTTCTTAACCCCCCCACCCAAATGGTTTCCAATGGGATAGAGAGATCATGGGAGAAACAAAGGATGTCGAAGGAATGTCTGATGTACGGCCAACTGGCTGGGATGAGGACATTGATTATGTCTGAATTATTATTCTTCGAAAAGATTTCGGCCTACTAGGCCAAGAATAAAAGAAGAGCGACTCTCGAAGCTGATGTAACAAACATGGATATCAAAGACATAGACGATACACTACAAACAACAAGACCTGGGGAGAATTTTATTCTAAAACCTCCTGACTAACAGGTACCAGGTGAACAGATAGAACAAAGGTTGGATGCTATATATGATGAGGAACCCTTGGGTTTTGAGAAAGATCCACTGGCGTCTAGCCCAAAGATGTTGGCGCAAGACCCCCTTGAAGAGATATATCTTGGGGATAAGGGTATAAAAAGAATCACTTACATAAGTTCTAAATTGGATCCTAAGGTGAAGACGAAGGTGATTGAGTTGCTAAAAGAAAATAAAGATTTCTTCGCTTGTGATTATAACGAAATGCCTGGTTTAAAAAGAGATTTAGTTGAATTAAAACTGCCAATTAAGGAGGGTAAGAAGCCTATCAAGCAGAGGCCTAGAAGATTCGCACCAGATGTTCTTTCAAAGATTAAAAAAGAGGTCGAAAGACTTCTCCGCTGTAATTTCATCAGGACCACAAGGTATGTCGAATGGATTGCCAATATAGTTCCTGTTATTAAGAAAAATGGTTCGTTGAGAGTATACATAGATTTTCGTGACTTAAATGCAGCAACTCCTAAAGACGAGTATCTAATGCTTGTGGAAGAAATGCTAATAGATTTAACTGCAGGCTTTGAGTACCTTATTATGCTTGATGGATACTCTGGATACAACCAAATTTTCATTGCTGAGGAAGATGTGTCCAAACAGCTTCTCGTTGACCTGGAGCAATATGTACCTATGAGTGGGTAGTTATGCCTTTTGGCCTAAAAAATGCTGCAACTTACCAAAGGGCAATGAATTCAATATTTCATGATTATATAGAAACTTTCATGCTGGTTTACATAGATGACATTATGATAAAGTCTGTATCAGACAAAAGTCATCTGAATCATCTTCGCCAATCATTCGAAAGGATGATAAAACATGGCTTGAAGATGAACCCCCTTAAATGTTCATTCTTTGTGCGGGCTGGAGACTTCTTGGGCTTTGTGGTCCACAAGAAGGGGATAGAAATCAACCAGAACAAGACAAAGGCTATCATGGAAGCGAAAGCGCCATTAACTAAAAAGGAGTTACAATCACTCTTAGGGAAGATAAATTTCCTGAGAAGGTTCATTTCCAACCTAAGTGTTAGAACTCAAGCCTTTTCACCCCTCCTTTATTTGAAACAAGGAAAGTTCGAATGGAACGAAGAGCATCAAGAAGCTTTCAATAAGATCAAGCAATATCTGATGAATCCTCCCATCTTGTCGCCACCTTGTGGAAGGAAACCTATGAGATTGTATATATCTACTTCTTATGTTACTATTGGTAGTATGTTATCACAAGAAGACGAAAATGGCATCTAAAGAGCCATTTACTATCTAAGTAGAGTCTTAAATGATGTAGAAACAAGATATACTGCTATAGAAAAGCTTTGTATTTGTTTATATTTCTCTTGTACAAAACTTAAATATTATATAAAACCTATTGATGTATATGTTTCTTCATATTTTGATGTTATCAAACATATGTTGTTAAAGCCAATATTACATAGTTGAATTGGCAAATGAGCCTTAGCCCTTACTCAGTAATCTTTAGCCTTCATGCCTTTAAAAGCAATGAAAGGTCAAGTAGTCTCAGACTTTATTGTAGACCGCGCAGTGGTCGAAACCCCCCAACATTATGTTGAGTTAAAAACTTGGAGATTGTTCTTCGATGGTTCTACCCGCCAAAAGGGAAGTGAACTTGGGATTATGATAATTTCTCCTGATGGAATTCCAACAAAACTCAAATATAGAATCGAAGTCTTCCCTTGTTCAAACAATGAGGTAGATTATGAGGCTTTGATTGCAGGACTTGAAGCCTTGTTAGAATTGGGGGAAATAAGAGTCAAAATCAAAGGAGACTCTGAGCTAGTAATGAATCAATTGACGAAGGAGTACAAGTGCATAAAAGAAAATTTGATTATGTATTTCGTTATTTCAAACAGACTACTTAAAAAATTCGAATATGCAAATATAAAGCACGTCCCTAGAGTAAAAAATCAAGAGGCAAATGACTTAGCACAAATAGCATCAAGGTATAAAGTGACTAGAAAAAAAAAACTAGAAGAATTTGTCAAAGTTAGGGGAAAGGCAATGGCTACAAAATTGTCTCAAACATATTTGGAAAGTACCCAGTTACGTTACGCTGACGAAGACACATTTGAAGTATTAGTCACTAACACTCTAGTAGATACATATTGGAGAAGTCCAATTGTTAATTATCTCAAATATCCTTCAATAGATACAGAAAGAAATACTAAGTATAAAGCATTGTCTTATATCTTAATGGGGAATGAATTGTTCAACAAAACCCCTGAAGGAGTTTTTCTAAAATGCTTAGGAGAAAGTGAGGCATATTTGGCATTATCTAGTGTTCACATTGGAGCATGTGGAGCCTATCAAGCAGGTCATAAAATGAAGTGGTTATTATTTCTATATGGAATGTATTGGCCTTCTATGCTTAAAAATTATATAGAATTTGCTAAGGGATGTCGAGAATGCCAAAAGCATGCTGGTATCCAACATGCTCCAGCAAGTGAACTTCATGCAATTATTAAACCTTGGCCTTTTAGAGGTTGGGCACTGGATCTACTTGTAGAAATTCGACCTGCTTCATCTAAAAACCACAGGTACATTTTATTAAGTGTAGATTACTTTACAAAATGGGTTGAGGTCATACCTTTGATAAATGTGGATCAGGAGATTGTTATCAAATTCATTCAGAAATAAATATTCTATAGATTTGGCATCCAAGAGAGTATCAAAACAGACCAAGGATCAGTCTTCACTGGTCGAAAGATGCAGGAGTTCGCCAAGGAAACATGTTTCAAACTATTGACATCCACACCTTACTATGCTTAAGCGAATGGCCATGTCGAATCAGTCAACAACGTGATAATTGCGTTGGTAAGAAGCGTGTAGGGAAGAAGCCAAAAAATTGGCACAAAACTTTAGACCAAGCATGATGGGCTTTTCGAACGTCCCCTAAAGAAGAAACTAATGCCACACTTTTCCAACTCACTTTTGGATTTGATGAAGTACTACCAGTCGAAATCTACTTACAATCAGTTAGAATTCAAAGGAAAAAGGAAATTCCTTCTGACCTTTATTGGGAAATGATGATGAATGAATTAGTAGATTTAGATGAAAAAAGGTTGCATGCTTTAGAAAAATTAAGAATACAAAAGGAAAGAGTGGCAAGAGCATACAATAAGAGAGTCAAAGGCAAGGCTTTTATCATAAATGACTTGGTATGGAAAGTCATATTACCTATGGATCGAAAGAATAAAGCGCTAGGAAAATGGTCACCACATTGGGAAGGACCTTTCCGAATCCTAAAAGCATCCTCAAACAACGCTTACGAAGTAGAGGAGTTAGCTGAGGATCGAAGAATCCAAAGAGTAAATGGGAATTACTTAAGGAAGTATAAAACATTTTTGCAGGAAATAAAAATTATGACAAGAGAGTAAGCAGCAAAAATATACATAGCCAAAATGGTGATTGAATTAATTTTGGAAGTGTCAAAATGGCTTTGTCTAGAATGCTTACAATGTAAAGCAAATACAATGAATGGTTTATTACATAAATCAAAACGAGATATTTTTCTTCATCCTCTCATACTTGATCTTTGCCAGGACAAACTTGTATTGAACAACAACATGTATGCCTTTGAGGCGTGCAATGTCTTCATTCATGGCAGAAGCTCTTTCGACATGTTCAACGCTCTGTGCAACCAAAGTATCAACCTCAGTGGTGTCCAATCCTTTTATCTAAGCTTGTTTTACTTTGGCATCAGCAATCTTCTTCTGCAATTCCACAATATGAGACTCCCAAAGTGTGATTGAAGATGTGTAAGTGTCAAACTCCGCTTGGGCTGCCTTCCTTGAAGCCAACAAATCCTCATATGCATTAGAGGTGCTGAGAGCTTTGTCAAATTCAACAATTTGCTCTTGTTCTTTTTCTTGAAGCATCGAAGTTGCATCAACTTTCCTATTGTACTCAGCATAAATTTGGTCAATTAGATTTTGGATATCTATCAAGACCTCACCTACGTTAGTAGGACAAGTGTTAATGTTGATTCAATTGATCAGTTTTTTTGTTCTAAAACAAGCAGTAACGTCTGTCTTCAGCACCTCGAACAAGTCAGTTTCAAATACAGCTTTCTTCACCTGTTGAAGGAGTTCGTCATAAGAAGCTTCATTAGCGCTAGCACCAGAGTTTGTCGAAGCCCCATAAGCGCTTTTGTCTTAAGAATACCCCCTCAGAGCCATCATCAATTTCACATACTTAAGGGGATCACTCTTCTTTAGTGCTATCTTTTCCTCCTCAGTGAGTGGCAGAGTTGGATTGGGATTTGGAACTGATCGAGCCTGTGTTGGATGAGTATCTTTGTATTGTTGTTCAACTTCCTTCATTCCAGCATCATCACTGTTGTACCCCAAAATTTGCCCTCCCATTTCTCAATGATTTCTCATCACATAACCTTTGAAGCCCAAGATCCAGTTAGGGTTTCATCTGCTCAAGACTTCTCCTTGCACTGTGGACCCAAATTAGGGTTTATGTTTGCACAAAGATGTTTTGACCTAAAGTGCTTAAGATGAATTTCATGCTTCATATTGGACTCCCAAGTTTATCCATACCAAGTTTCAAGCTTTGATTCCAAGTTTTGCCCAGTCAATTGGACAGTTGACCTAAAAGTCAGCTGTATTGGGGAAAAAGTCAACTGTGGCCAATTGACAGTCAAACCTCATGAAAATTAACCCACATCAACATTATGAACTCATATGGACCATTTGATCAAGTTTGGATCACAATTCCATAAGAAATTTGATCAGATCACCAAAAGGGCAAAATGGTCATTTTTAGGGTTTTGACTGCACAAAGGCAATTTTTGACTGTTTGACCCAACCAATGGCAAACCAAGCTCATATATGGACTCAAGGCCCCCATGGAATTATCTTGACATGCTCAACAAACTCAAAAGATCCCAAGTACACAAGATTGACAATTGAATTTCCCAGTCAATTGATCAATTTTGACTGTATACTGAAAAGTCAAACTTTGACTTTTTGGTCAAAATCAAGAGTCAAGATTCATTTTTCATCAAAACATGCCAAATCATGAAACTTGTTCATCAAGAAATCACAAAATGCAAATTAGGGTTAGAAATTAGAATTTTTCATAACTTAGAATTTTTCTAAGTTATAAAAAACCCTAATTTTTTCCCAACTTTGCCCCACTTTTCCACCAAGATCCATTTGGATTCAAACAAAAGTCAAAACATGAAAGTTGTAGCTTGTTGCATAATCTACAACTTTGATTCACAAAGTTTTCTCATTTTAGGTTTGTATCTCAAGTTACAAATTTTTTAATAAGGGCATTAAACCATTCTTAACTTAGTGAATTTTTGACCTATTTTGACAAGGTTTTCTACCCCACTTCAAGGCCATTTTCCATACACTTCCACTTGGAATTTCAATTTGCATTTCAAATATGGATTGTAGTACACATTCCAAGATTTCCAAAATGTCTAAGAACTCATCAAACAACCTCATGACTTGAGAGATTCGAATTTCACAATTTGGCAAAAACTCACTTTTGAATTGGCTATTTTTCATGTTCATAATTTGTGCAAACTTCTCAAACCAGCATGCCCCTTGATTACAGGTCCTAAAACCATCCAACACTAAATAATTTAATACATGTTCATTGTGCTAAGACCTTGTTTCATGAGCTAAAGCATTGTATGATGGATTAATCCCAAATTGGAAAAAGCATTATATCCATTTTTGCAAAAGTTTCACTTTATGTCCAATTACAAATCCAAGAAGTACAGTCCATATCTAATTGGCACAAGTTTATGTGTTAATCACACTGATCAAGGAGGGATTATGCAGCATAGTATGAGGGCCTGTACAGGCTAGAGGCACAAAGTAACCATGGCTTGCTTAAAGTGTAAGAAACACATCATAACTCAAACCAACTCTCATATCAGCTTACAAACCCTTAAGTGAACTTGACAAACATACTCAGGACATCTCAACCAAGCTTTTGCACGACCCTAACACCTCTCATACACCCCAAATTCCAGAATCACTCTCAAACTGCAAAAACAGGGCAAGGCCTGCAGTTTGAGTGCCATCTTTCATTTCTCTCAAGCTCTCTTGCCCAAACCAGTTCACATACATTCCCTAGCACTTATGCAAGCTAACCAAAAGAAAAAACACGACCTGTAATCCCTCTAACCACTTCCACCATTTTCAGTTTCTTGTTTTGCAGGTGAGGTGCTCTAGCACGATTCAAAAGCTTTCAAGACAAATTAAACATTGGAATAGCATCCCTGGACCTCAAGGAAGCTTTTCCAATCATCACCTTGCACTAAAAGCTCCCTCATTGCCAGATAGAACTTCAGCTGAACAGGTATCTTGGTGAACTTCTATCTCTCTTATCAAGCATCATTAGCTCTAAGTTTGTGAATAAACCATGTTCTACTCATGCCACTGAACATGTACATGTTTTTACTTTTCATTTCTTTTGCTTGAGCTGTGAGAATTTGAGGTTTGAAAATGGCAGAAAATTTAGGTTAGGATTTGGGGGAGAAGAAATTCTCCCTCATCTTAGAGAGTTAGATCAAGTTCTGCATATGGTTGGATTCGTCTCTTGATGCTGAACATTTTTTATGTTATGAGTTTTTATTAATAAGCCAGGAATCAGGAGTTAGAAGATCAAGAACAGGGCGCGCGTTTTTGAATTGTTTTTGGCTGAAGGTTGAAGACAATGTCTTCTTGGGCTGGGCCTGAGCAATTTTCTTATTCACACCACTTTTTTTGTTTTGCACCCCTGAGCCCATTTGCTTCATTTTTAATGTTTTTTTTTACTTTTCCTTTTTTAACTGACTCATTTATTTTTTTTCAGCATATTAAAAGTATAAAAATATTTTTCTCATTATTTTTTGAATTTATTAAATATTTATTTGATTGTTTCTTTAGTTTGTACATAAATATATATATATATATATATATATATATATATATATATATATATATATATATATATATATATATATATATATATATATATATATATATATATATATATATATATATATATATATATATATATATATATATATATATATATATATATATATATATATATATATATATATATATATATATATATATATATATATATATATATATATGTATATATATATGTTTGTTTAAAATATTAAGATAGTACAAATATATTTTTATATACATTTTATCTTATTTTTACCTCCTGAAAATATTTTATAGAAAATTACTTTTTTTATTTAAATATTAAATATTATTAGCTAATACATATAATATACATTTTGTAAATAATATAAATATATAGGTATATATTAATATGCTTAAGATAAAAAACCAAAAATGTACATATTTTATTTTTTAATATTTAATACTAAAAAATGCCCTTTTTTACAAATATACTATATTTTATTTTATTTTTGTATGTAAATAATAATTATTATATGAATTAATTGATTAATACCCCTTTGATTAGAAATTAGGGTTTTGCCCTAAATTTGAAAATACTCCAAAAAATAATACCTTTTTATTTCTCTTTTTATTTTTACATAAATAATACTTTTTTCATACACATAAAAATTCTTTTTGCATTTTTACATATTTATTTCAATTTCCATTTAATTGTGCAAATTATTTGTCTTGTAAATATTCAAAGAAAATGATGTAATAGTTAGGTTTAAATTCTTGTCTAAATATATCCCATTTGAAACATTGTACCCCCTCCCCATATTATTGTGTTGTAATAGTGTAGGAATTTAAATTTCGCACTTTAATGCTTTCTAAACTTACCATGCTAGAATTAGGGTTTGTATGCGAATAAAACGAACAAAACAGTTGGACCTAATCTCAAGATAAATAAGCATGAAAATGGACAACACATTTCACACTTGCACCCCTAGGGTATTCCACTTTGTTGCCTTCAAATAATTAGGCCATATTGTATGTTGAATTTCTTTGGGTAAAACAAACAATCAAATGATCATAGTCCCTCAAAATGTTGCCTAAATGAATGATCAAGTCCCTTTTAAAGAAAAATTGCCCAAAGACATTTAACACTATTGCAATTATGGTCTAAACGATGACCCGCGCCCGTCCCTTTCACCTCCTAAGACAAGATTGTCCACCAAATGCAATGGTGGAACAAAATTGTCAAAAGGTTCAAAACATAACAAAAATCTTTGAGAAAATTTTAGGGTAGACAAACTCTTAAGTACTTGTCAATTTGCCAAGAAAACACTTGCCTATTTTCAAAATCCACTTCACAAACACTTTCAAAACCAACTTTCAAAAAAAAACTTTGAAACATCTTTTCTAAAGACAAAACACCTTTTGTAAAACATTCGAGTAAAGAATTGTTACAAGGGTAGCCTATACAAGGAATCTTTTCAAAACATTTTCAAAAAACACACATCAAGCACCATTTCAAACAATTGAAAACCAAGGCAAGTTGATCTAAGAAAGTACCTAAGAGCCCATGGATAACCATGGATAGAAAGGGTGCTAATACCTTCCCTTTCTATAATCTACTCCCCGAACCCAAGAAAAATCTCAAAGGTTTTTGCTGTGCTTTTTAAACCTTTCCTTAGGATAAAATAAAAAGTCGGTGGCGACTCTTGCTCAACCAAAACATTTGCGAAAACAAACGCAAAACCATAGTCAGTTCTCCAACCGTATCACAGAACTGGCGACTCTGCTGGGGAAATTTTTTAAAAGTGGAGTAACCTTATGGCTTAGATCACCCTCTTGCATGACTAATTGTTTGAATTGATTGCTTTATATCTTGGCTCTATTGTTTGGGTTTGCAATCCTCCACCCGGATTTTGGGAAACATTCATAGATAGCAATACGTTGTGGAAACTGTGCGGTGTATACCGACACGGTCGAAGCAATAGCTATATTAGTGCGACATATTTGTGAGTACCGGTAACCCTTGAGTTCAATCAAGGAGAGTACGGGGCCGCTGAGTGATGTCACTAAGCACTAATGACCTAGAACCTTAATTGACCATCTTGGCCTTTTATTAGGGGTAGTGAGATGACCGGCTTTGGTGCAGTCCGAAGTTGGTAGATACTCGATACTACACTCATTGAGGGTTGTTTTCTTGGAATATTTTGGTCGCTAGTTAAGTGGCTAAACCAAAACCATGAACAATGAAAACAATCCAGTGATATTGAGCTCCTTAGAACCCGGTTACTATTTATAGGACAGGTTTTTAAGCCAACTACACTCAAGAGGGTACTCACCTATGAAACCCCATGCAAGCCTGAAACTAGGGTTTGATGTGATTTGCTTGTACATATGTTTTGTGCATACATCATAAACATCATGAAACATCATATGCATTTACTAACCATTTCAAGGGTTTGGATCTTCATCTTTGTTCTTGTTTTGTAGGTCATGGAAATTCCTCGCAGAAATACCATCCAAGTCAACCTTGTGAGAATCTCTCCTCAACTCAAAGAGCTCACCTCAAGAATCCCGGAAAATTCATCCTTCAGTGAAAGACATGGTAGACTGCTCATCCTAGTCAACACCAACATTAAAGAAGACATGATGAAAGTGCTATTCCAGTTCTTTGACCCTCTTCACCACTGCTTCACTTTCCCTGGTTATCAGTTGGTACCCACTATGGAGGAGTTTTCTCAACTCCTGAGAATTCCTATCCTTAATCAACTACCCTTCAACGGTACGGAAAAGGAACCAAAGTCGGAAGATGTTGCTCGAGCTTTACATCTACAACCATCTGACATCAAGGGGCATTGGGAAACCAGAAGCGGCGTCAAAGGATTCTTAGCAAAGTTCTTGTTTGAGAAGGCACAAGAATGTTGGAACTCATTGGACCTACAAGCCTTTGAAGAGATTGTGGCACTCCTTATCTACGGGTTGGTTTTGTTCCCAAATCCTGACCAATTGGTAGAGGTCAACGCCGTCAAAATCTTCTTGTCCAGAAATCCAATACCAACATTGCTTGGGGACATCCTTCACTCATTTTACACACGAACAATGAGAAAGAGGGGTGTTCTCATGTGCTATACTCCTATCCTTGCAAGGTGGTTTATTTCGCACCTTCCGCAATCTGTCTTGAAAAATGACCAAGGTACGAGGTGGTCCCAACGGTTGATGACTCTTACTCACTCTGATGTGCATTGGTGTTCTCGGTCCAGAGAAAATGTCATCATCGTCGATCGTTGCAGAGAGTTTCCTAATGTTCCTTTACTTGGAATCAGGGGAGGCATCACCTACAACCCTTTCCTAGCTTTGAGGCAATTTGGATATGCAGGGAGGGATGGCCCTCATGATATGTTGATTCCTAGCCTAGTTTTTGACTTCGACAACGATGCGCAAGGACTTCGCCAAAGATTCATCAGAGCTTGGGGAAAACTCAACAAGGTTGATAGCAAGACTCTGGGACACAAGAACTCCATCCCTCTTGAGCCCTATCTCAAGTGGGTACGAGCCCGAGCCCAAAGTCTAATGATGCCTTATCCTCATGTACTCCCAGTGATTAAAGAGCCCGTCAATGAAGGAGAGGTTCCCTACACCATCCTGCATCCAGACATGCCTACATCGTGGGAGGAAATGCAGAAAAGTTGGATTCAGCTCAAGGAGGAACGAAACACTTTTGAAGCTAGCTACTACGCCAGTGAAAAGAAGGTTCTAGAGCTTACCCGCCGACTCCACGAGCAAGAGGCCCTCAACACCTACATCGCACCAAAGAGGATGCGCAATGTCTTTCTGCCTTAAGAAGTTTATTTTGTAATATCTGGCCCATGGGGCATTTATGTACTAACAAATTTCTTCTTATTAATATGACGTGCGTTCTTCTTTGTCTGAAACAATTTTGAATGTTCTAAATCCTTGAATGCATTGCATACATCAGCATACCATTCATCATGTGCATAAGCAGGTCTCACTCCAGGTTTCCTTATCTGTCTGCTATTTATTTCAGTAGGATGGATCTCGAGCAAACAGTCAAAGACCTACAAGCTCAGAATGCACAATTCCAGCAACTCCTGATGACCTTGGTTAAAAGCCAGGAGGATATCAAGACTCAATTGGGGAATAAGGACCCAGTGAAGAAGAAGAAAAAGAGGATTGGGGTGGCTACTTTGGGGAGAATATTTGACAGAGAAGCTCGGAGAGTGCTTGAATTTCCTCCTACTTCTGATGAAGGGACTAGTAAAAGAGATGGAGTTGCGGTGCCTTCCGAGTCTGATGCGGAGGAAGAAGAGGTTGAAGAGGATGAAGATTATTCTGACCAGCAATATCCTCCAGCTGATGATAAATACAAGGGTTTAGAAGACAGGTTGGCCGCCATGGAGCTACAAAGAGTACCGGGTTTGGATTTTGAAGACTTGGGTTTGGTCGCCGGGATTGTGATTCCCCCAAAATTCAAAGTGCCAGTGTTTGTGAGGTATGATGGGCTGTCCTGTCCAAAAATGCATCTCAGGTCCTACGTGAGAAAGATTCAACCCTATACGGCAGATAAAAACCTCTAGATTCATTTCTTTCAAGACAGCCTGTCGGGAGCTCAGTTGGAGTGGTTTTATCAGCTAGAAGGAACCAGTGTCAGAAATTGGGAAGATTTGGCCACCGCTTTCTACAAACAATACCAGTAAAATTCTGATCTTGCTCCTACTCGTACCCAACTTCAGGGTATGTCACTAGGAACAAGTGAGGGATTCAAAGAATATGCACAAAAATGGAGGGATTTGGCTGGCAGGGTGCAGCCTCCTTTAACCGACCGTGAACTCGTCGATATGTTTCTTGGGACCCTATCTGGGCCATTTTTCAATCATCTAATTGGTA
Source organism: Vicia faba (assembly GCA_948472305.1). NCBI lineage: Eukaryota > Viridiplantae > Streptophyta > Magnoliopsida > Fabales > Fabaceae > Vicia > Vicia faba. The sequence continues at coordinate 627,794,889 of OX451735.1, read as the reverse complement.
ACTCTTCCGTGGGGTTTACCGATTTGATCTTAACAGGCGAAAGAATAGAAGCTGGCATCAAGTCAGGAAAATTTCAGAAGGGTGTTGTTGCAAGTGTTGAGAAGAAACCTTTTAAGAAGGAGACAGCTATGGTATATTCTCAGAGAAGAGCAAGGAAGACGGAGTGTCGGCCAACTGTGGGGGCCGTAATGATTCAAAACACTCCGAGTGAGCAGCCTCGCTATAACCAGTCCAGACCAAATCAGCAACGGGTGGAACGGCCACAACGGCAGTTCACCCGCATTAACATGACCCCAGCACAAGTGCTTCCCCATCTATTGAAGTTGAATCTTGCCACCATCAAGGAGGCACCAAAGAATGTGAATACGTCCTCTCCGCATTATCATGCCAATGCTAAATGCGCCTACCATTCAGACAGTGTTGGACACGACACCAATGATTGTTGGGCACTCAAGCATAAAATCCAAGACCTGATAGAGGCTAAGGAGGTAGAGTTTGACGCTCCAGAGAAGCCTAATGTGATATCTGCACCCATGTCGAGGCACGGCCGAAATGTCAATGCCATTGAAGAAGATTTGTATGTTGCTGATGTCAGTGATCTGACTACTCCATTGCTAACCATTAAGTTGAATTTGTTAAGGGCCGGGATCTTCCCGGGATGTAAAGAAGACTGCTATTGTTGCTACTCTCTGCCGTTTGATTGTCTGCTACTGAAGAAAGGCATCCAAGGCCTTATGGATAGTCGACAAATTTTGTTTGAAAAAGTTTCTACTGTTCCAGTTCATACTGAAGATGTCTCAATCATAACCATTCACGCCAATCTTTCCAAGGCCGTCAAAAAGCCTGTTAAGATTACACCAGCTGCAAAATCTGTTCCTTTGAAGATAACAATGCCAGGACCTGTTCCATATGATTCTGAGAAGTCGATACCTTGGAACTATGGCGGTGACATCTACTACCATGGTATCAAGCAAATCGAGGTAATTGAAGAAAGTTCAGATGATGAAAGAGCCAGCATTAGTAACATTGCGGGCACCAGCAAAATCACCAGGAGCGGGAGAATATTTTCTCCGGAGATTGCCCCTCCAAGAGCAGTCTTTGGACCCTCATCAGCTAACGAAATCATCCCTGCACCAATAAAACCCTCTGCTAGAACTCCTCTGATTGAAGACGTTGTTGTTCCTAGTACTATCTCTCCTACCGCTGCTGACAAAGGTAATGGAATCCAAGATGAGCCCGTCAGGACGAGGGCTCAACCCTTGGTTATCCCGGAAACCTCCAAGAAGGAAATGGACGAGATTTTGAGGATAATCAAGAGAAGTGATTACGATGTGGTGGAACAGTTGGGGCAAACCCCCTCCAAGATCTCCATGCTGGCACTACTACTTTGCTCAGAAGCGCACGCTAAAGCCCTGATAAAATTCCTGAAGGCAGCTCATGTGCCCCAGGAAACCTCTGCGGATCAATTTTAAAATTGCGTGGCTAGCCTGACTGCGGACAATGGACTAGGTTTTTCTGATGCCGACCTAACCCCTAAAGGCAGAAACCACAATGATGCTTTGCATATTTCAATCGAGTGTCGCGGAACCACTCTTGCACATGTTTTGGTTGATACCGGTTCGTCACTGAATGTTTTGCCTAAGAAGGCCTTGGACCGAATAGATTGTGAAGGGTTGGAATTGAAGCCGAGTGATATTGTTGTTAGAGCTTTCGAAGGTTCGAAGAGAATGGTCCATGGAGAGGTTGAAATTCCCATCAAGATAGGCGCCGAGGTGTTTAAATCCACTTTCTATGTGATGGACATCCGTCCGTCATACTCTTGCTTGCTGGGTAGGCCTTGGATACACCATGCTGGGGCAGTCACCTCCTCCTTACATCAGATGTTGAAGTATCCTGTCAAGGGAAAGATCATCACTGTCCATGGTGAAGAAGAGTACATGATTAGCCACTTAAATTCTTTCTGGTATGTGGAGGTTGAAGGAGAGTTCATTGAGACACCGTTTCAACATTTCGAAGAAGTCCTTCCCGAAATAGCAGTGGCGAAGTTGGCAGCTGAGACACCGAGGCAGATGGCCAGGATGGCATCTCTGGAGGATGCAAGGGCCGCAATAAAAGAAGGGAAGAATTCAGCATGGGGGCAGTTACCTGACATTCCGCATAAGACTGACAAGTTTGGATTAGGGTTCACAGCCGCTGGCCAGAAAGCTATGCGCCGGTCGAAGATTGAAAGAGCGTCAGTCAAAATTTCTCCCTACGGAATCAACGCCCTGGAAGATGAAGACAAGGGAAGCAACGTTGAAGAGTGGATTTATCCAACTATCACAGGAGGATTGAGCAATTGGGAGGCTAAGGACTTTGTCCCCATCACTTTTATTCATCAGTAATTTACCTGTTAAACATTTCCTATTTGGTCTGTAATATTTACTTTCAAAACAATCCGTACACTATCTTTTCACCTCCTGCCTTGCCCGGGGCATGTAGGTCTACTTGTAAGGGTTTTGATTATTTTTCATATTCATATGCCATGTTTAATGATTCATTGGACGTTTTTCATTTGATAAACTGCTTATGTTCATTTTCTTTCCTTTTGCATTTTTGTTTAAGGATGGCTATCCCTTACACACACCCACACTCACCAATGCAGGTACCCATCCGCTCCTGATTCCATGGGTGACTATTCTGCTGTATCTTTTAATAACTCTGAAGACTTGGTCAATCTAGCCGAGTATGAAGATGACGAAGGTTGTGAAGTACCCGGGGAACTAGCCAGGCTTCTGCAACAAGAGGAAAGGGCCATCTTACCGCATGAAGAGCCATTGGAAACTGTTAACTTGGGAACCGAGGAGGACCGGAAGGAGGTGCAAGTGGGTGCCAATCTGGAACCAAAAGTCAAGGAGCGCTTGGTACAGTTGTTGAATGAGTATGTTGAAATCTTCGCTTGGTCCTATGAAGACATGTCGGGTCTAGACACAGACATCGTGGTTCACCGTCTCCCCACAAGAGAAGACTGTCCACCAATCAAGCAAAAAGTTCGCCGAATGAGGCCTGACATGTCCGAAAAGATCAAAGCAGAAGTAATGAAACAATTCGATGCTGGCTTTCTGGCTGTTACGTCCTATCCTCAATGGGTCGCTAACATCGTACCAGTACCGAAGAAAGATGGCAAAGTCAGAATGTGTGTGGACTACCGGGATTTGAATAGGGCCAACCCTAAAGATGATTTCCCGCTACCTCACATTGACATCTTGATCGACAATACAGCTCAGCATAAAGTGTTTTCCTTCATGGATGGATTCTCGGGTTACAATCAAATCAAAATGGCTCCCGAGGATATGGAGAAAACGACTTTTGTCACACAATGGGGCACCTTCTGTTACAAAGTGATGCCGTTCGGGCTGAAGAACGCAGGGGCAACTTATCAACGCGCCATGGTAGCTTTATTTCATGATATGATACATCATGAGATTGAAGTTTACGTAGATGATATGATAGCTCGGTCACAAACAGAGGAAGATCACCTTGAACATCTAGAGAAGCTGTTTGCCAGGTTAAAAGAATACAAGCTCAGGCTGAATCCAAGTAAATGCACTTTTGGAGTTAGGTCTGGTAAACTCCTGGGATTCATTGTAAGCAACAAAGGCATTGAAGTCGATCCGGCAAAAGTAAAAGCAATACAAGAGATGCCTGCTCCCCGTACTGAAAAGGAGGTTAGAGGATTCTTAGGGCGCTTAAACTATATTTCCAGATTCATCTCACATCTGACTTCTACCTGTGAGCCAATTTTCAAACTCTTGAAAAAGGATCAGGTAGTGGAATGGAACGACGATTGCCAAGCTTCTTTTGATAGAATCAAGGAGTATTTGCTAGAACCCCCTATTCTGATGCCACCCGTCGAAGGAAGACCATTGATCATGTACTTAACCGTCTTGGATAACTCAATGGGGTGTGTTTTGGGCCAGCATGACGAGTCTGGTCGAAAAGAGCATGCTATTTATTACCTTAGCAAAAAGTTTACCGACTGTGAGACTCGCTACTCACTGCTCGAGAAAACTTGCTGCGCTTTGGTATGGGCTGCTCGCCGACTAAGACAGTATATGTTGACTCATACTACCTTGTTGATTTCCAAAATGGATCCTATCAAGTATATCTTCGAAAAGCCCGCTTTATCTGGAAGGATAGCTAGATGGAAAATGATCTTAACTGAGTATGACATCCAGTACACCACCCAAAAAGCTATAAAAGGGAGTGTATTAGCTGACCATCTGGCTCATCAGGCTATCGAAGACTATCAACCCATGAGATTTGACTTCCCAGACGAGGACATCATGAATTTGGACAACGTTGAAGGTGACGGACCGTATGACGGACCCGAAAAGGGATCCCGATGGACCCAGTACTTTGATGGTGCTTAAGATGCACTTGGAAACGGTATTGGCGCAGTACTCATTTCTCCAGAAGGTTGTCACACACCTTTCACGGCCCGACTTTGCTTCAGCTGCACAAACAACATGGCTGAGTATGAAGCCTGCATCTTTGGTCTCAAGGCTGCCATAGACTTGGGGATCAAATCTTTGATCGTATTCGGGGACTCGGCTTTGGTCATCAGTCAAATCAAAGGAGAGTGGGATACCAAGCATCCTAATCTTATCCCATACAAAGAACATGTCCTGACATTGTTGCCTCATTTCGAGCAAATTACCTTCGAGCATTTTCCGCGAGAAGAGAATCAACTAGCAGATGCTCTAGCCACAATGTCCTCCATGTTTAAACTCAATTGGGATAACGAGGCTCCCCAAATCACCATCGAGCGAATGGATGAACCTGCGCACTGTCACGAGATTAATACCGAGGAGGTAGTGGAACAACCCTGGTTCCATGAAATCAAAAGGTATCTCGAGACTAGAGATTATCCTGAAGGAGCTTCCGTGAATGACAAGAAGTTCTTAAGGAAATTTGCTGCTAAGTTCTTCCTGAGCAACAACATCCTTTACAAACGAAGCCATGATTGTGTATTGCTCCGGTGCATAGATAAAGCTGAAGCAGAGTTGATCATGACTGATATACACAGCGGCACATTTGGCACTCACTTGAGCGGGCATACAATGGCTAAGAAGATCCTGAGGGCAGGCTATTACTGGTCTACCATGGAAGCTGATTGCCATCAACATTCCCGTACTTGCCACAAGTGTCAAGTCTACGCTGACAAAGTTCATATTCCTCCGGTTCCCCTCAACGTCCTGACTGCTCCGTGGCCCTTTGCAATGTGGGGCATTGATATGATTGGAGAGATCAAGCCCACGGCTTCCAACGGACATCGCTTCATCCTGGTTGCCATTGACTACTTCACTAAATGGGTCGAAGCAGCCTCCTTCGCCTCTGTCACCAAAAATGTGGTTGCCCGCTTTATCAAGCAAAATCTCATATGTCGGTATGGTGTTCCAGACAGGATCATCACGGACAACGGTACAAATCTGAATAACACAATGATCACTGCATTGTGCGAACAGTTCAAGATTTATCATCACAATTCATCTCCCTATCGGCCGAAGATGAACGGTGCTGTTAAAGCTGCGAACAAAAACATTAAGAAAATCATTCAGAAAATGACAGTCACTTACAAGGACTGGCATGAGATGTTACCGTTTGCCCTACATGGATACCGTACGACGACACGTACTTCAACTGGGGCAACCCCGTTTTCTCTGGTTTATGGCATGGAAGTTGTTTTGCCTATGGAAGTCCAGATCCCTTCTCTAAGGATTATGAGGGATGCAGGTTTGAATGAAGATGATTGGATGCAGACCCGACTTGATCAACTCAATCTGATCGACGAAAAGCGACTTGCTGCTATATGCCATGGTCAGACGTATCAAAAACGGATGATCAAGGCCTTCAATAAGAAAGTCAGACGTCAAGTGTATCAAGTCGGAGATCTCGTAATCAAGCGGATTATCTTGCCGCAAAGTGATCCCAGGGGCAAATGGACTCCTACATATGAAGGACCATTTGTGATCAAGAGCATATTTTCTGGTGGTGCAATGATTCTGACCACCATGGACGGCGACGATTTGCCGCACCCTGCGAACGCAGACATAGTCAAAAGATACTACGCATAAAATAACCCGACAAGTCGAAAACCCGAAAGGGCGGCTTGGGCAAAAATGGGCATCCCAGTGGATCGAAAACCCGAAAGGGCGATTCAGGCAAAAATTAGGGATAAAAACAAAAAAAATCTGTACACCCGGCAAGTTGAAAACCCGAAAGGGCGGCTTGGGAAAAAAGGGGTTTCCCGGTGGATCGAAAACCCGAAAGGGCGATTCAGGCAAAAGTTAGGGAATTAAAGCGTATGACTATGTCTCGTCGGATCACTCCAAAGACAATCTCTTCATCAACCGGTTCCAGGCTTCTGATCAATCCAGTCATCGTCAAACAAAGCATCGAATGCATTTGAAACATAATCATTCTCTTATGAGTCGGGAAAGAGGATTACTGATAGGACAAAGGTACAATTGGATATCTTGATACCCTTCAAAGGAAACCCCCGGGAGATTTAGAATCCATATCTCTAGCAAGTCTTGAAGCTCACCCCCAGTAGATTCTGGAAGCTTATTCCTTGCAGAGCACGGACGTCTCTCCCGAGTTTTATTCAAAGTTATTCCTCACAAAGCCTTATAACTGGGTTATCCTCAGCTAACAACCACGGAAGATCGCACTCGCCAGAATTCTTCCTATCCCCAGCGGAGTTCATCAAAATTCACCAGCAGTAACTTATCTTTGCAAATCTCCAACCAGAGAATCCTCCGGAATTCAATTCCCCTCAGAGTTTAAGTTTCAGTGTCCCCAGCCGAGCTAAAGCTTCAAATTATCAATCCCCAGCGGAGCCAGACTAATGAACCTTCTCCCCACAGAGTTTTAGGAGAATAAACCTTGAGTCCCCAGTAAGGTCGCCAGAGATGCTTCCCGCCAAACTGAAGATCCTCAGTCTTGCATCCCCAGCAGGAGTCTACTAGGTTGGTACTTCCTAGTAGAAGTCATCAGGAATTCCCCAGAGGTTTGGTATGCAACCCAAGCTCCTTATTCCCCAGTCACAGCCAAGGATTTATTCTTCCCGGCAGCAGTCACGATGCTTTTATCTTCAGCCATCCAGGATTCATCTATCCCCAGCAAGACAGCTCATCGGCTTACATGCACATTCATTACATTCATATCATACCATTGATATCCCATATATTGCATCATACACTTCATGCAACATAATTTTGTGTCTAGCTAACATTTTGTCCTTTTCAGGATAAGAGTAAAAAGCTATCATTAACAGTTTCAGATGCAGTTTTACACGGACTCATCATCAAGCAACCTTATACCGGTTCCTATTCAAATTCAAGATTTCTGAAAACAGTTTACGGGTTCTCCAAGTAACGGATGTTAACCTATCACTTGTTCAGATTCTTCTCAAGACTTCTGAAAACAGTTTACGGATTCTTCCCAACAACGGATGTTAATCTACCAACTTGTTTAGACTCTTATCAACCTTTGAAAACAGTTTACGGACGCTTCCCAACAACGGACGCTGCTCTATTGCTTATTCAACTCCAAGATTTTTGAAAACAGTTTACGGGTTCTCCAAGTAACGGATGTTAACCTATCGCTTATTCAGTTTCTTCTCCGGGCTTCTGAAAATAGTCTATGGATTCTTCCCAACAACGGATGTTAATCTATCGACTTGTTCAGATGCAACTTTCTGAAAACAGTTTACGGACGCTTCCCAACAACGGACGCTGCTCTATTGCTTATTCAACTCCAAGATTTCTGAGAACAGTTTACGGGTTCTCCAAGTAACGGATGTTAACCTATCGCTTGTTCAGTTTCTTCTCCAAATTTCTGGAAACAGTTTACGAATTCCTCCCAACAACGGATGTCAATCTATTGCTTGTTCAGACCCCCAGTTCAGAGATGGTCCAAAGCTTGGACACCTTCCTGATATTCCCTTCCAGATGGCATCTCTAAGCCCATCCCCGACAGGATCTCTGTTACCCTCTCAAGATGGCGTCTCTAAGCCCATCTCCAAATGGCATCTCTAAGCCCATTCCCGCATTCATTGCTTTGACGAGTGCAAATTTCCGGGCACTCTAGTGTCCAATCTCCTTTTACCCTCGAGTCACGAAAGGCAAACTTGCCAATCTAACTCTTCGGATTCAAGAAGATTGAACAGGGGCAGCTGTTGTACCTCAAAATTTGCCCTCCCATTTCTCAATGATTTCTCATCACATAACCTTTGAAGCCCAAGATCCAGTTAGGGTTTCATCTGCTCAAGACTTCTCCTTGCACTGTGGACCCAAATTAGGGTTTATGTTTGCACAAAGATGTTTTGACCTAAAGTGCTTAAGATGACTTTCATGCTTCATATTGGACTCCCAAGTTTATCCATACCAAGTTTCAAGCTTTGATTCCAAGTTTTGCCCAGTCAATTGGACAGTTGACCTAAAAGTCAGCTGTATTGGGGAAAAAGTCAACTGTGGCCAATTGACAGTCAAACCTCATGAAAATTAACCCACATCAACATTATGAACTCATATGGACCATTTGATCAAGTTTGGATCACAATTCCATAAGAAATTTGATCAGATCACCAAAAGGGCAAAATGGTCATTTTTAGGGTTTTGACTGCACAAAGGCAATTTTTGACTGTTTGACCCAACCAATGGCAAACCAAGCTCATATATGGACTCAAGGCCCCCATGGAATTATCTTGACATGCTCAACAAACTCAAAAGATCCCAAGTACACAAGATTGACAATTGAATTTCCCAGTCAATTGATCAATTTTGACTGTATACTGAAAAGTCAAACTTTGACTTTTTGGTCAAAATCAAGAGTCAAGATTCATTTTTCATCAAAACATGCCAAATCATGAAACTTGTTCATCAAGAAATCACAAAATGCAAATTAGGGTTAGAAATTAGAATTTTTCATAACTTAGAATTTTTCTAAGTTATAAAAAACCCTAATTTTTTCCCAACTTTGCCCCACTTTTCCACCAAGATCCATTTGGATTCAAACAAAAGTCAAAACATGAAAGTTGTAGCTTGTTGCATAATCTACAACTTTGATTCACAAAGTTTTCTCATTTTAGGTTTGTATCTCAAGTTACAAATTTTTTAATAAGGGCATTAAACCATTCTTAACTTAGTGAATTTTTGACCTATTTTGACAAGGTTTTCTACCCCACTTCAAGGCCATTTTCCATACACTTCCACTTGGAATTTCAATTTGCATTTCAAATATGGATTGTAGTACACATTCCAAGATTTCCAAAATGTCCAAGAACTCATCAAACAACCTCATGACTTGAGAGATTCGAATTTCACAATTTGGCAAAAACTCACTTTTGAATTGGCTATTTTTCATGTTCATAATTTGTGCAAACTTCTCAAACCAGCATGCCCCTTGATTACAGGTCCTAAAACCATCCAACACTAAATAATTTAATACATGTTCATTGTGCTAAGACCTTGTTTCATGAGCTAAAGCATTGTATGATGGATTAATCCCAAATTGGAAAAAGCATTATATCCATTTTTGCAAAAGTTTCACTTTATGTCCAATTACAAATCCAAGAAGTACAGTCCATATCTAATTGGCACAAGTTTATGTGTTAATCACACTGATCAAGGAGGGATTATGCAGCATAGTATGAGGGCATGTACAGGCTAGAGGCACAAAGTAACCATGGCTTGCTTAAAGTGTAAGAAACACATCATAACTCAAACCAACTCTCATATCAGCTTACAAACCCTTAAGTGAACTTGACAAACATACTCAGGACATCTCAACCAAGCTTTTGCACGACCCTAACACCTCTCATACACCCCAAATCCCAGAATCACTCTCAAACTGCAAAAACAGGGCAAGGCCTGCAGTTTGAGTGCCATCTTTCATTTCTCTCAAGCTCTCTTGCCCAAACCAGTTCACATACATTCCCTAGCACCTATGCAAGCTAACCAAAAGCAAAAACACGACCTGTAATCCCTCTAACCACTTCCACCATTTTCAGTTTCTTGTTTTGCAGGTGAGGTGCTCTAGCAAGATTCAAAAGCTTTCAAGACAAAGTAAACATTGGAATAGCATCCCTGGACCTCAAGGAAGCTTTTCCAATCATCACCTTGCACTGAAATCTCCCTCATTGCCAGATAGAACTTCAGCTGAACAGGTATCTTGGTGAACTTCTATCTCTCTTATCAAGCATCATTAGCTCTAAGTTTGTGAATAAACCATGTTCTACTCATGCCACTGAACATGTACATGTTTTTACTTTTCATTTCTTTTGCTTAAGCTGTGAGAATTTGAGGTTTGAAAATGGCAGAAAATCTAGGTTAGGATTTGGGGGAGAAGAAATTCTCCCTCATCTTAGAGAGTTAGATCAAGTTCTGCATATGGTTGGATTCGTCTCTTGATGCTGAACATTTTTTATGTTATGAGTTTTTATTAATAAGCCAGGAATCAGGAGTTAGAAGATCAAGAACAGGGCGCGCGTTTTTGAATTGTTTTTGGCTGAAGGTTGAAGACAATGTCTTCTTGGGCTGGGCCTGAGCAATTTTCTTATTCACACCACTTTTTTTGTTTTGCACCCCTGAGCCCATTTGCTTCATTTTTAATGTTTTTTTTTACTTTTCCTTTTTTAACTGACTCATTTATTTTTTTCAGCATATTAAAAGTATAAAAATATTTTTCTCATCATTTTTTGAATTTATTAAATATTTATTTGATTGTTTCTTTAGTTTGTACATAAATATATATATATATATATATATATATATATATATATATATATATATATATATATATATATATATATATATATATATATATATATATATATATATATATATATATATATATATATATATATATATATATATATATATATATATATATATATATATATATATATATATATATATATATATATATATATATATATATATATATATATATATATATATATATTTATATATGTTTGTTTAAAATATTAAGATAGTACAAATATATTTTTATATACATTTTATCTTATTTTTACCTCCTGAAAATATTTTATAGAAAATTACTTTTTTTATTTAAATATTAAATATTATTAGCTAATACATATAATATACATTTTGTAAATAATATAAATATATAAGTATATATTAATATGCTTAAGATAAAAATACCAAAATTGTACATATTTTATTTTTTAATATTTAATACTAAAAAATGCCCTTTTTTACAAATATACTATATTTTATTTTATTTTTGTATGTAAATAATAATTATTATATGAATTAATTGATTAATACCCCTTTGATTAGAAATTAGGGTTTTGCCCTAAATTTGAAAATACTCCAAAAAATAATACCTTTTTATTTCTCTTTTTATTTTTACATAAATAATACTTTTTTCATACACATAAAAATTCTTTTTGCATTTTTACATATTTATTTCAATTTCCATTTAATTGTGCAAATTATTTGTCTTGTAAATATTAAAAGAAAATGATGTAATAGTTAGGTTTAAATTCTTGTCTAAATATATCCCATTTGAAACATTGTACCCCCCTCCCCATATTATTGTGTTGTAATAGTGTAGGGATTTAAATTTCGCACTTTAATGCTTTCTAAACCTACCATGCTAGAATTAGAGTTTGTATGCGAATAAAACGAACAAAACAGTTGGACCTAATCTCAAGATAAATAAGCATGAAAATGGACAACACATTTCACACATGCACCCCTAGGGTATTCCACTTTGTTGCCTTCAAATAATTAGGCCATATTGTATGTTGAATTTCTTTGGGTAAAACAAACAATCAAATGATCATAGTCCCTCAAAATGTTTCCTAAATGAATGATCAATTCCCTTTTAAAGAAAAATTGCCCAAAGACATTTAACACTATTGCAATTATGGTCTAAACGATGATCCGCGCCCGTCCCTTTCACCTCCTAAGACAAGATTGTCCACCAAATGCAATGGTGGAACAAAATTGTCAAAAGGTTCAAAACATAACAAAAATCTTTGAGAAAATTTTAGGGTAGACAAACTCTTAAGTACTTGTCAATTTGCCAAGAAAACACTTTCCTATTTTCAAAACCCACTTCACAAACACTTTCAAAACCAACTTTCAAAAAAAAACTTTGAAACATCTTTTCTAAAGACAAAACACCTTTTGTAAAACATTCGAGTAAAGAATTGTTACAAGGGTAGCCTATACAAGGCATCTTTTCAAAACATTTTCAAAAAACACACATCAAGCACCATTTCAAACAATTGAAAACCAAGGCAAGTTGATCTAAGCAAGTACCTAAGAGCCCATGGATAACCATGGATAGAAAGGGTGCTAATACCTTCCCTTTCTATAATCTACTCCCCGAACCCAAGAAAAATCTCAAAGGTTTTTGCTGTGCTTTTTAAACCTTTCCTTAGGATAAAATAAAAAATCGGTGGCGACTCTTGCTCAACCGAAACATTTGCGAAAACAAACGCAAAACCATAGTCAGTTCTCCCACCGTATCACAATCACGAAAGTATGTTTCGATCCCATGTGAGTACTTCTCTTCATCTTTAATATAATCTACAGAAAACTGATCCCTTTTTGGAGAATTGCTGGGAATACTTTCAGAGTCTTCGTGTTCTTCCATTGCTTGCTTACCAGATTCTGGCAATACATCTTCACTGGGAGAAGAAGTCTCTTGTTCAACTTGGACATCGCCTGCTTCAGGTTGACGAACCCCAGTTGAATACCCCTTGTTTTAGAAAACACCACTGGATGCAGGAGGAGGTGAAAGAGTCTCTGTATTCAAAGGAGTAGTTGATTTATCCTGCAGACAAAAAAGAAGTTGTTAGGTCAAGAGATATTTGAGAAAGAAGTGAAGAGACTAAAATAAAGATGTACCTTTTGATCATCGGGATTAGAAGCATTGTTGCCAATATGCTCCAAAATTACAACCCCAAAGGGTGAAGGTTTAACCTCATGGTAAAGAGGAGGAAGGAACTTTACTTTAACATCTTTCTGATTAGTAGCTTGGTATGGGGCATCTTTTGACGTTTTGGCTTTCTTTTGTTTCTTCTTGGATTTAAAGGGAGTGATGAGGACATCTTCATCATCATCTTCAGGGATGACTAATAGTTCTTCATTAGGAATTTTTCTCTTCTTCGCCACTTTCTCTGGGGTAGCATCCTTTGCAGAAGGATTTACGCTGGCTTTGAGTCAATAGTCGAATCCTCCTTTACTGCAGGTTTTTATTTCTTTGCAGTTTTCCTTTCAACAGCTAGAAAACACTATAAAAGTTAGTCAATTGCTAAAAATTGAGAAATTTCCTAAAAAGACAATTAAAAGTACCAAGGAATCCTTTGGTTTCACACCTTCACGTGTCAGAGACACAATAGAGACTGCTGATAAATCATAGTGAAAGAAACCTTTGAAACTTTCCAGAGTGCACTTAGTCGAAACCACCCTCTTAGTAGGTTTTTGGGAGTCATTTTTTAAATCATTATAAATATTTCCACAAGTGAACCAATCTGGATAGGGTGGAAAGAACGCCAGGCCAAAATCAGCACTAGGAAATTTTAGAAATTTTGGTGGTTGCAGTTCAAAAGCCAAATCATACCTATGTTCAGGTTTTACAGAAGAAGGAATCTTTAAACATGGAAGTTTGTTTGTAAATTTTTATTTTAAAGCAGCTGCTGCTTGGAAGATGGTTCGACTAAGATTAGTTGGATCATAGAAAATTTCAAAGAATTTCTGGAAAGCTTGGATTTCCTGGGTATGTGTTAGTTTACCTTTTGGGACGTTTTCATGAACAAAGGAAAAAGCATTAGTTAAACGTTCACTTATTTGAGTAGTATCAAACATGTTATTTGAATAGAAGTTGGTCTAGCAGGTGTAGAAGCCTTTGGTCATATAGAAGGCAGGTTGATAAGGAGTAAGACCAAATTCAGCAAAGTTGGTATGGTATTCCTGGTGTTTCTTGATGTCTCGAATAGAGTAATCCACTCCTGCAATGCAGATCTCACGTTTTCGACTGGAGAGAGGTTCAGGGATGAGTTGGCACAATCCAAACTGTCGAGAGACAAAATTGGGTTGATAAGCCAGTAAGCAAACATGACTTTTCACTGGTAAGATCCTAGAGACTAGGAGTCTAGGAAGAAGAAATGCACACCATATGTTTTCAATATCAGTGTCTACATCCTTAACAGAGTCTTCAATTGACGAAGTAAACCAGGAAGGACCATAAGTTCGATTAGCGAAAGATTCCATGGTAGGGGTGAAATTGTGGCGTTTTGAGAACATCAGCATGTATTTGGTGAGACAATCTTGAAGGGCTTCATCATCATCATTGGGAGTTATTTGTAAAAGTCTAGTTCCTTCAATGCTTCAACATATTATTTCAAGGTCCTTTTCGTCAATATTTCCAGCGGTTCGAAGAGAAGGTTCAAAAGTGGCATTTAGACACAGTTGAAGAAGCCAGTAGGGGCCAAATAAAATTAGGTTGGTGCCTGCTTCATAGTCTTTGAGTTTGGCAGTGGCAGCCCCTAAACTTTCATACATGCTAGCCAGAAGTAACACACTATGTGATCGGTGGGAATGAGAACTGACTGTTTTTTAATGCTGGTTCGCGTTTTGCGTTTGTTTTTGCAAAATGTCGCGGCAAGCAAGAGTCGCCACTGTCTTTTATTTTATCCAACAAGGAAAGGACAAAAGCACAGAAAAATTCCTTTTCGAGATTGTTTCTCGGGTTCGGGAGGTAGATTATAGAAAGGGAAGGTGTTAGCATCCTTTATATCCGTGGTTATCCACGGGCTCTTAGGTACTTGCTCACTATGTTTTCAAAAGTTTGCTTTTCTTTGTGTTTGTGGGTTTTGAAAAGAGTTTTGTTTTTGAAGAAAGTGAAAGTGCGAAAAGTTTATTTTGTTTAAGAGAGCGCAAGTACTTAAGAACATCTACCTACTCAAAAATGAATTAAACTGTGCAAATGTCCTTTAGACAGTGTTATCCCACTATTCAGGAGTAGGTAGCACCGTCGTTGGAGTTTTTGGGTCAATTCGATTTAAGGGACGTGTGGTCAGTAAAGCAACTTTAGGACGCCTTAGTGGTCACCCTAATATCTTAGATCATTTTTATCGAGGCAACCATTTTGAGGCAACTTTGATCTTTGGACAGGAGGACGACCTCTAAAACATCCTATACTTAATGACCACGTTTGAGGCAACCAAGTAAGGTATACCCTACGAGTGGCATGTGCAAGTGTGTCAATTTTCAGCTATATTATCTTTGCATGTCATGGTGAGCTATTGTTGATTTTAAGTTAAGAGTTAATCTTGTCATGCATAGCCAAGTTAGCATACATCTAAACAATTAATATATGTACAGGAATTTAAAGTGCGGGAATTGTAAATCCTACACAATTACAAGGCTTTGGGGAGGGGGATTATTTACATTTCCAAAAATTGGGGGAATAAAAAGCAGTAAAGTGTAAAAAGTCTTAGCTAAGTTATTACAAACCAGTAGGCAGTTACAATAAACTAAACTCTAAAAATTCTAAGAATAAAATCTTTTTGTTGTTTTATTTTATTTTGGGAAAATGATCTAAATCTATTTAATTTTAGTTTTGAGAAAATGTTAAGATAATTAAGAGATTAATTAACAAAGTTAATTTTAATAGAAAAAACTAGCCTAAAGTTTTTGTGTTTTTTTTTATTTTAATGTTAATTAAAAAAGATAAAAAGATGTCAATGAAAACAAAAATAAAATACAAGGGGAGATCCTTCGATCCAGGGAAAAAAGGAGTTTCGACCCAGGGAGGGAATGGAAGCTTCGATTGGGCCAGACAGTAAGGCGTGAGTAGCCTTCGATCCAGGGAAGAGGATTGTCTTTTGATCATGGAGGCCATGGCTTTCGATCGAGGAATGAGATGCCTCCTTTGATCCAGCATGCTAATGGGTTCGATCCAGAGAAGGTGTCTCCTTCGTTCTGGGATGTTATACCTGCAAAAGTATGTTAGTGAAATAAAACACAGGGCCTGGGTATTGAACCCCAGGCCCTTAGATCCTGCGCTTGCTGGGTCTCTTCAGGCTATGTCTGCAGCAAATATTAGCAAACGATGGACATGGCCTGGGTGCCAAACCTAGGCCTCTTGATCCTGTCTAGGATAGAAAATCGAAGGTAACAACCAGTATGAATGTATTATGCAAATATGAGGGTGGATAGTTTACCCTTTCTTACCAGCAGATTGGGCTTTTAATTTGGGCGCTTCCTGGATGTAGGCACCTTCGATCTGGGCACTTCCTGGATGTAGGCACCTTTGATTTGGGGCTTATGGGCGTTGTGATCTTCTGTTGAAGGGTTGCTTTGGCCTGGATCACTTCTGAAAATGTTGACAACTTTTGCCAGCGTAACTCCAATGTTTTTTTGTTCTCCTGTTGTGTGTTTTTCCGTGTATAATTTTTGTGTATTCCCCTTGTATAATTTTCGTGTACTCCCCTTGTATAATTTTCGTGTATTCCCCTTGTATAATTTTTGTGTCCTGGATATATATGTTGGCCTCTGTATTTATAGGGGTGTGAGGGTGCAGTAACGGCAAGAGACAACATTTAATCAGGCCATTAAAGCCATGAGACAAGAATCAGAGACATTAAATAATTTCCTTTTTTGAAATATTCGTGTCTCCTGAATGAACCTGGACACTTTTGAATTTCGAATGCCTTCAAGCCCTGCTCTTCGATTGGCCTTGAGTTGCCTCCTTCGAACGGACTTCTCATGTACCTTTCGAATGAGCCTTCTGAATGCTTCTTCGAATGGTCTTGAGTTGCTCCCTTTCGAATGGGCTAATGGCCTCCTTCGAATGCTCCCTTTCGAATGGGCTGATGGCCTCCTTCGAATGCTTTTCGAAAGCTTCTTCGAATGGACCCTTTGAATGCTTCTTCGAATGGACCTTTTTGGAATTCCAATCGAAGGACACTGTTATAATGCCAATCGAAGTACTTGTCCGTATTGCCAATCGAAGTGCTTGTCCAGAATGCCAATCGAAAGGCTCCTTCAGAACACCAATCGAAGGGTCTTTCAGAATGCAAATCGAAGTGCTTGTCCAGAATGCCAATCGAAAGGCTCCTTCAGAACACCAATCGAAGGGTCTTTCAGAATTCCAATCGAAAGGTACTTAAAGTACCACTCAAAAATTTTCTTTTTCCTTAGGCAAGGGTTTGTGATCATCCATGCAGGGGGGAAGACTTTGAAAAACATGAGAGGGCAAATTTTGGGGTACAACAGTTGCCCCTGTTCAATTTTCTTAAACCTGAGGATTTCGTGATCCGAAGGTGGAAGATAATTGAACACTAGAGTGCCTAGAAATTTGCACTCGCATGGTGTAGTATTAGCATTGTGATATCGGGAATGGGCTTACAGATGCCATTTGGAGATTGTTGGTAGGAGGATGGGCTTATAGATGCCATCTGGAGATTGTTGGTAGGAGGATGGGCTTATAGATGCCATCTGCAGGAGTGTCGATCGCATAAGAGATTCCTTAGCGAGAACTTGCATACCTGTTGTTGTAGAAGATTCCACTGGGGAAGTCTAACTTTGTTGAGATTTAGGAACCTGCTTGTACTTCAACTGAGAGAATGCTTCAGCTGTGTTTTAAGAACATGTTCATAATTCAATTGGGGCGAAGCATCTTCATAAAGATCTAGGAACTGTCTCGTTCCCACCGGGAGTATACCGCTGAGGTTATAGACCTTGTCCACACTATGGCGGAGGAGAACATCAAGATCTAGGAACTGACTCGTGCTCAATGGAGTATACCGTTGAGGTTATAGTACTCGTCCACACTATGACGTGGGGAAGTGTGATGTTTTAGATGGGAAAATAAATCCCAGAGTTGCTGGAGAATGGAGTTGAGTCTGGATGATTGTCAGAATTGTGTCTGCATCTGGAGCGTATCTGCAATGTATTTGAATGAGTGACAGAATGACATTCGAATCTGGATCGTATCTGGACTGTAATTTGAATGAGTGACATAATGACATCCGAATCTTGATCGTATCTGGACTGTAATTTGAATGAGTGACAGAATGACATCCGAATCTTGATCGTATCTGCACTGTATTTTGAATGAGTGACAGAATGACATCCGAATCTGGATCGTATCTGGACTATAATTTGAATGAGTGACAGAATGACATCCGAATCTGGATCGTATCTAGACTGTAATTTGAATGAATCTGGAATAAGTATCATAATGTCAGCCATATCTGGGTCGCATCTGAACTATCTCTAGAAGGAGTCTGGAATAAGTATCAGAATGTCATCCATTTCTGGGTCGCATCTGAACTGTCTCTAGAAGGAATCTAGAATAAGTATCAGAATGTCAGCCATATCTGGGTCGCATCTGAACTGTCTCTAGAAGGAATCTGGAATAAGTATCAGAATGTCAGCCATATCTGGGTCGCATCTGAACTATCTCTAGAAGGAGTCTGGAATAAGTATCAGAATGTCAGCCATATATGGATCGCATCTGAACTATCTCTAGAAGGAATCTGGAATAAGTATCAAAATGTCAGCCATATATGGGTCGCATCTGAACTACCTCTAGAAGGAGTCTGGAATAAGTATCAGAATGTCTGCCATATCTGGGTCGCATCTGAACTGTCTCTAGAAGGAATCTGGAATACGTATCAGAATGTCAGCCATATTTGTGTCGCATCTGAACTGTCTCTAGAAGGAATCTGGAATAAGTATCAGAATGTCAGCCATATCTGGGTCACATCTGAACTATCTCTAGAAGGAGTCTGGAATAAGTATCAGAATGTCAGCCATATCTGGATCGCATCTGAACTATCTCTAGAAGGAGTCTGGAATAAGTATCAGAATGTCCGCCATATCTGGGTCGCATCTGAACTGTCTCTAGAAGGAATCTGGAATAAGTATCAGAATGTCAGCCATATCTGGGTCGCATCTGAACTGTCTCTAGAAGGAATCTGGAATAAGTATCAGAATGTCAACCATATCTGGATCGCATCTGAACTATCTCTAGAAGGAGTCTGGAATAAGTATCAGAATGTCAGCCATATCTAGATCGCATCTGAACTATCTCTAGAAGGGATCTCAGAAGATGATGATATTTGCCTGTTGATTGATCTTTCCTGAAAAGGTAAAGAGTTAGTTGTATGCAATGTCATGATGTATGCATTGTCATGATGTATGCATTGTGTTGCACCCCAAAATTTTCCCTCCCATATTCTTCAAAATTTGTCAAGATCAATCTCCAAATGGTTCAAAATATCTCAAGGGTTGCACAGTCCAATTGCCTCCTAACACAGTCAAAATTAGGGTTTTGGTTCTTGCAAGTAAGTTGAGGTTTTCAATGGCTCAATCAAGTCTCATGTGCCTATATACATCCTCAAGCACCTACATGCCAAGTTTCAAGGCTCACAGCATCAAATTGCACAGTTAAAAGTCCTAATTGCTTCACAGTCAATTGCAGGGGTAAAATGGTCATTTGACAGTCAAAAGTCAAAAATTTTGGTCAACATCTTATTTTTAAGCCACAATCATCATTTGATCAAGTCTTGATCATGATTCCACAAGCATGGCTCAAAAATCATCAAGATGCAAAAAGTTGCTATTTTTGGACAGTTGAAAAGTCAACTGCAAATTGACCAAGGCATAACTTTTTCATGGTTCATCAGAAAAATCCCATCCAATGCTCATTTTGAAGGGGATGACATTTCCTACAACTCATCTTCACACTCAAAGTCCAAGAAATGCTCTCACAAAAAGTTATCAATTTCTATATTATAGGTTATTTTCAAAAGTCAACAAAAGGGTACTTTAAGTCAAAGACCATAACTTGAGATTGGTAAATCAAAATCACATGGGACCAAAGGCATTGGTTAGAGGACTTCAAGACCTTTCCAAAATGTCTAAGAACATGTTCATAGCTTCAAAATTGAGCAAGATATGCATTGGAGAAGTTGGGAAATTTTTTGGAACTTTCAAAAGTCAACTTTGCCTAAAACACTTCATTTTTGCTAATGGGCCTCAAATTCTTTCTTGAATCTTTACCCAAGGCTTATGCACGACCCATTAAGATCAATTTGAATTATTTTCTTATTTTTATTAATTATTTGGATTTTTAATTGATTAATAGTCCATTTAATTAATTTAATTATAGGAAAATATCAAAACATGGTTGTCAAATCTTTTTATGAAGCAAATAAGACTAGGGCAAGCTAGCAATTCGTGTACACATCCAAGATATCAAAATCTCCATGATTGGCAAGGTTTTATCAAAGAAAAAGATTGAAAAAGATTTGATTGGCAATCACATAATGAAACTTGAATACAATGGATTTTTGGGCCAAAAGATGACCTAATTCTCTTCACATACAAATGCTGAAGCAAACCCTATTCCTAAGAACGTGAAAGCTGCTGTGAAACCATATAATCAAATTCTAAAAAAATCAAGAAAAGTTCAAAACTGAAATCAGTCTCCCAGGCGAATTCAAAGCCTCATCTTTATTCAAACACCTTGCCTGAGTCTCCAGAAACAGTTTGCAATCAAAAACGAACCTTGAAGCTATCAGAATCGTTCACAACAAGTCCCACGGTTTGGACATTTTTCCATAATTGCATATCATTATTCATGCACTTTTAATCCATTTTTTTGGTTGATTGGTTTTAATAGGAACCTCCTGAAGCTATTGGTATAATCCAATTTGATTATAATACATTAAATCAGAATCCACCATTGGAGACATCTAAGGTTTCGAAGCTTGAATTTTAGGGCTTTGCACATGCTGAAAAATTGGACCTTGAAACGTGCATGGTTGAATTTGTCAAGGCCATACGAATTCAACCCAACCATCGCGCCCTTTTTATATTGCCTGTAGCCCTAATCGTTATTTTTGACACTTGCAGTTTGTGGGGGTTAAAAACCCCCGCTACTTGTTCTTTATTTTACAGGAAAAGGATGAAGACGAAGGGCGTGGCAACATGTGACTGGAAGATTCAAACTTAGCGCGCGTTATTTTTGTTTTGCATCATAATATTTGTTTTTTTGTATATAATATTCGTTATCCATTTGTTTAACAAACGCGCATCATAGTTCAACTGGAAAAGGCACTGAAGCGAGGAGTGCTGGGACCTGGGTTCGATTCCCAGGTCCCCCATATAATTGTTAACCTTTTTTCTAAAGTGTTCATGTGCAGCACTCATCAAATATTCCACCATGGACTCACACATCCAGCGTGCCATGTGTCCTCAGACAGCCATCCAAAGGCCAGGAGAGGAGGAATACCATGTTCCAAGTCAAACGCGCTCTGGACAATCAAGGAAAGTCAAACGTCGCTTGGTGTTCTTGGGCCAGAATTAAAAAAAAACCTCCCCTTGGGCCAACATACCCCTTGGTTTGCTATTTTTTTGTTTTATTTTCTTTTCTTCTAATTCTTTTAATTATTTAATTATTATTATTAATTCATAACCAAATTAATTTTTCATAATAAATTCAGAAATCCAAAATTGTAAATATATTTTATTATTTATTAAATTCACTAATAATTATTTTTGTAAATAAATACTAACCATTAATTTAGTTTAATTTAGGCTTAATTTTAATCGTTTTTCTCAATAAATAAAAATCATGTAGAATTAGGGTTTGACAATTTTCATTCATATTTTCTTAATTATCATTATTATTATTTATTAATTACTATTATTTTTGTAAATAAAAATGTAAATTAATTTATTTAGTAAATTAGGTTAACTTGGACTTTTTATTAATAATTAAAATAAACTTAGAACTAGGTTTTCTTTTGACTTATTAGCTTCTTTATTTTTATTTTTTTATTAAAATATTAAAAAACAAAAAAAACATTTTTCTTGAAAATAATTAAATAATTAAATTTAGGTTTAATTTTAATTTAATACAAAAGGACAAAAAACTCATAATTTTCTCAAGGGTCAAAAACCCTAGGACGTTCCAATTTAATCTCTATTCGTGCGTTATATTTTATATTTGATTATTATGTAACTGCTTCAAAGAATGTAATAGTAATTAGGTTTATTGCTTTCTTTACTTTCCGCACTTTATCAAAACGGGTCTTTGTTTTTTTGGCGATGTATAGACCCGCGCCTTGTAATAGCGTAGCTTTACCTTTCCGTACTTTATTTTCCGCACTCCTAACTGTTAAAAAATGCATGAAAGAATGTATGAAAATTAAAAACTACTCGTAGCTCACAATTGCATGATCAAAGATAAATATAAACTGAAACAACACACAAGCACATGCCACTCCTAGGGTACGCCTCACTGGTTGCCTCGAATGTGGTCATTAAGTATAGGATGTCTTAGAGGTCGCCCTCCTGTCTAAGATCCAGTTGCCTCGAAACGGTTGCCTCGGATAAAAGGATCTAGGACATTAGGGTTACTTCTAAGGTGTCCTACTATTGCTTTGGTGACCACACTGTCCCTCAATCGAATTGACCCGAACACCTCCAACGGTGGTGCTACCTACCTCTCAATGGTGGGATGGAACTATCTAAAGGACTCTTACACAGCCTAATTCCTTAGGGTAGGTAGATGACTCATGGGTACTTGCTCTTTTCAAACAAACAAAAATACTTTTCGCACCCACACTTTCTAAAAGTTTTCAAACAAATTTTTCACACACTCTTGAGGACAGATACAAGAGTCACTTAGAAATCTTTCAAAAACGAAACTTTTTTCAAAACCCACTCATATTTGAAAAGCAAACATCTTTTGAAAACATAAGAGCAAGTACCTAAGAGCCCGTGGATAACCACGGATAGAAAGGGTGCTAACACCTTCCCTTTCTATAAATCTACCTCTCGAACCGAGAGAAATTCTCAATAAGGAATTTTGTTGTGCTTTTGTCCTTTCCATGTTGGAGAACATAAAAGACGGTGGCGACTCTTGCTTACCGCGACATACGTGATCCAGCTACAACAGTCAGTTCTATTTCCACCGATCACAGAATTGGAGACTCTGTTGGGGATATTTAAAAAGTGAGGTATACCTTAGGATTAGACCACTCTTGTTTTCAACTGCTTGCTTTGTTTGCTTTAATATTGTGGGTTTGTCTTGGAGTTTCATAGATCCTAACCCGAATCTAGGGGAAACCTTTTAGGTAGCAACAAACTGTGAGGGAACTGTGCAGGGTATACCGACACGGTTGAAGCAGTTGCTACGTTGATGTGGCACTTTGGTGAGTACCGGTAACCCTTGAGTCAAGTCAAGGAGAGTACGGGGCCGCCGCGTGGTGTCGTGAAGAATCAACTGACCTTAGGAACCTTACTTGACCATCCTGGCCTCTTTAGGGTAGTGAGATGACCGACTTTGGTGCAGTCCGAAGTTGGTTGATACTCGATACTACACTCATTGAGGGTTGTTTTCTTGGAATATTTTGATCGCCAGTTCAGTGGCTAAATCAAAACAATGAACACAGAAAACAACCCAATGATATTGAGCTCCTTAGAACCCGGTTACTTTTGATAGGACAGGTTTTGAGCCCACCAACTTCAAGAGGGTAGTACCTAGACCTCATGCTGGCCTAAACTCTAAGGGTTGTCTGATGTGCCTTGTGTGCCTTATCATGTTTGCTTTTGTGAATATTTGTGGTGTGTTTTTATCATAGTATCATAATATCATACAACATCATATGCATCCACTAACCACTTTAGGGGTTCGAATCTTCATCTTTGTTCTTGTTTTGTAGGACATGGAAACTATCCGCAGAAAGACAATTCAGATCAACCTTGTAAAGATCCTTCCTCAGCTTAAGGAGCTTACATCCAGGATTCCTGAGAGCTCTTCTTTCAGTGAGAAACGTGGCAGACTCATCAGCTTGGTCAACACCAACATTGAGGAAGATATGATTAAGGTCCTCTTCCAGTTCTTTGACCCTTTGCACCACTGCTTTACTTTCCCAGATTATCAACTGGTGCCTACCTTGGAAGAGTTTTCCCAGCTTCTGAAGATCCCTATCCTTAGTCAACTACCCTACAACGGTACGGAAAGGGAACCAAAACTTGAAGAGGTTGCTAAAGCATTACGCCTACAACCATCTGACATCAAGGGACATTGGGAAGTTAGAAGTGGTATCAAAGGATTCTTGGTAAAGTTCCTGTTTGAGAAGGCCCAAGAATGTTGGAATTCCCTTGACCTACAAGCCTTTGAAGAAGTTGTGGCTCTCCTTGTTTATGGGCTGGTGTTGTTCCCGAATCCCGATCAGCTTATAGATATCAATGCCGTCAAGATCTTCATGTCCAGGAATCCTATACCTACGCTGCTTGGGGACATCCTTCACTGATGTTACACTTGAACCATGAGAAAAAGAGGTGTTCTTATGTGCTGCACTCCTCTCCTGGCAAGGTGGTTTATTTCGCACCTTCCACAATCAGTTTTGAAGAACGAGCGGGGTTTGAGATGGTCACAACGATTGATGACTCTTACACATGCTGATATACATTGGTGTCCTCGGTCCAGAGATAATGTCACTATCATTGATCGTTGCGGGGAGTTTCCTAATGTTCTTTTACTTGGAATCAGAGGAGGTATTACTTACAACCCGTGTCTGGCTTTGAGACAATTTGGATATGCTCGGAGGGATGGCCCTCATGACATGTTGCTTCCTGACATAGTTTTTGACTTCGACAACGATGCACAAGGACTTCGCCAGAGATTTATCAGAGCTTGGAGGATGCCCAACAAGGTAGATAGCAAGACACTGGGGCACAAGAACTCCATCCCCTTGGAGCCTTATCTCAAGTGGGTACGAGCCCGCTCCCAGAAGCTGGTGATGCCATATCCTCATGTTCTCCCTGTGATCAAAGAGCCAGTGTTGGAAGGAGAGGTCCCGTACACCATTCAACATCCTGACATGCCTACATCCTGGGAAGAAATGCAAAAAAGTTGGATCCAGCTTAAGGAAGAACGAAATTCTCTTGAATCCAGTCTACATGCCAGTGAGAAGAAGGTCTTGGAGCTCACCCGCCTACTGCATGAGGAAAAGACTCTCAACACTTACATAGCTCCAAAGAGGATGCGCAGTGTCTTTTGGGATTAAATTATTTTGTAATGTTTGCCCATGAGGCCTTGATGTACTGAACAGATTATTTCTTAAATAATAACGTGTGTTCCTTTTTGTCTACAACAAATTTGAACTTTCGAACCCTTGAATGCATTGCATAAATAGCATATCATGCATCATGTGCATAACAGTTATTTTTTCTTACATGTTGCTTAATCTTCTTCGCTGTTTATTTCAGCAGTCTCATCATGAATCCTGAATCATCTACTGAGAAATCCATCAAGGCCCTCCAGGCCAAGAACACCCAGTTCCAAGAGTTGATCATGAGTTTAGCCCAAGGTCAAGAGGAATTGAAGGCTCTGCTGGTGAAGAAGAAGAAGAAGAGAACTGTACTGTTCAACACTGGACGGAGGTTTGGTAATACACTACAAAATGAGGCTGACCAAGCTACTTCCTTTGTGGGCAAAGGCAGTCCCCAAGGGGGAAGGGTTCCTAGTCCTGTGGTCTCCGACAAGAGACAAATTTCAATGATGAGCAGTACCCTCCCGCTGAAGACAGGTACAAGCAGTTAGAGGATCGTCTGAGCGCCATGGAAATGCAACAGGTGCCTGGGTTGGATTTTGGAGATTTGGGTTTATCTTCTGGGGTGGTGATCCCACACAAGTTCAAGGCACCCTCTTTTGCGAAGTATGACAGGGCTTCCTGCCCTAAGCTACATCTCAGATCTTATGTGCGGAAGATCCAACCGTATACTGCAGACAAGAACTTATGGATCCATTTCTTCCAGGATAGCCTTTTAGGGGATCAACTCGAGTGGTTCTATCAGCTAGATGGAGCCAGTATTCGAAATTGGGAAGACTTGGCTACTGCTTTTTATAAGCAATATCAGTACAATGCCGACCTCGCTCCTACACGTACCCAACTCCAGGGTATGTCGCTAGGATCGGGAGAAGGTTTTAAGGAGTACGCGCAAAAGTGGAGAGACCTGGCTGGCAGGGTGCAGCCACCTTTGACCGACCGTGAACTCGTGGACATGTTCTTGGGGACCCTGTCTGGGCCGTTCTTTAACCACCTGATTGGTAATTCTTCTGCAGGGTTTACAGACCTCATTCTGACTGGTGAGAGGATAGAAGCTGGTATGAAATCGGGGAAGATACAGAAAGGTGCATCCTCAAGTTCTGAAAAGAAGCCTTTCAAGAAGGAAGCTAGTGCTGTAAATGGTCCCAGAAGACAAAATAAACCAGAACGCCGCCAAGCTGTCAACGCGGTGGTGATTTCAAATCCTGCTGCCGCTCCTCGGCAACCTAACCAACCAAGGGGTGAGAGACCCAGAATAGAATACACTCGGCTTAGTATGACCTTGTCTCAGATCTTGCCGCAACTGCTGTCAACCAACCTGGTAACTGTCAGAGAAGCTCCGAAGGTGGTAAACACAACCTCTCCGAAGTACAACCCCAACGCCCACTGTGCTTATCACTATGATAGCCCGGGGCATTCTACTGATGATTGCTGGGCCCTGAGGAATAAGGTTCAGGACCTTATCGATGCTAAGGAAATACAGTTTGAGGCGCCCGAAAGGCCCAATGTTGTGACTGCTCCCATGCCCCAGCATGAAGTAAATGCTATTGAGGAAGACCTGTATGTAGTCTCTGGATGAGATTGTTACTCCATTGTTGACCGTCAAAAGGAACCTGTTGCTAGCCGGTTTATTTCCAGGTTGTAGCAAAGGTTGCCTTCTATGTGCTGTTTCACCTGCTGGTTGTCCATTGCTGAAGTCAGGCGTCCAAAACCTGATGGATAGCAAAGAGATCTTGTTCAAGAAGATTGTTGTTCCTGTTATTCCTACTGAAGAAGTGTCTGTTGTTACCATTTTCAACAATCCTACCAAGGCTCCCCCGAGGAAGCCTGTCAAAATCATGTCTGTTGCACCTATCATCATTACTGTTCCGGGGCCCCTCCTCTATAAATCTGACAAGGCTGTCCTGTGGCACTATGGGGCAGATGTTTATGTGCTCGGAGTAAAACAAGAGTTCAATACTAGTACCAGTATCAGTAACATCACCGGTCCTGCTAAAGTTACTCACAGTGGCAGGCTCTTCTCGCCTGATATTACACCTCCAGCTATTCAGAGACCTCTTGTTATCACACCTGTCAGCGTGCCTGTTTCCCCTCCTGATCAAGTTTCTAGCCCTGCTGCCGAGTCATCTGACACTCGGGGCAAAGGGATTGCTGATGTGCCTGCCCAGATGGAGGCACCGAAGACTGTTAATGTTGAAGCCTCCCAGCAAGAGATGGAAGAAATCCTTAAGATTATCAAGAAGAGTGATTTCAACGTCGTTGAACAGCTGGGGCACACCCCCTCTAAGATCTCTATGCTATCACTATTGTTATGTTTAGAGGCCCATGCCAAGGCTCTGATCTCCTTCCTGAAGACAGCCCATGTGCCACAAGAAATGTCTGCGGATCAATTTACTGATTGTGTGGCCAACTTAACCGCTGATAATGGTCTGGGTTTCTCTGAAGCTGATATGACCACCAAGGGAAAGAACCACAACGATGCCCTGCATGTCTCCATTGAATGCAGGGGCACTACTCTTGCCCATGTGTTGGTAGACACCGGTTCTTCACTGAACGTATTGCCCAAGAAGGCCTTAGACAGGTTGGATTGTGAGGGTTTGGAGTTGAAGCCTAGTAACATTATTGTCCGGGCCTTTGACGGGTCGAAGAGGATGGTACATGGTGAAGTGGACATTCCAATCCGGGTTGGTTCTCAAGTCTTTGATTCTACTTTCTATGTGATGGACATCCGACCATCCTATTCGTGTTTACTGGGTCGTCCTTGGATCCACAAGGCTGGAGCTGTGACCTCAACTCTACATCAGAAACTCAAGTACCCGGTCAGAGGGAAAATTGTTACAGTAGAAGGGGAGGAGGAATATATAGTTAGCCATATTAACTCATTCCGGTATATAGAGATGGACGGGGAGTTTATTGAGACCCCCTTTCAACACTTTGAAGAGGTGCCTCCAACATTGGCGTCAGCAGAGACTCTGACCGAAGAAGACTCTCCTTTGAAGATGGCTTCCTTAAAGGATGCCCGGGATGTGGTTGAGAAAGGTGAGTGTGCAAACTGGGGCCGACTTCCTGATTTTACTCCGAAGACTGATAAGTTTGGGCTGGGTTTCACTGTAGAGGCTCAGAGGGCTGTACGTAAAGCAAGGATTGGAAGACCTCCTGTATTCATCACCAACCCGGGAGTGAATGCTATTGAAGACAATGCGGAGGAATCTGAATTTGATAGCTGGATCTACCCAACGACCGACGGTGGACTGAACAGTTGGACTGCCAAAGATTTCATACCTGTTACTTTTGTTACTCAGTAATGAACTCCTTTGTTTTTAAATTTGTAACGAACAATAATTTGAAACTTTATGGCCCGGTGTCTTACCCGGGGCACCGTGGCTTCATTTGTGAGGGCTTATTATTTGTCATTTCCATATATCATGAATAAAAACATTGGACGTTTTTCGCATTTCGAATCTTGTGCTCCCTTTCTTTCTTTATATATTGCAAAACAGCTATATTTACACACACTCACCTATACAGGTTTCAATCCACTATGGATCTCACTGGTAACAACTCTGCTACTGCCAGTTATGACTTCGAAAATCCGATCAACTTATCCGAAGACGAAGGTGAAGATGATTGCGAAGTGCCTGGTGAGCTTGCAAGACTGTTACTCCAGGAAGAGAGGGCCATTCAGCCACATAAAGAGCCAGTGGAAACGGTAAATTTGGGTACTGAAACAGACAGAAAGGAAGTCAAGATTGGTGCCAATCTAGAGCTCAGTGTGAAACAACGGTTGATTCAGATGCTGCATGATTATGTGGAAATCTTTTCCTGGTCCTACAAAGACATGCCTGGGTTGGATACCGACATTGTGGTTCATCATCTACCTAACAAGGAAGACTGCCCTCCGGTTAAACAAAAGGTCCGCCGTATGCGTCCAGAGATGTCCGAGAAAATCAAGGCCGAGGTTATAAAACAATTTGATGTCGGGTTTCTAGCAGTGACTTCTTACCCTCAGTGGGTTGCCAACGTGGTTCCAGTACCGAAGAAGGATGGTAAGGTCCGAATGTGTGTTGACTACAGGGATTTGAACAGGGCGAGCCCCAAGGATGACTTCCCTCTGCCTCACATCGACGTTCTGGTTGACAATACTGCTCAGCACAAGGTGTTCTCCTTCATGGACGGCTTTTTAGGTTATAATCAGATCAAGATGGCTCCTTAGGATATGGAAAAGACTACCTTTGTTACTCAGTGGGGCACCTTCTGTTACAAGGTCATGCCTTTTGGATTGAAAAATGCTGGGGCAACCTACCAACGTGCCATGGTTGCTTTATTTCATGACATGATCCACCATGAGATTGAAGTATACGTCGATGATATGATTGCAAGGTCTCAACCCGAGGAGGAACACCTTGACCATCTGCAGAAACTGTTTGACCGTCTGAAGTTGTACAAGCTGAGGTTGAACCCAAACAAATGCACCTTTGGGGTAAGATCTGGAAAATTGCTAGGTTTCGTTGTGAGTGACAAAGGCATTCAAGTGGACCCTGCCAAAGTAAAAGCCATACAAGAGATTCTAGTTCCCAAGACAGAAAAAGAATTCAGAGGCTTTCTAGGACGGCTGAACTACATTGCCCGATTCATCTCACATCTAACTGCTACCTGTGAACCAATCTTCAAGCTGCTGAAGAAAGATCAAGTAGTACGTTGGAACGACGAATGTCAGGCCACTTTCGAAAGAATCAAAGAGTATCTCCAAGAACCACCCATTCTTATGCCACCGGTTGAAGGGAGACCTCTAATCTTATACTTGACAGTACTTGACAGCTCAATGGGGTGTGTGCTGGGGCAGCATGACGAGTCTGGCCGAAAAGAGCACGCCATTTATTACCTTAGCAAAAAGTTTACCGACTGTGAGACCCGATACTCACTGCTCGAGAAAACTTGCTGTGTTTTGGTATGGGCTGCTCGCCGGCTGAGACAGTATATGTTGACTCACACTACTCTGTTAATTTCAAAAATGGATCCAATCAAGTACATATTCGAAAAGCCCGCCTTGTCCGGAAGAATAGCAAGATGGCAGATGATCTTAACGGAATATGACATCCAGTACACGACTCAGAAAGCAATCAAAGGAAGTGTATTGGCAGACCATTTGGCACACCAGGCAGTGGACGACTACCAGTCAATGAACTTTGAATTTCCTGACGAGAACATCATGGTAGTGACTGATTATGAAGTACCTGGACCGGATGAAGGACCTGAGGAAGGATCCCGATGGTCTATGCACTTTGACGGAGCCTCCAAAGGTTTGGGTAACGGTATCGGTGCTGTGATCATATCCCCAAAAGGCACTCATACTCCACTTACTGCCCGACTATGCTTCAACTGCACTAACAACATGGCGGAGTATGAGGCGTATATCATGGGTCTTCAAGCTGCAATTGACTTAAGGATCAAGTTTCTGAGTGTCTTCTGAGATTCCGCTCTCGTGATCAATCAGATCAAAGGCGAGTGGGATATGAAACACCCAAATCTCATTCCTTACAAAGAGTGTGTGTTGACGTTGATCCCCCATTTCACGAAGATAACTTTTGAACACTTCCCAAGAGAGGAGAATCAGTTGGCGGACACACTGGCTACGATGTATTCTATGTTCAGAGTCAAATGGGACAACGAAGCTCCCCGGATCATTATTTGGAAATTGGACGAACCTGCATATTGCTGTGATCTTGAGGTTGAAGAGGTAACTGAAAAACCTTGGTATCATGAGGTGAAGAGGTACCTGGAAGCTCAAGAATACCCCGAGGGTGCATCTGTCAATGACAAGAAGTTTCTGAGGAGGTTCGCAGCAAAGTTCTTCCTCAGCAACGACATTCTCTACAAGCGAAACCATGATTCAACCTTACTGCATTGTGTGGATAAGACTGAAGCAGTAAGAATCATGGAAGAGCTGCATGAAGGTACCTTCGGAACGCATTCCAGTGGACACACCATGGCAAAGAAAATCCTTCGGGCAGGATATTTCTGGTCCACAATGGAAGCGATTGTTACCAACATTCTCGGACATGTCATAAGTGCCAGATCTATGCTGATAGGGTGCACGTTCCTCCAGTCCCTCTGAATGTCTTGACTGCACCTTGGCCTTTTGCAATGTGGGGCATTGATATGATCGGCGAGATCGGACCTACGGCATCCAACGGGCATCGTTTCATCCTGGTGGCGATCGATTACTTTACAAAGTGGGTTGAAGCAGCTTCCTACGCTACCGTAACCAAGAACTTCGTGGCACGGTTCATTCGGCATAACCTGATCTGTTGATACGGTGTCCCGGAAAGGATCATTATGGACAATGGTACCAATCTTAACAATAAGATGATCACTGAGCTCTGCGAGCAATTCAAGATACAACACCACAACTCTTCTCCTTATCGGCCGAAGATGAATGGGGCTGTAGAAGCAGCTAATAAGAATATCAAAAAGATTGTGCAGAAGATGACAGTGACCTACAAAGATTGGCACGAGATGTTACCGTTTTCTCTTCATGGGTACCGTACCTCAGCAAGGACGTCAACCGGGGCAACTCCTTTTTCCTTGGTCTATGGCATGGAGGCAGTCTTGCCTATTGAAGTCCAGATACCTTCTCTCCGGATAATGAAGGATGCAGGTCTGAGCGAAGATGACTGGATCCAGACCCAACTTGATCAATTAAACCTAATTGACGAAAAGAGACTCACTGCTATTTGTCATAGTCAAACGTATCAAAAACGGATGATCAAGGCATTTAACAAGAAAGTCAGACCACAAGAGTATCGAGTCGGAGACCTGGTAATCAAGCGCATCATTCTTCCTCAAAGTGATCCCAGGGGAAAATGGACCCCCACATACGAAGGGCCATTTGTGGTTAAACATGTCTTCTCAAGAGGAGCCATGATTCTAACCACCATGGATGGTGACGATCTTCCGCACCCCGCCAATGCAGACATAGTAAAAAGATACTACGCATGAATAAAAGACCCGCTAGGTTGACACACCTAGGCAAAAATAAGGGCTTCCCGACGAACCAAAAGGGTTCGGGCAAAATAAGGGATGAAAAATGAAAAGAAATCTGTACACCCGGCAAGTCGAAAACCTGAAAAGGAGGCTTGGGCAAAAATGGGTATCCCGATGGACTGAAAACCCGAAAGGGCGGTCCAGGAAAAAGTTAGGGATTAAAGCGTAATACTATGTCTCATATAATCACCTTGCATCCAGAATCCGGTATCAACCATCAGGTTCAGACGACATCGATCAATCAACTTCATCTTCAACTAAGCAGCCAAGTGATGAGACGCTCGAAGATATAAAGGCGGTAGTAGAGTTGGAACCCAGTGGGATTATCTTTTTCACGTAACTGTTTTGTCTCCATTTTCACAAAATTGTAAACTCTATGTTGTCCGGCGGCGTTCTCTTACTAGGACGTCAACCTCTTGTACATAAATGCCTATTTACAGGCAAATTCAAAAAATCAATACAAATTCACTTTTCAGATAAATTGCCAATTATTTTCCTCTTTCTGTTTTGTTTTGCAAAGAACGTCCAATGTTCATTTTTGATATATGCATTTGACACTAATTGCTAACTCATAAATATTTGCATGCGAAACAAAGGACTAATTACAGGTGACATCAGAAACAGGGGCAATAATGAGTTGTCTAAGCGATCTAGTTGCTCTGTCCACCAAGGTACCAAGGTAAGTTTGGCTGAAGAATGTAACCCAGATACCTTCACTCCCCGCCGAGTAAGATAAGATGCAGCCATACTCTCCCCCGAACAGAGAAGGCACAGTATCTCCAGCAAGTCAGCAATACTCTCCCCGAGCAGAGTTAGTCTTTTGTCAGCCTTAAAGAAGTTGGATTATCCGCAGAAGATCTCAATATTCCCCAGCGGAGTATACAGACATTCCTAACAAGCATCCCCGACAATCTTGATCTAAGATTGTTCCCCGGTGGAATACCGGACATCTAGTGAAGCCATTCCCAGTGCAGTCCAAAGTCTCCCCAGGAGAGTTGAATCAATCTCCCCAATAGGAAGCTTCTCCCCAGTAGATTCTGGAAGCTTATCCCCTGCAGGGTACGAACGCCTCTCCCCGGCTTTATTCAGAAGGTTATTCCTCACCAGAGCTTATAACTGGGTTATCCTTAGCTAATTACAACGGAAAGATCGTCCCCGACGAAGTTCTTCCTATCCCCCAGCGGAGTTCATCAAATCTTCCAACAGAGCTTATCAACGGAATCCCCAGCGGAGTTATCATCAAAACCTCAGCAAAGTATCTCTTCCCACAGAGTATTTCCCCGCATAATAATCTCTTCAACAAAGTTTATTCCTCAACGGAGTCATCTTCTCCTACAGGTTTATTCCCGCAACCATCATCCCCAGCGGAGACGAAGAACTCTACTCTTCAACATCAGCCTACGATTTGACTTCCCGGCATCCGTCAAGGATTTATTTTCCTAGACAAAAATACATTCATAAACATCACATCTTCATACATTATAGCATGCACATACGCATCATGAACATACAATCTCATTTATTTTGAGAACATCACGCATTTCATACATCATGACATTGCATATGTTTGCCTTTTCAGGAAAAAGGTCAATACAAAGATGATTACTATCAACTGTCGCAATTCCAGATTCGATTCCTGTATCTAGCCAGGGCACGTCTGAAGAGTTTGAAGATTCGATTCCTGTATCCAGCCAGGGCATATCTGTTGACGACTAATTCCAGATTTGATTCCTGTATCTAGCCAGGGAACGTCTGAAGAGTTCGAAGATTCGATTGCTGTATCCAGCCAGGGCATATCTGTTGACGACTAATTCCAGATTCGATTCCTGTATCTAGCCAGGGCACGTCTGAAGAGTTTGAAGATTCGATTCCTGTATCCAGCCAAGGTATATCTGTTGACGACTAATTCCAGATTCGATTCCTGTATCCAGCCAGGGCACGTCTGAAGAGTTTGAAGATTCGATTCCTGTATCCAGCCAGGGCATATCTGTTGACGAATAATTCCAGATTCGATTCCTGTATCCAGCCAGGGCACGTCTGAAGAGTTTTAAGATTCGATTCCTGTATCCAGCCAGGGCATATATGTTGACGACTAATTCCAGATTCGATTCCTGTATCTAGCCAGGGCACGTCTGAAGAGTTTGAAGATTCAATTCCTGTATCCAGCCAGGGCATATCTGTTGACGACTAATTCCAGATTCGATTCCTGTATCCAGCCAGGGCACGTCTGAAGAGTTTGAAGATTCGATTCTTGTATCCAGCTAGGGCATATCTGTTGACGACTAATTCCAGATTCGATTCCTGTATCTAGCCAGGGCACGTCCGAAGAGTTTGAAGATTCGATTCCTGTATCCAGCCAGGGCATATCTGTTGACGACTAATTCCAGATTCGATTCCTGTATCCAGCCAGGGCACGTCTGAAGAGTTTGAAGATTTGATTCCTGTATCCAGTCAGGACATATCTGTTGACGACTAGTTCCAGATTCGATTCCTGTATCCAGCCAGGACACATCTGAAGAGTTTGAAGATTCGATTCCTGTATCCAGCCAGGGCATATCTGTTGACGACTAATTCCAGATTCGACTCCTGTATCCA
This sequence comes from Vicia faba, assembly GCA_948472305.1. Classification (NCBI taxonomy): domain Eukaryota; kingdom Viridiplantae; phylum Streptophyta; class Magnoliopsida; order Fabales; family Fabaceae; genus Vicia; species Vicia faba. The sequence continues at coordinate 627,760,091 of OX451735.1, read as the reverse complement.
GCCAGGGCACGTCTAAAGAGTTTGAAGATTCGATTCCTGTATCCAGCCAGGGCATATCTGTTGACGACTAGTTCCAGATTCGATTCCTGTATCCAGCCAGGGCATATCTGCATAAAGAGTTTGAAGATCAACCCCTGTAACAGGCCAGGTAATTATTTTTCTTTCTCATGTACGCAAGTTCTCGCTAAGGAATCTCTTACGCGACCGACACCTAGATGGCATCTATAAGCCCATCCACATACCAACAGTCCCTAGATGGCATCTATAAGCCCATCCTCCTATCCATCATCTCTCCAAATGGCATCTGTAAGCCCATTCCCGCCATCACGCTGCTGATACTCTACTATGTGAGTGCAAATTTCTAGGCACTTCAGTGTTCAATCATCTTCCACCTTCGGATCACGAAAGGCATGCAAGCCAATATACATCCTCAGGTCTAAGAAGATTGAACAGGGGCAACTGTTGCACCCCAAAATTTTCCCTCCCATATTCTTCAAAATTTGTCAAGATCAATCTCCAAATGGTTCAAAATATCTCAAGGGTTGCACAGTCCAATTGCCTCATAACACAGTCAAAATTAGGGTTTTGGTTCTTGCAAGGAAGTTGAGGTTTTCAATGGCTCAATCAAGTCTCATGTGCCTATATGTATCCTCAAGCACCTACGTGCCAAGTTTCAAGTCTCACAACATCAAATTGCACAGTCAAAAGTCCCAATTGCTTCACAGTCAACTACAGGGGTAAAATAGTCATTTGACAGTCAAAAGTCAAAAATTTTGGTCAACATATTATTTTGAAGCCACAATCATCATTTGATCAAGTCTTGATCATGATTCCACAAGCATGGCTCAAAAATCATCAAGATGCAAAAAGTTGCTATTTTTGGACAGTTGAAAAGTCAACTGCAAATTGACCAAGGCATAACTTTTTCATGGTTCATCAGAAAAATCCCATCCAATTCTCATTTTTAAGGGGATTACATTTCCTACAACTCATATTAACACTCCAAGTCCAAGAAATGCTCTCACAAAAAGTCATCAATTTCTATATTATAGGTCATTTTCAAAAGTCAACAAAAGGGTACTTTAAGTCAAAGACCATAACTTGAGATTGGTAAATCGAAATGACATGGGAGTAAAGGCATTGGTTAGAGACTTCAAGACCTTTCCAAAATGTCCAAGAACATGTTCATATCTTCAAAATTGAGCAAGATATGCATTGGAGAAGTTGGGAAATTTTTGGGAACTTTCAAAAGTCAACTTTGCCTAAAACACTTCATTTTTGCTAATGGGCCTCAAATTCTTTCTTGAATCTTTACCTAAGGCTTATGCACGACCCATTAAGATCAATTTGAATTATTTTCTTATTTTTATTAATTATTTAGATTTTTAATTGATTAATAATCCATTTAAATAATTTAATTATAGGAAAATATCAAAACATGGTTGTCAAATCTTTTTATAAAGCAAATAAGACTAGGGCAAGCTGGAAATTCGTGTACACATCCAAGATATAAAAATCTCCATGATTGGCAAGGTTTTATCAAAGAAAAAGATTGAAAAAGATTTGATTGGTGTGATACGGTGGGAGAACTGACTAGTGTTTTGCGTTCGTATTCGCACTTGTGCGGTTGAGCAAGAGTCGCCACCGACTTTTTATTTTATCCTAAAGGAAAGGTTAAAAAAGCACAGCAAAAACCTTTTGAGATATTTCGTGGGTTCGGGGGGTAGGTTATGAAAAGGGAAGGTATTAGCACCCTTTTCATCCATGGTTATCCATGGGCTCTTAGTTACTTGGTTTTTTAGATCACTTGCCTTGATTTTTGATTGCTTGAAAATGGTGTATGTGTGAGTGTTTTTTTGAAAATGTTTTGGAAGAAGATGCCTTGTCTTAGGCTAACCTTGTAACAATTCTTTACTCGAATATTTTACAAAGGCGTGTATCTTTTCGAAAAGATGTTTCAAAATGTTTTGAGAGTTTGTTTGAAAGTGTTGTGGATTGTGGGTTTTGAAAAGAAGGCAAGTGTTTTTGCAAGTTGATCTCAAGTAACTAAGAGTTTTGTCTCCCCTATTGTACTCAAAGGTTTTTTGTCATGTTTTAACCCTTTTTAACAATTTTGTTCCACCATTGAATTTGGTGGACAATCTTGCTTTTAGGAAGTTTGTTCGGGACGGGCGCGGGTCATCGTATGGACCACGAATGCAATGATGCCAAGTGTCTTTGGCAATTTGTTTTGAAGGGACTGTGATCATTCCGTTTAGGCAACATTTTGAGGGACTTATGATCATTTTGATTTTGTTTTGCCAAAGATTCTCGACGTGCAAGCATGGCCCATTTTGGAAGGCAACATGTGGGATTACCCTAGAGGGTGCAAGTGTGACTGTGTATTGATTTCATGTATTTGTCTTGTGTTAGGTTATCTAGCGTTTGATTTTATGTACATGCAAACCCTAGGTCTAATCATGGTATAATTGAAAGCGGTAAATTGCGGGAATTTAAAATCTACGCTATTACAAATAAGTATCCGGGAGTGGGGGTACAAATTTATGAATGGGGATGAGACTTATAGTATCAATAAGTTACAACCAAATCGAATTTGCGATCAAATGTAAATGACGAATACACAAATATAAGATAAACAAATGTGCATAGGGGCAGTGTGAATGTATTTGTATAAAAAGAAAAGTATTTTCAATTTTAATTATATGATGTAGAAAAAATGTATCTTTATTATTATATACAAAAAGTATTAAATGTCAAGAATTGAATTATGTATATTAAAAGGAAGTGTATTTTTATATTGTTATGTACAAAAGTAATTCAATTAAATGTATTAGAGTTATGTATATAAGAAATGTTTTTTTATTATACGTACAAAATATATTTTAATTAAAAGAAAAAAAAGGTTATTTTCAATTTTAATTATATAGTGCAAGAAATGTATTTTTATTATTAAAGTATTGTTGTAGAAATTAAGCTAGAGAAAAAAGTATTTTAAAATGTTATAGAGAAAATTTAGTATTAAGTTATTAATAAAACATTTGTCTAAAGGGGTTAAACTAATTAATTAGTAAGAATAATATTTGTTTTATAAAAGAAAAGAGTTTAAAATGGGCCTTGGGTATTCAGAAACGGGCAAGGCCCATAGTGCAAGCGTTGGTTTTTTAGGGTTCATTGTTTGGTATCCAGTTTGAAAGCGCTTAGGGTTAATGCAGCGGCGGTGTTCATTCATCGTTCTTGCCTCATCTTCCTCATCCGTTCTTGAGTGTCCAGCGTGAACCTTTTGCCTCATCCACCAGCGACCTTCATTCCCCCTTCCCTCCAACGATAGCGTCAAGGCGACAGAATTAGGTAATCAATTTGATTCGTTAGGGTTTGTTTTAGTTCTTGCATGCTTGTGATTTTCTGCTTATTTGATTAAGTTTTGATTTTTGTGTTTGCTTAACGAGGATTAAAAGGAGAAGGGAAGAGAACTGGACTACCTTTCGTTTGGAGGGAGGAATGGTGGAGGTGCTCGGAGGCTGGATGGCGAAGGGCTTGCTTGAACGCTGCTTGGTATTTCTGTATCTTTTCTCAGGCTTTATGATATTGCTTCTTTTCTTCTTTGCTTTTGCTGCCTCGATTTTGCCTTTGGAACTTTTTACACTTCAGTTGTCTTGAACTGGCTTTTGAACGTTGAGCTCGATAGTCTTACGCCCAGTGATGTGTATACTGAGGGCTTGCCTGTGTATCTTCTTTGCCTTCTTGTGGTGCCTATTGCTTTTCCTCTCTTCTTCTGACTTGTTGGTTGCCTTGGACTCGCCTTTGAAACTGTTGAGCCTTTTGCCTATGATGAAGCCCTCTTCTGAGGCCTTTGAATTGCCTTGAATGCTTCTTCTATCTTAGTTGCTTTGGTTGCTTATTGTTTGTGGAATGTATTTTGCTTCTTGCCCAATGAAGAGCCTAGGGTTCTGAGGGCCTGTATACCTTGTACGCTGTTGAATATGCCTTGGTGCTTGTTAGAAAAAAACGCCCTATGATGAGTGCTCTGAGGGCTGGAGGTTTTGGACTGATTCAAGTGAGGCTTTGGACTAGTTTTGCATATGCAGGCTTTTGCTTCAGCAGGGTTTTTTATGGTTTTTCAGGTTTTGATGGTTAGGCCAGGTTTTATGCTGGTTTTGGTGATGGCCTTGACAGGTTAGGCCTGAGGTTTGAACTGGTTTATTAGGCCATGGTTTGGTTTCAGGCAGGGTTGAGCTTCACGCTTGAATTTGGTTTTGAGGTTTAGGCCAAGATTTTGGTAATACTTAGGCAGGTTGTGGCAATGTAGACAGCAGGTGCTGGTAGTGCAGTAGGCATTGGTTTGGCTATTGTTTGACAGGTTTTTGAATGATGCAGGTAAGGTTTCAGCAGGTTATTGTTTGGAGGTTATGTGCGTGGCTGGTATGTGCTTTGGTTGTTTTGTAGTTCAGGTTTTGAGTTTGGAGGTTTTTAGCTAATGCAGGTTTGTGTGTTGACAGTAGATAAGGGTTTCATGTTAGGCTTCAGGTAGTATGAAGCTTTGGCATATTTTTGTGTTTCAGGTTTTTCACCGGATGAGGCTTTGAGGCTTTAGTTTGTATATTTTGCTCCTCTTGCTTTTTTTTACCGTGTCTTTTGCTCTTGTGTGTTATATCCTTTTTTATCTATGCCTGCCTAAAGCCTAAAAACCTGCATCTTTTCTCTTCTTTTTCTCTCTCTTTAGTACAAAAAAACATTAAAAATTGTTTATACTTGTACTTTCTCTGAAAAAGTAGACAGCTGGGAAATGATGAAGTTAATTTGTTTGCTTGCACCACAATTTTTCCTCTGCATTCTTCTCTCTTTTGACAGCTTTTTGTGCTTGCTTGATATCTTGCCATATCCTCTTATTTGACAGCTTTTGACAGAAAGTTGGAATTTGGAATTGGTTGGCAATTCAGTTTGGACCTTTAGTTGGGTTTGAATTTGTGCAGTACCATTTGAGATTTGAACTTATGCAATTTTGGACAATTTTGAATTGTGCATTTTTTAAACTTGTGCATTCAAATAATTTGCAAACATTTTCACTCTTCTTTGTGAACCGGGAGAAATCCCGTGATTTGCAAAGAGGACTAACTGATCTCAGTTGTTGCTTTTAATGATGAGTCTAATTTAAACTGTCTGTCTCTTTTATTCAATTTAACTGTTATTTGACTTTTCTCTTTTCTTTTGCAGATGAAAAATGGAGCACTGGAGCGAGGGATAGCGGATGAAGATTTGAAGATTAGAAAAATAATTAGGATAGTCTTTTATTTAGCTTTAAATAAATGTAACATTATTTTTGTCAACATTTTGTAAACAAAAACAATTTATACAAATGACTTAAAGATAAATAAAAAAGTCCTTTTATTTAATTAATTCTTCTCTTCTTCAATTGTTCATTTATTATTTATAGTTCTTTAAATTAAAATAAATTGAAAATAAATTCCAACTTATTTAATCTTTAGAATAATAAATAATTAACTAAACAAAATTTCAGTACTGATCAATTAATAAACTTGACGCTTCCAATGTTCAAAGCAAAATAACAGTTAATCACGACAATTGATCAGACGCATTCCCCCTTTTCACTGATTTTCAACAAACACTGTAAATCCCAACTGCGTATTTATTTTGACTGGCTCAAACAAAACAACGTGAATTCAAACCAACTGCCTCTTGTACTGATTAAATCAAAACAACGCTAATTCAACCCGAATCTTGGAATAACTTGCAAAGTGCTGTGGAATTTTAATCTTTCTGAGAATATGCCCATAAAACCTTAATTCCTGATTAAATGCCAAATAACGTTTGCCTGATCAAAATTTAGCCAAAGTCAACCAAAACCCTAAGCCAACTGTTTGAACTGTTCTAGAGCCATGAAAATCAGTAAAACCCTAATTTTTGTTTGACTGACGAGAAAAGTCCGTTTGTCCGATTCTTGAGCCAGTTTGAAAAGTCAGGAAATGCCTGAAGCTGAGATTTCTTGTGAAAAAATGCGAGGGCAAATTTTGGGGTACAACAGTTGCCCCTGTTCAATCTTCTTGGACCTGAAGAGTTAGATTGGCAAGTTTGCCTTTCGCGACTTGAAGGTAAAAGAAGATTGGACACTAAAGTGCCCAGAAAATTTGCACTCGTCGATATGATGGTAGAGGTGAATGGGCTTAAAGATTCCATTTGGTGATGGGCTTAAAGATGCCATCTGGTGCGATAGAATCTTGTCGGGGGATGGGCTTAGAGATGCCATCTGAGAATGGGCTTAAAGATGTCATTTGGTGATGGGCTTAAAGATGCCATCTGGTGCGATAGAATCTTGTCGGGGGATGGGCTTAGAGATGCCATCTGAGAATGGGCTTAAAGATGCCATTTGGTGATGGGCTTAAAGATGCCATTTGGTGATGTTGAACTATATGTCGATGGTGAGTGGACAAGTATCATAAAGGCATCCCTGTTTCGGAACATCTCTGAACTGGGGGTCCGAATGAGCAATAGATTGACATCCATGTCTGGAGAATCTGTAAACTATTTTCAGGAGTTGAGATTGAATAAGCAATAGAGCAACGTCCGTTTTTGGGAAGCGTCCGTAAACTGTTTTCAAGAGTCTGAACAAGTTGGTAGATTGACATCCATTGTAGGGAAGAATCTGTAAACTGTTTTCAAAAGTTGAGAAGAGTCTGAACAAGTTTGTAGATTGACATCCGTTGTAGGGAAGAATCTGTAAACTTTTTTCAGAAGTCTTGAAGTTGAAGAGGAAACGGTGTAGGGTTTCCTGATGATGCGTTTGAATGGATCCGGAATAAGTATCAGAACGTCGCCGTGTTCGGGTCACATCTGAACTATTTCTGGATGAATCTCGGGAGATGATCTGTGTCTGTCGACTGCTCTTACCTGAAAAGTAAAGGGTTAGCCGTATGCAATGTTATGATGCATGATGCAATGTATGTGACATCAATGTTTATGACATGAATGTGATGAATGTGCATGTAAGCTGATGAGCTATCTTGCTGAGGATAAATGAATCCGAGATGGCTGAAGATAAAAGCATCTTGACTGCTGCCGGGAAAAATAAATCCTTGGCTGCTGCTGGGGAAGAGAATTCCTGATGACCTCTACTAGGGAGTTCCAAACTAGTAGACTCATGCTGGGGAGGTAAGATTGAGAATCTTCAGCTCGGTAGGAAGTAACTATGGCGACTTCACTCGGGAACTCAAGATTTGTCCTCTCCAAAACTCTGCGGGGAGAAGGTTCAATGGTCTGGCTCCGCTGGGGATTGATAATTTGAAGTTTTAGCTTTGCTGGGGATAAATGAAGCTTGACTTTGAGTGGAGTTAGCTTGAGAAGAATCTGAACAAGCGATAGGTTAACATCCGTTACTTGGAGAACCCGTAAACTGTTTTCAAAAATCTTGAAGTTGAATCAACAATAGAGCCGCATCCGTTGTTGGGAAACGTCCGTAAACTAATTTCAAAGGTTGCATCTGAACAAGCTGATAGATTAACATCCGTTGTTGGGAAGAATCCATAAACTGTTTTCAGAAGTCTTGAAGAAGAATCTGAACAAGTGATAGGTTAACATCCGTTTACTTGGAGAACCCGTGAACTGTTTTCAGAAATCTTGAAGTTGAATCAGCAATAGAGCAGCATCCGTTGTTGGGAAAGCGTCCGTAAACTAATTTCAAAGGTTGCATCTGAACAAGCTGATAGATTAACATCCGTTGTTGGGAAGAATCCATAAACTGTTTTCAGAAGTCTTGAAGAAGAATCTGAACAAGTGATAGGTTAACATCCGTTTACTTGGAGAACCCGTGAACTGTTTTCAGAAATCTTGAAGTTGAATCAGCAATAGAGCCGCATCCGTTGTTGGGAAAGCGTCCGTAAACTAATTTCAAAGGTTGCATCTGAACAAGCTGATAGATTAACATCCGTTGTTAGGAAGAATCCATAAACTGTTTTCAGAAGTCTTGAAGAAGAATCTGAACAAGTGATACGTTAACATCCGCTACTTGGAGAACCCGTGAACTGTTTTCTGAAATCTTGAAGTTGAATCAGCAATAGAGCAGCATCTGTTGTTGGGAAAGCGTCCGTAAACTAATTTCAAAGGTTGCATCTGAACAAGCTGATAGATTAACATCCGTTGTTAGGAAGAATCCATAAACTGTTTTCAGAAGTCTTGAAGAAGAATCTGAACAAGTGATAGGTTAACATCCGTTTACTTGGAGAACCCGTGAACTGTTTTTAGAAATCTTGAAGTTGAATCAGCAATAGAGCAGCATCCGTTGTTGGGAAAGCGTCCGTAAACTAATTTCAAAGGTTGCATCTGAACAAGCTGATAGATTAACATCCGTTGTTGGGAAGAATCCATAAACTGTTTTCAGAAGTCTTGAAGAAGAATCTGAACAAGTGATAGGTTAACATCCGTTTACTTGGAGAACCCGTGAACTGTTTTCAGAAATCTTGAAGTTAAATCAGCAATAGAGCCGCATCCGTTATTGGGAAAGCGTCCGTAAACTAATTTCAAAGGTTGCATCTGAACAAGCTGATAGATTAACATCCGTTGTTAGGAAGAATCCATAAACTGTTTTCAGAAGTCTTGAAGAAGAATCTGAACAAGTGATAGGTTAACATCCGTTACTTGGAGAACCCGTGAACTGTTTTCAGAAATCTTGAAGTTGAATCAGCAATAGAGCAGCATCCGTTGTTGGGAAAGCGTCCATAAACTAATTTCAAAGGTTGCATCTGAACAAGTTGATAGATTAACATCCGTTGTTGGGAAGAACCCATAACCTGTTTTCAGAAGTCTTGATGAAGAATCTGAACAAGTGATAGGTTAACATCCGTTTACTTGGAGAACCCGTGAACTGTTTTCAGAAATCTTGAAGAGGAACCGGTGTAGGGTTTCCTGATGATGAGCTTGTGTAAAACTGCATCGGTTTTTGAACACCTTTGACATTCGAATGTCCCAAGTGGTGATGTAGATAATTTCCTGGCTTATTACAGGTGTTGGTCTATAATCGGTCGTTTCACAGATGTTTTCCTTGGTTGTTACAGGTGTTGATCTGGAATTCTTCAGACCTGCCCTGGCTGGATACAGGAATCGAATATGGAAAGGTGATAGCTGATAGATATGCCCTGGCTGGATACAGGAATCTAATCTTCAAACTCTTCAGACATGCCCTGGCTAGATACAGGAATCGAGTCTGGAACTCTTCAGACGTGCCCTGGCTAGATACAGGAATCGAGTCTGGAATTGTAATAGTTGATTTGTTGAACACTTTTTACATTTGAATGCCCCAAGTGGTGGAGAAGGAGTCTTGAATCAGATTACTCTGCATATTGAGAGATTTCTCGAAATCTTGACTGGACTGCCCCAGGTTAACTGAACTTTGAAAGATCTGTTGGACCTTGACTGGACTGCCCCAGGTTAATTGAATTGTGACATGCCATGCCCCTTGTTGATAGGAGATTTGATGGAAGTGTTATCCTCTTGAAGTGATTTTGACTTACTGAGAGAGTTTTCGTTCCTCCGAACATTCGCTGTATGAATTTCTTCGCTGTCAAACAAAAAGCCAAATACAGACAGAGATATTCAAATAATGCAAAGTTTATGTTTGTCTCGAAGTTTTGAAAAATGCGTTTTTTAGCAGAAAACTTTTCATAAGACAAGTTATCACAAGATTTAGAGCAAAGCCCTACAGGAGTCAGGATACCTTATGTAACAGTATGCTTTCGAACTAACCCATGCTTCAATTAGGACTTTTAAAGGGTTGTAACGTGGCTTGGTTCACGGTTTAAGAAACAAAGGATAAAGGCTCAAAGTATAGTTGTACCCACCCGCTCTTCGTGATGTTCTCCAACCTAAGCTCAGTTAATTGCGTCATACTCTGTTTTAAGTTTTGAACGACTTTTGGGCGATGGTTCACCAGTTGAATTTGGGGAGACAATCATCATCTCCTTTTTCTTTTTCAACATTTTTCATGTTGTTGAGGATTTTGTAACGACCTCACTATTTTGATTTTGATTTGTTATCCCTAACTTTTGCCTGACTGTTACCGTTTTCCGGGATCACTGTCAGCGGGATGCCCCAGCTTTCTTAAGCCTCCTTTATAGGTTTTGGCTCGACGGGCTTTTCTCTTTTGAGAGATTGATTGTCTATATGATAGGGAACCACCCTTGTCTTTTGATTCCGAAGGAATGCTTTCTCTCCTTTTTTTGACGTCGTTCGTTGTATTACGAACTGAGAGTTTGCAACTTCAATGCGCATTTTCTTTTGAATTAACTGAGATACTACCCTGCCCCAGGTTTATATCAAAGGTTTTGATTGTTTAGAACGGAAAACTCCTACTTCTTTGGCTCGAAGGGGTTGACTAGGGATTAACTTCCTTATAACTCCAGTGTTTGGGAATTGAAGGAAATGCCTGTACATCATTAGCAAGGTCTGTTCAAAAGCATACTGTATAAGATCACGGTATTGTTTCATCATCCTCCCTCCAAAGGCTTGCAGCTTTTTATCAAGAGTCAAATATCATAAAGAAAAGCATAAGAGTAGTGAAACGAATGGATGAATTCAAGACAAACATATGCAATGCATTAACGAAAACAGAGTTTAACATCAACAGATAATTGTTTGATAGCAAAAGAAATTACAACTTTGAAAATTCAAAAAGAAGCAAAAGTCTTTCAGCTTGAGCTTCGTCACTTCAAGCGGAGAACCCTTTAACGGAAGATTTTCATCTCGCCGTCTGGCATGAATTCTAGCACCCCAATGTCGATCAGATCTTGAATCTTGTTCTTCAAGGCCCAACAGTCGTTGGTGTCGTGTCCCGGGCTGTAGGAATGGTAAACACAGAATGCGTCGGGATGATAGTGAGGAGAGGAGATATTGGGCTTCTGAGGAGGGTCCTTCAAGGTAAGCAAGTTGACCTCCATCAGACGCTTCAGTATGAAGAAAGATGGTATTTCAGTCTCCGTGAATTGTCTTCCCGATGTTTCTTGCTTACGTCGATTACCCCGTTGACGCTGGCGAGGTTGTTGATGGGTTTGTGACCCTGAAGCGAGCAAAGGAGCTTTCCCCTTGTCTTCTTGAGCGGATGGAGGCTGAGCGGTGACTTGCTCTTCGACCTCAGATGTTTGCCCCAGTTGGTTGTTTGGAAGCAGTTGGCGGACAAGAACTCTGAGTTCCTCTTGCCTTTGAGATAGGTCTTGGATGAGAGCCATCTGGCCCACCAACTGTCCCATCACTTGGGTCCTCAATGTTGTCAGATCAAACTGCATCTCCGCAAGCTGATCACTCCTGGCATTGTTGGACTTCTCCAAGCTTTTGGTGAGGAGAGCTTTCATTTCTTCTTGCCCCAGAGACAAGTTCAAGAACATCTCCCGCAGCTGAGCAGTCTGGTCTTGGATGTCTTTGACAGACCTTTCTAGAGCCATCTCTTGCTGAAATAAACAGCAGGAGAGTAAGGAAACCTGAAAAAGGAGAGACTGTCAAAATGCAATGCATGATAATGTGGATGCATGCTTTCAAGGATCTCTTGGGGTAAACACAAGAAAATGTTAGAGGTTGAACTCTGCTCTTGGATTGGAGAACTTTGCACCGGTGGACGTCCTTCCACGAGAGTCAAGCTCACCATGTCAAGTGGGTCATAGCCACTGATTCAAGTTGTTGCACTTGGTATTTGATTGCACCGGTTAGAGGAGAAACCCTTTGCCCCTTGATAGACGTCTGGTTCAACGTAACCCTGCATCAAAAGAACCCTCGAGATCCTTGAAATGGTTATTGAAAATGCTATGGTATGATGTTATGATGTACATGTACATGTATGCGAAAAGCAAGTGAGTGTATATACGGACAAACGTATTCACACCAAGCAAACAAGGCCTGAGGTTTAGGCTTGCATGAGGTTCAGGTACTACCCTCTTGAAGTTAGTTGGCTCATCCTGTCCTAAAATAGAAACTGGGTTCTAAGGGTCCCAATATCACTAGATTGATTTCATTGTTCATCGTTTCGATTTAGCCACTGAACTGGCGACCGAAATATTCCAGGAAAGCAACCCTCAATTGGGTGTAGTATCGAGTATCAACCAACCTCGGACTGCACCAAAGTCAGTTATCTCACTACCCCTAAAAAGGCTAAGATGGTCAATTAAGGTTCTAAGAGTTCGTTAGTGCTTCATGACATCACACAGTGGCCCCGTACTCTCCTTGACTACTCAAGGGTTACCGGTACTCACAAATATGTCACACTAACATAGCTTACTGCTTCAACCATGTTGGTATACCCCGCACAGTTCCCTCGCAGTTTTTTTGCTATTTACCTAAGAAGGTGCCCCAAATCCGGGTATAGGATTTACAATAAACCCAAACAAGGACCCAAAAGATAAATCAATCAAGGCAAACAAAGCAAGAATGTAAATGTGATCTAAACCCTAAGGTAACCCCACTTTTCTTTCAGTCCCCAGCAGAGTCGCCAGTTCTGTTATACGGTGGGAGAACTGACTAGTGTTTTGCGTTCGTATTCGCACTTGTGCGGTTGAGCAAGAGTCGCCACCGACTTTTTATTTTATCCTAAAGGAAAGGTTATAAAAGCACTGCAAAAACCTTTTGAGATATTTCGTGGGTTCGGGGGGTAGGTTATGAAAAGGGAAGGTATTAGCACCCTTTTCATCCATGGTTATCCATTGGCTCTTAGTTACTTGGTTTTTTAGATCACTTTCCTTGATTTTTGATTGCTTGAAAATGGTGTATGTGTGAGTGTTTTTTTGAAAATGTTTTGGAAGAAGATGCCTTGTCTTAGGCTAACCTTGTAACAATTCTTTACTCGAATATTTTACAAAGGCGTGTATCTTTTCGAAAAGATGTTTCAAAATGTTTTGAGAGTTTGTTTGAAAGTGTTGTGGATTGTGGGTTTTGAAAAGAAGGCAAGTGTTTTTGCAAGTTGATCTCAAGTAGCTAAGAGTTTTGTCTCCCCTATTGTACTCAAAGGTTTTTTGTCATGTTTTAACCCTTTTTAAGAATTTTGTTCCACCATTGAATTTGGTGGACAATCTTGCGTTTAGGAAGTTTGTTCGGGACGGGCGCGGGTCATCGTATGGACCACGAATGCAATGATGCCAAGTGTCTTTGGCAATTTGTTTTGAAGGGACTGTGATCATTCCGTTTAGGCAACATTTTGAGGGACTTATGATCATTTTGATTTTGTTTTGCCAAAGATTCTCGACGTGCAAGCATGGCCCATTTTGGAAGGCAACATGTGGGATTACCCTAGAGGGTGCAAGTGTGACTGTGTATTGATTTCATGTATTTGTCTTGTGTTAGGTTATCTAGCGTTTGATTTTATGTACATGCAAACTCTAGGTCTAATCATGGTATAATTGAAAGCGGTAAATTGCGGGAATTTAAAATCTACACTATTACAAATAAGTATCCGGGAGTGGGGGTACAAATTTATGAATGGGGATGAGACTTATAGTATCAATAAGTTACAACCAAATCGAATTTGCGATCAAATGTAAATGACGAATACACAAATATAAGATAAACAAATGTGCATAGGGGCAGTGTGAATGTATTTGTATAAAAAGAAAAGTATTTTCAATTTTAATTATATGATGTAGAAAAAATGTATCTTTATTATTATATACAAAAAGTATTAAATGTCAAGAATTGAATTATGTATATTAAAAGGAAGTGTATTTTTATATTGTTATGTACAAAAGTAATTCAATTAAATGTATTAGAGTTATGTATATAAGAAATGTTTTTTTATTATACGTACAAAATATATTTTAATTAAAAGAAAAAAAAGGTTATTTTCAATTTTAATTATATAGTGCAAGAAATGTATTTTTATTATTAAAGTATTGTTGTAGAAATTAAGCTAGAGAAAAAAGTATTTTAAAATGTTATAGAGAAAATTTAGTATTAAGTTATTAATAAAACATTTGTCTAAAGGGGTTAAACTAATTAATTAGTAAGAATAATATTTGTTTTATAAAAGAAAAGAGTTTAAAATGGGCCTTGGGTATTCAGAAACGGGCAAGGCCCATAGTGCAAGCGTTGGTTTTTTAGGGTTCATTGTTTGGTATTCAGTTTGACAGCGCTTAGGGTTAATGCAGCGGCGGTGTTCGTTCATCGTTCTTGCCTCATCTTCCTCATCCGTTCTTGAGTGTCCAGCGTGAACCTTTTGCCTCATCCACCAGCGACCTTCATTCCCCCTTCCCTCCAACGATAGCGTCAAGGCGACAAAATTAGGTAATCAATTTGATTCGTTAGGGTTTGTTTTAGTTCTTGCATGCTTGTGATTTCCTGCTTATTTGATTAAGTTTTGATTTTTGTGTTTGCTTAACGAGGATTAAAAGGAGAAGGGAAGAGAACTGGACTACCTTTCGTTTGGAGGGAGGAATGGTGGAGGTGCTCGGAGGCTGGATGGCGAAGGGCTTGCTTGAACGCTGCTTGGTATTTCTGTATATTTTCTTAGGCTTTATGATATTGCTTCTTTTCTTCTTTGCTTTTGCTGCCTCGATTTTGCCTTTGGAACTTTTTACACTTCAGTTGTCTTTAACTGGCTTTTGAACGTTGAGCTCGATAGTCTTACGCCCAGTGATGTGTATACTGAGGGCTTGCCTGTGTATCTTCTTTGCCTTCTTGTGGTGCCTATTGCTTTTCCTCTCTTCTTCTGACTTGTTGGTTGCCTTGGACTCGCCTTTGAAACTGTTGAGCCTTTTGCCTATGATGAAGCCCTCTTCTGAGGCCTTTGAATTGCCTTGAATGCTTCTTCTATCTTAGTTGCTTTGGTTGCTTATTGTTTGTGGAATGTATTTTGCTTCTTGCCCAATGAAGAGCCTAGGGTTCTGAGGGCCTGTATACCTTGTACGCTGTTGAATATGCCTTGGTGCTTGTTAGAAAAAAACGCCCTATGATGAGTGCTCTGAGGGCTGGAGGTTTTGGACTGATTCAAGTGAGGCTTTGGACTAGTTTTGCATATGCAGGCTTTTGCTTCAGCAGGGTTTTTTATGGTTTTTTAGGTTTTGATGGTTAGGCCAGGTTTTATGCTGGTTTTGGTGATGGCCTTGACAGGTTAGGCCTGAGGTTCGAACTGGTTTATTAGGCCATGGTTTGGTTTCAGGCAGGGTTGAGCTTCAGGCTTGAATTTGGTTTTGAGGTTTAGGCCAAGATTTTCGTAATACTTAGGCAGGTTGTGGCAATGTAGACAGCAGGTGCTGGTAGTGCAGTAGGCAATGGTTTGGCTATTGTTTGACAGGTTTTTGAATGATGCAGGTAAGGTTTCTGCAGGTTATTGTTTGGAGGTTATGTGCGTGGCTGGTATGTGCTTTGGTTGTTTTGTAGTTCAGGTTTTGAGTTTGGAGGTTTTTAGCTAATGCAGGTTTGTGTGTTGACAGTAGATAAGGGTTTCATGTTAGGCTTCAGGTAGTATGAAGCTTTGGCATATTTTTGTGTTTCAGGTTTTTGACCGGATGAGGCTTTGAGGCTTTAGTTTGTATATTTTGCTCCTCTTGCTTTTTTTTACCGTGTCTTTTGCTCTTGTGTGTTATATCCTTTTTTATCTATGCCTGCCTAAAGCCTAAAAACCTGCATCTTTTCTCTTCTTTTTCTCTCTCTTTAGTACAAAAAAACATTAAAAATTGTTTATACTTGTACTTTCTCTGAAAAAGTAGACAGCTGGGAAATGATGAAGTTAATTTGTTTGCTTGCAACACAATTTTTCCTCTGCATTCTTCTCTCTTTTGACAGCTTTTTGTGCTTGCTTGATATCTTGCCATATCCTCTTATTTGACAGCTTTTGACAGAAAGTTGGAATTTGGACTTGGTTAGCAATTCAGTTTGGACCTTTAGTTGGGTTTGAATTTGTGCAGTACCATTTGAGATTTGAACTTATGCAATTTTGGACAATTTTGAATTGTGCATTTTTTAAACTTGTGCATTCAAATAATTTGCAAACATTTTCACTCTTCTTTGTGAACCGGGAGAAATCCCGTGATTTGCAAAGAGGACTAACTGATCCCAGTTGTTGCTTTTAATGATGAGTCTAATTTAAACTTTCTGTCAATTTTATTCAATTTAACTGTTATTTGACTTTTCTCTTTTCTTTTGCAGATGAAAAATGGAGCACTGGAGCGAGGGATAGCGGATGAAGATTTGAAGATTAGAAAAATAATTAGGATAGTCTTTTATTTAGCTTTAAATAAATGTAACATTATTTTTGTCAACATTTTGTAAACAAAAACAATTTATACAAATGACTTAAAGATAAATAAAAAAGTCCTTTTATTTAATTAATTCTTCTCTTCTTCAATTGTTCATTTATTATTTATAGTTCTTTAAATTAAAATAAATTGAAAATAAATTCCAACTTATTTAATCTTTAGAATAATAAATAATTAACTAAACAAAATTTCAGTACTGATCAATTAATAAACTTGACGCTTCCAATGTTCAAAGCAAAATAACAGTTAATCACGACAATTGATCAGACGCATTCCCCCTTTTCACTGATTTTCAACAAACACTGTAAATCCCAACTGCGTATTTATTTTGACTGGCTCAAACAAAACAACGTGAATTCAAACCAACTGCCTCTTTTACTGATTAAATCAAAACAACGCTAATTCAACCCGAATCTTGGAATAACTTGCAAAGTGCTGTGGAATTTTAATCTTTCTGAGAATATGCCCTTAAAACCTTAATTCCTGATTAAATGCCAAATAACGTTTGCCTGATCAAAATTTAGCCAAAGTCAACAAAAACCCTAAGCCAACTGTTTGAACTATTCTAGAGCCATGAAAATCAGTAAAACCCTAATTTTTGTTTGACTGACGAGAAAAGTCCGTTTGTCCGATTCTTGAGCCAGTTTGAAAAGTCAGGAAATGCCTGAAGCTGAGATTTCTTATGAAAAAATGCGAGGGCAAATTTTGGGGTACAACAGTTGCCCCTGTTCAATCTTCTTGGACCTGAAGAGTTAGATTGGCAAGTTTGCCTTTCGCGACTTGAAGGTAAAAGAAGAATGGACACTAAAGTGCACTCGTCGATATGATGGTAGAGGTGAATGGGCTTAAAGATGCCATTTGGTGATGGGCTTAAAGATGCCATCTGGTGTGATAGAATCTTGTCGGGGGATGGGCTTAGAGATGCCATCTGAGAATGGGCTTAAAGATGCCATTTGGTGATGGGCTTAAAGATGCCATCTGGTGCGATAGAATCTTGTCGGGGGATGGGCTTAGAGATGCCATCTGAGAATGGGCTTAAAGATGCCATTTGGTGATGGGCTTAAAGATGCCATTTGGTGATGTTGAACTATATGTCGATGGTGAGTGGACAAGTATCAGAAAGGCATCCCTGTTTCGGAACATCTCTGAACTGGGGGTCCGAATGAGCAATAGATTGACATCCATGTCTGGAGAATCTGTAAACTATTTTCAGGAGTTGAGATTGAATAAGCAATAGAGCAACGTCCGTTGTTGGGAAGCGTCCGTAAACTGTTTTCAAGAGTCTGAACAAGTTGGTAGATTGACATCCGTTGTAGGGAAGAATCTGTAAACTGTTTTCAAAAGTTGAGAAGAGTCTGAACGAGTTGGTAGATTAACATCCGTTGTAGGGAAGAATCTGTAAACTGTTTTCAGAAGTCTTGAAGTTGAAGAGGAAACGGTGTAGGGTTTCCTGATGATGCGTTTGAATGGATCCGGAATAAGTATCAGAATGTCGCCGTGTCCGGGTCACATCTGAACTATTTCTGGATGAATCTCGGGAGATGATCTGTGTCTGTCGACTGCTCTTACCTGAAAAGTAAAGGGTTAGCCGTATGCAATGTTATGATGCATGATGCAATGCATGTGACATCAATGTTTATGACATGAATGTGATGAATGCGCATGTAAGCTGATGAGCTATCTTACTGAGGATAAATGAATCCGAGATGGCTGAAGATAAAAGCATCTTGACTGTTGCCGGGAAAAATAAATCCTTGGCTGCTGCTGGGGAAGAGAATTCCTGATGACCTCTACTGGGGAGTTCCAAACTAGTAGACTCATGCTGGGGAGGTAAGATTGAGAATCTTCAGCTCGGTAGGAAGTAACTCTGGCGACTTCACTAGGGAACTCAAGATTTGTCCTCTCCAAAACTCTGTGGGGAGAAGGTTCAATGGTCTGGCTCCGCTGGGGATTGATAATTTGAAGTTTTAGCTTTGCTGGGGATAAATGAAGCTTGACTTTGAGTGGAGTTAGCTTGAGAAGAATCTGAACAAGCGATAGGTTAACATCCGTTACTTGGAGAACCCGTAAACTGTTTTCAAAAATCTTGAAGTTGAATCAGCAATAGAGCCGCATCCGTTGTTGGGAAACGTCCGTAAACTAATTTCAAAGGTTGCATCTGAACAAGCTGATAGATTAACATCCGTTGTTGGGAAGAATCCATAAACTGTTTTCAGAAGTCTTGAAGAAGAATCTGAACAAATGATAGGTTAACATCCGTTTACTTGGAGAACCCGTGAACTGTTTTCAGAAATCTTGAAGTTGAATCAGCAATAGAGCAGCATCCGTTGTTGGGAAAGCGTCCGTAAACTAATTTCAAAGGTTGCATCTGAACAAGCTGATAGATTAACATCCGTTGTTAGGAAGAATCCATAAACTGGTTTCAGAAATCTTGAAGTTGAATCAGCAATAGAGCCGCATCCGTTGTTAGGAAGCGTCCGTAAACTAATTTCAAAGGTTGCATCTGAACAAGCTGATAGATTAACATCGGTTGTTGGGAAGAATCCATAAACTGTTTTCAGAAGTCTTGAAGAAGAATCTGAACAAGTGATAGGTTAACATCCGTTTACTTGGAGAACCCGTGAACTGTTTTCAGAAATCTTGAAGTTGAATCAGCAATAGAGCCGCATCCGTTGTTGGGAAAGCGTCTGTAAACTAATTTCAAAGGTTGCATCTGAACAAGCTGATAGATTAACATCCGTTGTTAGGAAGAATCCATAAACTGTTTTCAGAAGTCTTGAAGAAGAATCTGAACAAGTGATAGGTTAACATCCGTTACTTGGAGAACCCGTGAACTGTTTTCAGAAATCTTGAAGTTGAATCAGCAATAGAGCAGCATCCGTTGTTGGGAAAGCGTCCGTAAACTAATTTCAAAGGTTGCAACTGAACAAGCTGATAGATTAACATCCGTTGTTGGGAAGAATCTATAAATTGTTTTCAGAAGTCTTGAAGAAGAATCTGAACAAGTGATAGGTTAACATCCGTTACTTGGAGAACCCGTGAACTGTTTTCAGAAATCTTGAAGTTGAATCAGCAATAGAGCAGCATCCGTTGTTGGGAAAGCGTCCGTAAACTAATTTCAAAGGTTGCATCTGAACAAGCTGATAGATTAACATCCGTTGTTGGGAAGAATCCATAAACTATTTTCAGAAGTCTTGAAGAAGAATCTGAACAAGTGATAGGTTAACATCCGTTTATTTGGAGAACCCGTGAACTGTTTTCAGAAATCTTGAAGTTGAATCAGCAATAGAGCCGCATCTGTTGTTGGGAAAGCGTCTGTAAACTAATTTCAAAGGTTGCATCTGAACAAGCTAATAGATTAACATCCGTTGTTAGGAAGAATCCATAAACTGTTTTCAGAAGTCTTGAAGAAGAATCTGAACAAGTGATAGGTTAACATCCGTTACTTGGAGAACCCGTGAACTGTTTTCAGAAATCTTGAAGTTGAATCAGCAATAGAGCAGCATCCGTTGTTGGGAAAGCGTCCATAAACTAATTTCAAAGGTTGCATCTGAACAAGTTGATAGATTAACATCCGTTGTTGGGAAGAACCCATAACCTGTTTTCAGAAGTCTTGATGAAGAATCTGAACAAGTGATAGGTTAACATCCGTTTACTTGGAGAACCCGTGAACTGTTTTCAGAAATCTTGAAGAGGAACCGGTGTAGGGTTTCCTGATGATGAGCTTGTGTAAAACTGCATCGGTTTTTGAACACCTTTGACATTCGAATGTCCCAAGTGGTGATGTAGATAATTTCCTGGCTTATTACAGGTGTTGGTCTATAATCGGTCGTTTCACAGATGTTTTCCTTGGTTGTTACAGGTGTTGATCTGGAATTCTTCAGACCTGCCCTGGCTGGATACAGGAATCGAATATGGAAAGGTGATAGCTGATAGATATGCCCTGGCTGGATACAGGAATCTAATCTTCAAACTCTTCAGACATGCCCTGGCTAGATACAGGAATCGAGTCTGGAACTCTTCAGACGTGCCCTGGCTAGATACAGGAATCGAGTCTGGAATTGTAATAGTTGATTTGTTGAACACTTTTTACATTTGAATGCCCCAAGTGGTGGAGAAGGAGTCTTGAATCAGATTACTCTGCATATTGAGAGATTTCTCGAAATCTTGACTGGACTGCCCCAGGTTAACTGAACTTTGAAAGATCTGTTGGACCTTGACTGGACTGCCCCAGGTTAATTGAATTGTGACATGCCATGCCCCTTGTTGATAGGAGATTTGATGGAAGTGTTATCCTCTTGAAGTGATTTTGACTTACTGAGAGAGTTTTCGTTCCTCCGAACATTCGCTGTATGAATTTCTTCGCTGTCAAACAAAAAGCCAAATGCAGACAGAGATATTCAAATAATGCAAAGTTTATGTTTGTCTCGAAGTTTTGAAAAATGCGTTTTTTAGCAGAAAACTTTTCATAAGACAAGTTATCACAAGATTTAGAGCAAAGCCCTACAGGAGTCAGGATACCTTATGTAACAGTATGCTTTCGAACTAACCCATGCTTCAATTAGGACTTTTAAAGGGTTGTAACGTGGCTTGGTTCACAGTTTAAGAAACAAAGGATAAAGGCTCAAAGTATAGTTGTACCCACCCGCTCTTCGTGATGTTCTCCAACCTAAGCTCAGTTAATTGCGTCATACTCTGTTTTAAGTTTTGAACGACTTTTGGGCGATGGTTCACCAGTTGAATTTGGGGAGACAGTCATCATCTCCTTTTTCTTTTTCAACATTTTTCATGTTGTTGAGGATTTTGTAACGACCTCACTATTTTGATTTTGATTTGTTATCCCTAACTTTTGCCTGACTGTTACCGTTTTCCGGGATCACTGTCAGCGGGATGCCCCAGCTTTCTTAAGCCTCCTTTATAGGTTTTGGCTCGGCGGGCTTTTCTCTTTTGAGAGATTGATTGTCTATATGATAGGGAACCACCCTTGTCTTTTGATTCCGAAGGAATGCTTTCTCTCCTTTTTTTGACGTCGTTCGTTGTATTACGAACTGAGAGTTTGCAACTTCAATGCGCATTTTCTTTTGAATTAACTGAGATACTACCCTGCCCCAGGTTTATATCAAAGGTTTTGATTGTTTAGAACGGAAAACTCCTACTTCTTTGGCTCGAAGGGGTTGACTAGGGATTAACATCCTTATAACTCCAGTGTTTGGGAATTGAAGGAAATGCCTGTACATCATTAGCAAGGTCTGTTCAAAAGCATACTGTATAAGATCACGGTATTGTTTCATCATCCTCCCTCCAAAGGCTTGCAGCTTTTTATCAAGAGTCAAATATCATAAAGAAAAGCATAAGAGTAGTGAAACGAATGGATGAATTCAAGACAAACATATGCAATGCATTAACGAAAACAGAGTTTAACATCAACAGATAATTGTTTGATAGCAAAAGAAATTACAACTTTGAAAATTCAAAAAGAAGCAAAAGTCTTTCAGCTTGAGCTTCGTCACTTCAAGCGGAGAACCCTTTAACGGAAGATTTTCATCTCGCCGTCTGGCATGAATTCCAGCACCCCAATGTCGATCAGATCTTGAATCTTGTTCTTCAAGGCCCAATAGTCGTTGGTGTCGTGTCCCGGGCTGTAGGAATGGTAAACACAGAATGCGTCGGGATGATAGTGAGGAGAGGATATATTGGGCTTCTGAGGAGGGTCCTTCAAGGTAAGCAAGTTGACCTCCATCAGACGCTTCAGTATGAAGAAAGATGGTATTTCAGTCTCCGTGAACTATCTTCCCGATGTTTCTTGCTTACGTCGATTACCCTGTTGACGCTGGCGAGGTTGTTGATGGGTTTGTGACCCTGAAGCGAGCAAAGGAGCTTTCCCCTTGTCTTCTTGAGCGGATGGAGGCTGAGCGGTGACTTGCTCTTCGACCTCAGATGTTTGCCCCAGTTGGTTGTTTGGAAGCAGTTGGCGGACAAGAACTCTGAGTTCCTCTTGCCTTTGAGATAGGTCTTGGATGAGAGCCATCTGGCCCACCAACTGTCCCATCACTTGGGTCCTCAATGTTGTCAGATCAAACTGCAGCTCCACAAGCTGATCACTCCTGGCATTGTTGGACTTCTCCAAGCTTTTGGTGAGGAGAGCTTTCATTTCTTCTTGCCCCAGAGACAAGTTCAAGAACATCTCCCGCAGCTGAGCAGTCTGGTCTTGGATGTCTTTGACAGACCTTTCTAGAGCCATCTCTTGCTGAAATAAACAACAGGAGAGTAAGGAAACCTGAAAAAGGAGAGACTGTCAAAATGCAATGCATGATAATGTGGATGCATGCTTTCAAGGATCTCTTGGGGTAAACACAAGAAAATGTTAGAGGTTGAACTCTGCTCTTGGATTGGAGAACTTTGCACCGGTGGACGTCCTTCCACGAGAGTCAAGCTCACCATGTCAAGTGGGTCATAGCCACTGATTCAAGTTGTTGCACTTGGTATTTGATTGCACCGGTTAGAGGAGAAACCCTTTGCCCCTTGATAGACGTCTGGTTCAACGTAACCCTACATCAAAATAACCCTCGAGATCCTTGAAATGGTTATTGAAAATGCTATGGTATGATGTTATGATGTACATGTACATGTATGCGAAAAGCAAGTGAGTGTATATACGGACAAATGTATTCACACCAAGCAAACAAGGCCTGAGGTTTAGGCTTGCATGAGGTTCAGGTACTACCCTCTTGAAGTTAGTTGGCTCATCCTGTCCTAAAATAGAAACCGGGTTCTAAGGGTCCCAATATCACTAGATTGCTTTCATTGTTCATCGTTTCGATTTAGCCACTGAACTGGCGACCGAAATATTCCAAGAAAGCAACCCTCAATTGGGTGTAGTATCGAGTATCAACCAACCTCGGACTGCACCAAAGTCAGTTATCTCACTACCCCTAAAAAGGCTAAGATGGTCAATTAAGGTTCTAAGAGTTCGTTAGTGCTTCATGACATCACACAGTGGCCCCGTACTCTCCTTGACTACTCAAGGGTTACCGGTACTCACAAATATGTCACACTAACATAGCTTACTGCTTCAACCATGTCGGTATACCCCGCACAGTTCCCTCGCAGTTTTTTTGCTATTTACCTAAGAAGGTGCCCCAAATCCGGGTATAGGATTTACAATAAACCCAAACAAGGACCCAAAAGATAAATCAATCAAGGCAAACAAAGCAAGAATGTAAAGGTGATCTAAACCCTAAGGTAACCCCACTTTTCTTTCAGTCCCCAGCAGAGTCGCCAGTTCTGTTATACGGTGGGAGAACTGACTAGTGTTTTGCGTTCGTATTCGCACTTGTGCGGTTGAGCAAGAGTCGCCACCGACTTTTTATTTTATCCTAAAGGAAAGGTTAAAAAAGCACAACAAAAACCTTTTGAGATATTTCGTGGGTTCGGGGGGTAGGTTATGAAAAGGGAAGGTATTAGCACCCTTTTCATCCATGGTTATCCATTGGCTCTTAGTTACTTGGTTTTTTAGATCACTTGCCTTGATTTTTGATTGCTTGAAAATGGTGTATGTGTGAGTGTTTTTTTGAAAATGTTTTGGAAGAAGATGCCTTGTCTTAGGCTAACCTTGTAACAATTCTTTACTCGAATATTTTACAAAGGCGTGTATCTTTTCGAAAAGATGTTTCAAAATGTTTTGAGAGTTTGTTTGAAAGTGTTGTGGATTGTGGGTTTTGAAAAGAAGGCAAGTGTTTTTGCAAGTTGATCTCAAGTAACTAAGAGTTTTGTCTCCCCTATTGTACTCAAAGGTTTTTTGTCATGTTTTGACCCTTTTTAACAATTTTGTTCCACCATTGAATTTGGTGGACAATCTTGCGTTTAGGAAGTTTGTTCGGGACGGGCGCGGGTCATCGTATGGACCACGAATGCAATGATGCCAAGTGTCTTTGGAAATTTGTTTTGAAGGGACTGTGATCATTCCGTTTAGGCAACATTTTGAGGGACTTATGATCATTTTGATTTTGTTTTGCCAAAGATTCTCGACGTGCAAGCATGGCCCATTTTGGAAGGCAACATGTGGGATTACCCTAGAGGGTGCAAGTGTGACTGTGTATTGATTTCATGTATTTGTCTTGTGTTAGGTTATCTAGCGTTTGATTTTATGTACATGTAAACCCTAGGTCTAATCATGGTATAATTGAAAGCGGTAAATTGCGGGAATTTAAAATCTACGCTATTACAAATAAGTATCCGGGAGTGGGGGTACAAATTTATGAATGGGGATGAGACTTATAGTATCAATAAGTTACAACCAAATCGAATTTGCGATCAAATGTAAATGACGAATACACAAATATAAGATAAACAAATGTGCATAGGGGCAGTGTGAATGTATTTGTATAAAAAGAAAAGTATTTTCAATTTTAATTATATGATGTAGAAAAAATGTATCTTTATTATTATATACAAAAAGTATTAAATGTCAAGAATTGAATTATGTATATTAAAAGGAAGTGTATTTTTATATTGTTATGTACAAAAGTAATTCAATTAAATGTATTAGAGTTATGTATATAAGAAATGTTTTTTTATTATACGTACAAAATATATTTTAATTAAAAGAAAAAAAAGGTTATTTTCAATTTTAATTATATAGTGCAAGAAATGTATTTTTATTATTAAAGTATTGTTGTAGAAATTAAGCTAGAGAAAAAAGTATTTTAAAATGTTATAGAGAAAATTTAGTATTAAGTTATTAATAAAACATTTGTCTAAAGGGGTTAAACTAATTAATTAGTAAGAATAATATTTGTTTTATAAAAGAAAAGAGTTTAAAATGGGCCTTGGGTATTCAGAAACGGGCAAGGCCCATAGTGCAAGCGTTGGTTTTTTAGGGTTCATTGTTTGGTATCCAGTTTGACAGCGCTTAGGGTTAATGCAGCGGCGGTGTTCGTTCATCGTTCTTGCCTCATCTTCCTCATCCGTTCTTGAGTGTCCAGCGTGAACCTTTTGCCTCAGCCACCAGCGACCTTCATTCCCCCTTCCCTCCAACGATAGCGTCAAGGCGACAGAATTAGGTAATCAATTTGATTCGTTAGGGTTTGTTTTAGTTCTTGCATGCTTGTGATTTCCTGCTTATTTGATTAAGTTTTGATTTTTGTGTTTGCTTAACGAGGATTAAAAGGAGAAGGGAAGAGAAATGGACTACCTTTCGTTTGGAGGGAGGAATGGTGGAGGTGCTCGAAGGCTGGATGGCGAAGGGCTTGCTTGAACGCTGCTTGGTATTTCTGTATATTTTCTCAGGCTTTATGATATTGCTTCTTTTCTTCTTTGCTTTTGCTGCCTCGATTTTGCCTTTGGAACTTTTTACACTTCAGTTGTCTTTAACTGGCTTTTGAACGTTGAGCTCGATAGTCTTACGCCCAGTGATGTGTATACTGAGGGCTTGCCTGTGTATCTTCTCTGCCTTCTTGTGGTGCCTATTGCTTTTCCTCTCTTCTTCTGACTTGTTGGTTGCCTTGGACTCGCCTTTGAAACTGTTGAGCCTTTTGCCTATGATGAAGCCCTCTTCTGAGGCCTTTGAATTGCCTTGAATGCTTCTTCTATCTTAGTTGCTTTGGTTGCTTATTGTTTGTGGAATGTATTTTGCTTCTTGCCCAATGAAGAGCCTAGGGTTCTGAGGGCCTGTATACCTTGTACGCTGTTGAATATGCCTTGGTGCTTGTTAGAAAAAAACGCCCTATGATGAGTGCTCTGAGGGCTGGAGGTTTTGGACTGATTCAAGTGAGGCTTTGGACTAGTTTTGCATATGCAGGATTTTGCTTCAGCAGGGTTTTTTATGGTTTTTCAGGTTTTGATGGTTAGGCCAGGTTTTATGCTGGTTTTGGTGATGGCCTTGACAGGTTAGGCCTGAGGTTCGAACTGGTTTATTAGGCCATGGTTTGGTTTCAGGCAGGGTTGAGCTTCAGGCTTGAATTTGGTTTTGAGGTTTAGGCCAAGATTTTGGTAATACTTAGGCAGGTTGTGGCAATGTAGACAGCAGGTGCTGGTAGTGCAGTAGGCAATGGTTTGGCTATTGTTTGACAGGTTTTTGAATGATGCAGGTAAGGTTTCAGCAGGTTATTGTTTGGAGGTTATGTGCGTGGCTGGTATGTGCTTTGGTTGTTTTGTAGTTCAGGTTTTGAGTTTGGAGGTTTTTAGCTAATGCAGGTTTGTGTGTTGACAGTAGATAAGGGTTTCATGTTAGGCTTCAGGTAGTATGAAGCTTTGGCATATTTTTGTGTTTCAGGTTTTTGACCGGATGAGGCTTTGAGGCTTTAGTTTGTATATTTTGCTCCTCTTGCTTTTTTTTACCGTGTCTTTTGCTCTTGTGTGTTATATCCTTTTTTATCTATGCCTGCCTAAAGCCTAAAAACCTGCATCTTTTCTCTTCTTTTTCTCTCTCTTTAGTACAAAAAAACATTAAAAATTGTTTATACTTGTACTTTCTCTGAAAAAGTAGACAGCTGGGAAATGATGAAGTTAATTTGTTTGTTTGCAACACAATTTTTCCTCTGCATTCTTCTCTCTTTTGACAGCTTTTTGTGCTTGCTTGATATCTTGCCATATCCTCTTATTTGACAGCTTTTGACAGAAAGTTGGAATTTGGACTTGGTTAGCAATTCAGTTTGGACCTTTAGTTGGGTTTGAATTTGTGCAGTACCATTTGAGATTTGAACTTATGCAATTTTGGACAATTTTGAATTGTGCATTTTTTAAACTTGTGCATTCAAATAATTTGCAAACATTTTCACTCTTCTTTGTGAACCGGGAGAAATCCCGTGATTTGCAAAGAGGACTAACTGATCCCAGTTGTTGCTTTTAATGATGAGTCTAATTTAAACTGTCTGTCTCTTTTATTCAATTTAACTGTTATTTGACTTTTCTCTTTTCTTTTGCAGATGAAAAATGGAGCACTGGAGCGAGGGATAGCGGATGAAGATTTGAAGATTAGAAAAATAATTAGGATAGTCTTTTATTTAGCTTTAAATAAATGTAACATTATTTTGTCAACATTTTGTAAACAAAAACAATTTATACAAATGACTTAAAGATAAATAAAAAAGTCCTTTTATTTAATTAATTCTTCTCTTCTTCAATTGTTCATTTATTATTTATAGTTCTTTAAATTAAAATAAATTGAAAATAAATTCCAACTTATTTAATCTTTAGAATAATAAATAATTAACTAAACAAAATTTCAGTACTGATCAATTAATAAACTTGACGCTTCCAATGTTCAAAGCAAAATAACAGTTAATCACGACAATTGATCAGACGCATTCCCCCTTTTCACTGATTTTCAACAAACACTGTAAATCCCAACTGCGTATTTATTTTGACTGGCTCAAACAAAACAACGTGAATTCAAACCAACTGCCTCTTTTACTGATTAAATCAAAACAACGCTAATTCAACCCGAATCTTGGAATAACTTGCAAAGTGCTGTGGAATTTTAATCTTTCTGAGAATATGCCCATAAAACCTTAATTCCTGATTAAATGCCAAATAACGTTTGCCTGATCAAAATTTAGCCAAAGTCAACCAAAACCCTAAGCCAACTGTTTGAACTATTCTAGAGCCATGAAAATCAGTAAAACCCTAATTTTTGTTTGACTGACGAGAAAAGTCCGTTTGTCCGATTCTTGAGCCAGTTTGAAAAGTCAGGAAATGCCTGAAGCTGAGATTTCTTATGAAAAAATGCGAGGGCAAATTTTGGGGTACAACAATTGGCAATCACATAATGAAACTTGAATACAATGGATTTATGGGCCAAAAGATGACCTAATTCTCTTCAGATACAAATGCTGAAGCAAACCCTATTCCTAAGAACGTGAAAGCTGCTGTGAAACCATATAATCAAATTCTAAAAAAATCAAGAAAAGTTCAAAACTGAAATCAGTCTTCCAGGCGAATTCAAAGCCTCTTCTTGATTCAAACACCTTGTCTGAGTCTCCAGAAACAGTTTGCAATCAAAAACGAACCTGGAAGCTATCAGAATCATTCACAACAAGTCCCACGGTTTGGACATTTTTCCATAATTGCATATCATTATTCATGCACTTTTAATCCATTTTTTTGGTTGATTGGTGTTAATAGGAACCTCCTGAAGCTATTGGTATAATCCAATTTGATTATAATGCATTAAATCAGAATCCACCATTGGAGACATCTAGGGTTTCGAAGCTTGAATTTTAGGGCTTTGCACATGCTGAAAAATTGGACCTTGAAACGTGCATGGTTGAATTCGTCAAGGCCAGACGAATTCAACCCAACCATCGCGCCCTTTTTATATTTCCTGTAGCCCTAATCGTTATTTTTTACACTTGCAGTTTGTGGGGGTTAAAAACCCCCGCTACTTGTTCTTTATTTTACAAGAAAAGGATGAAGACGAAGGGCGTGGCAACATGTGACTGGAAGATTCAAACTTAGCGCGCGTTATTTTTGTTTTGCATCATAATATTTGTTTTTTTGTATATAATATTCGTTATCCATTTGTTTAACAAACGCGCATCATAGTTCAACTGGAAAAGGCACCGAAGCGAGGAGTACTGGGACCTGGGTTCGATTCCCAGGTCCCCCATATAATTGTTAACCTTTTTTCTAAAGTGTTCATGTGCAGCACTCATCAAATATTCCACCATGGACTCACACATCCAGCGTGCCATGTGTCCTCAGACAGCCATCCAAAGGCCATGAGAGGAGGAATACCATGTTCCAAGTCAAACGCGCTCTGGACAATCAAGGAAAGTCAAACGTGGCTTGGTGTTCTTGGGCCAGAATTCAAAAAAAACCTCCCCTTGGGCCAACATACCCCTTGGTTTGCTATTTTTTTGTTTTATTTTCTTTTCTTCTAATTCTTTTAATTATTTAATTATTATTATTAATTCATAACCAAATTAATTTTTCATAATAAATTCAGAAATCCAAAATTGTAAATATATTTTATTATTTATTAAATTCACTAATAATTATTTTTGTAAATAAATACTAACCACTAATTTAGTTTAATTTAGGCTTAATTTTAATCTTTTTTCTCAATAAATAAAAATCATGTAGAATTAGGGTTTGACAATTTTCATTCATATTTTCTTAATTATCATTATTATTATTTATTAATTACTATTATTTTTGTAAATAAAAATGTATATTAATTAATTTAGTAAATTAGGTTAACTTGGACTTTTTATTAATAATTAAAATAAACTTAGAACTAGGTTTTCTTTTGACTTATTAGCTTCTTTATTTTTATTTTTTTATTAAAATATTAAAAAACATAAAAAAAAATTTTCTTGAAAATAATTAAATAATTAGATTTAGGTTTAATTTTAATTTAATACAAAAGGACAAAAAACTCATAATTTTCTCAAGGGTCAAAAACCCTAGGACGTTCCAATTTAATCTCTATTCGCGCGTTATATTTTTTTTGATTATTATGTAATTGTTTCCAAGAATGTAATAGTAATTAGGTTTATTGCTTTCTTTACTTTCCGCACTTTATCAAAACGGGTCTTTGTTTTTTTGGCGATGTATAGACCCGCGCCTTGTAATAGCGTAGCTTTACCTTTCCGTACTTTATTTTCCGCACTCCTAACTGTTAAAAAATGCATGAAAGAATGTAGGAAAATTAAAAACAACTCGTAGCTCACAATTGCATGATCAAAGATAAATATAAACTGAAACAACACACAAGCACATGCCACTCCTAGGATACGCCTCACTGGTTGCCTCGAACATGGTCATTAAGTATAGGATGTCTTAGAGGTCGACCTCCTGTCTAAGATCCAGTTGCCTCGAAACGGTTGCCTCGGATAAAAGGATCTAGGACATTAGGGTTACTTCTAAGGTGTCCTACTATTGCTTTGGTGACCACACTGTCCCTCAATCGAATTGACCCGAACACCTCCAACGGTGGTGCTACCTACCTCTCAATGGTGGGATGGCACTATCTAAAGGACTCTTACACAGCCTAATTCCTTAGGGTAGGTAGATGACTCATGGGTACTTGCTCTTTTCAAACAAACAAAAATACTTTTCGCACCCACACTTTCTAAAAGTTTTCAAACAAATTTTTCACACACTCTTGAGGACAGATACAAGAGTCACTTAGAAATCTTTCAAAAACGAAACTTTTTTCAAAACCCACTCATATTTGAAAAGAAAACATCTTTTGAAAATATAAGAGCAGGTACCTAAGAGCCCGTGGATAACCACAGATAGAAAGGGTGCTAACACCTTCCCTTTCTATAAATCTACCTCCCGAACCGAGAGACATTCTCAATAAGGAATTTTGCTGTGCTTTTGTCCTTTCCATGTTGGAGAACATAAAAGACGGTGGCGACTCTTGATTACCGCGACATACGCGATCCAGCTACAACAGTCAGTTCTATTTCCACCGATCACACATTGTGTAATGATGTTCTCAAAATAAAATGAGATTTGTGTCATATGTATTTTGTATGCATATGTTATGAATGTTGTTGAAGTGTAATTTTGTCTTGGACTTTGCACAAAATGCTTCCACCGGGGATCCCTGCTTTGTTGTTTGAGGAGAACTCCGCTGGGGGATATTGAAAACCCTGTGGGAAGTATGTTTATTTCTGCTTGAGAAAAGAGATTAGGAGTCTTAATCGTCCGTTGCTCTGCTGGGGAGTCGAAGTTGAACTGATATCTGGTCGGGTCCAGGCTTCGCAGTAACTTGCTGGGGATTGTAGAGTAGTCTACTGGGGAAGAGAAGTTGTGGTCCTTTGATTTGTAGTAGTCGGAGAGGCAAACTCAAGTTGGGGAGTCCTGGTGTTGTTGGGGAAATAAACCCTGTCGTTAGTCCGCTAGAGGTGTGACATCTTTATTGGTGGAAGTCCTCGAGGATTCTTGAGGTTGATTCAGCTGGGGAAAGGTTGATTCAGTCCCCTGTGGAAGTCCTATGAGAAGGATTTTGGGGAGATTTGTCATTGCCCCTAGTAGCAAGTGTTTGTGACATTGTTAGAAAATGTTTTAATTGTACGTAACCCTTCACTGAGATTGATGTTCAATGCCCCAAGTGACGGAGATGAAGACTTGCCCCTGGTTACTCTGCACTTCTTCAGAGATTTCTTGAAATCTTGACTGTACTGCCCCAGGTGTGCTGGATAGTGACATGTCAAGTCCCCTTGTTGATAGGAGATTTGTCAATGGAAGTGTCATCCTTTTTGAAGTGATTTTGTTCACTGAGAGGGCTTTCGTTCATCGGATATTCGTTGTGTGAATTTCTCCGCTGTCAAACAAATAGCCAAATGCAAACAGTGATATTCAAATAATGCAAAGTTTATGCTTGTCTTGAAGTTTTGAAAAATGCATTTTTTAGCAGAAAACTTTTTTTTAAGACAAATTCAACACAAGATTTAGGGCAAAGCCTTACAAGAGTCAGGATACCTTTTGTAACAGTATGCTTTTGAACTAACCCATGCTTCAGTTAGGACTTTTGAAGGGTTGTAACGTGGCTTGTTTCACGGTTCAAGAAACAAAGGATAAAGGCTCAAAGTATATTTGTACCCACCCGCTCTTCGTGATGTTCTTCAATCCTAAACTCAGTTAATTGTGCGTCGAACTCTATTCGTATTTGGAATGATGTTTTGGTGATGGTTCACACAAGTTGAATTTGTTGGAAGGCAGTCGTTTTTGAAACATTTTTCATGTTGTTGAGGATTTTTAGCGACTTCGTTCTTTTGATTTGTTATCCCTAATTTTTGCCTGACTGTTCCTGTTTTCGAGATTACAGTCAGCGGGATGCCTCATCTTTCTTAAGCCTCTTTTATAGGTTTTGGCTAAGTGGGCTTTTCTCTTTTGAGAGATTGACTGCCTATGAGATAAGGAACCACCACTGTCTTTTGATTCCAGAGGAATGCTTTTGATTTCGTTCGTTGTATTATGAACTGAGAGTTTTGCGACTTCAATGCGCATCTTTTTGAATTAACTGAGAGACTACCCTGCCCCTGGTTTAAATTAAAGGTTTCAATTTGGGTTTAACAGAAAACTCCTACTTTTTTGGCTCTAAGGGGTTGACTAGGGATTATCTTCCTTATAACTCCAGTGTTTAGGATTTGAAAGAAACGCTTGTACATCGTCAGCAAGGTCTGTCCAAAAGCATACTGTATGAGATTACGGCATTGTTTCGTCATCCTCCCTCTAAAGTCTTGTAACTTTTAGCAAGAGTTGAATGTCATAAAAAATCATAGTTTAAATGTAATTAAAATGATTGGATCAAATCAAGACAATCATATGCAGTGCATTAATGAAACAAAGTTTGGCATTAATAGATAATTGTTTGAATAACAAAGAGATTACAACTTGAAAATTCAAATGAACAAAAGCTCTCAATGATTTGGCATAGGAGCAGTGATTATGTTTGGAGTCTCTGGAGGGTCAAACTTGATCTCCTTGGCATAAATCATATCTTGGACCTTGTTCTTCAGGGCCCAACAGTTGTTCGTGTCATGTCCCGGACTGTCAGAGTGGTATGCACACCTTTCATTGGGATGATAGGTAGGAGCGGAAGTATTTTGGTTCCGGAGAGGAGCCTTTAATGTAATCAGCTCTGCCTCCAACAGGCGTTGTAGCGCTTGACCCAGTGACATGCTAATCCTAGTGAATTGTCTTTTGGGCATGACCTTCTTACGTTGATGCCCCTCTCTTTGTTGAGCAGGCGTAGGATTAGAGATCAAGATTTCTCCTACGTATTGGTCATGACGACCCTTTTGACCATACACAGCATTGGACTCTTTCTTCCCACTGTAGGGCTTTTTCTGAGCATCGGAAGGTGTAGCTTCTTGAATCTTCCCACTTTTGATGCCAGCTTCGACCCTTTCGCCGGTCAGTATTAGCTCGGCGAATCCGGCTGAAGAGCTTCCGATCAAGTGTTTGAAATAGGGACCAGACAAAGTCCTAAGAAACATGTCCACCAACTCCCTATCAGACAGAGGGGGTTGGACTCTTCCAGCAAGACCTCTCCACTTCTGAGCGTAGTCCTTAAAGCCTTCGCCTGTACCCATAGACATACCCTGAAGCTGAGTACACGTGGGAGCAAGGTCGACATTATACTGGTATTGCTTGTAAAAGGCAGCAGCAAGGTCCTCCCAGTTGCGAATGTTAGCTCCTTCCAGTTGACAGAACCATTCAAGCTGAGTCCCTAAGAGACTGTCTTGAAAGAAATGGATCCACAAGTTCTTATCAACAGTGTAAGGTTGGATCTTCCTCACATATGACCGGAGGTGTAGCTTTGGATAGGAAGCTCCGTCGTACTTGGCAAAGGTAGGTGCCTTGAACTTATGGGGAATCACCACCCCATAGGATAGACCTAGATCTTCGAAGTCCAGACCGGGCACCTTCTGTATTTCCATAGCGTTCAAACGGTCTTCCAGTTGTTTGTACTTATCCTCAGCAGGAGGATATTGTTCTTCATCATAGTCTGTCTCGTTGTCGGAGACTTCAGGGCTAGGAGCCCTCCTTTCTTGTGGACTGTCTTTCCCTCCAGATGGGGTGGTCAAATCAACTTCACTCTGCAGCCCGTTTCCAAACCTGCGTCCGGTGTTGAACAGGATGGTCCTCTTCTTCTTCTTCTTCCTCTCTTTCAGAATCAGGGTCTTCAAGTCCTGCTGACTCTTAGCTAGGCTCATGACCAACTCTTGAAATTGGTCATTTTGGGCCTGGAGGGCCTTGATAGCTTGCTCAGTGGAAGGTTCATTAGACATGATGATTGCTGAAATAAACAGCGAAGAAGATGAGAAACCTGTAATGGTACCTGTAGTGCAATGATATGTATGATATATGTATGCAATGTTTTCAAGGATATCGCGTGGTAAACAAGAAACTGTTAGAATCTGAATCTGGTAGCTTGATTGAAGGAAATTCTTGTTGCTGAGAGTCCTTCTTCAAGAGTCAGGCTCACCATATCGAGTAGGTCATAGCCCCTGACCCAAGTTATCATGCTTTGATCTCTAGATGGCATTGGCTAGAGGAAAATAAATCCCCTTTGCCCCTTGCTAGCCATTTGATTTACCATAACATGCATCACAGACCCTTGAGATCCTTGAAATGGTTAAGGAAATGTTAAGGCATGATGATGTGATGTGTATGTTATGCGTTTAAGCACAAGTGTGAGGTGATGTAAGTAAGCCCTGCAATAAGTCCAAATTATTGGATAAGGACCGTAAACAAAACCTGCAAGGAACTCTTGTTGTCAGATAACAAGTATGTGCAAGTAGTTCAAGTTTGAAGGCACACAAGTCACACATATAGCCTTAAGTTTAGGCTGGCATGGAGTTTCATAGGTAAGTACCCGCTTGAGTTTAGTTGGCTCAAAACCTGTCCTATAAATAGTAACCGGATTCTAAGGAGCTCAATGTCATTGGATTGTTTTCTATGTTCATTGTTTTGGTTTAGCCACTTAACTGGCGACCAAAATATTCCAAGAAAACAACCCTCAATGAGTGTAGTATTGAGTATCTACCAACTTCGGACTGCACCAAAGTCGGTCATCTCACTACCCCTAAAAAAGGCCAAGATGGTCAAGTAAGGTTCTAGGTCATTAGTGCTTAGTGAAATCACTCAGCGGCCCCGTATTCTCTTTAATTGACTCAAAGGCTACCGGTACTCACAAATATGTCGCACTAATATAGCTATTGCTTCAACCGTGTCGGTATACCCCGCACAGTTTCCACAATGTATTGCTATCTATGAATGTTTCCCAAATCCGGGTGGAGGATTTATAGAACTCCGATACAATCCCACAAAATTAAAAGCATACAAAGCAATATAAATGAAAACAAAAGTGATCTAGTCCTAAGGTACACCTCACTTATTAAGTCCCCAGCAGAGTCGCCAGTTCTGTAATCGGTGGGAATGAGAACTGACTGTTTTTTAATGCTGGTTCGCGTTTTGTGTTTGTTTTCAAAAAATGTTGCGGCAAGCAAGAATCGCCACCGTCTTTTATTTTATCCAACAAGGAAAGGACAAAAGCACAGAAAAATTCCTTTTTGAGATTGTTTCTCGGGTTCGGGAGGTAGATTATAGAAAGGGAAGGTGTTAGCACCCTTTCTATCCGTGGTTATCCACGGGCTCTTAGGTACTTGCTCACTATGTTTTCAAAAGTTTGCTTTTCTTTGTGTTTGTGGGTTTTGAAAAGAGTTTTGTTTTTGAAGAAAGTGTAAGTGCGAAAAGTTTGTTCTGTTTAAGAGAGAGCAAGTACTTAAGAACATCTACCTACTCAAAAAGGAATTAAATTGTGCAAATGTCCTTTAGACAGTGCTATCCCACTATTGAGGAGTAGGTAGCACCGTCGTTGGAGTTTTCGGGTCAATTCGATTTAAGGGACGTGTGGTCACTAAAGCAACGTTAGGACACCTTAGTGGTAACCCTAATGTCTTAGATCATTTATATCGAGGCAACCATTTCGAGGCAACTTTGATCTTTGGACAGGAAGACGACCTCTAAAACATCATATACTTAATGACCACGTTCGAGGCAACCAAGTAAGGTATACCCTAGGAGTGGCATGTGCAAGTGTGTCAATTTTCAGCTATATTATCTTTGCATGTCATGGTGAGCTATTGTTGATTTTACGTTAAGATTTAATCTTGTCATGCATAGCCTAGTTAGCATACATCTAAACAGTTAATATATGTACATGGATTTAAAGTGCGGGAATTGTAAATCCTACGCTATTACAAGGCTTCGGGGAGGGGGATTATTTACATGTCCAAAAATTGGGGGAATAAAAAGCAGTAAAGTGTAAAAAGTCTTAGCTAAGTTATTACAAACCAGACGGCAGTTACAATAAAATAAACGTGCGCGAATCTGAAAATAAACTCTAAAAATTCTAAGAATAAAATCTTTTTGTTGTTTTATTTTATTTTGGGAAAATGATCTAAATCTATTTAATTTTAGTTTTCAGAAAATGTTAAGATAATTAAGAGATTAATTAACAAAGTTAATTTTAATAGAAAAAACTAGCCTAATGTTTTTGTGTTTTTATTTATTTTAATGTTAATTAAAAAAGATAAAAAGATGTCAATGAAAACAAAAATAAAATACAAGGGGAGATCCTTCGATCCAGGGAAAAAAAAGGAGTTTCGACCCAGGGATGGAATGGAAGCTTTGATTGGGCCAGACAGTAAGGCGTGAGTAGCCTTCGATCCAAGGAAGAGGATTGTCTTTTGATCATGGAGGCCATGGCTTTCGATCCAGGAATGAGATGCCTCCTTCGATCCAGCATGCTAATGGGTTCGATATAGAGAAGGTTTCTCCTTCGATCTGGGATGTTATACCTGCAAAAGTATGTTAGAAAAATAAAACACAGGGCCTGGGTATTGAACCTCAGGCCCTTCGATTCTGTGCTTGCTGGGTCTCTTCAGGCTATGTCTGCAGCAAATATTAGCAAACGATGGACATGGCCTGGGTGCCAAACCCAAGCCTCTTGATCCTGTCTAGGATAGAAAATCGAAGGTAACAACCAGTATGAATGTATTATGCAAATATGAGGGTGGATAGTTTACCCTTTCTTACCAGCAGATTGGACTTTTAATTTGGGCACTTCCTGGATGTAGGCACCTTCGATCTGGGCACTTCCTGGATGTAGGCACCTTTGATTTGGGGCTTATGGGCGTTGTGATCTTTTGTTGAAGGGTTGCTTTGGCCTGGATCACTTCTGAAAATGTTGATAACTTTTGGCAGCGTAACTCCAATGTTTTTTTGTTCTCCTGTTGTTTGTTTTTTCGTGTATAATTTTCGTGTATTCCCCTTGTATAATTTTCGTGTATTCCCCTTGTATAATTTTCGTGTGCTGGATATGTATGCTGGCCTCTGTATTTATAGGGGTGTGAGGGTGCAGTAACGGCAAGAGACATCATTTAATCAAGCCATTAAAGCCATGAGACAAGAATCAGACACATTAAATAATTTCCTTTTTTGAAATATTCGTGTCTCCTGAATGAACCTGGACACTTTTGAATTCAAATGCCTTCAGGCCCTGCTCTTCGATTGGCCTTGAGTTGCCTCCTTCGAACGGACTTCTCATGTACCTTTCGAATGAGCCTTCTGAATGCTTCTTCGAATGGTCTTGAGTTTCTCCCTTTCGAATGGGCTAATGGCCTCCTTCGAATGCTCCCTTTCGAATGGGCTGATGGCCTCCTTCGAATGCTTTTCGAAAGCTTCTTCGAATGGACCCTTTGAATGCTTCTTCAAATGGACCTTTTTGGAATTCAAATCGAAGGACACTGTTATAATGCCAATCAAAGTACTTGTCCGTATTGCCAATCGAAGTGCTTGTCCAGAATGACAATCGAAAGGCTCCTTCAGAACACCAATCGAAGGGTCTTTCAGAATGCAAATAGAAGTGCTTGTCCAGAATGCCAATCGAAAGGCTCCTTCAGAACACCAATCGAAGGGTCTTTCAGAATGCCAACCGAAAGGTACTTAAAGTACCACTCAAAATTTTTCTTTTTCCTTAGGAAAGGGTTTGTGATCAACCATGCAGGGGGAAGACTTTGAAAAACATGAGAGGGAAAATTTTGGGGTACAACACACTCAAACACACCTTTCGACCAGAATGTAACTGGTTTGCTAAGGTAAAAATATCTTGGCTACTTGCAAGGATTTAAAGCAAAAGATGAATTTAGATAGCCATAAATCTAGAAAAGCTATGTGTTCAACGTCAAAAACATCTTCATCATCAGCATGATACAGGTCTATATAAGTGCTAAAGGAAGCATTTTTGACATTAAAGTTGATTGTGTTTTCAGATTCCAAAAAAGGGTCAAAAGTCTCTCCCTTAGGAGGAAGTCCAGTAATAGCAGTAATATCAAAGAAAGTTGGGGTTATCATCCCATAATGGAGATGAAAAGTGTTATAAGTAATATCCCTGAGAGACAGGGACACTAGCAAAAATGGCTGGCAATAGCTGAAACCTAATTTCGACATTTGAATCAAGTCGAAAATTCCCAATTCTTTCCAGACCTGAGTTTTTTTCTTTTCAACCTTAGTAAGCCAAGATAAAAGGATTTGTCTAAGGTTGGGCATGATATAAAAGGTCTAATGCTCTCAGTTATGTAATCTAGTTGGAAAACTTCTCTCTTTGCCTTAGGGTTTGAAGCAGTATACTCATAGGTTTTCTTTGAAGATTTTTTGGGCTTTTTAGTAGAATCTTCAATGTTTTCCTTGGAAGATGCAGTTTTGTTTGCCAAGGGTTTGGTATCATGATAAGTGGGAAAAAACTCTACATATTTTTCTAAGTTTCCTGTAGCGATCAAAGGGCTTAAAAAACCTAGGGTTTTATCAGAAAACAGAGAAGGGATTAATACATGAGAAGCATAAATGGCTTTTTGTTCTCAAGTAAGTTTTGGAGGTGTGATAAACTCTTGATTCCCAGAAATAACAAATTTATTGGGTGGTATAAAACTCTGAGAAGATGAACCTTTGATCACTCCAGACTTTTCAGCATGCTTGGAATCTTGTTTGGTAGCAGACATTGTTGCAGATTTGAAGAATTAATGAAGTTTTTCAAGAGAAATGGGAGCGTAAATCAGGAAGAAAGTGTGAAATATTCTGGGTTTGCAAAAGAAGAAAGAGAAAAAAATAAAAGAAATGACCTTTTATAATGGTCAGTGGAAGAGTTGGAGTTTACACCTCAAAAAGTTAGTAGGGCACGTGTAAACATCTTGTGAAGAAAGATAAAAGATCACTATTCATTTTCTTAGAAGTTGATACATAATGATGTTGAAACTGTTGCACACACGTCTTGATGAGACGTTTTGGAAAAGTAGTCATGATTAACTGTGGCGTCAGGAATTAAAAGAAAATGAAAGGTTGCTAGTCGAAATCTGGTGATTAAAATAAATGCCCATTTCTACACTAATTCTAAATAGACATTTATTGGGGGAAATTTGTTAGCTGAAGATTTCGGCATTTGATGAAAATTGATTTGAGAAAATATTGTTTCAAAAGATAGCATGAAACTTGACTTTATAAGGTTATTTTATAAAGTTTATTTTTATAGTTAGATATGTCGAAAGACCAATCAAAGTCAAAATAATGAAGACCGCTTCGACAGTCACATTAGATGAATTCAAAGCTTCGAGCGGGAAGAGTTTGAAATTCAAACTGGTGAGTCTTCGCCAGAAGGATGCGTGGAAGCGCCAGAATGTATGCATTTGAAAACGTCGAACATGGCGTGATCTCATAGAAAGGCCGTTAGGGTCAAATCATTATAAATAGGAGTCTTATATGTTAGGTGTGGTACGGTGGGAGAACTGACTTGGAGGTTTTACGTTTGATCACAAATGTTGCGGTTAGCAAGAGTCGGCACCGACTTTTCGTTTATCCAAAAGGAAAGGTGAAAAAGCACAGGAAAGACCTTTGAGATTATTTCTTGATTTTGGGGGGTAGATTATGAAAAGGGAAGGTATTAGCATCCTTTTCATCCATGGATTTCCATGGGCTCTTAGTTACTTTCTAGATCACTTGCTTTTGTTAGGAAATTATGCTTTGTGTGGTGTGGGTTTTGAAAGTATTTTGAAAATGAAACTTCGTAATCATTCTCATTTCTATAAGAATGCATAGAAAAGTGTTTGTTTCGAAAATGATTCAAAAAAGTGTTTGTGAGATGTGTTTTTGAAAGTGATTTTGAAAAGGTGTCTTTGTAATGATTCTCGTCTCTATGAGAACGCATACAAAGTGTTGTCTTTTGAAAATGTTTCAAAGTGAGAGTGTTGGTGTATAAAATATTTTTGTTGTGAGCAAGCAAGCAACTAGGAGCGAATCTACCTACTTAAAAGGTCTTAGATGTTCTTTTCCTCCTCCTTTAGGTATTGTTATCTTACTGTTGATTTGGCGAGAAGCCCCATCGTTGGATGTGAAGGGATGGGCGTGGGTCATCGTATAGTCATAGAAGGCAACCTATGGATGTTTTAGCAATGTCGTTTAGGGACTAGATCGTTTACCAAAGGCAACGTCGAGGGTCATCGAGGGACTACGATCTTTTATCAAGGGTTCTTGCTAAAATGCCCATGTTCGAGGGACATGACTATTTTTCCGATAGGAAACAAGTGAGATTACCCTAAGGTGTGCATATGTGCAAAGTGTGTTTGATTACATGCATTTTTGTCTTGATTATGGTTCTCTATTTGTTGATTTCATGTCTTTCCATATACACCCTAATTACTAGCAATATATGAAAGCAATAAAAAGTGCGAAAAGTAAATATCCTACGCTATTACAATCATTAAGGGGATGGGGTGTACAGATTTACAAATGCGAATTGCAAATAAAATTAAATCCTAAGTTACTATTACAACCATATTGAATGGATAAGAATGTACAAGAAAATGTGAAATGAACTTGTTTTGTTTAAGAAAAGAAATAAGTTTTGTTTAAGAAAATATTTTTGATCTTTTTGTTTTAAGAAATAAAATAAAGCATGTAAAATGTAAAATGTTTTTGGTGCTTTTGATTAGTTAAAATAGAAGTGATAGCAAAAATAGTAAGGAAAAAGAAAATAGAATCAGCGCATTGCTAAACTAAAAGAGATCAGAAGTTCTGACTCTGGCGTGCTGCAAAAACAGAAATCATATTAGTAGAAATAGGTAGTCAGAAGTTCTGGGTTCGCTAGGAACAAAGAAGATTTCAAAAGTTCTGATGCCACTGGCAGAACTTCGTCTCCCTCTCCATGCTAGTCAAAACATTTGCAACTTAGTCATTTCTCAACATAACAGAAGATACACATATAACAGTTATGGTCGGTTTCATAATGTTTCAGAACTATAAATCAGAAGCAAGCATGAATTTGCTAATCCTAATTTCCTTAAGAAGTTC
Organism: Vicia faba; assembly: GCA_948472305.1. Lineage (NCBI taxonomy): Eukaryota > Viridiplantae > Streptophyta > Magnoliopsida > Fabales > Fabaceae > Vicia > Vicia faba. Next base: position 627,718,992 of record OX451735.1, on the reverse strand, counting down.
CGAACTAATTTACTCCCTACTTAGGCATACAAATACGTGAAACCTCAGAATACGTACAACATCCGAATCATGATGTCTACATTGTATTTTTGAACATGCAAATATGACAATGCCTAAGTAATATGATGAGAGTCAGCAAAAGATTACCTTGCAGTTGAAAAATACTGTGAGCTGGCGTCTGGTTCTGAACTCTGGTGATGTTCTGAACAGCTTCTTCACGTACTCAGCAGGCTGGAAGCTTTCAACTTTGGCTATGAATGATTAGAAAATTTTGGAACAACCAAGGGGAAAACTTATGACTTCTTTGAGGTGGATATGGATGGAGAATGTGTTACAGTAGGTTTTGTATTTTTGTTTGCAGTTTTGGACTCTTGGAATTTTAGCAGGGGTTCAAGGCTTTTTCTTTCTCAAAATTTCGATCTTTTTACAGTTGCCAATGAAGTTCAATTTATAGGAAAAGATTTAGTAGCTTGGAGAGATCAAGGGTACAACCATCATGTGCTAGGCGCTGACTTGTTCTTGAAGCAACTTCCAATAGGTATGGTGGTTAGCAGCTTTAGCCGCGCCTAAGCTGGATTTGTAAGCAGTAATTAAGGAAAGGTAAACTCAAAAGCAAAAGCAACGCATGGACCCAACACACTCTTGCACACAAGTTTGCTTTTCAAGGACAACAATGGTACTTCTATACCACACGTGGGGAAATCCTATGGATAAAGACTCAAAAGTGGTTGTGAGCATTAAATGATGATGAGATTTGTCAAACCAGAAATCCTACAATGTGAGATTCTGTATCATTGCTTAATTTTGGATCAGAAGTTCAGCTTCAGCGTAACTTAGAGTAGACATCCAACTTCTGATCTTTGTATCTCCTTGCTCCAGCATGTTCCGGAGGATCTCTCAGACTTTCTAGGAAGCTTGCAGCATACTTTATAAACCTTCTTTGAATTACTCTTGTGTGATACGGTGGGAGAACTTGCTGTTTTTACTGGTTTGCATTTTCTATTCGCAAATGTCGTAGTAAGCAAGAGTCGCCACCAACTTTTATTTTATCCAACAAAGGAAAAGGGAAAAAGAACATAAAAAACCTTTTTCGAGATGTTTCTGAGTACGGGGGTAGATTATAGAAAGGGAAGGTGTTAGGACCCTTTCTATTTGTAGTTTTCCACGGGCTCTTAGGTACTTGCTCGTTTTTTGAAATTGCTTTCGTGTGTCTATGTTTTGAAAACTTTTACTTCGTGATAACCCTTGTATCGATCCTCAAAAGTGTGACGAAGTTGTTTTGAAAATTGTTTTGAAAGGTGTTTGTGTAAAAATTTGTTTGTTTGAGCAAGTACCTAGGAACTAATCTACCTACTCGAAAAAATTATGTTCGTTTTCTTTTAGACAGCGTTATCATATTATTAAGGAATAAATAGCACCGTCGTTGGAGTTTTAAGGGACGTTTGAAGGGACAAATACGATCACAAAAGCAATGTTAGGAAATTTTAGTAATCATCCTAAAGCCTTAAAGATCTTTCTCCGAGGCAACATCTGAATGGGTCATTTTAGATCTTTTGGGACTAGAGGACGACCACTAACATTCCCTATACTTCATGACCGTTTACCGAAGGCAACCGGAGTGAAGTAAACCCTAGGAGTGAGCATGTGCAAGTGTGCTTTTTCAGTTTATTTATCTTTGCGCATTTAGGGTTTTCTACTGTATTAATTGCAATTTGTCTTTCCATACAATCCTATTAACATACATCTAACAGCTTATAGTTTGCGGAAATTAAAATGCGAGAAATTAAAGTACTAGATATTACAAGGCTTTCATAGATACATAATTATTTTGGCTATAAATAAAGATGCGGAAATTTAAAACCCTAATTACTATTACAAACTCGAAGCAGTTACAATAAAAGAAAAAGTAAATTTAAAGGCGTGCGCAGCGAATTAAATGCGAGACATAATTGGAAAACCTAAAAATCTAATTGAGAAAATATTTAGGTTATTTTTTTGAGAAAAAAAAATTAGGTTATGTACGACATTAAACCCTAATTCTAGTTGATTTTAATTATACAAAAAGAATTAAATTGCCTTAATTTAATTAAATTAATTAGTTAATAAAAATATTTTTATAAAAAAATTATTTTTGATGTTTTTATGATTTTTTTGATTAAATAAAAAAGCATGATTTTTGGTGTTATTTGAAAAAAGAAATAGTTAATAAATGATAAAAAGGAATTAAAATAAAAAAGAATAGAATTGGGCCTATCTGATGAGCAATTAGGGGGTATATTTTTGAATTTGTTAGGCACATACATACTGAGCCCATGCCTGTGCCAGATCTCATGTTGAGCGTGCTTGAAAGTCTACCGTGAGGAATCATTGCTAGGCGCATTAGATCTGGATCAACAAAGATCTGAGGGCTGGATCTGAGGGAGCAAGATGGATGTTTGATCATGAGGCGCATGGGATCCTGCATAGAGTGTTAAGAAAATAAAGAAAATTATTATGGGACTTGGGATAGAACCCAGGTCCTTCTATTCATTCCACATTTGCCCTGGTCGTCTGTGCTATGGGATTTTGTTGTAATAATAATGAAACTAAATCATAATATATGAAACAAAATGGATGGGCTGGAAAAACACGCGCGTAATTCAAATGGCCCAGTGGGAGGGTGACAAATCATCATCTTCTTCTTTGTCCATCGTTTTAGGTTTCAAGCTTTTACCTACAGACAGTATTCCATAGCTATACACCTGCAAGCTTCAAAAATTCATATGATGCACAATAAATCAATTCTAACTATGCCAATCAATTCGTTTGGGTCTCACGATCATCATAACATTAGTTTCTTGGTATAATTTTACCTGTACAGAGAAGCCCCAAAATGGATTCTCAAACCCTAGCCATGGCACTCGTCAGTATATTCATTGAAACATCAATTGAACCATTCAAACATGTTGCAAATATGTTGACAATCATAATGTATCATTCAAACATGCTTAAGATGCAAGGATTAGCGTAATCGATTTCAAAAAAGGAATCAAACTGTATGAGTGTTGTAGGGTGATTATGGGTGTTTTGACACTTGCAATTAATCGTGTTAGCTCCAAGAGAGGTCCAGGAAACGATCGGAAGCTTCAGTATGCCTTGAATTGGTCTGTGGAAGAAGATACGTCTCACACTTTTTGAACAAAATTTGAACTTTGTTTCTCTTTTTTCACGAATGCAAAACCTCCTCTCTTGCCTTCTTTTTGTTCACTATATGTAGTATGGTGCATTAGGGTAACAAAAACGAACAAAATCCTTTGGAATTATGGAGATTGAATGAAATTTTCTTGCCATGTGATATCTTTCCATAACCATGAAAATCACGCTGTTTTTGCCTCAAATTACCTTGATTCGTTTTGATCTAATTTGGTCAACATAACTAGATTTGATTTCCATCAAAATCAGATCTTCACAACAATTTTTGGTATTTTTTGTTATTTATTTCTTTTAATGTGATTTTTAATAAATAAAAATCATAATAAAATAAATAAATGGAGCAAATAAGATGTGGTTGCTGACTTGGGTCGTGGACCATGTCCTTAACTAGATACAATCCTAAAATGCTAGGCCTTTTTGGCCAAAAATGCATTTTTGAGCACATTTAACTTTTGGCAATTTTCCAAAAATGGTCAACATTGAAAATGTATAACTCTTCAAATTTTAACCCTAGAGAGGTGTTCTTGAAATTTTTAGAAATCTTAGCATGTACACTAAATAACCCTTTTGGTTTCATCTCAATTGGGTCTTCCATGTTGATGTAAGGAGCTTTGACCCAAAATGTGTTTTTGTTGACTTTTCAAAAGGACCTATAAAGTAGAAATTCATATCTCTTTATGAGTGCATTTTTTGAACTTGAGGGATGAAGATGAGTTGTAGGAGATTTAATTCCCTTCAAAATGAGCCTTGGATGATAAATTTATGATAAAGTATGAGAAAGTTATGCTTGGTCAAAGTTTGGTTGAATTTTCCTAAGAAACCCTAATTTAGCAACTTTTGAGTTTTGATGAATTACGAGCATTCCTTGGGGAATCATGGTCAACCCTTGATCAAATGATGGATATCACTTAAAAATGTTGATGTTGACCAAAAATCTTAAAGTTTGACTGTATGTGGGCCACAATTGACTTTTGACCTAATACAATCGATTCCCAAGCATCTGAGCAGTTGACTGAGCAAACTTCTTGTGCAAGGCTTAAAATTTGACATGGAGGGTCTTGAGGACATATTAGGACTATGGAGAGCATATGAGGCCTTTGGATCTCACCCTTCTTGATGAAAATGGAAACCCTAGTTGGAGGTTCATTGCTTTAGGAGAGAGTTTGTCTGGTCAACTCTTGGGCATCCTTGAGCAAGTTAAGGGTCTTAATGAGCACATGTTGAGTAAAATGGAAGGGAAAATTTTGGGGTACAGCAGCTTCCCTGTTCAATCTTCTTAAACCTAAGGATGTAGATTGGTCGGTCTGCCTTTCGTGATCTGAAGGTAAAAAAGGATTGAACACTAAAGTGCCGAGAAATTTGCACTCACATGAAGTAACTTGATTGGTGATATCAGGAATGGGCTTACAGATGCCATTTGGAAGTTGGTAGAGAATCGTCGGAGATGGGCTTAACGATGCCATCCAGAAAATATATCGGTTGCATGAAATATTCCTTTGCGGGAATTCTTGTACCTGTCGTTGAGGACTTCGCTGGAGGATGTTGATTTATGTCCTAGGAGATAGAGTTTAGGAGCTTCGATTGTCCACTACTTTACTGGGGAATTAACTCCTGATTGAGGAGGTGGGGAGTAAACTGCATATCTGGTCAGGGTCCAGGCTGCATAGTGACTTACTGGGGAAATATGAAATCGACCGTATCTGGTCAGGTCCAGGTCTTACAATGTTGTAAATTGTTGTATGGAGATAAGAGAGAAGGAACCTGGATAGTAGGGTTGCTTTGAAATGAGAGCCTGGATAGTAGGACTATGAGAAGGAACCTGGATAGTAGGGTTACTTCGAGATGGAAACCTGGATAGTAGGACTATGAGAAGGAACCTGGATAGTAGGGTTACTTCGAGATGAAAGCCTGGATAGTAGGGCTTATGGGAAGAAACCTGGATAGTAGGGTTACTTTAAAGTGAAATCCTGGATAGTAGAGCTATGAGAAGGAACCTGGGTCGTAGGGTTACTTCGAGATGAAAGCCTGGATGGTAGGGCTTATGGGAAGAAACCTGGATAGTAGGGTTACTTCGAGATGAAAGCCTGGATAGTAGGGCATATGGGAAGAAACCTGGATAGTAGGATTACTTCAAAGTGAAAGCCTGGATAGTAGGGCTATGAGAAGGAACATGGGTCGTAGGGTTACTTCGAGATGAAATCCTGGATGGTAGGGATTATGAGAAGAAACCTGGATAGTAGGGTTACTTCGAGATGGAAGCCTGGATAGTAGGGATATGAGAAGGAACCTGGATAGTAGGGTTACTTCGAGATGAAAGCCTGGATAGTAGGGCTTATGGGAAGAAATATGGATAGTAGGGTTACTTCAAAGTGAAAGCCTGGATAGTAGGGCTATAAGAAGGAACCTGGGTCGTAGGGTTACTTCGAGATGAAAGCATAGATGGTAGGGCTTATGGGAAGAAACTTGGATAGTAGGGTTACTTTGAGATGAAAGCCTGGATAGTAGGGCTTATGGGAAGAAACCTGGATATGAGGGTTACTTCAAAGTGTAAGTCTGGATAGTAGGGCTATGAGAAGGAACCTGGGTCGTAGGGTTACTTCGAGATGAAAGCCTGGATGGTAGGGCTTATGGGAAGAAACTTGGATAGTAGGGTTACTTCGATATGGAAGCCTGGATAGTAGGGCTATGAGAAGGAACTTGGATAGTAGGGTTACTTCGAGATAAAAGTATGGATAGTAGGGCTTATGGGAAGAAACCTGGATAGTAGGGTTACTTCGGGATGAAAGTGTGGATTAGTTGACCCATTTGCTTTCGGGAATTGAGTTTCCATTAGTCGTCTGCAGACATGACCTGTATAACTGCTGGGATTATTGAAGATAATCATCTTTCCTTAAAATAAAATAGGGTTAATTATATGCGATGCATGAGATGCTTGGTGGGGTGACGTTCTTAGAGTAAATGAGATTATGTTGTTTGTGGTATGTATGCGTATGTCATGATGTATGCACATGAAATGCTATTGGAGTATGTCCGAGTCTGGGAAAATAAATCTCTGACTGCTGCTGGAGATTTATGAATATTCTGTCAGAAAGAGATTCTTCTTGAGAATAAACTCTGCGGGGGACAAACTTAGAAAGTGAATTTTTGTAGCTGAAGTAATGAGCTCTGTCGGGGATTGAGCTTTTTTATCCAGAGAAATAAACTCTACTTGGGAGATGACATTTACTGACCCGCTCGCAAATATGAAACTCAGTTGGAGGATATAGCTGTCAGGTTTCTGAATGACCCTGGCTGGGGAGGTTACTTCATGTTTCGGGAAAGCCGACATAAATGCTTTTGAATACTTTTACTTTGTGGGGAGTGTATGTACTGATGATTATGCTCCAAAGTTGTCTCTGTCCCGGTATCTGCTGGGCAGAGTAACTGTCGGGTTTGACACTTCTTGTTTTTGCCCCTCTTTTTGGAATTATGAGTAATTGTATTTTTGTTTCTTATGTAAATATTTATGAGCAGCAATCATATTTAAATGCATATGTCAAGAATAAATCATTGGACGTTCTTGCAAAACAAAACAGAAAAAACTCAAAGTTTCTTGTGAAAATGATTTTATATTGATTTTTGAAGTTGGCCTGTAATAGGCATTTTTGTACAAGTAGGATGACGTTCTAGTAAGATAACGCCGCTGTAAAAATAGAATCTATACAAATTTGTGTAAAAGAAAACAGCTATGTGAAATAATCCCATTGAGTTCCAACTCTGCTATTTCCCCTATGTCTTTGAGCGTCTCATCACTTTGTTGTTTGTCTGAAGTTGATTAGGTTGATTGATGTCGTTCGAGCTTGATAATTGATACCGACGTCTGGTCGCAAAGTGATCCAATGGTACATAGTGATACGCTTTACATCCCTAACTTTTTCTTGGACTTCCCTTTCGGGTTTTCAGTCCACCGGGATACCCTTTTTTACCCAAGCCGCCTTTTTAGGTTTTCGGCTTGCCGGGTGTACATATTTTTCATTTTCATCCCTTATTTTTGCCCGAACCATTTTGGTTCGCCGGGAAGCCCTTATTTTTGCCTAGGCCAGTCAACCTAGCAGGTCTTTTGATTAGGCGTAGTATCTTTTCACTATGTCTGCATTGACAAGGTGAGGAAGGTCGTCACCGTCCCTGGTGGTTAGAATCATAGCTCCACCCGAGAAAATGTTCTTAACCACCAATGGCCCTTCATATGTGGGAGTCCATTTTCCCCTGGGACCTCCTTGTGAAAGTATGATGCGCTTGATCACTAGATCCCTGACTTGGTATTCTTGACGTCTGACTTTTTTTCTAAAAGCCTTAATCATTCGCTTTTGATACGTCTGACCATGGCAGATAACAGTAAGTCTCTTCTCATCGATTAGATTTAACTGATCAAGTCGAGTTTGGATCCAGTCGTCTTCGTTCAAACCCACATCCTTCATAATCCTGAGAGAAGGTATCTGGACTTCGATGGGTAGGACTGCCTCCATGCCATATACCAGAGAGTAGGGTGTTTCCCCTATCGATGTCCGCGCTGAGGTACGGTATCCATGAAGAGGGAATGGTAACATCTCATTCCAGTCTTTGTATGTCACTGTCATCTTCTATACAATTTTCTTGATGTTCTTATTAGCCGCTTCGACAGCGCCATTCATCTTCGGCTGGTAGGGAGAAGAATTATGATGCTGTATCTTGAATTGTTTACAGAGATCGATGATTATTGTGTTGTTGAGATTCGTACCATTGTCGGTAATAATTATCTCTGGCACAGCGTATCGACATATCAAATTATGTCGGATAAACCGCGCCACGACGTTCTTGGTTACTGTAGCAAAAGAGGCCGCCTCAATCCACATCATGAAGTAATCAATTGCTACTAGGATGAACCGATGCCCATTAGAAGCAGTAGGCCTGATTTCTCCGATCATGTCGATGCCCCACATTGCAAAGGGCCATGAAGCTGTCAAGACGTTTAATGGGACCGGAGGCACATGCACCTTATCAGCGTAGATTTGTAACTTATGACAAGTTCGAGAGTGCTGATAACAATCGGCTTCCATAGTGGACCAGTAATATCCTGCCCGTAGGATCTTCTTAGCCATGGTGTGTCCACTGGAATGGGTTTCGAAGGTTCCTTCATGTAGATTTGTCATGATCCTCTCTACTTTGCTCTTGTCTACACACTATAGTAATATGGAGTCATGATTGCGCTTGTAGAGGATTCCATTACCGAGGAATAGTTTCGCAGCGAACCTTCTTAGAAACTTCTTATCATTGACAGATGCCCCTTCGGGATACTCTTGAGCCTAGAGATACCTTTTGACTTCGTGAAACCATGGTTTGTCTGCCACCTCTTCAGTATCAATTTCATAGCAGTGTGATGGTTCATCCAACCTCTCAATGGTGATTTGGGGGGCTTCATAGTCCCACCTAAATTTGAACATAGAAAACATGGTAGCTAGCGCGTCTGCTAACTGGTTCTCCTCTCGTGGGAAATGTTCAAAAGTTACCTCCTCAAAGTGTGGGAGAAATGTCAACACGTACTCTTTGTATGGGATGAGATTCGGATGCTTCATATCCCATTTGGCTTTGATCTGACTTATTACCAAGGCTGAATCCCCGAAAATGTCCAAGAATTTGATCTTGAGGTCAATAGAGGACTTGAGACCCATGATACAAGCTTCATACTCCTCCATGTTCTTAGTGCAGTTGAAACATAGTTGGGCGGTGAAAGGAGTATGACAGCCCTCAAGAGATATGATTACTGCACCAATGTCGTTACCGAGTGCGTTTGAAGCTCCGTCAAAAACCATAGTTCATCGGGATCCCTCTTTGGGTCCTTCATCCGGTCCAGGTTCTTCGTAGTCTGTCACCAGCATAATATTCTCATTCGGGAACTCAAAATTCATGGAATGGTAGTCATCCACGGCCTGATGAGCCAAATGATCAGCCAACACACTCCCCTTGATTACTTTCTGGGTTGTATATTGTATATCGTACTCAGTTAAGATCATCTGCCATCTTGCTATTCTTCCGGAGAGAGTGGGTTTCTCGAAGATGTATTTGACCAGATCCTTCTTAGATATCAACAAAGTAGTGTGGGTCAGCATATATTGTCTTATTCGGCGAGCAGCCCATGCCAAATCGCATCAAGTTTTCTCGAGCAGTGAGTATCTTGTCTCACAGTCGGTAAACTTTTTGATAAGGTAGTATATCGCGTGCTCTTTTCAACCAGACTCGTCATGCTGCCCCAACACACACCCCAATTAATTGTCTAGCACTGTTAAGTACAATATCAAAGGCCTTCCTTCAGCCGGAGGCATCAGAATCGACGGTTCTTATAGGTATTCTTTGATTCATTTGAAAGTTGTTTGGCATTCGTCATTCCACTTTACCACTTGATCTTTCTTCAGAAGCTTGAAGATGGGCTCACAAGTAGCATTAAGATGTGAAATGAACTTGGAGATATAATTCAAGCCTCCCAAGAAACCTCTAACTTCCTTCTTTGTACGGGGAGTTGGCATTTCTCGTATGGCCTTTAACTTTGCAGGATCTACTTGGATCCATTTGTCGCTGACAATGAAGCCCGTGAGTTTACCCGACCTTACCCCGAAGGTGCACTTGTTCGGATTAAACCTCGGCTTGTGTATCTTCAATCTGTCGAACAACTTTTGTAGATGATCAAGGTGATCTTCCTCATTTGAGACCTGGCTATCATATCATCAACGTAAACTTCGATCTCGTGATGAATCATATCGTGGAACAAAGCGACCATGACGCGCTGATAAGTTACCCCAACATTCTTCAACCCAAAAGGCATCACCTTGTCGCAGAAGGTGCCCCATTGTGTGACGAAGGTTGTCTTCTCCATGTCTTCGGGAGCCATCTTGATCTGGTTGTAGCCAGAGAAACCATCCATGAAGGAGAAGATTTTGTGTTGCACAGTGTTGTCAACCAGAACATCAATGTGAGGAAGTGGGAAGTCATCCTTGGGGCTTGCCCTGTTCAGATCTCAGTAATCCATACACATCTGTACCTTACCGTCCTTCTTAGGTACCGGAACAACGTTAGCAACCCACTATGGATAGGAAGTGACAGCTAAGAAACCTGCGTCGAACTGCTTCATAACCTCTGCCTTGATCTTCTCTGAAATTTTAGAGCGCATACGACAGACCTTTTGTTTAACCAGAGGACAGTCTTCTTTGGTCGGCAGAAGATGAACCACAATATCAGTGTCTAAACAAGGCATGTCTTCATATGACCATGCGAAGATATCAACATAGTCGTGCAACATTTGTATCAACCGCTGTTTGATCTTAACTTCTAGATTTGTGTCGATCTTGACTTCTTTTCTGTCTATCTTCGTGCCCAGCTTTGTCGTCTCAACTGGCTCTTCATAAGGTTATATAGCTCTTTCTTCCTGCTGTAATAGTCTAGCCAGTTCTCCAAGCACCTCACAATCATCCTCACCTTCGTCTTCAACTTGGTTGGTCGGATTTTCGAAGTCATAACGGACAGTAGCAGAGCTGTTATCAACGGGATCCATAGTGGATATGGATCTGCAGTATGATACGTGAGTGTGTGTAAGAGCATAGCTGTTTTGATAAAGTGAAAACAGAAAATAAAAACAAAGAGCGCAAAATTTGTATGCAAGGAACGTCCAATATTTTATTGATGATATATGAAATGACAGAAAATAGTCCTCACAAACAAAGCCAATGTGCCTCGGGCAAGGCACAAGGCTGTAGAGTTTAAAATTTTTTATTACAAATCTCAAAACAAGTAAGACAATTACTGTGAAATAAAAGAAACTGGTATAAAGTCCCTAGCCGTCCAGTTACTCAATCCACCATTGATAGTTGGGTAGATCTAGCTGTCAATGTCAGATTCTTCCTCACTGTCTTCAATGGCATTAATTCCCCGATTGTTGATGCCTAGGGGAGGTCCTCCAGCTCGAGCGCGTCGAACAACCCTTTGAGCTCCTGAAGTAAAGCCCAAACCAAACTTATCAGTTTTGTGAGTAAAATCAGGGAGTTGTCCCTAATTGGTATACCCGCCTTCTTCAACCACTGCTCTGGCGTCTTTGAGGGAAGCCATCTTCAGAGGAGGTTTGTTGGTAGTAGTTTCAGCCGATGCCAAGATCTGGGGAACCTCTTCAAAGTTCTGGCAAGGAGTCTCTATGAATTCCCCGTCTATCTCTACGTACCTGAAGGAATTGAGGTGGCTCACCATATACTCCTCCTCACCACGCACAGTGACAATCTTCCCTTTTACTGGATACATCATCATTTGGTGCAGTGTAGAAGTAACTGCCCCAGCTTCATGGATCCAAGGACGACCCAACAAACAAGAGTATGACGGCCGAATGTCCATTACATAGAAAGTTGACTCAAAGATTTGAAAGCCTACCTTGACAGGGATGTCCACCTCCCCATGCACCATTCTCTTTGCCCCATCAAAAGCCCTCACCACAATGTTACTAGGATTTAAGGTCAAGCCCTCACAGTCCAACCGATCCAACGCCTTCTTAGGTAGAACATTCAGCGAAGACCCAGTATCTACCAGCACATGACACATAGTAGTGCCCCTGCATTCAATCGAGACATGCAGAGCATCATTATGCTCCCTCCCTTTCAGTGTCAAGTCTGCATCTGAAAAAACCCAACCCATTGTCAGCAGTCAGGCTGGCCACACAATCTTTGAATTGATCAGCTGAGGTCTCCTGTGGCACATGCGCAGTCTTGAGGAATGCAATCAAAGCCTTAGCATAGGCCTCGGAGCACAACAACAGGGACAACATGGATATATTTGAGGGGGTCTGTCCCAGCTGCTCGACCACATTGTAGTCGCTCTTTTTGATTATTTTCAGTATTTCCACTATCTCTTGCTTAGAGGCTTCCACAACAATTTTTCTAGGTGCCTCCATCCGGGAAGGTTCACCTATAACTTCTTTGCCTCGGGTCCCAGATGACTCAACGGCAGGAGTGATAATTGGAGTAAGCACAGGAGTAGTAGTTGATGTACCAACAGGAGTAGCATACGGAATAACAATAAGTCTATTAACAGTCTTCGGGGAAATCTCGGGAGAGAAAACCCTTCCACTTCGGGTAACCTTGCTGGTCCCAACAATGTTACTGACATTAGGATCAGCCTCTTCATTTGTCAGATCTTGTTTGATACCATGATAGTACACATCGGCACCATAATGTCAGGGGACAGCTTTGTCCGAGGCATACAGGATAGGACCAGAAACGGTGATTATTAGCGGAGCGACTCTTGGAATAGATGTAATCCTAATAGGTCTTCTCTAGGAGACCTTGGAAGGATAGGAGGAAATGGTTATAATATCAACGTCTTCAAATGGAACAACGAGAATCAGAGTTTTCTCAAACAAAATTTCTTTGTTGTCCATCAGGCGCTGAACACCTGACTTCAGCAAATGGCAACCAGAAGGCAGAAATGAACACATGTAGCAACCTTCACCACAACCCGGAAATAAACCGGTCGACAAAAAACTCTTCTTAATCGTCATAAGAGGAGTAGAAACTTCATCTACTAAGGTCACAAAAAGATCGGTATCCAAGCATTAACTCCACGACCGTGCTTAGGCATGGGAGCAGTTATAACGTTGGGCTTTTATGGAGCATCGAACTCAATCTCCTTGGCTTCGATCAGATCTTGTACCTTATTTCTCAGATCCCAACAGTTGTTGGTGTTGTGGCCAGGACTCTCAGAATGATAGGCACACCGAGAATTTTGATTATATCGGGGAGATGCGGTGTTCGGATTCTTGGGAGCCCTTTCAAGGTCGTCAAGTTGGATCTCAGCAGATGGGGTAGAACTTCAGCCAACGTCATGTTGATCTGGGTGAACTGTCGTTGTGGTCTTTCCTGCCTTTGTTGATTATGTGTTATAGAGCAACTGCATGCCTAGGTATCATTACGGCACTTACTGTCTAACGGTGTTCAGCTCTGCTATGGCCTCTCGGACTATAGATGACACCAGCTTCCTTTTAACCAGTAAAAGGCTTCTTCACCGAACTCGAAGAGGCATCCTTCTGTATTTTACCGCTTCGAATTCCAGCTTCTACTCTCTCTTCAGTTAGAATCAGCTCGGTGAAACCAGCTGACGAGCTGCCGATCAAATGATTAAAGAACGGACCAGATATAGTCTCCAGAAACATATCGACCAACTCTCTATCAGACAACGGGGGTTGAACTCTTCCATCCAAGTCCCTCCACTTATGGGCATAGTCCTTAAAGCCTTCACTTCCACCCATGGACATACTCTGGAGTTGAGTACGAGTAGGAGCAAGGTCGACGTTGTATTAATACTGCTTGTAAAAAGCAGCAGCCGGGTCTTCCCAATTTCGGACATTGGCTCTCTCCAGTTGGTAGAACCATTCAAGCTGAGTCCCCGACAGACTATCTTGAGAGAAGTGAACCCACAAATTTCTATCAATGGTGTGGGGCTGGATCTTTCTGACGTAGGAACGAAGATGAAGTTTTGGGAAAGACACCCCATCATACTTAGCAAAAATTGGAGCCTTGAACTTCCGCGGGATGACCATTCCCGACACCAATCCTAATTCTTCGAAATCCAACCCAAGTATCCTCTGGACTTCCATAGCACTCAGACAGTCTTCTAACTTCTTGTATCTATCCTTAGTAGGAGGATACTTCTCATCATTATAATCGGTATCATCGTCAGATACCTCAGGACTGGGGTCCTTTTCCCTTGTCTCTTCTTCTTGATTTTCCCCTTCTTTGGATGAAGAGGTCAGATCGACTTGCTGCTTCAACCGCCCCCAGAACCTTCTGCCCATATTCAGAATACCAGCGGCCTTCTTCTTTTTCTTCTTCTCCTTCAGGATGAGGGCCTTCGGATTCTCCCGCCCTTTCGCCAAATTTATGAACATCTGTTGGAACTGGGCATTTTGTGCCTGAAGATCCTTGATGCTTTGTTAGGAATACATTTATGCTAAAATAAACAACGAAGAAGATGAGAAACCTGTAATGGTACATGTTTATGCGATGCTATGAATGGGATGCGTATGCAATGATTTCAAGGATTCTTAAAGGCTCAGATTTGTTTAACCAAAAGAAACACACGTCAATTGCATTAATAAGTTCGAATTGTTACAAATAATGCCTTTAGGCTTAAAATTAAACAAAACAAAACTTAAAGCAAAAAAAGAAACTAAGTCTCCCAGGAGCGCATCCTTTTTGGTGCAATGTAGGAATTTACGTTCCTTTCTTCATGAAGTAACCTAGTGAGCTCCAGACCTTCTTCTCGCTAGCATAGAATTGAGCTTCAAACGTGTCCCGCTCCTCTTTGAGTTGAACCTAGGACTTCTGTAACTCTTCATGATCGGTTGGCATGTCAGGATGATGACCAAGTGAAGTAGTATCTCTTTCAATAGTTGGCTCCAGAGTTACTGGTAGGACAGCAAGGTAAGGCATCATGAGACTTTGGGCGCGAATTCTTACCCACCGGAGATAAGGCTCAAGAGGAATGAAATTTTTATGCCCAAGCATCTTTCTATCAATTTTATGCACCATGCCCCAAGCTTTTATGAACCTCCTGTGGTACCCCTGAGCATCATTCTCATAGTTGAAGGCGATTCCTTGAATAAGCGTGTCGTGAGGACCATCTCTTCTCGCATAACCAAACTGACACAGTGCCAAACAAGGGTTGTAAGTGATTCCTCCCCTAATGCCTAAGAGAGGGACATTAGGGAATTCACCACAGTGATCGATGATGGTAATATCTTCCGAGAATCGTGAACACCAATGAATGTCTGAATGCTTAAGGGGCATCAGCCTATGAGACCATTTTAAACCCTGCTCGTTCTTCAAAATAGACCTGGGTAGGTGCGAAATAAACCACCTATCCAATAGAGGGGTGAAACACAGGAGGGTCCCCCTTCTCTTTAGAGTGCGAGCATCCAGAGAGTGCAGAATATCCCTGAGTAATGTAGGCACTAGATTATGAGACAGAAAAATCTTAATAGTGCTCACATCTATGAGTTGATCCGCATTAGGGAAAAGTACCGTCCCGTAAACGAGAAGTGCCAGCACCTCTTCGAAAGCTTGTAAATCTAAGGAATCCCAAAAATGGTAAGCCTTCTCGAATAGAAACTTAACCGGAATTCCTTTGACACTCCCTCTAGTCTCCCAATTTGTCACTATGTCAGACCGTTGTAAGGACATAGCTCTAGCAATTTCTTCATGCTTTAGATGTTCTTCCGTACCGTTGAAACGTAACTGATCAAGAATAGGTACCCCTAAAAACTGAGAAAATTACTTCATAGTAGGTACTAGCTGTTGTACCCCAAATTTTGACCTAAGATATCGTCTCCTACCTGCATCATTACATTACAAGTGTTTTGATCCATCGATTTTAAAATTCATAACTTTTTTCAGGCCGAGAGCTATTTATGTTGAACACTAAATCATTTAATCGATTCGTGCTAAAATAATGTTTATTAATTATTTATTATCTTAAATTTAAATAATTGAAATTCGTTTTCGATTATTATGTAGTTTAAAGATGTATAGATAATAAAATAAACATTAGAGAAGAGGCGCATTAATTGTGCAGACAGTATTTATTTATTACTCACTATCTTAAATTTAAATAACTGGAATTCATTCTTAGTTATTACATAATTTAAAGGTTTATGAATAATATAATAAATATTCGGAAAAGTTTATTGGTCAATAACGATTATTTAATCATTTGTCATTCTAAGTTAAATAATTGAAACTCTATTTTAATTATTATAATTTAGAAAGTTATGGATGATGAATTAAATAATTGAGGCTATTAATTGATCAATGATAATTATTTATTTATCTGTTTATTATTCTGAATGTAGGTAGTTGAAATTCGTTTTCAATTATTATACGATTAAAGAATTGTAAACGATAAAATAAATAATTAGAGAGAAAGAAGAAATTAATTGGCGAATATTGGATTTTTATTCATTTTTTCTAATTGTACAATTATTATGTAAATATTGTATCTATTACAACAAAATTACAATAATAAATTTACAAAGCTAAAATGAAATAAAAAACTAATCTAATATTCCTAATTCTAAATCTTCTGATCCAATGCGTTTTTGTCTGCTCAATTGATGTTACCTGCAAAATTAAAAGAAATTAGAATTCGAACAAATAATTAAAAAGCGAAATTATTTAAGGTTCATCATTAAAAGCAATGGCCGGAATCAGTTACTCTTTTTTGCAAATCACGGGATTTCTCCCGGTTCACAAAAAAGAGAGGAATTTTTAAATGAATGCACAAATTCACTTTTGTCTAAAAATTGCATGTTTTAAATTAATTGCATTTTTTCAAAATCCAAATGCATATTTCAAAAAAACATACAGCATACAAAGTCCCTGCATGATCTCAACATATGCAAGCAAACGCCAACGTAAACCTATGCCCACATAGTAAAAAAAAAACATAAGCCACTTTTGCATTGGAAGTCAAAAAATATGCAGTTTAACAACATATGCAAGCAATGTGATATTCCTTATTTTCATCATTTTCTGGCCATTTGCAATTTCAGAAAAGTACAGCCTATCATATTTTTGTCAAAACTGTACTGAGAGAGAAAAAGAGAGGGAGAAGTGTGGTTTTACAGGTTTGGCATAGGCAGGAAAGAGATACAAGACAAACTACAAAATATAGCCAGTAGAAATAAAAACATAAAAGAAGAATAGAAACAAATTGGAGGTAGCAGTCTGGTGCAGAATGCCAGGGAAGAGGGAAGTATTTCAAAACCTCCAGCCTGTAACGTAAACAAGAGGGAGGGAAGACTGTTATAACACAACATAACCAAAAAAATCACACATCAGAATCAATCTCCAAGCCTTCAAACTTAGAAAAATAGCTATCAACAAAAAACACACAAAAACCAACAGACTTGCATAACCATTCCATTACTGTCAAAACCATAAAAACATATATGGCCTAAACCTTGCAAAACTGTTTAAACCCTCAAGCCAACATCACCATCCTTTCTACTGTCCAACCAACAAAACCAGTAACCACAGCATAACCTGCTAAACCATTTTTCAAACCCTCATTCACCATGGCCTAAAAAAAAACCAATACAACCTGCCTTTACCTAAGCTTGTTACTGCATTACCGAAACCAAAAATCATATCAGAACTAGTATGGATTAAACCATACAAAATGTTTCTAAATCATTAACTTGATTGAGCTATTAAGCCAATACCACGAAAACGCCTACTGTCCAAACCAATAGCATAGCATAAACACCATAAAAACCTGCGTATAACCAAGAGATCATGGCAAAAAAACCAGTAAAACCTGCATAGAGCCTAAACCAATTTCCAAACCCAAGCTACAGTAAAGCCTCAAAAAACATTATCATAGGCCATTGAATATCGTACAGAAGCACGGTTGAGAAGAAGAGAAACATCACAGTACAGTACCAACAAGAAGAAGAAGGAAACCATAAAATACCGGCCACCGAAGCACGCTCGTGACGCTTCTCCTCTCCTCGCCGCCTGGCCTCCTTCGCTCCCGACCTCCTCCTCCGTCTCCGCCTAGGTAACGATTCCTTTTCTTTTTTTACTTACTTCCATAAGTACCTCCAAACAATAAGAATCAAACAATAAGAATCAAAACGGTAAGAATCATGTAATCCGAATCTATGCATGCAAAAACGAACTAAGCTTTAACGAATCAGAAGCATATTTTACCGAATCCGTAGCCGTCCTTTTTTTCGTTCGGCTAGAGGGAAGAGGAGTTTGGAGTGGGTGGCCATGGCAAGAAGAGATAGTGAAACTCAGAGGCAAGTATGGAGAAGAAGACGCGAAGAAGATGACAAAGAGAAGAGAGATGAGCGCCGTTCTGCCTAGCAGAACCCTAATCCCCATTATGTTAAAAAAAATTAACCCTAAGTGATTTGTAAAAACCAATGGGCCTCACCCCATTTCTCCTCCTTAAGCCCACACGACTTGCTTCTGCACCCCCCATTTTGAATTCTGCGTGGGCCCTCAAACCATCTAGCCCATATACCTTTCTTGCTTGTTTTTTTATTTTGATACACTTTTTCACTTTTTTATTTTCTCTAATCTTTTTTTTAGAATTATTATTATGATGATTAATTAGTAAAAACAAAAAGATATGTCTAACTATGTTTTTTTTAATTAATTAGTTTGACCTCTTAGTTTAAACTTTGGATTTAATTTAAGAGTTTTAATTTTATTTCATTAGGGTAAATTAATAACTTTCCATTTAATTTAAAATCTCTTAATAAGTATTCTATTTTCATATGCATAAAAAATATAGAATTTAAGAAGATAGACATTTTAGTTTTATTAATTCTCCTCTCACATCGTTATTAAACAAAATTCTAAACACATAAAAAATAGGAAAAACATAAAAAATATTTTATTAATTCATTTTCTTGCCTTATTAATATTAATATCAAAATATATAAAATAAAAACTTAAAACTAAAAAAACATTATGTCCTCGTTAAATAATTCTCTTGCTTTTTATCCCTATCAAAATGCGTAAAAATTAAAAATACTTTCTTCCCGTTAATATTAAGCAAAAATCATAAAAATACATTATTCGCATCATTTAGTCTATCATTTAAATTATCGTTAGTTAATCATTATTCGCATATTTTGTCCGTGTATTTATTTATTTGTTTATTCTGTTTATGCTTAAATCCAAAGGAAAAAACAGTAAATTTGTTGACTTCATGTCCTCAAGTCTAACTGCGCGAACTTTCACATTTCATTAAAACTTAGGATGATTTTCCCTCAAATATTCAACCTTTTCAAAATTTATGCCCTTTAAGCAAAAACTTCGACATTAGGTCGTCGTAACTTCAAAAACCCGTCTGTATCCCGTTTCGGCCAAAACAATTTATTTTCAATCAAGCAATCAATTTTAAATAAAACAGATATTTCAAAAGGTTCCTATAGAGTACTATAGATGCATTGGGTGCTAATACCTTCCCATTGTATAACCAACCCCCGAACCATAAGATCTCTTTTCAAAAACGCTTTGTATTTTTATTATTATTTACATTGCATATTTAGGGTTTTATTTCGCTCTTTTCCCTTTTCCTTTGGAAACAATAAAGCGCGGTGGCGACTCTTGCTTTTTGTGAGACGAATTAATCAATAATTCGATCTCCGATTTACCCCACTACATTTTTTATCGCTACAGAATTGGCGACTCTGCTGGGGATAGATTGACCTCTTGCTGGTCCATCCCTAAGTGGGTTAAGCCTAATTTGTTTTATCTGTTTACTATTATTTGATTTGCTTGATTATATGTTTAAATTGGGGTGTTTGGGTTTTCTTTGCAAAGGACGAATCCTATACCCGGATTAAGTAACACTTAAGGAATAGGAAGGGCGGTATAGTCATGTTAACTTTGAGGGAGTAATCCCGAAGAAGGAGGCATGAGATCCCCCACTCAATGGAAGGCCCTCTTGAACTTAATATTTGTTTACCGAGTAATCGGGAAGACATTATTATTTTCGACCTAGGAGCCCGAGAAGTTGAGGACCGTAGAACCCTAACCCATCTTGGCCTTTTAGGTGTAGCGCGGAGACTGTAACGGAGTAATTCGGAAGTAGTTGTCACGCGATGCTGCGCTCGGACGAGTTTCTCTTGAGAATATTGCTAATTATTGAGTAATCAAGACGTTGGTAATATCCGAAGGAGGAATGTAGACTCTGGGAACCCTTAGAACCATGTCTTACAGGTGCGATTGAAATGTTAGTACATACCTGTGGGTGGGCTTTACCCTCGACTCCATGCTGAACGTTGAACCTTTGAACCCCATGTTTGCAAACTTGTGTGTGACTGTAGAATTATCATTCATTCATGCATTCATCAACATCTTTGTAAAAAACTCGTTTTTCAAGGAACTTTGGAATGATTTTTGCAAACGTCTCAGGGTATTATGGAACTTGGAAGGAGAAATACTCGAAGCTTTAGCTTCAAGGAGCCCGATATTGAAGAACTGAAGAGTTTGATTCCGAAGATAGAGAGTCCGACAGATTTTCAGAAGAAGTATGGGTCCATCGTACAGCTCATGAAGCGCAAGATGAAGAAAGGCATCCTCAACACGTTGGTTCAGTTCTATGATCCCCTGTACCGATGTTTCACCTTCCCGGATTATCAGTTGATGCCCACTTTAGAGGAGTACTCCTATATTCTTGGTTTTCCGATCACCGACCGTGCTCCTTTCTCTGGATTAGAAGAGGAGCCCAAATCCCACGAGATAACAGCTATCACCCACCTGAAGAAGTCAGAGATAGAGGAAAATATGACTACGAAAGGGGGAATCTGGGGTTTGCCGGCACAGTTTCTGTTGAAGAAAGCTCGCCACTTTGCTGATACAAAGGATACTGTTGCCTTCGAAGACGTGTTTGCTTTACTCGCATATGGTCTTTTCTTATTCCCTAACGTTGATAAATTTGTGGATATTAACGCCATCAGAATTTTCCTGATTGGAAATCCGGTCCCTACGCTGCTAGGGGATACTTATTACTCCATCCATCTTCGAAACTCTTATCAAGGAGGGATGATTATTTGTTGTGTACCGTTGTTGTATCAGTGGTACGTCTCGCATTTACCTGGGTCTGATGCTTTCTGGGATCTCGAGAAGGAACCGCGTTGGGCGCCAAAGATTATGGCTCTCACTCATTTCGACATTGACTGGTATAATCGAGTTTACCATGACGTGGAGATCATTGATAGCTGTGGTGCTTTTCCCAACGTACCTCTTCTCGGTACGAGGGGTGGAATCAACTACAACCCTGTTCTAGCGCGTCGTCTGTTCGGGTACCCGATGAGAGATAAGCCGAACAGTATCCATGTGAGTGGTTTCTTTCTTCAGGAAGGACAAGATCATCAGGCTGCTAAGAGGGAGATTGAAGGAGCTTGGCGCCATATCCACAAGAAAGGGAGAGATATGCTGGGACATAGAGGTGCTGTTTCTTTGGAGCCTTACCTGCAGTGGGTCCGTGCTAGGGCTTGTGCTCTTAAGATGCCATATAAACTCGAGAAACCGTTATTCCCTGTCATCGCACCATCATCTGTTGTTATCCGTATCGCGGATGTAGGAGAATATCAAGGAAACCTGGCTAGGATGAAGTCCGAGAGGGATGCTTGGAAGGAAAAGTACCATATGTCTGAATATGAGAATCGAGTCCTGACTCGACAGCTAAAAGAAAAGAAGGAGTTGCTGCTTATTCAAGACGGCCGTTTCGTTGACCACGATGAGAAACTTCGTCAGAAGGATGCCTTGCTGAAGAAGTATGTGAGTGAAAGGAAAAGAAAGAGGGAAGGTTCGGTAAGCGTGGCTCTCGTTCCTAATACGCAGGAAGAAATCATCGATCGACTGATAGCTGAAAAGAAGGATATGGAAGACTTTTACGAAGAAAAGGTCAAGAAGCTCCGATTACAGCTGGTGTTTGGTCCGTCATCTGAGGATTCCGAGTGAGCTTTAGCTTTTAGTTTATTTTATTGATGTCATTTTGTAAAACTATGTAAAAGGGCTTCATGATCCGAAGTTGTAATTTATTGTTTTATTAAGAGCTTCATGCTCCGAAGTTGTAATTTATTGTTTTATTATGGGCTTCATGCTCCAAAGTTGTAATTTACTGCTTTCATGTTTTGAAATTGTAATTTATCACTTTATTATGGTTTTCATGTTTCGAAGTTGTAATTTGTTGTTTTAATTATTGGATTTGTTATCCCAAGGTTGTAATTTACTGTTCCAAATTGTAAGTTGTAATTTATCGCTTTTGATTAATGGATTGAGTCTTTGTCGTTCCAAATTCCTTTACCATTGATGTATGCAAAATTATTAAAGTTCCTTGAAAAACTTTTAAAATGAGTCATCATTTGCATCGCCATCATGCATCATTTCACATTCCACCTCACATGTTTTCTAGAGTCTCATCCTTGTTCTTTTTCCACCGAAGGTTGTCAAGTTGTCTCACCGATACGACACTCGGGCCAATCGTCAGAGGAAAATGGAAGATTTGGAACAGGAAAATCATGAGCTTCGTGGGGAAGTTGCTACACTTCGTGTCGAGATGGAAAAGTTAACTGCGTTAGTGGAAAGTTTGGTGGCTGTTCAGAATCAGCCATCGACTACGGCTGCCGAGATTCAGACTTCAACCCCAGTGGTTTCCGAGATTGTCACAGTTCCTGCCTCCGTAACTCAAATCAACTCTCCGCTTCAACATCAGATGCCGAAAGGTTTTCCGTGGGGAATGCCTTACAACTTTGTGCCAGAGGGGTATCAGCCTGCCGTACAACCTCTATTTCAACCTGCATTGTCTCTTCCTCAACCAGAGACAACTGCCATGCCGCCAGTAATTCCGTCTGTAACACCTTTTCCGCAATCAATTATGACGACCATTGCTCCTGTGGTCCACTCCGTGCCATACTTGAATGAACCAATTTATCCTGCCGAGCCCGCTGAAAGTTTGGGTCTTTTTGATAGAATGGAAGAATTTTAGGATCAGTTCCAGGAAATGCAGAAGGAGCTTAGAGCATTGAAAGGGAAGGATTTGTTTGGGAAGAGTACGCATGACCTTTGTTTAGTTCCGAATGTCAAGATTCCAGCAAAATTCAAAGTGCCAGACTTTGAGAGATATAAGGGTGATTCGTGTCCTAGAAGTCATTTGACAATGTACGTGAGGAAGATGTCTACGTACTCCGATGATCATGATTTGTTGATTCATTATTTTCAAGACAGTTTGACGGGTGCTGCTCTAAAGTGGTATATGGGTTTAGACAGCATTCGAATCCGCAACCTTAACGATCTTAGTGAAGCCTTTGTCCATCAGTACAAGTACAACGTTGACATGGCGCCGGACAGGGATCAACTCCGGGCGATGTCGCAAAGAGATCGAGAATCTTTTAAGGAATATGCCCAGAGGTGGCGTGAAATTGCTGCTCAAATCTATCCACCTCTTGAGGAGAAAGAGATGACTAAGATATTTTTGAAGACTTTAGGGTCCTTTTACTATGAAAGAATGATAGCCAGCGCACCCAGTGACTTCACCGAAATGGTAAGCATGGGCATGCGATTAGAGGAAGGGATTCGCGAAGGGCGTTTGGTTAAAGAAGGGAGTCCGTCTAGCAGTGCGAAGAAGTTTGGAAGTGTTTTCCCGAAAAGAAAAGAGCAGGATGTCAGTGCTTTGTTTCCAGGTAGGCCTAGGAGAGGTTACTCTCACGTTGCGGCAGTCACTCCGGCTGTCCGCCCAACTTTGATGACCCCAACTCATCAAACTCCACCAACTCAACAACGGCCATTTCAGCAGCAGCCTCGACAACAGGCTTATCCATTCTAAAATCAGAACCGTTCACCCAGAAAACCGCAGTTCGATGCCATTCCTATGACGTATACTGAATTATTCCCTGCTCTCATCAGAAAGAATCTCATCACGACAAAGCCTCCTCCTGTCGCGCCGAACAGTGCTTCTCCGTGGTACAAGGCGGATCAATTTTGTGAATATCATCAAGGGTCGCCGGGGCACAACCTTGAGAATTGCTTTGCTCTGAAGGCGGATGTACAGAGATTAATTAAGAATGGCATCTTGTCTTTTAAGGATGTTAATCCAAATGTTAGAGATAATCCTTTGCCTCGACATGGGGCAGCTTCAGTGAATATGGTGGAAGGTTGTCCGGGGAAGTTTCGGGTTTTTCAAGTCGAACACATAAGAGAATCATTGATCAGGTTACATCAGAGTTTGAGAAGACTTGGCTTTGTTAGGCGCCAGCACGATTATGACGTTTGTGAGTTTTGTTCGAGAGAGGATGATTGTCCTATTGTGAAGGAGGATATTCAAAAGTTGCTAGATCAGAGAATTATCACTATTACCTATGACCGAAATCCGGAAGATGAAGTGAATGTTATCACACCACAATTCAATTTGCCAGAATCAGTAGAGATTGCTTACAACAGTCAGACTGCGTCTGTTGATCCTTTGATTATTTACCCACCTGGCCCTGTGCCTTACAGCTCAGACCAAGCTGTGCCGTACAAGTATAACGCCACAATGATTGAGAATGGGGTAGAAGTCCCCATACCAACCAGACCGTCTTTTGTTAACATTGCTGATGTGAGTAGAGTTACAAGAAGTGGGCGTGTTTTTGCAGCAGTACCGTCGAGGAGATCAGAAGTTCAAGTTACGAGGCCCATACCGGCAGAGATTCCAGTAAGAAATGTTGAACCAATGGTTGAGATAGGCCGATCCAGTGAACCTATCCCTCACCCTGAGGAGGATGAGATCCTAAAGCTTATCAAAAGGAGTGAGTATAAGATTGTGGACCAGCTTTTGCAAACACCTTCCAAGATTTCCTTGCTTGCCTTATTGAGAGATTCTGGTGCACATAAAGAAGCCTTGATGAAGGTCTTGGACCAGGCGTTCGTAGACCATGATGTGACAGTTGATCAGTTTGATGGGATTGTGGGAAATATAACTTCGTGTAACAATCTTGGTTTCAGTGATGAAGAACTCCCGGAGGAGGGGAGAAACCATAATATGGCTTTGCACATCTCAGTAAGTTGTGGAAACGATACCTTATCAAGTGCGTTGGTGGATACAGGCTCGTCGTTGAACGCGATGCCCAAGACTACGTTGTCTCGGCTCTCATATCCAGGTGCTCCTATGAGGCCTAGTGGAGTAATTGTTAAAGCATTTGATGGTTCCAGGAAGACAGTTATTGGTGAAGTGGATCTTCCCATAGTGATTGGTCCCCATACTTTTCAAATCACTTTCCAAGTGATGGACATCCGTGCTGCCTACAGTTGTTTATTGGGTCGTCCCTGGATCCATGATGCCGGGGCAGTCACCTCTACGCTCCATCAGAGACTAAAGTTTGTAAGACATGGGAAGCTAGTGATGATTGGGGGAGAGCAGGCTATGGTGGTAAGCCATTTATCATCATTTTCTTTTATTGATGCTGACGAGGATGTGAGGACCCAGTTCCAGGGTCTATCTGTT
Source organism: Vicia faba (assembly GCA_948472305.1). Lineage (NCBI taxonomy): Eukaryota > Viridiplantae > Streptophyta > Magnoliopsida > Fabales > Fabaceae > Vicia > Vicia faba. The sequence continues at coordinate 627,693,750 of OX451735.1, read as the reverse complement.
GCTAAGAATACAGTGAAGAAGCAAGGGGCATCCATCTCTTCTTTTGAGGATGCGCGGCGAGTGGTGGAAAGTGGTTCGGCCGAAGGATGGGGCCAGGTGTTGACATTGCCCGAGAACAAGTCTGGGGAAGGTCTGGGTTTTCATCCAATATCTGCAAGGGTCAAGAAGGAGGTGGTTGTTCGTCCGATTCAAGAGGTTTTCCGAAGTGCAGGGTTTGTACATCCTGAGGTTGATGCTATCATAGATGATGATTCCGAGGAGGATTTGCCCGTGTTTGTGACGCCTGGATTGGCTTGCCAAAACTGGATAGCTGTTGATGTTCCTGTGGTTATGCACATTTCCGAGTAATGTTTTGTTTATTTTCCTTTGAAAAATTCGCTCTGCCCAAGGCGAAACGTATTTTGTGTCGGGCTATGAAAAATAATTCCTTTTGCTCTGCCCAAGGCAAAAGAGAAATGTCTGGGCTTTTTGTTTCAAGTATTTCCCTTTAATGAATAAAAATGTTATTTTGTCCACTGCTGTTTTATTTTTCACTTTTTCTGGGAAATAGCAATGAAAATTAATTAATAACCTTTTGTTTTATTTGCACAAATCGATTTCTAAAATAAAGCATAATCATATGTGCAGATTAATCCATGACTTAACCATCGAAAACAGTGATCCTATGCCCTCTCCCAACTTTGAATTCCCTGTGTTCAGAGCCGAAGAAGGGGATGATGAAGAGGTTCCTGTTGAGATTTCCCGTTTGCTTGAGCATGATGAGAAGGTCATTCAACCATTTGAGGAACCTGTAGAGTTGGTCAACTTGGGTGATGAAGAAGATAGAAAGGAAGTCAAAGTCGGAGCATTGCTTATCCCGGAAGTTAAGGAGAAAATGTTGGAGCTTCTCAGAGAGTATGTTGACGTGTTTGCTTGGTCCTACCAAGATATGCCAGGGTTGGACAATGACATTGTGGAGCATCGTTTACCGTTGAGACCTGAGTGTCCACCGATCAAGCAGAAATTGAGAAGGACTCGTCCCGACATGGCTGACAAGATTAAGGAGGAGGTTCAAAAACAGATCAACGCAGGTTTCCTTGTTACGTCGGTCTATCCTCAGTGGTTAGCCAACATAGTGCCTGTTGCTAAGAAGGATGGCAAAGTTCGGATGTGCGTAGACTACAGAGATCTGAATAGAGCTAGTCCAAAGGATGACTTCCCATTACCTCATATTGACGTATTGGTCGACAGTACCGCCAAGTTCAAAGTCTTTTCTTTCATGGATGGTTTCTCTGGTTACAATCAAATCAAGATGGCGCCGGAAGATATGGAGAAGACCGCTTTCATTACACCTTGGGGAACTTTCTGTTATCGGGTTATGCCGTTTGGTTTGAGGAATGCTGGCGCAACATACCAAAGGGCCATGACTGCTTTGTTCCATGACATGATGCATAAGGAGATAGAAGTGTATGTGGATGATATGATTGCCAAATCACAGACTGAGGAGGATCATTTGGAACATTTGTTGAAGTTATTCCAGCGTTTGAGAAAGTACAAACTCCGTCTGAATCCCAACAAGTGCACTTTTGGTGTTCGTTCTGGAAGACTTCTAGGCTTCATTGTCAGTCAGAAAGGTATTGAAGTAGATCCTGATAAAGTCAAAGCTATTCGGGAAATGCCCTCACCCAAGACGGAAAAACAAGTAAGAGGATTCCTTGGGAGACTGAACTACATTTCTAGGTTTATATCTCATATGACTGCTACCTGTGGGCCGATTTTCAAGCTTCTCCGAAAGAACCAAGGATGTGTGTGGACAGAAGATTGTCAGAGAGCTTTTGATAGCATCAAAGAATATCTGCTTGAACCTCCCATTTTGATTCCTCCGGTGGAAGGAAGACCTTTTATTATGTACCTGACTATATTGGAAGACTCCATGGGATGTGTGCTTGGTCAACAAGACGAGACTGGAAGAAAAGAACACACCGTATATTATTTGAGTAAGAAATTCACAGACTGTGAGTCTCGATACTCATTGCTTGAGAAAACATGTTGTGCTTTAGCCTGGGCTGCTCGCCGTCTACGCCAGTATATGATTAACCACACCACTTGGTTGATCTCCAAAATGGATCCGATCAAGTATATCTTTGAGAAGCCCGCCTTATCTGGAAGAATAGCCCGTTGGCAGATGTTGTTATCTGAATATGACATTGAGTATCACACTCAGAAAGCAATCAAAGGGAGTATTTTAGCCGATCATTTGGCTCACCAACCAATTGAAGATTATCAATCCATCAAGTTTGATTTCCCAGATGAAGATGTTATGTACTTAAAAGCTAAAGATTGTGAAGAGCCGTTACCTGAAGAAGGACCTGATCCCGAATCCCATTGGGGTTTAATATTTGACGGAGCTGTGAATTCCTATGGAAATGGAATTGGGGCAATCATCGTTACTCCCCGAGGTACTCATATCCCGTTCATGGCAAGACTGAAGTTTGACTGCACGAACAACATGGCTGAATATGAGGCATGTATTATGGGTCTCGAAGAAGCGGTGGATCTAAGGATTAAAATTCTTGATATTTATGGAGATTCGGCATTGGTGATTAATCAAATCAAAGGAGAATGGGAGACCCGTCATCCTGGTTTGATCCCTTACAGAGACTATGCTAGAAGGTTGTTAACTTTCTTTAACAAGGTGGAATTACATCATATCCCTAGAGACGAGAATCAAATGGCTGATGCTTTAGCTACTTTGTCTTCAATGTTTCAAGTGAATGATTGGAACGACGTGCCTACAATCCGGGTTATGCGCCTTGATAGACCTGCTCATGTGTTTTCAGTGGAAGAGGTCACCGACGACAAACCATGGTTCTATGACATTAAACGTGTTCTTCAAACTCAAGAGTACCCTCCTGGGGCATCCAATAAAGATAGGAAGATGTTGAGAAGATTAGCAAGCAGTTTCTTTCTCAATGAAGAAGTTTTGTATAAGAGGAATTATGACATGGTCTTGCTCAGATGTGTAGACAGGCGTGAAGCAGACATGCTGATGCAAGAAGTGCACGAAGGATCCTTTGGCACTCATGCCAATGGACATGCGATGGCTAGAAAGATGTTGAGAGCTGGTTACTATTGGATGACAATGGAATCTGATTGCTGCGAGTATGTGAAGAAATGTCATAAATGCCAGATTTATGCGGACAAGATGCACGTGCCGCCGACCCTCCTCAATGTTATATCTTCACCTTGGCCTTTCTCTATGTGGGGCATTGATATGATTGGGATGATTGAACCCAAAGCTTCAAATGGTCATCGTTTCATCTTGGTAGCGATTGATTATTTTACTAAATGGGTGGAAGCAACATCTTATGCTAATGTAACCAGACAGGTGGTAGTCAGATTTATCAAGAATCAGATCATTTGTCGATACGGCATCCCGAACAAGATCATCACTGATAATGGTTCGAATTTGAATAACAAGATGATGAGAGAACTTTGTGAAGAGTTCAAGATCGAACATCATAATTCTTCTCCTTACAGACCGAAGATGAATGGGGCTGTTGAAGCTGCTAACAAGAACATCAAGAAGATTGTCCAGAAGATGGTGGTAACTTACAAAGATTGGCATGAAATGCTTCTGTTTGCTTTACACGGGTACCGTACTTCAGTTCGAACATCAACAGGTGCAACTCCATTTTCCCTAGTTTATGGTATGGAAGTTGTACTCCCCGTGGAGGTTGAGATTCCGTCTCTGAGAGTGTTGATGGAAGCTAAACTTTCTGAGGCCGAATGGTGTCAAAGTAGATATGATCAGTTGAATCTAATCGAAGAGAAGAGATTGACAGCATTGTGCCACGGTCAATTATATCAGCAGAGATTGAAGAAGGCTTTTGATAAGAAGGTTCGACCGCGCGAGTTCAGAGAAGGTGACCTTGTACTCAAGAAAATATTATCTTTCCAACCTGATTCTAGGGGCAAGTGGGCTCCGAATTATGAAGGACCGTATGTTGATAAGAAAGTCTTCTCTGGAGGTGCCATGATTCTCACCAATATGGACGGTGAAGAACTCCTGCGTCCCTTGAACGCCGATGCAGTCAAGAAGTATTTCGCTTAGGCGAACTTCTGGTCAAACCAGTCTTGGCATTTGAGCACACTTTGGAATTCGAAGTTGTTGGGGAGAATGGTGATCATTGTTTTTGTATAGCCTTTTTTTTTCATGTACTATTTCCCACGTTTTGTAAATCGTTGGAGTCGCGTTGTTAGCGAACTACCATCTTATTAATGAATTTGAGCATTTACCTTCTGCGGGCAAAATTTTAATTTTTATGGAAATACTTGAAACAAATTTACTTAAAATGTTCTTATTTTAAAAAAATGTGTCATGGATAACGAAAGGAATATTAACTGTTTGTTCCAAGGATGGTCAAGTCACGAAATGCAAAACAGTACAGTAGTTTATCCTTTCATGATGAGCATGTTTCGTTTCAAAATCGTCATGAGGTGTTGGTTGTGTAAACTTGTGTTTCTCGGGGTACTAAGTTTGGTGACTCCCCAGCTGTCCCAGTTAAGCATTGTTTTGGCTATCTCTATTTGGGCGATTTCTGAAGTTTGGTACGCTTTGTCTCATACCGTGGTCTATTGGTGTTAGAAGATTGGATTTGGATGCTTTCCTCCTCGGAAGACTTGAGCCTTGTAGCGTGATACTCTCCGACGTTGCTTTGTGTTTCCAGTTCCGTTTATCTTCCGTCTTTCTAAGATTGGCCGAGTATCTATTTTGCTGTGATAGCATATTATCTTCAAGATAGTCCATTTGTTCGTTTTGTCAGCATAACATTCATTTACTCATTTACACTCATATCAGCATGCATATTCACATTTGCCGTTGATTTTGGGTCATACTTTGTTTATTCAAATAACGTACATATGTTCTTTCCAGGTAGAAAGTTAGCTTAGGCAGAAAACATGCTTCCTTCCTAAATTCCCCAACTGAGCTAATCCTCATGGATGATTTTTGGTTTAGCCTACCTTGCCCATTTCTGGATAAGATGAATTCCCCAATCGAGTTACTTTCTCATTGGGTGAAGTCTTGTTTGACTGTTTTCTCTCTAGGTTATCCCTGGATGAAGTTGCTGCCTCTTGCATAGGCTATTTCTTTGATTCTCCCCAGTAAGTTCGTGACCTAGACGGCTGGTGCATTTATGTCGCACCTTTAAGTAGGTGATCTCCTCGGGAAGGATTGATTCATGGTTCTCTTTGACGAGGATTTTATTCTCTGCCAATATCATCGCAATTTCCTTCTGTTTGGTTTTGGAAAACGACAAGCGGCAGCTCTTCATGAGCAACTTGTACGTTATAGACACCGTTGGAAAACGACAAGCGGCAGCTCTTCATGAGCAACTTGTACGTTACTTTTTGAAAACGACAAGCGGCAGCTCTTCATGAGCAACTTGTACGTTACTTTTTGAAAGCGCCGAGCAGCAGTTCTTCACGAGCTACTAGTGCGTTATTACTTTTTGAAAGCGCCGAGCAGCAGTTCTTCATGAGCTACTAGTGCGTCATTTTATTTTTCTGAAAGCGCCGAGCAGCAGTTCTTCATGAGCTACTAGTGCGTCATTTTATTTTTCTGAAAGCGCCGAGCAGCAGTTCTTCAGGAGCTACTAGTGCGTCATTTTACTTTTTGAAAGCGACAAGCAGCAAACTCTTCATGAGTTACCAGTACGTTACTACTTTTCTGGAATACAACAAGCGGCAGCCTCTTTATTTGAGCAGCTTGTATGTTATTGGTATTTTCTTTGGACAACAACAAGTGGTAGCCTATTTATTTGAGCAGCTTGTATGTTATCGGTATTTTCTTTGGACGACAGCAACTGGTAGCCTCTTTATTTGAGCAGCTTGTATGTTATCGGTATTTTCTTTGGACAACAACAAGCGGCAGCTTCTTTATTTGAGCAGCTTGTATGTTATCGGTATTTTCTCTGGACAACAACAAGTGGCAGTTTTCTTTATTTGAACAACTTTCGTATCTACAATCTTATCACTTCAGCATTAATTGGTATCTCTCCGAAAATCTAGCAGAGAAGTCTGTTACGAATCTGTACCTCCAGAAGTCGGTAATCAGTTATCAGCAATTTGATACTCTCTGTCTATCATTGACCTTGAGTTGCGAACTCACTGTTTTGGATCAATGATCTGTTATGGCCTATGCAAGACGCTCTCTTTGTTAGGGTTAGAGGTTGTATCCCCTCGGTTTTTGTTCACTGTCAAGAGTCTGTCGTTTAAAATCGATAGCTTGTTTCCCCAGTAATGTATAATCCATGCCGCTGTGTTTTGTTGGTGTTCGATTCCCCCAACATTGTCTTGTTTCACACAATATCATTCTCTGTGAGTTCGATCGCTGCATTCATATCAAACATGACGACGGCATCTTAGGACAAAATTTGCGTAGTTATGTATTTAAGTACCTTCAATCTCGTCGAAACGAAGATTTCAATCTTCATATCTCCGGATAGAAGAAACTTAAATAGGGGCAGCTGTTGTACCCCAAATTTTGACCTAAGATATCGTCTCCTACCTGCATCATTACATTACAAGTGTTTTGATCCATCGATTTTAAAATTCATAACTTTTTTCAGGCCGAGAGCTATTTATGTTGAACACTAAATCATTTAATCGATTCGTGCTAAAATAATGTTTATTAATTATTTATTATCTTAAATTTAAATAATTGAAATTCGTTTTCGATTATTATGTAGTTTAAAGATGTATAGATAATAAAATAAACATTAGAGAAGAGGCGCATTAATTGTGCAGACAGTATTTATTTATTACTCACTATCTTAAATTTAAATAACTGGAATTCATTCTTAGTTATTACATAATTTAAAGGTTTATGAATAATATAATAAATATTCGGAAAAGTTTATTGGTCAATAACGATTATTTAATCATTTGTCATTCTAAGTTAAATAATTGAAACTCTATTTTAATTATTATAATTTAGAAAGTTATGGATGATGAATTAAATAATTGAGGCTATTAATTGATCAATGATAATTATTTATTTATCTGTTTATTATTCTGAATGTAGGTAGTTGAAATTCGTTTTCAATTATTATACGATTAAAGAATTGTAAACGATAAAATAAATAATTAGAGAGAAAGAAGAAATTAATTGGCGAATATTGGATTTTTATTCATTTTTTCTAATTGTACAATTATTATGTAAATATTGTATCTATTACAACAAAATTACAATAATAAATTTACAAAGCTAAAATGAAATAAAAAACTAATCTAATATTCCTAATTCTAAATCTTCTGATCCAATGCGTTTTTGTCTGCTCAATTGATGTTACCTGCAAAATTAAAAGAAATTAGAATTCGAACAAATAATTAAAAAGCGAAATTATTTAAGGTTCATCATTAAAAGCAATGGCCGGAATCAGTTACTCTTTTTTGCAAATCACGGAATTTCTCCCGGTTCACAAAAAAGAGAGGAATTTTTAAATGAATGCACAAATTCACTTTTGTCTAAAAATTGCATGTTTTAAATTAATTGCATTTTTTCAAAATCCAAATGCATATTTCAAAAAAACATACAGCATACAAAGTCCCTGCATGATCTCAACATATGCAAGCAAACGCCAACGTAAACCTATGCCCACATAGTAAAAAGAAAACATAAGCCACTTTTGCATTGGAAGTCAAAAAATATGCAGTTTAACAACATATGCAAGCAATGTAATATTCCTTATTTTCATCATTTTCTGGCCATTTGCAATTTCAGAAAAGTACAGCCTATCATATTTTTGTCAAAACTGTACTGAGAGAGAAAAAGAGAGGGAGAAGTGTTGTCTTACAGGTTTGGCATAGGCAGGAAAGAGATACAAGACAAACTACAAAATATAGCCAGTAGAAATAAAAACATAAAAGAAGAATAGAAACAAATTGGAGGTAGCAGTCTGGTGCAGAATGCCGGGGAAGAGGGAAGTATTTCAAAACCTCCAGCCTGTAACGTAAACAAGAGGGAGGGAAGACTGTTATAACACAACATAACCAAAAAAATCACACATCAGAATCAATCTCCAAGCCTTCAAACTTAGAAAAATAGCTATCAACAAAAAACACACAAAAACCAACAGACTTGCATAACCATTCCATTACTGTCAAAACCATAAAAACATATATGGCCTAAACCTTGCAAAACTGTTTAAACCCTCAAGCCAACATCACCATCCTTTCTACTGTCCAACCAACAAAACCAGTAACCACAGCATAACCTGCTAAACCATTTTTCAAACCCTCATTCACCATGGCCTAAAAAAAAACCAATACAACCTGCCTTTACCTAAGCTTGTTACTGCATTACCGAAACCAAAAATCATATCAGAACTAGTATGGATTAAACCATACAAAATGTTTCTAAATTATTAACTTGATTGAGCTATTAAGCCAATACCACAAAAACGCCTACTGTCCAAACCAATAGCATAGCATAAACACCATAAAAACCTGCGTATAACCAAGAGATCATGGCAAAAAAACCAGTAAAACCTGCATAGAGCCTAAACCAATTTCCAAACCCAAGCTACAGTAAAGCCTCAAAAAACATTATCATAGGCCATTGAATATCATACAGAAGCACGGTTGAGAAGAAGAGAAACATCACAGTACAGTACCAACAAGAAGAAGAAGGAAACCATAAAATACCGGCCACCGAAGCACGCTCGTGACGCTTCTCCTCTCCTTGCCGCCTGGCCTCTTTCGCTCCCGACCTCCTCCTCCGTCTCCGCCTAGGTAACGATTCCTTTTCTTTTTTTACTTACTTCCATAAGTACCTCCAAACAGTAAGAATCAAACAATAAGAATCAAAACGGTAAGAATCATGTAATCCGAATCTATGCATGCAAAAACGAACTAAGCTTTAACGAATCAGAAGCATATTTTACCGAATCCGTAGCCGTCCTTTTTTTCGTTCGGCTAGAGGGAAGAGGAGTTTGGAGTGGGTGGCCATGGCAAGAAGAGATAGCGAAACTCAGAGGCAAGTATGGAGAAGAAGACGCGAAGAAGATGACAAAGAGAAGAGAGATGAGCGCCGTTCTGCCTAGCAGAACCCTAATCCCCATTATGTTAAAAAAAATTAACCCTAAGTGATTTGTAAAAACCAATGGGCCTCACCCCATTTCTCCTCCTTAAGCCCACACGACTTGCTTCTGCACCCCCCATTTTGAATTCTGCGTGGGCCCTCAAACCATCTAGCCCATATACCTTTCTTGCTTGTTTTTTTATTTTGATACACTTTTTCACTTTTTTATTTTCTCTAATCTTTTTTTTAGAATTATTATTATGATGATTAATTAGTAAAAACAAAAAGATATGTCTAACTATGTTTTTTTTAATTAATTAGTTTGACCTCTTAGTTTAAACTTTGGATTTAATTTAAGAGTTTTAATTTTATTTCATTAGGGTAAATTAATAACTTTCCATTTAATTTAAAATCTCTTAATAAGTATTCTATTTTCATATGCATAAAAAATATAGAATTTAAGAAGATAGACATTTTAGTTTTATTAATTCTCCTCTCACATCGTTATTAAACAAAATTCTAAACACATAAAAAATAGGAAAAACATAAAAAATATTTTATTAATTCATTTTCTTGCCTTATTAATATTAATATCAAAATATATAAAATAAAAACTTAAAACTAAAAAAACATTATGTCCTCGTTAAATAATTCTCTTGCTTTTTATCCCTATCAAAATGCGTAAAAATTAAAAATACTTTCTTCCCGTTAATATTAAGCAAAAATCATAAAAATACATTATTCGCATCATTTAGTCTATCATTTAAATTATCGTTAGTTAATCATTATTCGCATATTTTGTCCGTGTATTTATTTATTTGTTTATTCTGTGTATGCTTAAATCCAAAGGAAAAAACAGTAAATTTGTTGACTTCATGTCCTCAAGTCTAACTGCGCGAACTTTCGCATTTCATTAAAACTTAGGATGATTTTCCCTCAAATATTCAACCTTTTCAAAATTTATGCCCTTTAAGCAAAAACTTCGACATTAGGTCGTCGTAACTTCAAAAACCCGTCCGTATCCCGTTTCGGCCAAAACAATTTATTTTCAATCAATCAATCAATTTTAAATAAAACAGATATTTCAAAAGGTTCCTATAGAGTACTATAGATGCATTGGGTGCTAATACCTTCCCATTGTATAACCAACCCCCGAACCATAAGATCTCTTTTCAAAAACGCTTTGTATTTTTATTATTATTTACATTGCATATTTAGGGTTTTATTTCGCTCTTTTCCCTTTTCCTTTGGAAACAATAAAGCGCGGTGGCGACTCTTGCTTTTTGTGAGACGAATTAATCAATAATTCGATCTCCGATTTACCCCGCTACATTTTTTATCGCTACACTAGCTGGTAATCCGGGAAGATGAAACAATGGTGCATAAGATCGAAGAACTGAAACATCACTTTTAATAACTCTTCATCAGGTTTTGCAGTGACCAAATTGAGCACATGACCATGATTTTTAGTGAAATGAGAACTTTCAAGAACCCTTAAGGCCATGTCCTTTAGCTGGAGAGACACTTTCACAAGATTAATCTGTATAATGTTCCTACGGGCAGATGCCATGTCCTACAAAACAAAGCAAAAATGAGCCCTAGGAAATCCTTGAAATGGTTAGTCATGATATGTCATGCTTATGATGTCGTGATTATGTTAGAAAATCACAGGTATAGCAAACAACAAGTAAGTCACACCAAGACCTTAGGTTTAAGGCATGCATGAGTTTTAAGGTCATACCCTCTTGAAGCTGGATTGGTTCAACCTGTCCTATAAATAGTAACCGGGTTCTAAGGGATCTTAATATCACTGATCTTTCCCCCATATTCGTTAAATTGGCGATTGACTCGCAACCAAACAAAGCTCAAGAGTCAAACCTCAATGAGTGTAGCATTGAGTATGTGTCGACCTTAGGAATACACCAAGATCGGCCATCTCGCTATGTCCTACTGGCCAAGTTGTGCAATTTAAAGGTTCTAAGGTCAGTTGATGCTTCACGACACCATGCAGCGGCCCTGTACTCTCGCTGATTGACTTAAGGGTTACCAGTACCAAGCAAATTGCCACATCAACGTAGCTACTGCTTCAACCGTGTCGGTATACCCCACACAGTTTCGTCATAGTTTATTGCTACTTACCTAAAAGGTGTTCCCCAGATCCGGGTGTAGGATCTATAGTAACCCAAACAATCCCTTAAAATTAAAGCAATCAAGACAAGCAAGAGAAACAATTATATGACCTAGATCCTAAAGTATACCCCACTCATTAAAATCCCCAACAGAGTCTCCAGTTCTGTGATACGGTGGGAGAACTGACTGTTTTTACTGGTTTGCGTTTTGTATTCGCAAATGTCGCAGTAAACAAGAGTCGCCACCAACTTTTATTTTATCCAACAAAGGAAAAGGGAAAAAGAACATAAAAAACCTTTTTTGAGATGCTTCTGAGTACGGGGGATAGATTATTGAAAAGGAAGGTGTTAGCACCCTTTCTATCCGTAGTTTTTCACGGGCTCTGAGGTGCTTGCTCATTTTTTGAAATTGCTTTCGTGTGTCTATGTTTTGAAAAGTTTTACTTCCTGATAACCCTTGTATCGGTCCTCAAAAGTGTGACGAAGTTGTTTTGAAAATTGTTTTGAAAGGTGTTTGGGTAAAAATTTGTTTGTTTGAGGAAGTACCTAGGAACTAATCTACCTACTCGAAAAAAGTCTATTCATTTTCCTTTAGACAGCATTATCCTATTATTAAGGAATAAATAGCATCGTCGTTGGAGTTTTAAGGGACGTTTGAAGGGACAAATACGATCACAAAAGCAATGTTAGGAAATTTTAGTAATCATCCTAAAGCCTTACAGATCTTTCTCCGAGGCAACATCCGAATGGGTCATTTTAGATCTTTTGGGACTAGAGGACGACCACTAACATTCCCTATACTTCATGACCGTTTACCGAAGGCAACCGGAGTGGAGTAAACCCTAGGAGTGAGCATGTGCAAGTATGCTTTTTCAGTTTATTTATCTTTGTGCATTTAGGGTTTTCTACTGTATTAATTGCAATTTGTCTTTTCATACAATCTTATTAATATACATCTAACAGCTTATAGTTTATGGAAATTAAAATGCGAGAAATTAAAGTCCTTGTTATTACAAGGCTTTCGTAGATACATAATTATTTTGGCTATAAATAAAGATGCGGAAATTTAAAACCCTAATTACTATTACAAACTCGGAGCAGTTACAATAAAAGAAAAAGGAAATTTAAAGGCGTGCACGGCGAATTAAATGCGAGACATAATTGGAAAACCTAAAAATCTAATTGAGAAAATATTTAGGTTATTTTTTTTGAGAAAAAATTAGGTTATGTACGACATTAAACCCTAATTCTATTTGATTTTAATTATACAAAAAGAATTAAATTGCCTTAATTTAATTAAATTAATTAATTAATAAAAATATTTTTATAAAAAAAATGATTTTTGATGTTTTTATGATTTTTTTATCAAATAAAAAAAAGAATGGTTTTTGGTGTTATTTGAAAAAAGAAATAGTTAATAAATGATAAAAAGGAATTAAAATAAATAAATAAAAAATTGGGCCTGTTTGATTAGCAATTAGGGGGTATATTTCCGAATTTGTTAGGCCCATGCATAATGAGCCCATGCCTGCGCCAGATCCCATGTTGAGCGTGCTTGAAGGTCTATCGTGAGGAATCATTGCTAGGCGCATTGGATCTGGATCAACAAAGATCTGAGGGAGCAAGATGGACGTTTGATCATGAGGCGTATGGGATCCTGCATAGGGTGTTAAGAAAATAAAGAAAATTATGCTGGTACCTGGGATCGAACCCAGGTTCTTCTACTCATTCCACACTTGCCCTAGCCGTCTGCGCTATGTGATTTTGTTGTAATAATAATGAAACTAAATCATAATATATGAAACAAAATGGATGGGCTAGAAAAACATGCGCGTAATTCAAATGACCCAGTGGGAGGGTGACAAATCATCATCTTCTTCCTTGTCCGTCGTTTTAGGTTTCAAGCTTTTACCTACGGACAATATTCCATAGCTATACACCTGCAAGCTTTAAAAATTCATATGATGCACAATAAATAATTTCTAACTATGCTAATCAATTCGTCTGGGTCTCACGATCATCATAGCAATAGTTTCTTGGTATAATTTTACCTATATAGAGAAGCCCCAAAATGGCTTCTCAAACCCTAGCTATGGAACTGGTCAGTATATTCATCGAAACATCAATTAAACCATTCAAACATGTTGCAAATATGTTGACAATCATAAATGTATCATTCAAACATGCTAAAGATGCAAGGATTAGCGTAATCAATTTCAAAAAAGGAAGCAAACTGTATGAGTGTTGTAGGGTGATTCTGGTCGTTTTGACACTTGCAATTGATCGTGTTAGCTCCAAGAGAGGTCCAGGAAACGATCGGAAGCTTTAGCACGCCTTGAAATGGTTTGTGGAAGAAGATACGTCTCACACTTTTTGAACAAAATTTGAACTTTGTTTCTCTTTTTCACGACTGCAAAACCTCCTCTCTTGCCTTGTTTTTGTTCACTATATGTAGTATGGTGCATTAGGGTAACAAAAACGAACAGAATCCTTTGGAATTATGGAGATTGAATGAGATTTTCTTACCATATGATATCTTTCCATAACCATGCAAATCATGCTCTTTTTGCCTCAAATTACCTTGATTTGTTTTGATCTGATTTGGCCAACATAATTAGATTTGATTTCCATCAAAATCAGATCTTCACAACAATTTTTGGTATTTTTTGTTATTTATTTCTTTTAATGTGATTTTTAATAAATAAAAATCATAATAGAATAAATAAATGGAGAAATTAAGATGTGGTTGCTGACTTGGGTCATGGACCATGTCCTTAACAAGATACAATCCTAAAATTCTAGGCCCTTTTGGCCAAAAATGCATTTTTGAGTACATTTGACTTTTGGCAATTTTCCAAAAATGGTCAACTTTGACAATGCATAACTCTTCCAATTTTAACCCTAGAGAGGTGTTCTTGGACTTTTTAGAAAGCTTAGGGTGTTCCCTAAACATCGTTTTTGGTTTCATCTCAATTGGGTCTTCCATGTTCATGTAAGCAACTTTGACCCAAAAGGTGTTTTTGTTGACTTTTCAAAAGGACCTATAATGTAGAAATTCATATCTTTTTATGAGTTCATTTTTTGAACTTGAGGGCTGAAGATGAGTTGTAGGAATTTGAATTCCCTTAAAAATGAGCCTTGGATGATAAATTTATGATAAATTATAATAAATTTATGCTTGGTCAAAGATTGGTTGACTTTTCCTAAGAAACCCTAATTTAGCAACTTTTGAGTTTTGATGAATTAGGAGCATTCCTTGGGGAATCATGGTCAACCCTTGATCAAATGATGGATATCACTTCAAAATGTTAATTTTGACCAAAAATCTTAAAGTTTGATTGTATGTGGGCCACAATTGACTTTTGACCTAATATAGTCGATTCTTAAGCATCTGAGCAGTTGACTGAGCAAACTTCTTCTGCAAGGCTTGAAATTTGACATGGAGGGTTTTGAGGACATATTAGGACTATGGAGAGCATATTAGGCCTTTGGAGCTCACCCTTCTTGATTAAAATGGAAACCCTAGTTGGAGGTTCATTGCTTTAGGAGAGAGTTTGTCTGGTCAACTCTTGGGCATCCTTGAGCAAGTTAAGGGTCTTAATGAGCACATGTTAAGTAAAATGGGAGGGAAAATTTTAGGGTACAACACCTTGAAAACTCTGACTAAATCTTTGTGAAAACTGGCTCAGAAGTTGTAACCAAACTCTGTCTTGGAACTGTCCAGAATTTGCTGAATGCTTCAGTTTCAAGGACGTGTCTTTGAGGAGTTATAACTTGAAATCCCAGCATTCCTAGGAAAAGTTATGTTCTGCAATATTTAAGATCTTGTTGGAGTCCATAACTCTTGTGTCAGAAGTTCTTCCAGAATCATCTTGCATCAATGTGAAAATCTGGCCAGAAGTTCTGAACTTGTCATATTTCCTAAACACTTAGAAAAATTTCTAAGTATTTGAGATTTTGACTTTTCCAAAGTAATTTTTACTTTTGAATTTCTTGATGAAACAAACTTCACATTTCAACATGTCTTGATGAAATATGATCCTTGAAACTTGATTTTGATCCAAAAGTCAAAGTTTGACTTTTTTAGTGTGCAAATGACCATTTTGCCCTTGTGAATGACTTTATTGGAAAATTTGTAATTGAAGGCTTGAAATTGGATGGAAGAAAACCTGAGGGTCCAGGATGATTCTTTGAAAAATTTCTTGTAAAATGAGAGGGAAAATTTTAGGGTACAACAGCTGCCTCTGTTCAATCTTCTTAAACCTGAAGAATTAGATTGGCGGATTTGCCATTCGTGACTCAGAGGTGGAAGATGATTGGACATTAGAGTGCCCAGAAATTTGCACTCAGTGATGTGATGGTTGATGGAATGTAGATGATAGAAAGTTAAAGATGTCATTTGGAGAGATGATAGAAAGTTGTTGGAGATAGGAATGTAGATGCCATCTAGAAATGATTGATGAACCGTGTCTGTAAGCTGGAACTGAATGAGTATCAGAATGGCGTCCGTGTCTGGAGCGTATCTGAACTGTATCTGAAAGTCGAATCTGAATGAGTATCAGAATGGCATCTGTGTCTGGAACATATCTGAACTGTATTTAAAAGTTGAATCTGAATGAGTATCAGAATGGCATCCGTGTCTAGAGTGTATTTGAACTGTATCTGAATATCTGAATCTGAATGAGCATCAAGATGGCATCCATATCTAGAGTGTATCTGAAAATCAGAATCTGAATGAGCATCAGGATGGCATCCTTGTCAGGAGCGTATCTGAACTTTATCTAAAAGATGAATCTGAATGAGTATCAGAATAGCGTCCGTGTTAGGAGCGTATCTGAACTGTATCTGAAAGCTCAGTTGGTCGTGTAGCCAATTGTCCTTGGCCTGTTTCAGGTATTAATCTCTTATTTGTTGGTGATAGTCATTGATTAACCTTATCCTGCAAAGGGTAAAATGTTAGATGTATGCAATGTCATGATGTATGAAATGCATGGTACAATGAGATTGTGATATGCATTCGGGTCATCGATGTTTATGATATATGGACGCGATTTAAGTGTATGTGAGCCAATCTGCTATAATGCAGTTGGATTAAGGAAAATAAATCCCTGATTGCTGCTGGGAATATAGAGTGTAAGTCTTCATGCTTGTGAAGTTGAACTGTTGATAAGTTTCCTCTTAGAGAAATAAACTCTTTTGTAAGGGAAACACTGTGTATTGCATGTGAAATCCTGTTGGGGAATCCCGAGAAATTTGGCGACTTCTACCGGGGAGTGATAACTGGAAGTTTTATTCTGCTGGGGATTAAACTGCACACTGTGGGGGATTTATAGCTTAGAGAGATTTCCTTATTTCTTAAAGCCATTAGTGATTATCTTTTTATTTTGGTCATTTGTAAACAGTAATTATGTTCAAATGCATATGTTCAAAAACAAATCATTGGACATTTTTGCAAACAAAACACAAGAGTAAAGAAAAACAAATAGTTTTGCACTTTCAAAGAGATATCTTTGTATTGACTTTGAGTAAATATTTTTGTACAATGATACAAACATTCTAGTAAGATAATGTTGTCGTAAAAAATGAAATTTGATACAAAGAAAAGATAGCTATGTGCAATAATCCCATAGGGTTCCCATTCTACTATAGCCCTTGTGTCTCTGAGCATCTTGTCTATTTGTGGCCTTGTCCGAAGCTGATTGGATTTATCAGAACCTCTGAATTTGTCAGGTTGTCTGTAGGGTGATCCAACGGAACATAATCATACGCTTTAATTCCCTTACTTTTGTCTGGACCACCCTTTCGGGTTTTCAGTCCACCAGGATACCCTTTTTTACCCAAGTCGCCCTTTCGGGTTTTCAATTTGCCGGGTGTACAATTTTTTTTTTGTCCCTATTTTTTCCCGAACCTTTTTGGTTTGCCGGGATGCCCTTATTTTGCCTAGGTGTGTCAACCTAGCGGGTCTCTTATGCGTAGTATCTTTTGACTGTGTCCATGTTCATAGGGTGTGGCAGGTCGTCGCCATCCATGGTGGTTAAGATCATTGCTCCACTAGAGAATATGCTTTTGATTACAAATGGTCCTTCGTATGTAGGAGTCCATTTTCCCCTGGGATCACCTTGCGGCAGTATGATGCGCTTGATCACCAGATCCACAACTTGATAGACTTGTCGTCTGACCTTTTTGTTGAAAGCCTTGATCATCCTTTTTTGATACATTTGACCATGACAGACATCAGTAAGTCTTTTCTCATCAATCAAGTTCAGTTGATCAAGTCGAGTCTGGATCCAATCTTCTTCGTTCAGCCCTGCATCCTTCATAATTCTCAGAGAGGGGATCTGGACCTCAATAGGCAAGACAATTTCCATGCCGTATACCATAGAAAAAGGTGTTGCCCCGATTGTTGTGCATGTTGTGGTACGATACTCGTGGAGAGCGAATGGTAGCATCTCATGCCAGTCTTTGTATGTGATTGCCATTTTCTGTATGATCTTTTTGATATTCTTATTTGTGACTTCGACAACACCATTCATCTTTGGCTGGTAAGGGGAAGAATTATGACACTGGATCTTGAATTGCTCGTACAGGGAGGTGATCATAGTATTGTTTAGATTCGTACCATTGTTTGTGATGATTCCCTCCAGGATACCATACCGGCATATGAGATTTTGTTTAATGAGTCGGGCAGCAACATTCTTGGTAACGGAAGCGAAAGAAGCTGCCTCAACCCATTTTGTAAAATAATCAATGGCCACTAAGATGAAGCAGTGTCCATTAGAGATCGTTGGTTTGATTTCCCCAATCATATCGATGCCCCACGTAGCAAAGGGCCAAGGAGCCGTCAAGATGTTTAGAGGAACCAGAGGTACATGCACCTTGTCAGCATAGATCTAACACTTGTGGCAGGTTTGAGAGTGTTTATAGCAATCTGCTTCCATGGTAGACCAGTAATAGCCTGCCCGTAGGATCTTCTTTGCCATCGTATGCCCACTGGAATGGGTTCCAAAAGTGCCTTCATGTAACTCAGCCATGATCTTTTCCGCTTCAACCTTGTCTATGCACCGAAGTAACACAGAGTCATGGTTGCGTTTTTAGAGAATGCCATTACTAAGGAAGAATTTAGCAGAGAATCTTCTTAAGAACTTCTTATCATTGACTAAAGCTCCTTCCGGATATTCTTGATCCTCGAGATACCTCTTGACTCCGTGAAACCAAGGACGGTCCACTACTTCTTCAGTATTAATCTCGTGACAGTGAGCTGGTTCATCCATTCGTTCGATGGTGATCTGGGGAGCCTTGTTATCCAATTTAAGTTTAAACATGCATGACATTATGGCTATTGTGTCTTCTAGCTGATTTTCTTCTTGCGGGAAATGCTCGAAGGTAATCTTCTCAAAATGCGGGAGCAATGTCAACACATGTTCTTTGTAGGAGATAAGGTTAGGGTGTTTGGTGTCCCATTCCCCTTTGATCTGGCTAATGACCAAAGCTGAATCTCCGAATACATTTAAGGATTTGATCCCCAAGTCTATGGCAGCTTTGAGACCAAAAATGCATGCTTCGTATTCTGCCATGTTATTTGTACAGTTGAAGCAGAGTCTTGCAGTAAAGGTAGTATGACATCCTCCAGGAGATATAAGTACAACACCAATACCATTGCCGAGTGTGTTGGATGCCCCATCAAAGACCAGGGGCCATCGGGATCCTTGTTCAGGTCCGTCACATGGCCTGAATTCTTCATATTTGTTTACCATCATGATGTCTTCATCTGGGAATTCGAACTTCATGGACTGGTAGTCATCCACAGCTTGGTGAGCAAGGTGATTAACTAGTACACTACCCTTTATTACTTTTTGGGTAGTGTACTAGATGTCATATTCTGTCAGTATCATCTTCCATCTTGTTATCCTCCCAGAGAGGGCAGGTTTCTTAAAGATGTATTTTATTGGATCCATTTTAGATATCAACAAGATAGTATGGGTCAACATATACTGTCTTATCCGACGAGCAGCCCATGCCAGAGCACAACAAGTTTTCTTGAGCAGTGAATATCTTGTTTCACAGTCAGTAAACTTTTTCTTAGGTAAAAAATAGCATACTCTTTTTGGCCAGACTCGTCATGCTGCCCCAGCACACACCCCATTGAATTTTACAAAACAGTTAGATACCTGATCAATGGTCTTTGCTCGACTGGTGGCATTAAAACAGGAGGCTCTTGCAGGTACCCTTTGATCTTGTCGAAAGCAGTTTGGCACTCATCATTCCATTTGACTACTTGATCTTTCTTCAGTAATTTAAATATTGGTTCACAAGTAGCTGTTAGGTGAGAAATGTATCTGGCAATGTAGTTTAAACGTCCCAAGAATCCTCTGACTTCCTTCTCGATACGAGGAGCAGGCATTTCTTGTATTGCTTTCACCTTGGCAGGATCCACCTTAATACCTTTATTGCTGACGACAAAGCTTAGGAGTTTACCAGACGTCACCCCAAATGTACACTTATTTGGGTTCAACCTCATCTTGTATTTCTTTAGTCTCTCAAACAGTTTCTGTAAATGATCAAGATGCTCTTCTTCTGTCTGAGATCTAGCTATCATGTCGTCCACATAGACCTCTATTTCGTGATGTATCATGTCTTGAAATAAGGCTACCATGGCACACTGATAGGTTGCCCCAACATTCTTCAGTCTGAATGGCATAACCTTGTAGCAGAATGTGCCCCACTGTGTGACAAAGGTTATTTTCTCCATGTCCTCAGGTGCCATTTTGATTTGGTTGTAGCCTGAGAAACCGTCCATGAAGGAAAACACCTTATGTTGTGTTGTATTGTCAACTAGAATATCGATGTGAGGAAGTGGGAAGTCATCCTTAGGGCTTTCCCTATTCAAATCTCTGTAGTCCATGCACATTCATACCTTTTCGTCCTTTTTAGGCACGGGAACAACATTGGCGACCCATTATGCATAAGTGGTGACTGCCAAGAATCTGGCGTTGAATTGTTTCATGACTTCTGCCTTAATCTTCTCTGACATGTCTGGTCGCATGCGACAGACCTTTTGTTTTACCGGTGGGCAGTCCTCTTTTGTAGGTAGACGATGTACTACGATATTTGCATCAAGTCCTGGCATGTCTTCGTATAATCAGACAAAGACCTCAACATAATTGTGTAGCAACTGAACCAAATGCTCCTTGACACTGGGTTCCAGATTAGCACCCACCTTGACTTCTCTTTTGTCTTCTTCGGTACCCAGGTTAACTGTGTCCACTGGCTCTTCGTGGGGCTGAATGGTCCTCTCTTCTTGTTGTAGTAACCTGGCGAGTTCCCCTGGCACTTCACAATCTTCCTCACCTTCTTCTTCGGCTCGGTAGATTAGATTTTCAGAATCACAGAAGGCCATAGCAGAATTGTTACCCATGGGATCCTGAGTGGATGTAAACCTACATTGTGAGCGTGAGTGTGTGTAAGAGTATAGCTATCTTTGAAATAAATGAAAATGTAAAAAGGAAAAACAATGAGCACAATGTTTGTATGCAAAAAACTTCCATGATTCATTGATGTCTTATGGAGATGAGATAATAACCCTTACAAATGGACCATTGCGCCTCCGGTAAGACACAAGGTTTTAAGAGTCTGAATTGTTTAATATTGCAGATCCGACAAAATGTAAAGACAAATTACTGTGGGATAAAAGTGATCGGGACAAAATCTCTAGCCTCTCAGTTGTTGAGCCCTCCATTAAGAGTTGGGAAAATCCAGTCATCCAGGTTATAGTTGTCTTCATCATCCTCCACTGCATTGACTTGATGGTTGCTGATCTTCAAGGTGGTCCTCTGGCACGAGCGCGGCATACAGACTTCTGGGCACCTGAAATGAAACCCAGCCCAAATTTTTCAGATTTTTATGGGATATCTGGGAGTTGACCCCAAATTATGCACCCACCTTCTTCTATCACTACCTTGGCATCCTTCAAAGACGACATCTTGAGCGGAGGCCTTGTAATTTTCGGAACATGAGAAACAGCCTTGGTTACTTCCACATCTTGTGGGACTTCTTCAAAGTGCTGGAATGGAGTTTCAATAAATTCACCATCTAATTCCACATATCTGAAGGAATTTAGATGGCTGACCATATACTATTCTTCTCCATGAACGGTGATGATTTTCCCTTGAATTGGATATTTTAGCATTTGATGCAACGTAGAGGTAACAGCGCCAGCATTATGGATCCATGGTCGGCCTAGCAAGCATAAATATGAAGGGAGAATATCCATTACATAAAAAGTTGAATCAAATGTTTGGGTTTTAACCTTTATGGGGATGTCTACTTCCCCATGCACCATCATTTTTGAGCCGTCGAAGACCCTCACTACTATGTTGCTTGGTTTCAATGTCAATCCTTCACAGTCCAGCTTATCAAGAGCTTTTTAGGCAACACATTTAGAGACGAACCAGTGTCTACCAAAACATGAGCCAAGGTTATGCCCCTGCATTCCACTGAGACATGCAACGCCTCATTATGCTTCCTCCCTCTTGGCGTTAAATCAGCATCCAAAAAACCTAAACCATTATCTGCAGTCAAACGGCTACGTAGTCTTGGAACTGATCGACAGATGTTTCTTGGGGTACATGAGAAGTTTTAACGAATTTTACCAAGGCCTTTGCATGAGCCTCGGAACATAACAACAAAGGCAGCATGGAAATTTTTGATGGAGTCATCCCCACTTGCTCGACTATGTTGTAGTTGCTTCTTTTTATGATCTTTATAATTTCCTCTCATCTCTTTTCAAGAGGTCTCAGGGATATCTACTGATTGTGCCTTCATCCGGATAGACTCAACCAGAATACCTTTACCTCGAGTCTCGGTTGACTCGGCAGTAGGAATGTCAGTAGGGGTGATAACAGGGACTGTAACAGTTTTGTCAACAGGAGTATTAGCAGAGATGATTATAGGACTGGGAATAGCCTTTGGAGGAGTGACCACAACAGGAATGATTACGGGTCCATAAATAGCCTTTGGAGGAGCAATTTCCGGAGAGAAAACCCTTCCACTTCGGGTTATCTTACTAGTCCCTGCAATATTACTGACATCAGAGCCAACTTTCTTAGAACTTGAATCTTCAGCAGCTGGCCAATCTTGCTTGATACCGTGGTAGTAAACATCACCTCCATAATTCCATGGGACGGTTTTGTCTGATGAATACGGGATTGGTCCAGGCATTATAATTATCAAAGGAGCTACTTTAGGAACTGATGTAATTCTAACGGGTCTTTTGGTGGAGACCCTGGAAGAATTGGAGGAAATGGTCACGATGCAAACACCACTATAAGAAACAGTTGGAACAGAAGTCTTTTCAAACAAAATTTCCTTGTTATCTATTAGGCTTTGAACGCATGCTTTTAACAAAGGACGGCTGGTTGGCAAGGACAAACAGAAATGACAGCTTTCATCACATCCTGGGAATACACCGGCATTCAACAAGTTCTTTTTTATCATCAGGAGTGAGGGCACAAGTTCATCGACTGAAGTAACAAACATATCTTCTTCAACAGCATTGACCTCATGGCCATGCTTGGGCATGGGGGCAGTAATGACATTGGGAATTTCTGGCGCATCGAATTCAATCTCTTTGGCTTCAAGAAGGTCTTGTACCATGTTTTTCAGGGCCCAAAAGTTGTTAGTGTCATGGTCGGGACTCTCAGAGTGGTATGCACAAAGGGCATTAGGATGATGTGAGGAGATGTGGTATTTGGATTCTTGGGAGCCTCTTTTAAGGTCACTAGGTTGGATCTTAACAAATGTGGCAATAATTGAGATAGTGTCATATTAATTCAGGTGAATTGTCTGACTGGTATCTCCATTCGTGGCTGGTTGCTTCTTTGCTGAGCAGGTGCAGGTTTAGAAATCATGACAGCCCGCACCATTGGACGGCGTTCAGCCCTATCTTGATTTCTCTGAGGATATAAAGCAACAATTTCTTTCTTTCCGATGAATGGTTTCCTTGCAGCAGAAGCGGATGCATCTTTTTGAATTTTCCCATTCTTTATCTCGGCTTCTACCCTTTCTCTAGTCAATATTAATTCAGTAAAACCTATCGAGGAACTCCCAATCAAGTGATTAAAGAAAGGACCAGACAGGGTGCCCAAAAACATATCTACTAACTCTCTTTCAGATAGAAGAGGCTGGACTCTTCCTGCTAAGTCCCTCCACTTTTGTGCATAGTCCTTGAAGCCTTCACTTGAAACCATGGCCATACTCTAGAGTTGATTACGGGTGGGTGCAAGGTCTGCATTGTATTGGTATTGTTTGTAAAAGGAAGCGGCCAGATCTTCCCAGTTATGAACATTGGCTCTTTCTAACTGATAAAACTAATCAAGTAAAGTTCCAGACAGACTGTCTTGGAAGAAGTGTACCCATAAATCCTTGTCAGCGGTATGAGGCTGGATTTTCCTCACATAGGACCGGAGATGCATTTTGGGGCATGAAACTCCATCATATTTGGTGAACACCGGCGAATTTTGGAGGAATGATAATCCACGATACTAACCCCAACTCCTCAAAGTCCAATCCAGGCACTTTTTGGATTTCCATTGCACTTAACCATTCTTCCAGATACTTATACTTATCATCGGCTGGAGGATATTATTCTTCGTAATAATATTCTTACTCCTCTTCCTCTTCTGACTCTGGCTGGACAATTATTTATTTGCCTTTCCCATCTTGATTGTCTTTCTCACCAGATGACGTTGCAAAGTCTAAGGTCCTTCTTGTCTGCCCTTGGAATCTCCTTCCCATGTTTAGAACTCCGGTTATTTTCTTTGTTTTCTTCTTTTTCTTTTCAACCAGCAAGGTCTTTAACTCTTCCTGTCCTTTGGCTAGAGTTAAGAACATCTATTGAAACTGAGCATTTTATGCTTGGAGGTCCTTCACCGTCTGCTCGAGATCCATCTTACTGAAATAAATAGTAGAAAGATGAGGAGACTTGTTGCAAGAAACCTGCTTATGTTATGATGAATGGTAAATGCATATGCAATGATTTCAAGGAACTTAGAGATTCAAATTTGTTTTAGACAAAAAGGAAACACACGTTATTAATAAATTAATTCTTGAGTACATCAATGCCTCTTTGGGCTTACACAGAAATACAAAAAAAAAACTCTAAGATAAAAAGGTTGTGCGCATCCTCTTTGGTGCGATGTAGGAATTCAGGGTCCGCTCCTCATAAAGTTGCTTAGTGAGTTCCAAAATCTTCTTCTTGCTAGCGTAGAATTGGGCCTCAAAAGTGACTCGCTCTCCCTTGAGCTGTATCCAATCTCTTTGTAAGTCTTCAAGAGAGGTGGGCATGTCAGGATGTAGGATGGTGTAAGGAACATCTCCTTCCACAACGGGCTCTATGATCATTGGGAGAATGGAGGGATAAGGCATCATAAGACTCTAAGCACGAGCTCGTACCCATTTGAGGTATAGCTCAAGAGGGATGGAATTCTTTTTCTCTAATTTCTTGCTATCTACCTTGTTCAACATCCTCCAAGCTCGGATGAATCTTTGGCGAAGACCTTTATCGTAATTCTCGTAGTCAAATACCAAACCTTGAATGAGTATCTCATGTGGGCCATCCCTTGGGTTGTAACCAAACTGTCTTAAGGCTAAGCAGGGGTTATAGGTGATACCTCCCCTAATGCCAAGTAAAGGGACATTAGGGAACTCTCCACAACGGTCGACGATGATAACATTCTCTATAGATCGGGAGCACCAATGGATGTCTGAATGTTTGAGCGTCATTAACCTTTGTGACCACCTTGAACCTTGCTCGTTCTTCAATACAGATTGGGGAAGATGTGAAATAAACCATCTTTCCAAGATAGGAGTGCAACATATAAGGATACCTCTTTTCCTCATAGTGCGAGTGTGAAAAGAATTTAGGATGTCTCCTAGCAAAGTAGGCACCGGGTTACGAGATATGAAGATTTTGACGGTGTTCACATCTATAAGTTGGTTAGGATTTGGAAACAAAACCATCCCATAGATGAGGAGAGCCACAATTTCCTCAAAAGCTTGTAGATCCAAAGAGTTCCAACAGTTTTGGGCTTTCTCAAACAAGAACCTAGCTAAGAATCCTTTGACACCACTCCTTGTTTCCCAATTAGTTGTGACATGAGATGGTTGCAAGTGTAGAGCTTGAGCAATCTCTTCTGGCTTTGGGTCTCTTTCGCTACCATTGAAAGGTAGTTGATTGAGAATGGGAATCCTCAAGAGTTGGGAGAATTCTTCCAAAGTTGGCATAAGTTGATAATCAGGTAATGTGAAGCAATGGTGTAGAGGATCAAAGAATTGGAAGAGCACCTTCAACATATCTTCATCAGTTTTGGAGGTAACCTAGTTTAGGAGATGACCATTCGGTGAATGGAGAATTATCAAGAATTCTTGATGCTAACTCTTTGAGTTAAGGAGGAATCCTTATGAGGTTGACTCGAATGGTTTTCCTGTGAAGAGAATCCATGTCCTACAAAACAACAACAAAGATAAATCCCAGAACTCCTTGAAATGGTTAGTGAGTATGAGTATGATGTTATGATGTTCATGATGTTATGTACAAGTAAAATATACACAAACAAATCAAACAAGTCCTTACGTTTAGGCTTTCATGGAGTCTCATAGGTAAGTACCCTCTTGAAGTTTAGTCGGCTCACACCTGTCCTAGTAATAGTAACCGGGTTCTACGAAGCTCAATATCACTGGTTTGTTTCCTGGGGAATTTTTTCAGCGCAAGCCTCTTTAATAGCGACCGAAATATCCCAAAAAAACCAAACCTCAATGAGTGTAGTATCGAGTATCTACCAACTTTAGAATGCACCAAAGCCGGTCATCTCACTATGTCCTAATGGCCAAGTTGGTCAAGTAAAGGTTCTAAAAGTTCATTAGTGCTTCATGACATCACTCAGCGGCCCCATATTCTCCTTGACTACTAAAGGGCTACCGGTACCCACAAATATGTCGCACTAACATAACTATTGCTTAGACCGTGTCGGTATACCCCGCACAATTTCCACAATGTATTTCTACTTACCTATAAGATATCCCAAATTCGGGTAGAGGATTCAAACCCAAACAAAGAACCATAATGTAAAGCATACAAGTCAAACAATTAAAGCAAGTAAATGTGATCTATCCCTAAGGTAACCCCACTTTTAGATATCCCCAGCAGAGTCTCCAGTTCTGTGGTACGGTGGGAGAACTGACTTGAAGGTTTTGCGTTTGATCGCAAATCTTGCGGTTAGAAAGATTCGCCACCTACTTTTCTTTTATCCAAAAGGAAAGGTGAAAAAGCACATGAAAGACCATTGTGATTATTTCTTGAGTTAGGGGGTTAGATTATGAAAAGGGAAGTGTGATCGGTGGATCTGGAACTGACTGTTTAACGCTGGTTCGCGAAATGTCGCGGAAGCAAGAGTCGCCACCGTCTTTTATTTTCTCCAAATGGAAAGGACAAAAGCACAGAAAAATTCCTTAAAGAGATCGCTCTCGGTTCGGGAGGTAGGTTATAGAAAGGGAAGGTGTTAGCACCCTTTCTATCCATGGTTATCCATGGGCTCTTAGACACTTGCTCATTGTGTTTTCAAAAAGGTTTGCTTGCTTTTCAATTGTGGGTTTTAAAAAGTTTCTTTGAAAAATTTCAGTTCGACTCGTACGTCAGAGTGTTTGAAAAATTTGCTTTGAAAGCTTTTGAAAAGTGTTGGTGTGAAAAGATTTCAGTTTGTTTTGAAGAGAGCAAGTATCCTTGAGAACCTACCTACCCTAAGGAATTCGTCTGTGTAAATGTCCTTTAAAGTAGTGCCATCCCACCATTGAGAGGTAGGTAGCACCACCGTTGGAGGTGTTCGGGTCAATTCGAGTTTGTAGGGACATGGTGATCACCAGAGCAATGGGAAGACACCTTAGAAGCTACCCTCATGCCAGGTTCCCAGATCATGAGGACTTACTAAGACGCCCTCTACTCGACGACCACCTTTCGAGGCAAGGCAACAGTGAGGCGTACCCTAGGGGTGGTGTGTGCGATTCGTGTGTCGTTTTCATTTGTATTTGTCTTGTCATGTTAAAGTGATCTACGCTTGATTTTAATTAGGGCCATTAATTCTTGCATGCTTATTTAACAGTTAATATTTGCGGGAAAAGTAAATCTAACGCTATTACAAATGGCGCGGGTCCACATCGCCAAAATTAAACCGGACCCGATTTGACGGAAAGTAAATAAGGCAAATAAATAAAGTACGAGAAGTATAAGTTACAACGCTTTGGGAGAGATACATAATTATTTAAGCAATAAAACAAATACGCAAATTAAACAATTAAAAATATGGGCGTTGGACCCTTTTGCAAAAATTAAAATTAATAAGGAATTAAAATTAAAATTAAATGTTTTTTGGTATTTTTGTGTTTTTTGAGATTTAATGAAAAAAGAGAATTAATTAAAACTAAAATAAAATGTTAAACCTAGTTCTAATTATTTTTTTAAGTTATTATGAAAATGTTAAATTAACCTAAATTAAACCCTAAATTCTTTTATGTACAATTAATTAAAAAATAAATAAATAATATTATTAGAAAAAAAAAGAAAACAAAAAGGAATAAAAAGTTATTAAACCTAATTCTATATTTTTGGATTTTTAGTTATTAAAAAAGAATTAAAGTTGTAACCTAATTAAAACTAAATATTTACATGTGAAAATACTTATAAAAACAATTAAAATAAATATTACATTTTGCTCTTTTTCTGATTTTTTTGTGTATTTTATAATTTGGTAAAAATAATTAATTAAATTAAAAACAATGAAGTAAATAAAATAATAATTAGCAATAAAAAATAAAAAGAAAATTGCAAACCAGGGGGGGTTCAGTCCCAATTGTGAGGTATAGTCCAAGCAAATTTGGCCCAATAAGCTTGCAATTCGTTGACTTTTCCATGCATTATGTGGCATGTTGACTGGGGGTGTAACGTGTTCATCAATTCTATGTCTTTGGATTGATCTCCAGGGGGACGTGTCATGCTTGATTGGGAGGCACATAGTATATCCACACATTAAGCGATGTATGGGATTAGTTAATGAAAAATAATATTGAACATGTGAAAGACCTGGGGTTCGAACCCAGGTCATATGCCTTGCCAAGAGACTCGCTTGCCATCTGTGCCATTGAACGCTTTTGATATATGAATAATCAATAAATATTATAAGAATAAAACAAAGGGTTAGTGGATTAAAGCGCGCAAATTCAAACCAACGAATCACAGCTTGCCATGTCTTCATCTTCCTCGCGTGCCTGAAAAAACAAAACACAATAGCAACGGTTTTCGTAGCGTGGCTTTAGGTAGGCTATTGGAAAATAGCGAATAGCTCCTCAACGCTCATAAATTGAGCGCGAGGGTAGATTCCTCTCCGTCTCCATGTGCTGAGTCTAATGGTCATAGTCTCAACCTCTGATTTTGCCTTATTGTAAAAGCCCTAATTTATCCTCCTGAAAACCCTAGAATTTAAACATGGTGGAATCGAATATAACGCATAATAATTCAATCAAAACATTGGGTTAGCTTCAGAACAAGGTAATTAACATGAATCCATGAATAAAAATCACAAAGAATGTATGAATCATGATGCACGACTCTGAAATTTTCCTTGCACAGATGCGGTTTGTTTTACCAGTTCTGGGAGTTTTGAGGGATGATTCTGATTGGAATACACTCAATAGGCCTTGAGCAAGCTTTTTGAATGAAAATTAAGCTTTGAATCGCTTTGTAACCTTGTTTTCAGAATTTGAGTTTCTTGATAAAAATCCAAGTTTGCAATGGTATTCTCTGCGCAGCTTAGAGTGTTCTAGGATTAGGTTTTGAATCATGCTTATGTACTGAGGCTATTAGGTCAACAAAACTTGATCAAATCCATGGCAATAATGATTTTGCATATTTGATTTTCTTAAGATCTTTACATATCTTTTTCATATGGTTTTTGGGCAAATTATGATCAATTCAAACCAAATCTTTCCTAATTGGCATATGCACGAAATATTGAGTCTAGAATGTGTACAAAAAGATTTGTTTGGTTCATTTAGATATTTTCCACATATTTAATTGATTTAAATGAATTAATATTAATAGAAATTCAAATAAATAAATAAAAAATGAGAAAATACTTCCCTTTGGGCCAAATGATCGTGCACATGTTTAGAATGATGAATCTTGGAAGAAAAATGGGCCCATTAGCATTTTTAGGTCATTTGGATCAATGTTGACTTTTCAAAATATCCAAATATTTCCCAACTTCCACAAGGCATAACTTGCTCAATTTTTAATCTTTTCTCATGTTCTTGGACATTTTGGAAAGGTCTTTGAGTCCTTTAACCAATGTCTTTAGTCCCATGTCATTTTGATTTACCAATCTCAAGTTATGGCCTTTGACTTAAAGTCTCTTTTTGTTGACTTTTGAAAATGACCTATAATGTTGAAATTGATAACTTTTTGTGAGAGCATTTCTTGGACTTGAAGTATGAAGATGAGTTGTAGGAAATGTCTTTCTCTTCAAAATGAGCTTTGGATGGAATTTTTCTGATAATCCATGTGAAAGTTATGCCCTGGTCAATTTCAGTTGACTTTTTCAGCTGTCCAAATATAGTAACTTTTGCATCTTTGATGATTTCTGAGCCAAATTTTGAGAATCATGATCAAGCATTGATCAAATGATGTTTGTGGCTTCAAAATGATATATTGACCAAAAATTTGAACTTTTGACTGCCAAATGACCATTTTGCCCCTACAGTTGACTGTAGTGCAATTTAGGGTTTTGACTGTGCAATTTTGAGCTGAATGCCTTGAAACTTGATATGAGGATGCTTGACCACATTTGTAAGCATATGAGACTTGATTGAGCCTTTGAAATCTACATTTATTTGATCAGAACCCAAACCCTAGTTTTGACTGTATAGGAGACCTTTGCACTGTGCAACCCTTGGGGAATTTTGTGACTTGGCTTGGCAATTTCTTGAAGAATATGGGAGGGCAAATTTTGGGGTGCAACAGTTGCCCCTGTTCAATCTTCTTAGACCTGAGGATGCAGATTGGCTGACGTGCCTTTCGTAATCCGAGGGTAGAAGATGATTGAACACTAGAGTGCCCAGAAATTTGCGCTCACATGTTAGTAGTGATGGTGGAATGGGCTTATAGATGCCATTGGGAGGTTGTTGGATAGGATGATGGGCTTATAGATGCCATCTGGATGTTGATTGCGTGGGAGATTCCTTAGCTAGAACCTGCATACCTGCAAAAGAAAAAATGAGTACCTGACACGTTGCAGGAGCTGATTTTAAATGCTTGGTATCGATGTGTCCTGACTGGTTACAGGAGCTGAGTCTGGAGTTTCATAAGATGATGAATGAACCAGGTATGGTTACTGCCTTAGCATGAATGGTAAGAGAACCTTGGGTGATTTTAACCTCAACAACGCTCGTTGAGAAAATCTTGGTGGGAAATACCATCTTCGCAGGATCGGAACGAGAACCATAGGCTATTATAATCTGAAAGGGAATCACCTCACTCGCCGTCGGAGAGGGAATCATAGGAAAAGGAATTGTCACCTCACACTCATCGTCGGAGAGGGAAACATCTGAAAAGGACTTACCACCTCACACACCGTCGGAGAGGGAACCAATAAGAGACTATCACCTCACACTCATCGTCGGAGAGGGAAACATCTGAAAAAGGGATTACCACCTCACGCACTTGCCGGAGAGGGGACCATAGGAGACTATCACCTCACACTCATCGTCGGAGAGGGAAACATCTAAAAAAGGAATTACCACCTCACGCACTTGCCGGAGAGGGGACCATAAGAGACTATCACCTCACACTCATCGTCGGAGAGGGAAACATCTTGAAAAAGGAATTACCACCTCACGCACTTGTCGGAGAGGGGACCATAGGAGACTATCACCTCACACTCATCGTCGGAGAGGGAAACATCTAAAAAAGGAATTACCACCTCACGCACTTGCCGGAGAGGGGACCATAAGAGACTATCACCTCACACTCATCGTCGGAGAGGGAAACATCTGAAAAAGGAATTACCACCTCACGCACTTGTCGGAGAGGGGACCATAGAAGACTATCACCTCACACTCATCGTCGGAGAGGGAAACATCTTGAAAAAGGAAATACCACCTCACGCACTTGTCGGAGAGGGGAATCATAACTTCTGCTGAGTCTTTATTAGAAAAATCTGTTGGGAGTCGATTTAGCTGGACTAGAGAAGGCTTTGAAATATGTTGAGAATTTTAACTGCGTTTTTCCTGAAAGGTAAAGGTCAGTCGTATGCAATGCATGATATGGATCAAGCAATGATGTTCTCAACATAAATGAGATTTGTATGATATGATGCGCCTATGCATGCTATAATGATATATGTGATGTTTTATGAATGTTTTCGTCTAGGAAAGTAGATCCTTGACGGGTGCCGGGAAGTCGTATCCTGGGCTGATGTTGAAGTATTGATTTTGCTTCCGCTGGGGATGATAACTGCAAGAATACCGGTAGGAGAAGATGACTCCGTTGCGGAATAAACTTGGCAAATGGAAGATTCTGCGGGGAGAAAAATACTTCAGCGACCATGCTGGGAGGCAATACTCTGTGGGGAGAGGGATGCTTTGCTGAATTATTGATAACTTGTCGAGGATATCCTTGTTGTTGGAAGTGTTGATAGACTTCGCTGGGGTAGGAAAGAACTACGTTGACGACGACCTTTCCGTGGCTTTTGGCTGAGGATAACCCAGTTATATCCTATTGAGGAAATAACTCTTTGAATAAATCCGGGAGACGCGTTCGTGCTCTGCGAGGGGGTAAGCTTCCAGAATTTACTGGGGATAAGCTTACTGCTTGAGGATGTGGATTCCATCTTTCCTGAGGAAACCGGATTGGACTTTTCTGGGGAAGTTTTGGTATGCTGGGGAAAATGATTCCTTTGAATTCTATGCCGCCGGGGAACAATCTTCAGACCAAGACTGCCGGGGATGCTTGTTAAGAATATATGTATTGCTGCTGGGGAAGTATTGAGATCTACGGGAGGATACTCAATTTCCTTGATATTTGTCAACTCTGCTTGGAGAAGAATGCACTTTTGTTGGCTCACTCTCTGGGGAATTCAGGCATACTGGTTATGTTCTTTAGCTGAATCTACCTTGGTACCTTGGAGGATAGAACAATTGGACTGCTCAGACAACTCTTTTATTGCCCCTGTTTCTAGTGTCACCTGTAATTAATTCCTTTGTTTCGTATGCAAATATTTATGAGTTAGCAAACTATTGTCGATGCATATATCACAAATTGAACCTTGGACGTTCTTCGCAAAACAAAATAGAAAAAGAAAAACACTTGGCACGTTTAACTGAAAATATATTTGTATTGATTTTGAATGGCATGTGAATAGGCGTTTTGTGTACAAGAGGCTGACGTCCTAGTAAGAGGTACGCCGCCGAACAAAAGAGTTTATACAAATTTTGTACAAAAGAAAATAAAACAGCTGTGTGAAGTATGAATGATCCACTGGGTTTCAACTCTGCTATTGCCTTTATAACTCTGAGCGTCTCATCACTTGATGACCTTGGTTGAAGGTGAAGCTGACTGATCGATGCCGTCTGAACTTGATGTAGATACCGGATTCTGGATGCAAAGTGATCAATGAGACATAGTATTACGCTTTTATCCCTAATTTTTGCCTGGACCGCCCTTTCGGGTTTTCAGTCCACCGGGATACCCATTTTTGCCCAAGCCGCCTTTTCAGGTTTTCGACTTGCCGGGTGTACAGATTTTTTCATTTTCATCCCTTCATTTTTCCCGAACCCTTTTGGTTCGACGGGAAGCCCTAATTTTTGCCTAGGCATGTCAGCCTAGCGGGTCTTTTTTCATGCGTAGTATTTTTTAACTATGTCTGCATTGGAGGGGTGCGGAAGGTCGTCACCATACCCACCTGCTGTTTGTATCTGTCAACAGCAGGTGGGTATTGTTCGTCGTTATAGTCCGTCTCGTTGTCGGAGACTGTGGGACTAGGAGCTCCTCCCCCTTGGGGACTGTTTTTCTCAGCAGAAGAAGTGGTTGGATCAGCTTCATTGTGGAGTGTGTTCCCAAATCAGCGTCCGGTGTTGAACAATGCGGTCCTCTTTTTCTTCTTCTTCTTCATGAGTAGAGTCTTCAACTCTTGTTGACCTTGGGCTAGGCTTAGGACCATCTCTTGAAACTGTGCACTTTGGGCCTGAAGGGCCTTGATTGCTTGCTCACTGGAGGATTCTGGATTCATGATGACTGTTCACACAAACAGCGAAGAAAATTAAGCATCCTGCGAAATAGGGTACCTGCTATGCATATGGTGCAATGGAATGCGTATGTATGCAATGTATTCAAGGATTTAGAATATTCAAAATTTGTTGTAGACAAAAAGGAACGCACATCATATTAATAAGGAGAAATTTGTTAGTACATAAATGCCTCATGGGCCAAATATTACAAAATAACTCCTTAAGGTAAAAAAACATTGCGCATCCTCTTTGGCGCGATGTAGGTGTTGAGATTCCTTTCCTCGTGCAATAGGCGGGTGAGTTCCAGGACCTTCTTTTCACTAGCATGTAGACTGGTCTCAAGAGAATTCCGTTCTTCCTTAAGTTGGACCCAGCTCTTCTGCATTTCTTCCCAGGAGGTGGGCATGTCGGGATGTTGAATGGTGTGGGACACCTCTCCTTCCAAGACTGGTTCTTTGATCACCGGTAGCATGTGAGGATAAGGCATCACTAACTTCTGGGAGCGGGCTCGTACCCACTTGAGGTAAGGTTCCAACGGGATGGAGTTCCGGTGCCCCAATGTCTTGCTGTCTATCCTACTTGGCATCCTCCAAGCTCTGATAAATTTCTGACGAAGTCCTTGAGTATCGTTGTCGAAATCGAAAACTATGTCCGGAATTAACATGTCATGAGGGCCATCCCTCCGAGCATAACCAAACTGTCTCCAAGCCAGGCATGGGTTGTAGGTAATACCTCCTTTGATTCCCAATAAAGGAACATTAGGGTACTCCCCGCAACGATCAATGATAGTGACGTCTTCCCTGGACCTAGGACACCAATGTATATCTGCATGCGTGAGAGTCATTAACCGTTGTGACCATCTCAAACCCCGCTCGTTCTTCAAAACTGATTGTGGAAGGTGCGAAATAAACCACCTTCCCAGGAGAGGAGTGCAACACAAAAGGACCCCCCTTCTTCTCATGGTTCGAGTGTAACATGAGTGAAGGATGTCCCCCAACAGTGTAGGTATAGGATTCCTGGTCATAAAGATCTGGACAGCACTGATATCAATAAGCTGATCTGGATTAGGGAACAACACCAAACCATAGACAAGGAGGGCCATAACTTCTTCAAAAGCTCGTAGGTCAAGAGAGTTCCAACATTCTTGGGCCTTTTCAAACAGAAACCTAGCTAAGAACCCTTTGATACCACTTCTAACTTCCCAATGTCCTTTGAGGTCAGATGTCTGTAGGTGCAAGGCTTTAGCAATCTCTTCAAGCTTGGGCTCCTCTTCCGTACCGTTGTAGGGTAGTTGATCAAGGATAGGGACTTTCAGAAGTCGGGAGAACTCTTCCAATGTAGGCACCAACTGATAATCCGGGAAGGTGAAGCAGTGATGCAGAGGGTCAAAGAATTGGAACAGGACCTTTATCAAGTCCTCCTCAATGTTGGTGTTAACCAAGTTGATGAGTCTTCCATGTCTCTCACTGAATGAAGAACCCTCGGGAATCCTGGACAGAAGTTCCTTAAGCTGAGGAGGGATCTTTACAAGGCCAATCTGAATTGTCTTTCTGCGAGCAGTTTCCATGTCCTATAAAACAAGAACAAAGATGAAGACTCGAAACCCTTAAAATGGTTAGTCAATGCTCATGATGTTTGTATGATGTAATGATGTGATGATTAAATACACCATAAATATTCACAAAGGCAATCATGGTAAGGCACACAAGTCACACAAGCCCTTAGAGTTTAGGCCTGCATGGGGTCTGGGTATTACCCTCTTGAAGTTTGGTGGGCTCAACCTGTCCTATCAAAAGTAACCGGGTTCTAAAGGTCCCAATATCACTGGATTGCTTTCATTGTTCATCGTTTCGATTTAGCCACTGAACTGGCGACCGAAATATTCCAGGAAAGCAACCCTCAATTGAGTGTAGTATCGAGTATCAACCAACCTCGGACTGCACCAAAGTCAGTTATCTCACTACCCTAAAAAGGCCAAGATGGTTTAATTAAGGTTCCTAAGGTCAGTTGATGCTTCACGACACCACGCGGCGGCCCCGTACTCTCCTTGACTGAACTCAAGGGTTACCGGTACACACCAAAGTGCCACATCAACGTAGCAGACTATTTCAACCATGTCGGTATACCCCGCACAGTTCCCTCACAGCCTTGTTGCTACTTTCTAAGAAGGTATCCCCAGATCCGGGTTAGGATCTATAAAACTCCGATACAAAGCCCACAAATGTAAAAGCAAACAAGACAATCAATTGAAAACAAAGGTGATCTAAACCCTAAGGTTACTCCACTTTTAAAATTCTCCCCAGCAGAGTCGCCAGTTCTGTGATACGGTGGGAGAACTGACTTGAGGTTTTGCGTTTGTATTCGCAAATGTTGCGGTTAGCAAGAGTCGCCACCGACTTTTTATTTTATCCTAAGGAAAGGTTAAAAAGCACAGCAAAAACCTTTTGAGATCTTTTCTTGGGTTCGGGGAGTAGATTATAGAAAGGGAAGGTATTAGCACCCTTTCTATCCATGGTTATCCATGGGCTCTTAGTTACTTGCTTAGATCACTTGCCTTTTGTTTTCAATTGTTTTAAATGGTGCTTGAGTGTGTGGGTTTGAAAATATTTTGAAAAGAAGCCAATGTGGTGGCAACCTTTGTAATGATCCATGTGGGGATGTATACAAAGATGTATGTCTTTTGAAAAAGTTTTCATTTGTTTTTTGAAAGTTGTTTTGAAAGTGTAGTGATGTGTGATTTTGAAATTAGGCAAGTGTTTTGTTTTGCAAGTTGGATTCAAGTAACTAAGATGTTATCTACTCCTAAATTTCTCAAAAGATTATTGCTATACTTTAACCCTTTTGACAAGTTTGCTCCACCATTGTATTTGGTGGGCAACCTTGTGTTAGGATGTGAAAGGGACGGGCGCGGGTCATCGTTTTAGACCATAATTGCAACGGCGTTAAATGTCTTTGAGCAATTTCTCTAAGGGACTTGATCATTTGTTTTGTTTGTTTTGAAAAAAAGTTTTGTCGAGGGACTATGATCATTCAAACTGTTTGCTTTGCCCAAAGACATTCAACATGCAATATGGCCCATTTATTTGAAGGCAACAAGTGGAATACCCTAGGGGGTGCAAGTGTGATTTGTGTGTCCATTTTCATGCTTGTTTATCTTGTATTAGGTCAAACTATTTTTTTATCGTTTTTCGCATACAAACCCTAATTCTAACATGTTATCATTAGAAAACAATAAAGTGCGAAATTAAAATTACTAAGCTATTACAAAACCAAATATGGGAAGGGGGGTACAAATGTTCAAATGGGGATATTGACAAGAATTTAAATCTAAATTATTACATCATTTTGAATATTTGCAAGGTAAATAAATTGCATAATTAAATGTAAATTAAATAAATATGTGAAATGCAAAAAGAAAGTCTTTATGTGTATGAGAAAATATTATTTATGTAAAAGGAAAAAGAAAATAAAAATGTATTATTTTTTTTTTTGAATATTTTGAACTTAGGGTAAAAACCCTAATTTGAGAGAAAATGTATTATTATCTAATTCAATACAAGTATTTATTTATTATTTGTAAAATAAAAAATAAAATGAAGTATATCATGAAAAAAAGTATTTTTGTATCAAATATTAATAAAATGAAAAATTCAAGTATTTTTATATTTTATCTTAAATATATTAATAATCACATATATATATATATATATATATATATATATATATATATATATATATATATATATATATATATATATATATATATATATATATATATATATATATATATATATATATATATATATATATATATATATTAAACCCTAAATATGTATTATACACAAAATAAATATTTATTTAATATTTTAATAAAATAAATAAAAGAGTATTTTTTGTGTGAAATATTTTCAGAAAGTAAATAAAAATAAAATGTATTTACACCATTTTTCTATTTTATTTTAATAATGGTATATATATATATTTATGTACAAACAAAGAAAATAAACAAATAAATATGCAACAAATGCAAAAAATGATGGAAAAAATATTTTTAATTTTTAAATGCCATGAGAAAAAATAAACAAAGTTAATCAAAAAAGAAAAAGTAAAAAATGTTAAGAAATGAACAAATGGGCTCAGGGGGGTGTGAATCAAAAAAGGTGGTGTGAAAAGTGAAATAACACAGGCCCAGCCCACTGATCATTGTCTTCAACCTCCAGCTTCAAACTTTTGAAAAAACGCGCGCCCCTGTTCCTCAATGTCTAACTCCTGATTCTTGGCTTTTCAGCAAAAACTCATAACACAAGAAATGTTCAGCATGAAGAGACGGTTTCAACCATATAAATAACTTGACCTATCTCTCTAAGATGAGGGAGAATTTCTCTCCCCCCAAATTCTGACCTAACTTTTCATCAATATTCAGACATGAAATTCTCTAAGCACACGAAACATAAATGAAATCTAATCACATGAGCATGTTCAGGGCTATGATTGTGACATGTTTTCTTCAAAAACCTAAAGCTAACAATGCATAATAAGAGAGATAGAACTCCATGAATATACCTGTTCAGTTGGAATCGAGCTTGGCAATGGAGGATGTTTCAGAGTGAAATGATGACTTGTACAGCTTCCTTGAAGTGTAAGGATGCTTTTCCAATTCCTACTTTGTCTTGAAACTCCCTGAATCGAGTTAGTGAACTCCAACTGCAAAACAGAAATTTAAAAATGGTGAAGGGGCTTGGAGGTGTTACAGGTCAGGTTTAAGGACAGGGTTAGCTTGCATATGTTGTAGGGAAGGTAGAGGAAAAGGTTTGGATCAAAATGCTCGAAGGGATTGGGAGTTTGCACTCAAACTGCAGGGGCTCCCCTGTTTGTGCAGTTTTGAGGTGATTAGAGCAATGGGAGTGTTTCAGATGGCAAGGGCTCGTGTGTTAGCTTGGATTTGGTCTATGGAATGTGTTTGATAGCTTTTGTGTTGTGTATGTAAGCTGAGATGAGAGTTGTGATAAGTTATGGACC
This sequence comes from Vicia faba, assembly GCA_948472305.1. NCBI lineage: Eukaryota > Viridiplantae > Streptophyta > Magnoliopsida > Fabales > Fabaceae > Vicia > Vicia faba. The sequence goes on along the minus strand of OX451735.1, from coordinate 627,655,212 downwards.
TTTCTTCACACTTAAGCTACAAAAGCAAGTTGGTTGTTTTAGGTTAGTAGGGGGCCTCCTAATGTGCTGCATAAGCCTCTCTTGATCAGTGTGTTATGCACATAATCTTGTGCAAAGCAGATCTTTCATGTACTTGTTGGATTACAAACTTGACATAAAGCTAAACTTTTCAAAAATGGAAATTTCACTTTATCTAGTTTAGGATTAAACCATTATGCAATGTTAGAACACAAAGAACATGACCTTAACACATTGAATATGCATTAAATTATTGAGTATGAAATGGTTCAAGGACCTGTAATCAAGCATAAAGCAAACTGATTTCAAATTGGCAAGATTATGAACATGTCTTGATGAAGAACAAAAGTGAATTTTTGCCAACTTGTGAAATTCGAATCTCTCAATTTATGAGGTGGTTTGATGAGTTCTTGGACATTTTGGAAAGCTTGGAATGTGTACTACAATCCATCTTTGAAATGCAAATCAAAATTCCAAGTGGAAGGGTATGAAAAGTGGCCTTGAAGTAGGGTAGAAAACCTTGTTAAAATAGGTCAAATTTCACTAAGTTAAAAGATGGTTTAGTGCCCTTATTCAAAAAATTATAACTTGAGATACAAGCTTCAAATGAGAAAACTTTGTGAATCAAAGTTGTAGATTATGCAACAAGCTACAACTTTCATGTTTTGACTTTTGTTTGAATCCAAATGGATCATGGTGAAAAGATGGGGCAAAGTTGGGAAAAAATTAGGGTTTTTCATAACTTAGAAAAATTCTAAGTTATGAAAAATTCCATTTTCAAACCCTAATTTGCATTTTGAGATTTCTTGATGAACAAGTTTCATGATTTGGCATGTTTTGATGAAAAATGAATCTTGACTCTTGATTTTGACCAAAAAGTCAAAGTTTGACTTTTCAGTATACAGTCAAAATTGATCAATTGACTGGGAAATTCAACTATCAATCTTGTGTACTTGGGATCTTTTGAGCTTGATGAGCATGTCAAGATAATTCCATGGGGTCCTTGAGGCCATATGTGAGCTTGATTTGCCATTGGCTAGGTCAAACAGTCAAAAATTGCCTTTGTGCAGTCAAAACCCTAAAAATGACCATTTTGCCCTTTTGGTGATCTGATCAAATTTCTTATGGAATTGTGATCCAAACTTGATCAAATGGTCCATATGAGTTCAATATGTTGATGTGGATCAAATTTCATGAGGTTTGACTGTCAATTGGCCACAGTTGACTTTTTCCCCAATACAGCTGATTTCTAGGTCAACTGTCCAATTGACTGGGCAAAACTTGGAATCAAGACTTGAAACTTGGTATAGGTAAACTTGGGAGTCCAACATGAAGCATGAAAGTCATCTTAGGCTTTTCAGGTCAAAACATCCTTGGGCAAACACAAACCCTAATTTGAGTCCAAAGTGCAAGGAGAAGTCTTGAGCAGAGGAAACCCTAACTGAATCTTAATCTTCAAAGATCTTGTGATGAGAAAATGTTGAGGAAATGGGAGGGCAAATTTTGGGGTACAACAGTTTCCCCTGTTCAATCTTCTTGAACCTGAAGAGTTAGATTGGCAAGTTTGCCTTTCGTGACTCGAGGGTAAAAGGAGATTGGACACTAGAGTGCCCGGAAATTTGCACTCGCATGTTGGAGTCTCAACAATGTGGTGTCGGGAATGGGCTTATAGATGCCATTTGGAGAGGTGACAGAACCTTGTTGGGAATGGGCTTATAGATGCCATTTGGAAGTGTCGGTCGCATAAGAGATTCCTTTGCGAGAACTGGTGTATTTGAGAAAGACGGATGTTTTCCTGGCTTGTTACAGGTGTTTGATCTTCAGTCTCCTTATGCAGATATGCCCTGGCTAGATACAGGTGTCGAATCTACAATCGGTTGCTCACAGATGTGCCCTGGCTAGATACATGAATCGAATCTGGAAATAGTCGTTTAATAGATGTGCCCTGGCTGGATACAGGAATCGAATCTTCGAACTCTTCAGACGTGCCCTGGCTAGATACAGGAATCGAGTCTGGAAACGTGGTCAACAGATATGCCCTGGCTGGATACAGGAGTCGAATCTGGAAATGTTGTAGTTGATAGATGTGCCCTGGCTAGATACAGGAATCGAATCTTCGAATTCTTCAGACGTGCCCTGGCTAGATACAGGAATCGAGTCTGGAAACTGATCACTCTCAGATGTGCCCTGGCTAGATACAGGTATTGAATCTAGAATTGCGACAGTTGAAGGTAATCGTTTTTGAGATTGTCTTTTTCCTGAAAAGGCAAAAACATAAGTTGTATGCAATGTCATGATGCATGATATGCATGATGTCATGATGTCATGATGTTCAACATGAGATATTGTATGCGTTTCATCATGTATGTAAGCAAGATGTATGAAAATGTAAAATGTTTATGAATGTGATTTCGTCTTGGAAAATAAATCCTTGACGAGCGGCCGGAGAATTGCTCTGTGGAAGAGATACTTGGCCGAAGTTCTGATGAGAGGCCTGCTGAGGACTTCAACGACGGATTCCGCTGAGGATAATGATGATAAACTCCGCTGGGGAACTCCAAAGATAAACTCTGCTTGGGAATACCAAAGATAGATTTCGCTGGGGATTGAAGGAACTTTGCCGAGAGCGGTCTTCCGTGGCCTTTAGCTGAGGATAACCCAGTTATAAGTCCTTGTGAGGAAATAACTCTAAATAAAACTCGGGAGAGACATCCGTACTCTGCAGGGGATAAGCTTCCAGAATCTACTGGGGATGAGCTTTAAGACCTGCCGGGGAATGTTGTGCCTTTTTAGGATCGACGGGGGACCAACTCTGCTTGGGGAAAGTATTGTCGCATCCTGTCTTATTCTGCGGGGAATTGAGGTGATTTGGCCACATTCTTCAGTTGAACCTACCTTGGTGCCTTGGCGGACAAAACAACCAGACTGCAATAGACAAATCCACACTGCCCCTGTCTTTGATGTCACTTGTAATTAATCTCTTGTTTTATATGCAAATACTTATGAATCAGCAATTTAATGTCAAATGCATATATCAAAAATGAACATTGGACGTTCTTCGCAAGACAAAACAAAAAGAGGAAAATAATGGTAATTTGTATGAACAAGTGAATTTGTATTGATTTAAACTTTGCCTGTGAATAGGCGTTTTTTGTACAAGAGGCTGACATCCTAGTAAGAGGACATCGCCAAATAGTATAGAGTTTACAATTTGAAAAAGGAAACAAAACAGCTATGTGAACAATCCCACTGGGTTCCAACTCTGCTATCGCCTTTATGTCTTCGAACGTCTCATCGCTTTGCTGCCTAATTTGAAGATGAAGCTGATTGGTCAATGCCGAAATCTGGAGCCAGATAGTTGATGCCGAATTCCGGATGCGAAGTGATCCAATGAGACATAGTGTTACGCTTTTATCCCTAACTTTTGCCTGGACCGCCCTTTCGGGTTTTCAGTCCACCGGGATACCCTTTTTTGTCTAAGCCGCCCTTTCGGGTTTTCGACTTACCGGGTGTACAGATTTTTATTCATTTCATCCCTTATTTTTGCCCGAACCCTTTTGGTTCGCCGGGACGCCCTTATTTTTTCCTAGGTATGTCAACCTAGCGGGTCTTTTATTTAGGCGTAGTATTTTTTCACTATGTCTGCATTGGCGGGGTGAGGAAGGTCGTCACCATCCATGGTGGTTAGGATCATGGCTCCTCCTGAGAACACGCGCTTAACCACAAATGGCCCTTCGTAAGTAGGGGTCCATTTGCCCCGGGGATCACTTTGAGGAAGGATGATGCGTTTGATTACCAGGTCCCCAACTTGATACTCTTGCGGTCTGACTTTCTTGTTAAATGCCCTGATCATCCGTTTCTGATACGTTTGACCATGACAGATAGCAGTGAGCCTCTTTTCGTCAATCAGATTTAATTGATCAAGTCGAGTTTGGATCCAATCATCTTCATTCAAGTCTGCATCCTTCATTATCCGGAGAGAGGGTATCTGGATTTCAACTGGCAAGACTGCCTCCATGCCATAGACCAAGGAGAAAGGAGTTGCCCCGGTTGATGTCCTTGCTGAGGTGCGGTACCCATGAAGAGCGAACGGTAGCATCTCGTGCCAATCTTTATAGGTCACTGTCATCTTCTGCACAATTTTCTTGATATTTTTATTGGCTGCCTCTACAGCCCCATTCATCTTCGGCCGGTAGGGAGAAGAATTGTGGTGTTGTATCTTGAATTGTTCACAGAGTTCAGTGATCATTTTGTTATTGAGATTGGTACCGTTGTCCGTAATGATTCTTTCCGGGACGCCATACCGACATATCAGATTATGCCGGATGAACCGTGCCACAACGCTCTTGGTTACCGTGGCGTAGGAAGCTGCCTCAACCCACTTCGTGAAGTAATCGATCGCCACCAAGATGAAGCGATGCCCATTGGATGCCGTCGGTCGGATCTCACCGATCATATCGATGCCCCACATTGCGAAAGGCCAAGGTGCCGTCAGGACATTCAAAGGAACCGGAGGGATATGCACCTTGTCAGCATAGATCTGGCATTTATGACAAGTTCGGGAGTGCTGGTAACAATCGACCTCCATTGTGGACCAGAAATATCTTGCCCGAAGGATTTTCTTAGCCATGGTGTGTCCACTGGAATGTGTTCCAAATGTACCTTCATGCAGTTCCATCATGATTTTCTCAGCTTCAGCCTTATCCACACAACGCAGCAGAGTCGAATCATGATTCCGTTTGTAGAGAATGTCGTTGCTGAGGAAGAATTTTGCAGCAAACCTCCTCATGAACTTCTTATCATTGACAGACGCACCTTCAGGGTATTCCTGAGCTTCCAAGTACCTCTTTACCTCGTGATACCAGGGTTTTTCAGTCACCTTTTCAGCCTCGAGCTCGCAGCAGTATGCCGGTTCATCCAACTTCCAGATTATGATTCGGGGAGCCTCATTGTCCCATTTAACTTTGAACATTGAAGACATCGTGGCTAGTGCGTCCGCTAGCTGATTCTCCTCTCTGGGGAAATGCTCAAAAGTTATCTCTTCAAAGTGAGGGAGCAAGGTCGACACATACTCCTTGTAAGGAATAAGATTCGGGTGTTTCGTATCCCACTCGCCCTTGATTTGATTGATCACGAGAGCGGAATCTCCGAAGACACTTAGGAATTTTATCCTTAAGTCGATTGCAGCTTGTAAACCCATGATACATGCCTCGTATTCTGCCATGTTGTTGGTGCAGCTGAAACATAATCGGGCGGTGAGGGGAGTATGAGTTCCTTTGGGAGATATGATTACAGCGCCGACGCCGTTACCCAAAACATTGGAGGCTCCATCAAAATGCATAGACCATCGGGATCCTTCCTCAGGTCCTTCATCCGGTCCAGGTACTTCACAGTCAGTTACCACCATGATGTCTTCATCCGGAAAATCAAAGTTCAATGATTGGTAATCGTCCACAGGTTGGTGTGCCAAATGATCTGCCAGTACACTTCCCTTAATTGCTTTCTGAGTTGTATACTGGATATCATATTCTGTCAAGATCATTTGCCATCTCGCTATTCTCCCAGACAGAGCGGGCTTTTCAAATATGTACTTTATGGGATCCATCTTTGAAATCAATAAAGTAGTGTGAGTCAGCATATACTGTCTCAGCCGGCGAGCAGCCCATACAAGAGCGCAGCAAGTTTTCTCAAGCAGTGAGTAACGAGACTCACAGTCAGTAAACTTTTTGCTCAAGTAATAAATAGCGTGCTCTTTTCGGCCAGACTCGTCATGCTGCCCCAGCACACACCCCATTGAATTATCAAGCACTTTTAAGTATAGTATCAGAGGTCTTCCTTCCACCGGTGGCATAAGAATGGGTGGCTCTTGGAGATATTCCTTTATTCTTTCAAAGGCGGCCTGACATTCATCATTCCAGCGTACCACTTGATCTTTCTTCAGCAATTTGAAGATTGGCTCACAAGTAGCAGTCAGATGCGAGATGAATCGAGCAATGTAATTCAGTCGTCCTAGGAAACCTCTGACTTCTTTCTCTGTCTTTGGAGTCGGCATCTCCTGAATAGCTTTAACCTTGGCAGGATCCACCTGAATACCTTTATCACTTAGAATGAAACCTAGCAACTTTCCGGATCTTACCCCAAAGGTGCATTTGTTGGGATTCAACCTCAGCTTGTATAACTTGAGTCGGTCAAACAACTTCCTCAGATGGTCAAGGTGCTCCTCCTCAGTTTGAGACCTTGCAATCATGTCATCAACGTATACCTCAATTTCATGATGGATCATATCATGAAACAAAGTAACCATGGCACGTTGATAGGTTGCCCCAGCATTTTTCAATCCGAACGGCATGACCTTATAACAGAAGGTGCCCCACTGAGTCACAAAGGTAGTCTTCTCCATATCCTCTGGAGCCATCTTGATCTGATTATACCCTGAAAAACCATCCATGAAGGAGAACACCTTGTGTTGAGCTGTATTGTCAACAAGGACATCGATGTGAGGTAGGGGGAAGTCATCCTTGGGGCTGGCCCTGTTCAAATCCCTGTAGTCGACACACATTCTGACTTTACCGTCCTTCTTCGGTACTGGCACCACATTGGCAACCCACTGGGGGTAGGAAGTCACTGCAAGGAAACCGGCATCAAACTGTTTCATGACCTCGGCCTTGATCTTCTCAAACATCTCTGGACGCATCCGTCGAACTTTCTGTTTTACCGGAGGGCAATCTTCCTTGGTTGGCAAATGGTGAACTACAATGTCGGCATCCAAACCAGGCATATCTTCATAGGACCAAGCAAAAATCTCCATGTAGTCTTGTAGCATCTGGATCAATCGTTGCTTCACGCTGAGCTCTAGATTGGCACCAATCTTGACCTCTTTCCTATCTGTCTCAGTACCCAAGTTAATTGTTTCCACAGGCTCTTCATGTGGTTGAATAGCCCTCTCTTCCTGGAGTAGCAGTCTTGCGAGTTCACCAGGCACTTCGCAATCATCTTCACCTTCGTCTTCGGCCAAGTTGATCGGATTTTCGAAGTCATAACTGGCGGTAGCAGAGCTGTTACCAGTGAGATCCAGAGTGGATTGAAACCTGTATAAGTGAGTGTGTGTAAATACAGCTGTTTTGCAATATATATAACACAGAAAGGAAAAGAGCAAAAGATTTGAAATGCAACAAACGTCCAATGTTTTGATTGATGATATATGAAAATGTCATACAAAAAGCCCTCACAAATGGAGCTACGATGCCCCGGGTAGGACACCGAGCCAACAAAGTTTTAACATATTGTTTGTTACAAATTGGAAATCAAAAGAAATCAATTACTGCGTGACAAATGTGATAGGGGTAAAATCCTTTGCCGTCCAGTTGCTTGGTCCGTTGCTGGTAGTCGGGTAGATCCAACTGTCAAACTCAGCTTCCTCCACATCCTCCTCGATAGCATTCACCCTTGAGCTGGAAATAAACACCGGAGCCTTTCCGATCTTCTCTTTGTGCACCGCCTTCTGAGCCTCTGCAGTAAAGCCTAGCCCAAACTTGTCGTTCTTCTGAGTGAAGTCAGGAAGCTGACCCCAGTGTGCACAATTTCCTTTCTGAACCACAGCCCGGGCATCCCTTAGGGAAGCCATCTTCAAGGAATCATTCTCTTCGGCCATTGTCTCTGCAGCTGCTGAAATTGGATGCACCTCCTCGAAATGCTGGAAGGGGGTTTCAATGAACTCTCCGTCCATCTCAATGTACCTGAAGGAATTCAAATGGCTCACCATATACTCCTCTTCTCCTTGCACAGTGACGATCTTCCCCCTGACGGGATACTTCAGCTTCTGGTGCAAGGTGGAGGTCACTGCCCCAGCTTTATGGATCCAAGGTCGGCCCAACAGACAAGAGTATGATGGACGTATATCCATCACGTAAAAGGTAGAGTCAAACACTTGAGAGCCCACACGGATAGGGATGTTAACCTCTCCATGAAACATCCTTTTGGAACCGTCAAAGGCCCTGACGATGATATTGCTGGGTTTCAACTCCAGGCCTTCATAATCCAGACGATCTAAAGCCTTTTTCGGTAGAACATTCAAGGAAGAACCAGTATCCACCAATACATGTGCCAGAGTAGTGCCCCTGCATTCAATAGAGACATGCAGGGCATCATTGTGGTCTCTCCCTTTCGCGGTCAGGTCAGCATCTGAAAAACCCAAGTCGTTGTCCGCCGTTAGATTCGCTATGCAATCAGTGAACTGGACTGCAGACGTCTCCTGCGGCACATGGGCCGTCTTGAGAAATGAGATCAAGGCCTTAGCATGGGCCTCAGAGCATAGCAATAAGGAGAGCAGGGAGATCTTGGAGGGCGTATGCCCCAACTGCTTGACAACATTAAAATCACTCTTCTTTATTATTTTCAGAATCTCCTCCATTTCTTGTCGGGAGGCCTCAGCATTTATGGGTATTGGTGCCTCCATCCGGGCAGGCTCTTCTTCAATCCCTTTGCCCCGAGCATTTGATGACTCGGCAGCAGGGGACACAATTTGATCAGCAACAGGACCAGGTAAACTTGTAGGTTTTATGAGGAGGGGTTTTCGAATAGCGGGCGGCGCAATGTCAGGCGAGAAGAGCCTGCCACTGCGGGTAACTTTGGCTGGACCGGTGATATCGCAGATACTGGCGCTAGTGTCAAATTCTTGTTTGATTCCATTTACATACACGTCTGCCCCATAATGCCAGGGGACAGCTTTATCAGACACGTAGGAGAGGGGCCCCGGAACAGTAATGATCACAGGCGCAACTGTCATGATTTGAATAGGCTTCTTTGGGGGAGCCTTGATTGGATTTTTGAAGATGGTAATCACAGAAACTTCTTTCATCGGAACCAATTGAACAGCAGTCTTTTTGAATAGAATCTCCTTGCTATCCATTAGGCCTTGGATGCCTAACCTCAGCAAGGGACAATCAGATAGGGAAATAGCACAGAACAGGCAACCTTCACCGCATCCCGGAAATAAACCGGCCCGCAGTAGGTTCTTCTTAACAGTCTTCAGAGGGGTAACAACTTCATCTACCGAAACAGCGTACACTTCTTCCTCAATGGCGTTTACCCTATGCTGGGGCATAGGAGCCGTTACAACATTTGGTCTTTCTGGCGCTTCAAACTGAATTTCCTTTGCGTCGATCAGATCTTGCACTTTGTTTCTCAAGGCCCAGCAATCATCAGTAGTGTGCCCGGGACTATCAGAATGATAAGCACACCGGGCATTTGGGTTGTATTTAGGAGACGCAGTGTTGACAACCTTAGGAGCTTCTTTGAGGGTCACCAGGTTGGTGGATAACAGTTGGGGTAAAATTTGAGATAACGTCATACTTAGTCGGGTATACTGCCTCTTGGGCCTTTCGCTTCTTTGTTGATTGTACTGCTGAGGAGCAGCAACAGGTTTGGAGATGACCAAAGCATTGACGGCTTGGCGACTTTCGGGCTTGACTTGTCTTCTAGGACCATAGACGGCACTTGCTTCTTTCTTAAACGGCCTCTTCTCAGCACTTGTAGAGGCAGCCTTCTGTATTTTGCCTGACCTGATGCCAGCTTCAATTCTTTCTCCCGTTAATATCAAATCTGTAAATCCAGCGGAGGAGTTACCAACCAAATGATTGAAAAACGGACCAGACAACGTCCCCAGAAACATATCAACCAGCTCTCGATCAGTTAATGGAGGCTGCACCCTGCCAGCCAAATCTCTCCATTTTTGAGCGTACTCTTTGAACCCTTCACCCGTTCCTAGAGACATACCCTGAAGTTGGGTACGTGTAGGAGCGAGATCAGAATTGTATTGGTATTGTCTGTAGAATGCGGTTGCCAAATCCTCCCAGTGTCGGATGCTAGCTCCATCCAATTGGTAGAACCATTCAAGCTGTGACCCCGAGAGGCTATCTTGGAAGAAGTGAATCCAGAGGTTCTTATCCGCCGTGTAAGGTTGGATTTTCCTTACGTACGACCTTAGATGCAGCTTTGGGCAGGAGACCCCATCATACTTGGCAAAGGCAGGCGCCTTAAACTTGTGTGGAATGACTACCCCAGAAGATAACCCCAAATCTCCGAAATCCAGTCCTGGCACATTCTGAATTTCCATGGCGCTCAAGCGGTCCTCCAATTGTTTGTATCTGTCAGCAGCAGGTGGGTATTGTTCGTCGTTATAGTCCGTCTCGTTGTCGGAGACTGCGGGACTAGGAGCTCCTCCCCCTTGGGGACTGTTTTTCTCAGCAAAAGAAGTGGTTGGATCAGCTTCATTGTGGAGTGTGTTCCCAAATCGGCGTCCGGTGTTGAACAATGCGGTCCTCTTTTTCTTCTTCTTCTTCATGAGTAGAGTCTTCGACTCTTGTTGACCTTGGGCTAGGCTTAGGACCATCTCTTGAAACTGTGCACTTTGGGCCTGAAGGGCCTTGATTGCTTGCTCACTGGAGGATTCTGGATTCATGATGACTGTTCACACAAACAGCGAAGAAAATTAAGCATCCTGCGAAATAGGGTACCTGCTATGCATATGGTGCAATGGAATGCGTATGTATGCAATGCATTCAAGGATTTAGAATATTCAAAATTTGTTGTAGACAAAAAGGAACGCACATCATATTAATAAGGAGAAATTCGTTAGTACATAAATGCCTCATGGGCCAAATATTACAAAATAACTCCTTAAGGTAAAAAAACATTGCGCATCCTCTTTGGCGCGATGTAGGTGTTGAGATTCCTTTCCTCGTGCAATAGGCGGGTGAGTTCCAGGACCTTCTTTTCACTAGCATGTAGACTGGTCTCAAGAGAATTCCGTTCTTCCTTAAGCTGGACCCAGCTCTTCTGCATTTCTTCCCAGGAGGTGGGCATGTCGGGATGTTGAATGGTGTGGGACACCTCTCCTTCCAAGACTGGTTCTTTGATCACCGGTAGCATGTGAGGATAAGGCATCACTAACTTCTGGGAGCGGGCTCGTACCCACTTGAGGTAAGGTTCCAACGGGATGGAGTTCCGGTGCCCCAATGTCTTGCTGTCTATCCTACTTGGCATCCTCCAAGCTCTGATAAATTTCTGACGAAGTCCTTGAGTATCATTGTCGAAATCGAAAACTATGTCAGGAATTAACATGTCATGAGGGCCATCCCTCCGAGCATAACCAAACTGTCTCCAAGCCAGGCATGGGTTGTAGGTAATACCTCCTTTGATTCCCAATAAAGGAACATTAGGGTACTCCCCGCAACGATCAATGATAGTGACGTCTTCCCTGGACCTAGGACACCAATGTATATCTGCATGCGTGAGAGTCATTAACCGTTGTGACCATCTCAAACCCCGCTCGTTCTTCAAAACTGATTGTGGAAGGTGCGAAATAAACCACCTTCCCAGGAGAGGAGTGCAACACAAAAGGACCCCCCTTCTTCTCATGGTTCGAGTGTAACATGAGTGAAGGATGTCCCCCAACAGTGTAGGTATAAGATTCCTGGTCATAAAGATCTGGACAACACTGATATCAATAAGCTGATCTGGATTAGGGAACAACACCAAACCATAGACAAGGAGGGCCATAACTTCTTCAAAAGCTCGTAGGTCAAGAGAGTTCCAACATTCTTGGGCCTTTTCAAACAGAAACCTAGCTAAGAACCCTTTGATACCACTTCTAACTTCCCAATGTCCTTTGAAGTCAGATGTCTGTAGGTGCAAGGCTTTAGCAATCTCTTCAAGCTTGGGCTCCTCTTCCGTACCGTTGTAGGGTAGTTGATCAAGGATAGGGACTTTCAGAAGTCGGGAGAACTCTTCCAATGTAGGCACCAACTGATAATCCGGGAAGGTGAAGCAGTGATGCAGAGGGTCAAAGAATTGGAACAGGACCTTTATCAAGTCCTCCTCAATGTTGGTGTTAACCAAGTTGATGAGTCTTCCATGTCTCTCACTGAATGAAGAACCCTCGGGAATCCTGGACAGAAGTTCCTTAAGCTGAGGAGGGATCTTTACAAGGCCAATCTGAATTGTCTTTCTGCGAGCAGTTTCCATGTCCTATAAAACAAGAACAAAGATGAAGACTCGAAACCCTTGAAATGGTTAGTCAATGCTCATGATGTTTGTATGATGTAATGATGTGATGATTAAATACACCATAAATATTCACAAAGGCAATCATGGTAAGGCACACAAGTCACACAAGCCCTTAGAGTTTAGGCCTGCATGGGGTCTGGGTATTACCCTCTTGAAGTTTGGTGGGCTCAACCTGTCCTATCAAAAGTAACCGGGTTCTAAAGGTCCCAATATCACTGGATTGCTTTCATTGTTCATCGTTTCGATTTAGCCACTGAACTGGCGACCGAAATATTCCAGGAAAGCAACCCTCAATTGAGTGTAGTATCGAGTATCAACCAACCTCGGACTGCACCAAAGTCAGTTATCTCACTACCCTAAAAAGGCCAAGATGGTTTAATTAAGGTTCCTAAGGTCAGTTGATGCTTCACGACACCACGCGGCGGCCCCGTACTCTCCTTGACTGAACTCAAGGGTTACCGGTACACACCAAAGTGCCACATCAACGTAGCAGACTATTTCAACCATGTCGGTATACCCCGCACAGTTCCCTCACAGCCTTGTTGCTACTTTCTAAGAAGGTATCCCCAGATCCGGGTTAGGATCTATAAAACTCCGATACAAAGCCCACAAATGTAAAAGCAAACAAGACAATCAATTGAAAACAAAGGTGATCTAAACCCTAAGGTTACTCCACTTTTAAAATTCTCCCCAGCAGAGTCGCCAGTTCTGTGATACGGTGGGAGAACTGACTTGAGGTTTTGCGTTTGTATTCGCAAATGTTGCGGTTAGCAAGAGTCGCCACCGACTTTTTATTTTATCCTAAGGAAAGGTTAAAAAGCACAGCAAAAACCTTTTGAGATCTTTTCTTGGGTTCGGGGAGTAGATTATAGAAAGGGAAGGTATTAGCACCCTTTCTATCCATGGTTATCCATGGGCTCTTAGTTACTTGCTTAGATCACTTGCCTTTTGTTTTCAATTGTTTTAAATGGTGCTTGAGTGTGTGGGTTTGAAAATATTTTGAAAAGAAGCCAATGTGGTGGCAACCTTTGTAATGATCCATGTGGGGATGTATACAAAGATGTATGTCTTTTGAAAAAGTTTTCATTTGTTTTTTGAAAGTTGTTTTGAAAGTGTAGTGATGTGTGATTTTGAAATTAGGCAAGTGTTTTGTTTTGCAAGTTGGATTCAAGTAACTAAGAGGTTATCTACTCCTAAATTTCTCAAAAGATTATTGCTATACTTTAACCCTTTTGACAAGTTTGCTCCACCATTGTATTTGGTGGGCAACCTTGTGTTAGGATGTGAAAGGGACGGGCGCGGGTCATCGTTTTAGACCATAATTGCAACGGCGTTAAATGTCTTTGAGCAATTTCTCTAAGGGACTTGATCATTTGTTTTGTTTGTTTTGAAAAAAAGTTTTGTCGAGGGACTATGATAATTCAAACTGTTTGCTTTGCCCAAAGACATTCAACATGCAATATGGCCCATTTATTTGAAGGCAACAAGTGGAATACCCTAGGGGGTGCAAGTGTGATTTGTGTGTCCATTTTCATGCTTGTTTATCTTGTATTAGGTCAAACTATTTTTTTATCGTTTTTCGCATACAAACCCTAATTCTAACATGTTATCATTAGAAAACAATAAAGTGCGAAATTAAAATTACTAAGCTATTACAAAACCAAATATGGGAAGGGGGGTACAAATGTTCAAATGGGGATATTGACAAGAATTTAAATCTAAATTATTACATCATTTTGAATATTTGCAAGGTAAATAAATTGCATAATTAAATGTAAATTAAATAAATATGTGAAATGCAAAAAGAAAGTCTTTATGTGTATGAGAAAATATTATTTATGTAAAAGGAAAAAGAAAATAAAAATGTATTATTTTTTTTTTTGAATATTTTGAACTTAGGGTAAAAACCCTAATTTGAGAGAAAATGTATTATTATCTAATTCAATACAAGTATTTATTTATTATTTGTAAAATAAAAAATAAAATGAAGTATATCATGAAAAAAAGTATTTTTGTATCAAATATTAATAAAATGAAAAATTCAAGTATTTTTATATTTTATCTTAAATATATTAATAATCACATATATATATATATTAAACCCTAAATATGTATTATACACAAAATAAATATTTATTTAATATTTTAATAAAATAAATAAAAGAGTATTTTTTGTGTGAAATATTTTCAGAAAGTAAATAAAAATAAAATGTATTTACACCATTTTTCTATTTTATTTTAATAATGGTATATATATATATATTTATGTACAAACAAAGAAAATAAACAAATAAATATGCAATAAATGCAAAAAATGATGGAAAAAATATTTTTAATTTTTAAATGCCATGAGAAAAAATAAACAAAGTTAATCAAAAAAGAAAAAGTAAAAAATGTTAAGAAATGAACAAATGGGCTCAGGGGGGTGTGAATCAAAAAAGGTGGTGTGAAAAGTGAAATAACACAGGCCCAGCCCACTGATCATTGTCTTCAACCTCCAGCTTCAAACTTTTGAAAAAACGCGCGCCCCTGTTCCTCCATGTCTAACTCCTGATTCTTGGCTTTTCAGCAAAAACTCATAACACAAGAAATGTTCAGCATGAAGAGACGGTTTCAACCATATAAATAACTTGACCTATCTCTCTAAGATGAGGGAGAATTTCTCTCCCCCCAAATTCTGACCTAACTTTTCATCAATATTCAGACATGAAATTCTCTAAGCACACGAAACATAAATGAAATCTAATCACATGAGCATGTTCAGGGCTATGATTGTGACATGTTTTCTTCAAAAACCTAAAGCTAACAATGCATAATAAGAGAGATAGAACTCCATGAATATACCTGTTCAGTTGGAATCGAGCTTGGCAATGGAGGATGTTTCAGAGTGAAATGATGACTTGTACAGCTTCCTTGAAGTGTAAGGATGCTTTTCCAATTCCTACTTTGTCTTGAAACTCCCTGAATCGAGTTAGTGAACTCCAACTGCAAAACAGAAATTTAAAAATGGTGAAGGGGCTTGGAGGTGTTACAGGTCAGGTTTAAGGACAGGGTTAGCTTGCATATGTTGTAGGGAAGGTAGAGGAAAAGGTTTGGATCAAAATGCTCGAAGGGATTGGGAGTTTGCACTCAAACTGCAGGGGCTCCCCTGTTTGTGCAGTTTTGAGGTGATTAGAGCAATGGGAGTGTTTCAGATGGCAAGGGCTCGTGTGTTAGCTTGGATTTGGTCTATGGAATGTGTTTGATAGCTTTTGTGTTGTGTATGTAAGCTGAGATGAGAGTTGTGATAAGTTATGGACCTTTCTTCACACTTAAGCTACAAAAGCAAGTTGGTTGTTTTAGGTTAGTAGGGGGCCTCCTAATGTGCTGCATAAGCCTCTCTTGATCAGTGTGTTATGCACATAATCTTGTGCAAAGCAGATCTTTCATGTACTTGTTGGATTACAAACTTGACATAAAGCTAAACTTTTCAAAAATGGAAATTTCACTTTATCTAGTTTAGGATTAAACCATTATGCAATGTTAGAACACAAAGAACATGACCTTAACACATTGAATATGCATTAAATTATTGAGTATGAAATGGTTCAAGGACCTGTAATCAAGCATAAAGCAAACTGATTTCAAATTGGAAAGATTATGAACATGTCTTGATGAAGAACAAAAGTGAATTTTTGCCAACTTGTGAAATTCGAATCTCTCAAGTTATGAGCTGGTTTGATGAGTTCTTGGACATTTTGGAAAGCTTGGAATGTGTACTACAATCCATCTTTGAAATGCAAATCAAAATTCCAAGTGGAAGGGTATGAAAAGTGGCCTTGAAGTAGGGTAGAAAACCTTGTTAAAATAGGTCAAATTTCACTAAGTTAAAAGATGGTTTAGTGCCCTTATTCAAAAAATTATAACTTGAGATACAAGCTTCAAATGAGAAAACTTTGTGAATCAAAGTTGTAGATTATGCAACAAGCTACAACTTTCATGTTTTGACTTTTGTTTGAATCCAAATGGATCATGGTGAAAAGATGGGGCAAAGTTGGGAAAAAATTAGGGTTTTTCATAACTTAGAAAAATTCTAAGTTATGAAAAATTCCATTTTCAAACCCTAATTTGCATTTTGAGATTTCTTGATGAACAAGTTTCATGATTTGGCATGTTTTGATGAAAAATGAATCTTGACTCTTGATTTTGACCAAAAAGTCAAAGTTTGACTTTTCAGTATACAGTCAAAATTGATCAATTGACTGGGAAATTCAACTATCAATCTTGTGTACTTGGGATCTTTTGAGCTTGATGAGCATGTCAAGATAATTCCATGGGGTCCTTGAGGCCATATGTGAGCTTGATTTGCCATTGGCTAGGTCAAACAGTCAAAAATTGCCTTTGTGCAGTCAAAACCCTAAAAATGACCATTTTGCCCTTTTGGTGATCTGATCAAATTTCTTATGGAATTGTGATCCAAACTTGATCAAATGGTCCATATGAGTTCAATATGTTGATGTGGATCAAATTTCATGAGGTTTGACTGTCAATTGGCCACAGTTGACTTTTTCCCCAATACAGCTGATTTCTAGGTCAACTGTCCAATTGACTGGGCAAAACTTGGAATCAAGACTTGAAACTTGGTATAGGTAAACTTGGGAGTCCAACATGAAGCATGAAAGTCATCTTAGGCTTTTCAGGTCAAAACATCCTTGGGCAAACACAAACCCTAATTTGAGTCCAAAGTGCAAGGAGAAGTCTTGAGCAGAGGAAACCCTAACTGAATCTTAATCTTCAAAAATCTTGTGATGAGAAAATGTTGAGGAAATGGGAGGGCAAATTTTGGGGTACAACAGTAGGGGTCCATTTGCCCCTTGGATCACTCTGAGGAAGGATGATTCTCTTGATTACCAGATCCCCGACTTGATATTCCTGTGGTCTGACCTTTTTGTTAAATGCCCTGATCATTCGTTTTTGGTACGTTTGACCATGACAGATAGCAGCAAGTCTCTTTTCATCAATGAGGTTGAGTTGATCAAGTCGTGTTTGGATCCAATCATCTTCGTTCAGATTTGCATCCTTCATTATCCGGAGAGAGGGTATTTGCACTTCGATTGGCAAGACTGCCTCCATGCCATAAACCAGAGAGAAAGGAGTTGCCCCGGTTGACGTCCTCGCTGAGGTACGGTACCCATGCAGAGCGAACGGTAGCATCTCGTGCCAGTCTTTATAAGTCACGGTCATTTTCTGCACGATCTTCTTGATGTTCTTGTTCGCTGCTTCTACAGCCCCATTCATCTTCGGTCTATAAGGAGAAGAATTGTGGTGCTGTATCTTGAACTGTTCGCAAAGCTCAGCGATCATCTTGTTGTTCAGATTGGTACCGTTGTTTGTAATAATCCGCTCAGGGACGCCATATCGACAGATCAGATTGTGTCGAATGAACCGTGCCACAACAGTCTTGGTTACCGTAGCATAGGATGCTGCCTCAACCCACTTCGTAAAATAATCAATCGCCACTAGGATGAAGCGATGTCCATTAGATGCTGTAGGTTTGATCTCGCCAATCATGTCTATGCCCCACATTGCGAACGGCCAAGGCGCAGTCAGAACATTCAGGGGAACCGGAGGAACATGCACCTTGTCTGCATAGATCTGACATTTGTGGCATGTCCTGGAGTGTTGGTAGCAGTCAGCTTCCATTGTGGACCAGTAATATCCTGCCCGTAGGATTTTCTTGGCCATAGTGTGCCCATTGGAATGCGTACCAAAGGTCCCTTCGTGTAGCTCTTCCATGATCCTTTCTGCTTCAATCTTATCCACACAACGCAGTAAGGTTGAATCATGGTTTCGCTTGTACAAGATGCCGTTGCTTAGGAAGAACTTGGCTGCGAACCTCCTCAGGAATTTCTTATCATTGATAGATGCACCTTCGGGGTATTCCTGAGCTTCCAGATATCTCTTCACTTCGTGGTACCAAGGCTTCTCAGTCACCAATTCAGTTTCGAGATCACAACAGTATGCCGGTTCGTCCAGTTTCCAGATGATGATCCGGGGAGCCTCATTATCCCATTTGACCTTGAACATTGAAGACATTGTAGCTAACGCGTCCGCTAACTGATTCTCTTCTCTTGGAAAGTGCTCAAAGGTTATCTCTGTAAAGTGGGGAATCAGGGTCAACACACATTCTCTGTAAGGAATCAAGTTTGGATGTTTCGTATCCCACTCTCCTTTGATCTGATTGATCACAAGAGCGGAATCTCCGAAGACACTTAGAAATTTGATCCTTAGGTCAATCGCAGCTTGAAGACCCATGATACACGCCTCATACTCCGCCATGTTGTTGGTACAGTTGAAACACAGCCGGGCAGTGAGTGGAGTATGGGTACCTTGAGGGGATATGATGATGGCGCCGATGCCATTTCCCAAAGCATTGGAAGCTCCGTCAAAGTGCATAGACCATTGGGATCCTGGCTCAGGTCCTTCATCCGGTCCAGGTACTTCACAATCAGTCACTATCATAATGCTTTCATCTGGAAACTCGAAGTTCATTGACTGATAGTCATCTACAGCTTGATGTGCCAAGTGGTATGCCAATACGCTCCCCTTGATGGCTTTCTGGGTAGTGTACTGAATATCGTATTCCGTCAAGATCATTTGCCATCTTGCAATTCTCCCAGACAGAGCAGGCTTTTCGAATATGTACTTTATAGGATCCATTTTTGAGATCAATAAGGTAGTGTGAGTCAGCATATACTGTCTCAGCCGGCGAGCAGCCCATACCAAAGCGCAGCAAGTTTTCTCAAGCAGTGAGTATCGGGTCTCACAGTCGGTAAACTTTTTGCTAAGGTAATAAATGGCATGCTCTTTTCGGCCAGACTCGTCATGCTGCCCCAGCACACACCCCATTGCGTTGTCAAGCACTGTCAGGTATAGTATCAGAGGTCTCCCTTCAACCGGTGGCATAAGGATAGGTGGTTCTTGGAGATACTCTTTGATTCTGTCGAAGGCAACCTGACATTCATCGTTCCAACGTACTACTTGATCTTTCTTCAGTAGCTTGAAGATTGGTTCATAGGTAGCAGTTAGGTGTGAGATGAATCGGGCAATGTAGTTCAGTCGTCCTAGAAAGCCTCTGACTTCTTTTTCAGTCTTGGGAACTGGCATCTCTTGTATGGATTTCACTTTGGTAGGGTCCACTTGAATACCTTTGTCGCTCACGACGAAGCCCAGCAGTTTTCCAGACCTTACCCCGAAGGTGCACTTGTTCGGGTTCAACCTTAGCTTGTACAACTTCAACTGGTCAAACAGCTTATGCAGATGGTCAAGGTGTTCCTCCTCAGTTCGGGACCTTGCAATCATATCGTCGACATATACTTTGATCTCGTGATGGATCATGTCGTGAAACAAAGCAACCATGGCACGTTGGTAGGTTGCCCCAGCATTTTTCAACCCAAAAGGCGTGACCTTGTAGCAAAAGGTGCCCCACTGAGTAACAAAAGTGGTCTTCTCCATGTCTTCATGAGCCATCTTGATCTGATTATAACCGGACAACCCGTCCATGAAGGAGAATACCTTATGCTGAGCAGTATTGTCAACCAGGACGTTGATGTGAGGCAGAGGGAAGTCATCCTTAGGGCTCGCCCTGTTCAAATCCCTGTAGTCGACACACATTCTGACTTTACCGTCCTTCTTAGGTACCGGCACCACATTAGCGACCCACTGAGGGTAAGAAGTCACTGCAAGGAACCCGGCATCAAACTGTTTCATAACCTCGGCCTTAATCTTCTCGGACATCTCTGGACGCATCCGACGGACCTTTTGCTTAACTGGAGGGCAGTCTTCCTTAGTTGGCAAGTGATGGACCACAATGTCGGTATCCAACCCGGGCATGTCTTCGTAGGACCAGGAAAAGATCTCCATATAATCATGCAGCATCTTGGTTAACCGTTGCTTCACGCTGAGCTCTAGGTTGGCACCAATCTTTACCTCTTTCCTGTCTTCCTCAGTACCCAAGTTTATTGTTTCCACTGGCTCTTCATGGGGTTGGATTGCCCTCTCTTCCTGAAGCAACAGTCTTGCAAGCTTGCCAGGCACTTCGCAATCATCTTCACCTTCGTCTTCGACTAAGTTGATCGGATTTTCGAAGTCATAATTGGCAGTAGCAGAGTTGTTATCAGTGAGATCCAGAGTGGATTGAAACCTGTATGAGTGAGTGTGTGTGTAAATACAGCTGTTTTTGGAAAATTATGTAAAGGAAAAGGAAGACAGAAAAGGAACACAATATTTGCAATGCGAAAAATACGTCCAAGATTTTTATTCATGGTATATGAAATGACAATTTGTATGCCCTCATAAATAGAACCACGGTGCCTCGGGTAAGACACCGGGCCATAGAGTTTATCATTGTTTATTACAAAATAACAAAACATAGGAATTCATTACTTAGTAACAAAAGAAACAGGGAGATTGTCCTTTGCGCTCCAATTGTTAAGTCCACCGTCAGTTGCCGGGTAGATCCAGCTATCAAACTCAGCTTCATCAACTTCCTCCTCATCCCCGATAGCATTAACTCCATGAGCAGGCAGGGGAGCTGTCACTACGTTAGGCTTGTTAGATGCCTCAAACTGTACCTCCTTAGCGTCAATGAGGTCCTGCAGCTTGTTCTTTAGTGCCCAACAGTCATCGGTAGAGTGCCCCGGGCTATCTGAATGGTAAGCACAACAAGCATTCGGGTTGTACTTGGGAGATGTTGTATTAGGGAACTTCGGCGCCTCTCTGACAGTCACTAAGTTAGTTGCGAGCAACTGTGGCAGGATCTGTGATAGGGTCATGCTTAACCGGGTAAATTCTCGCCGGGGTCTTTCAGCCCTTTGAGGATTATTTGACCGAGGAGCGGCAGCAGGCTTAGCAATCATCACCGCACTGACAGATTGGCGGTGCTCAGGTCTCTCTGATTTCCTAGAACCATACACGGCACTAGACTCCTTTTTGAATGGTTTCTTTTCCGCACTAGAGGATGCACCCTTTGTAATCTTCCCAGACTTCAATCCAGCTTCAATCCTCTCTCCAGTCAAGATCAAATCAGTGAAACCAGCAGAAGAATTCCCAATGAGATGGTTGAAAAACGGCCCAGATAGGGTCCCCAAGAACATGTCAACCAACTCCCGATCAGTCAATGGTGGCTGCACCCTGCCAGCCAGGTCTCTCCACTTCTGAGCGTACTCCTTAAAACCTTCGCTTGCACCTAACGCCATACCCTGGAGGTGGGTACGTGTGGGGGCAAGGTCGGCATTATATTGATACTGCTTATAGAAAGCAGTAGCCAACTCCTCCCAGTTACGAACTTTGGTCCCATCCAGCTGATAGAACCATTCGAGATGAGTCCCTGAAAGACTCTCCTGGAAGAAGTGGATCCATAAATTCTTATCCGCAGAGTACGGCTGAATTTTCCGAACATAGGACCTTAAGTGCAGCTTGGGACAAGATGCCCCGTCATACTTCGAGAAGGATGGTGCTTTGAACTTATGCGGGATAATCACACCAGTCGACAAACCCAGATCTCCGAAATCCAGCCCAGGTACCTGTTGGACCTCCATAGCCTTCAACCTGTCCTCCAGTTGCTTATATCTGTCATCTGCAGGAGGGTACTGCTCTTCATCAAAATCTGTCTCGTTGTCGGAGACTACCGGACTAGGGACCTTTACTTCTGCCTGAGAAGGACTCTTGCCAACATAAGAACCAGCCTCTTCATGCTGCAGAGTATTGCCGAACCTTCGGCCCGAGTTGAACAGAACAGTTCTTCTCTTCTTCTTCTTCTCCTTCTTCAGGAGCATAGCCTTTAGTTCTTCTTGGCCTTTAGCCAGACCCTTGATTAATTCTTGAAACTGCGCATTTTGCGCCTGAAGAGCCTTGATTGATGTCTTGGTTGATGCATATTCGGGATTCATGATGCTGAAATAAACAGCGAAGAGCTGTAAGCAACCTGAAAAGAGGAAAAACCTGCTATGCACATGATGTATGAAATGCGTATGCAATGCTTTCAAGGGTTCGAAAGTTCAAATTTGTTGTAGACAAAAAAGGAACACACGTCATCATTAAAGAAATCATTGTTTAATACATCAAAGCCTCATGGGCAAAAGTACAAAAAGTCAAATCAATCCCAAAATACACTGCGCATCCTCTTTGGAGCTATGTAAGTGTTGAGATTCCTCTCCTCATGCAACAGGCGGGTGAGCTCCAGAACCTTCTTTTCACTGGCATGCAGACTAGTCTCAAGAGAATTCCTTTCCTCCTTAAGCTGGATCCATCTCTTCTGCATCTCTTCCCAGGATGTGGGCATATCAGGGTGCTGAATAGTGTAGGACACTTCCCCTTCCGAGACTGGTTCTTTGACTACTGGGAGCATGTGAGGATAAGGCATCACTAACTTCTGGGAGCGAGCTCGTACCCACTTGAGATAAGGCTCCAAAGGGATGGAGTTCCTGTGCCCCAGTGTCTTGCTGTCTATCCTACTGGGCATCCTCCAAGCTCTGATAAATCTCTGGCGAAGTCCTTGAGTATCGTTGTCGAAGTCAAAAACTATGTCAGGAATTAACATGTCATGAGGACCATCCCTCCGAGCATAACCAAACTGTCTCCAAGCCAGGCATGGGCTATAAGTAATACCTCCTCTGATTCCAAGTAAAGGAACATTAGGGTACTCCCCACAACGATCAATGATAGTGACATCTTCTCTGGACTTAGGGCACCAATGTATATCTGCATGTGTAAGAGTCATCAACCGTTGTGACCATCTCAAACCCCGCTCATTCTTCAAGACTGATTGTGGAAGGTGCGAAATAAACCACCTTCCCAGGAGAGGAGTGCAACACATAAGGACACCTCTTTTTCTCATGGTTCGAGTGTAACATGAGTGAAGGATGTCCCCCAGCAACGTAGGTATAGGATTCCTGGACATAAAGATCTGGACAGCACTGATATCAATGAGCTGATCTGGGTTAGGGAACAACACCAAACCATAGACAAGGAGGGCTACCACTTCTTCAAAAGCTTGCAAGTCAAGGGAGTTCCAACATTCAAGGGCCTTTTCAAACAGAAACTTGGCTAAGAACCCTTTGATACCACTTCTAATTTCCCAATGTCCCTTGAGGTCAGATGACTGTAGGTGCAAGGCTTTAGCAATCTCTTCAAGCTTAGGTTCCTTTTCTGTACCGTTGAAGGGTAGCTGATCAAGGATAGGGATCTTCAGGAGCCGGGAGAACTCCTCCAATGTAGGTACCAACTGATAGTCCAAGAAGGTAAAGCAGTGATGCAGAGGGTCAAAGAATTGGAACAAGACCTTAATCATATCTTCCTCAATGTTGGTGTTGACCAAGCTGATGAGGCTTCCATGCCTTTCACTGAATGAAGAGTTCTCAGGAATCCTGGATATAAGCTCCTTAAGCTGAGGAGGGATCCTTACAAGACTGACTTGAATTGTCTTTCTACGAACGGTTTCCATGTCCTACAAAACAAGAACAAAAATGAAAATTCGAACCCCTGAAATGGTTAGTCAATGCATATGATGCTGGATGATGTCATGATGCTATGATTAAAAACACCACAGATATTTACAAAGACAAACATGTAAGGCACACAAGGCACACAAGACAAGCCCTTAAGGTTTAAGGCCAGCATGGGGTCTGGGTAGTACCCTCTTGAAGTTGGTGGGTTCAACCTGTCCTAATCAAAGTAACCGGGTTCTAAGGTTCCCAATATCACTGGATTGCTTTCATTGTTCATCGTTTCGATTTAGCCACTGAACTGGCGACCGAAATATTCCAGGAAAGCAACCCTCAATTGAGTGTAGTATCGAGTATCAACCAACCTCGGACTGCACCAAAGTCAGTTATCTCACTACCCTAAAGAGGCCAAGATAGTTCAATTAAGGTTCCTAAGGTCTGTTGATGCTTCACGACACCACGCGGAGGCCCCGTACTCTCCTTGACTGAACTCAAGGGTTACCGGTACACACCAAAGTGCCACATCAACGTAGCAGACTGTTTCAACCATGTCGGTATACCCCGCACAGTTCCCTCACAGCCTTGTTGCTACTTTCTAAGAAGGTATCCCCCAGATCCGGGTTAGGATCTATAGAACACCCAAGCAACCCACAATAATAAAGCAAGCAAAGAAGACAATTGAAAACACAGTGATCTTAATCCTAAGGTACACCCCACTTTAAATATCTGTCCCTAGCAGAGTCGCCAGTTCTTTGATCGGTGGATCTGGAACTGACTGTTCAACGCTGGTTCGCGAAATGTCGCGGAAGCAAGAGTCGCCACCGTCTTTTATTTTCTCCAAATGGAAAGGACAAAAGCACAGAAAAATTCCTTAAAGAGATCGCTCTCGGTTCGGGAGGTAGGTTATAGAAAGGGAAGGTGTTAGCACCCTTTCTATCCATGGTTATCCATGGGCTCTTAGACACTTGCTCATTGTGTTTTCAAAAAGGTTTGCTTGCTTTTCAATTGTGGGTTTTAAAAAGTTTCTTTGAAAAATTTCAGTTCGACTCGTACGTCAGAGTGTTTGAAAAATTTGCTTTGAAAGCTTTTGAAAAGTGTTGGTGTGAAAAGATTTCAGTTTGTTTTAAAGAGAGCAAGTATCCTTGAGAACCTACCTACCCTAAGGAATTCGTCTGTGTAAATGTCCTTTAAAGTAGTGCCATCCCACCATTGAGAGGTAGGTAGCACCACTGTTGGAGGTGTTCGGGTCAATTCGAGTTTGTAGGGACATGGTGATCACCAGAGCAATGGGAAGACACCTTAGAAGCTACCCTCATGCCAGGTTCCCGGATCATGAGGACTTACTAAGACGCCCTCTACTCGACGACCACCTTTCGAGGCAAGGCAACAGTGAGGCGTACCCTAGGGGTGGTGTGTGCGATTCGTGTGTCGTTTTCATTTGTATTTGTCTTGTCATGTTAAAGTGATCTACGCTAGATTTTAATTAGGGCCATTCATTCTTGCATGCTTATTTAACAGTTAATATTTGCGGGAAAAGTAAATCTAACGCTATTACAAATGGCGCGGGTCCACATCGCCAAAATTAAACCGGACCCGATTTGACGGAAAGTAAATAAGGCAAATAAATAAAGTACGAGAAGTATAAGTTACAACGCTTTGGGAGAGATACATAATTATTTAAGCAATAAAACAAATACGCAAATTAAACAATTAAAAATATGGGCGTTGGACCCTTTTGCAAAAATTAAAATTAATAAGGAATTAAAATTAAAATTAAATGTTTTTTGGTATTTTTGTGTTTTTTGAGATTTAATGAAAAAAGAGAATTAATTAAAACTAAAATAAAATGTTAAACCTAGTTCTAATTATTTTTTTAAGTTATTATGAAAATGTTAAATTAACCTAAATTAAACCCTAAATTCTTTTATGTACAATTAATTAAAAAATAAATAAATAATATTATTAGAAAAAAAAAAAGAAAACAAAAAGGAATAAAAAGTTATTAAACCTAATTCTATATTTTTGGATTTTTAGTTATTAAAAAAGAATTAAAGTTGTAACCTAATTAAAACTAAATATTTACATGTGAAAATACTTATAAAAACAATTAAAATAAATATTACATTTTGCTCTTTTTCTGATTTTTTTGTGTATTTTTTAATTTGGTAAAAATAATTAATTAAATTAAAAACAATGAAGTAAATAAAATAATAATTAGCAATAAAAAATAAAAAGAAAATTGCAAACCAGGGGGGGTTCAGTCCCAATTGTGAGGTATAGTCCAAGCAAATCTGGCACAATAAGCTTGCAATTCGTTGACTTTTCCATGCATTATGTGGCATGTTGACTGGGGGTGTAACGTGTTCATCAATTCTATGCCTTTGGATTGATCTCCAGGGGGACGTGTCATGCTTGATTGGGAGGCACATAGTATATCCACACATTAAGCGCTGTATGGGATTAGTTAATGAAAAATAATATTGAACATGTGAAAGACCTGGGGTTCGAACCCAGGTCATATGCCTTGCCAAGAGACTCGCTTGCCATCTGTGCCATTGAACGCTTTTGATATATGAATAATCAATAAATATTATAAGAATAAAACAAAGGGTTAGTGGATTAAAGCGCGCAAATTCAAACCAACGAATCACAGCTTGCCATGTCTTCATCTTCCTCGCGTGCCTGAAAAAACAAAACACAATAGCAACGGTTTTCGCAGCGTGGCTTTAGGTAGGCTATTGGAAAATAGCGAATAGCTCCTCAACGCTCATAAATTGAGCGCGAGGGTAGATTCCTCTCCGTCTCCATGTGCTGAGTCTAATGGTCATAGTCTCAACCTCTGATTTTGCCTTATTGTAAAAGCCCTAATTTATCCTCCTGAAAACCCTAGAATTTAAACATGGTGGAATCGAATATAACGCATAATAATTCAATCAAAACATTGGGTTAGCTTCAGAACAAGGTAATTAACATGAATCCATGAATAAAAATCACAAAGAATGTATGAATCATGATGCACGACTCTGAAATTTTCCTTGCACAGATGCGGTTTGTTTTACCAGTTCTGGGAGTTTTGAGGGATGATTCTGATTGGAATACACTCAATAGGCCTTGAGCAAGCTTTTTGAATGAAAATTAAGCTTTGAATCGCTTTGTAACCTTGTTTTCAGAATTTGAGTTTCTTGATAAAAATCCAAGTTTGCAATGGTATTCTCTGTGCAGCTTAGAGTGTTCTAGGATTAGGTTTTGAATCATGCTTATGTACTGAGGCTATTAGGTCAACAAAACTTGATCAAATCCATGGCAATAATGATTTTGCATATTTGATTTTCTTAAGATCTTTACATATCTTTTTCACATGGTTTTTGTGCAAATTATGATCAATTCAAACCAAATCTTTCCTAATTGGCATATGCACGAAATATTGAGTCTAGAATGTGTACAAAAAGATTTGTTTGGTTCATTTAGATATTTTCCACATATTTAATTGATTTAAATGAATTAATATTAATAGAAATTCAAATAAATAAATAAAAAATGAGAAAATACTTCCCTTTGGGCCAAATGATCGTGCACATGTTTAGAATGATGAATCTTGGAAGAAAAATGGGCCCATTAGCATTTTTAGGTCATTTGGATCAATGTTGACTTTTCAAAATATCCAAAAATTTCCCAA
This sequence comes from Vicia faba, assembly GCA_948472305.1. Classification (NCBI taxonomy): domain Eukaryota; kingdom Viridiplantae; phylum Streptophyta; class Magnoliopsida; order Fabales; family Fabaceae; genus Vicia; species Vicia faba. The sequence goes on along the minus strand of OX451735.1, from coordinate 627,627,969 downwards.
CTTCCACAAGGCATAACTTGCTCAATTTTTAATCTTTTCTCATGTTCTTGGACATTTTGGAAAGGTCTTTGAGTCCTTTAACCAATGTCTTTGGTCCCATGTCATTTTGATTTACCAATCTCAAGTTATGGCCTTTGACTTAAAGTCTCTTTTTGTTGACTTTTGAAAATGACCTATAATGTTGAAATTGATAACTTTTTGTGAGAGCATTTCTTGGACTTGAAGTATGAAGATGAGTTTTAGGAAATGTATTTCTCTTCAAAATGAGCTTTGGATGGAATTTTTCTGATAATCCATGTGAAAGTTATGCCCTGGTCAATTTCAGTTGACTTTTTCAGCTGTCCAAATATAGTAACTTTTGCATCTTTGATGATTTCTGAGCCAAATTTTGAGAATCATGATCAAGCATTGATCAAATGATGTTTGTGGCTTCAAAATGATATATTGACCAAAAATTTGAACTTTTGACTGCCAAATGACCATTTTGCCCCTACAGTTGACTGTAGTGCAATTTAGGGTTTTGACTGTGCAATTTTGAGCTGAATGCCTTGAAACTTGATATGAGGATGCTTGACCACATTTGTAAGCATATGAGACTTTATTGAGCCTTTGAAATCTACATTTCTTTGATCAGAACCCAAACCCTAGTTTTGACTGTATAGGAGACCTTTGCACTGTGCAACCCTTGGGGAATTTTGTGACTTGGCTTGGCAATTTCTTGAAGAATATGGGAGGGCAAATTTTGGGGTGCAACAGTTGCCCCTGTTCAATCTTCTTAGACCTGAGGATGCAGATTGGCTGACGTGCCTTTCGTAATCCGAGGGTAGAAGATGATTGAACACTAGAGTGCCCAGAAATTTGCGCTCACATGTTAGCAGTGATGGTGGAATGGGCTTATAGATGCCATTGGGAGGTTGTTGGATAGGATGATGGGCTTATAGATGCCATCTGGATGTTGATTGCGTGGGAGATTCCTTAGCTAGAACCTGCATACCTGCAAAAGAAAAAATGAGTACCTGACACGTTGCAGGAGCTGATTTTAAATGCTTGGTATCGATGTGTCCTGACTGGTTACAGGAGCTGAGTCTGGAGTTTCATAAGATGATGAATGAACCAGGTATGGTTACTGCCTTAGCATGAATGGTAAGAGAACCTTGGGTGATTTTAACCTCAACAACGCTCGTTGAGAAAATCTTGGTGGGAAATACCATCTTCGCAGGATCGGAACGAGAACCATAGGCTATTATAATCTGAAAGGGAATCACCTCACTCGCCGTCTGAGAGGGAATCATAGGAAAAGGAATTGTCACCTCACACTCATCGTCGGAGAGGGAAACATCTGAAAAGGACTTACCACCTCACACACCGTCGGAGAGGGAACCAATAAGAGACTATCACCTCACACTCATCGTCGGAGAGGGAAACATCTGAAAAAGGGATTACCACCTCACGCACTTGCCGGAGAGGGGACCATAGGAGACTATCACCTCACACTCATCGTCGGAGAGGGAAACATCTAAAAAAGGAATTACCACCTCACGCACTTGCCGGAGAGGGGACCATAAGAGACTATCACCTCACACTCATCGTCGGAGAGGGAAACATCTGAAAAAGGGATTACCACCTCACGCACTTGCCGAAGAGGGGACCATAGGAGACTATCACCTCACACTCATCGTCGGAGAGGGAAACATCTAAAAAAAGAATTACCACCTCACGCACTTGCCGGAGAGGGGACCATAAGAGACTATCACCTCACACTCATCGTCGGAGAGGGAAACATCTGAAAAAGGAATTACCACCTCACGCACTTGTCGGAGAGGGGACCATAGAAGACTATCACCTCACACTCATCGTCGGAGAGGGAAACATCTTGAAAAAGGAAATACCACCTCACGCACTTGTCGGAGAGGGGAATCATAACTTCTGCTGAGTCTTTATTAGAAAAATCTGTTGGGAGTCGATTTAGCTGGACTAGAGAAGGCTTTGAAATATGTTGAGAATTTTAACTGCGTTTTTCCTGAAAGGTAAAGGTCAGTCGTATGCAATGCATGATATGGATCAAGCAATGATGTTCTCAACATAAATGAGATTTGTATGATATGATGCGCCTATGCATGCTATAATGATATATGTGATGTTTTATGAATGTTTTCGTCTAGGAAAGTAGATCCTTGACGGGTGCCGGGAAGTCGTATCCTGGGCTGATGTTGAAGTATTGATTTTGCTTCCGCTGGGGATGATAACTGCAAGAATACCGGTAGGAGAAGATGACTCCGTTGCGGAATAAACTTGGCAAATGGAAGATTCTGCGGGGAGAAAAATACTTCAGCGACCATGCTGGGAGGAAATACTCTGTGGGGAGAGGGATGCTTTGCTGAATTATTGATAACTTGCCGAGGATATCCTTTTTGTTGGAAGTGTTGATAGACTTCGCTGGGGTAGGAAAGAACTACGTTGACGACGACCTTTCCGTGGCTTTTGGCTGAGGATAACCCAGTTATATCCTATTGAGGAAATAACTCTTTGAATAAAGCCGGGCAACGCGTTCGTGCTCTGCGAGGGGGTAAGCTTCCAGAATTTACTGGGGATAAGCTTACTGCTTGAGGATGTGGATTCCATCTTTCCTGAGGAAACCGGATTGGACTTTTCTGGGGAAGTTTTGGTATGCTGGGGAAAATGATTCCTTTGAATGCTATGCCGCCGGGGAACAATCTTCAGACCAAGACTGCCGGGGATGCTTGTTAAGAATATATGTATTGCTGCTGGGGAAGTATTGAGATCTACGGGAGGATACTCAATTTCCTTGATATTTGTCAACTCTGCTTGGAGAAGAATGCACTTTTGTTGGCTCACTCTCTGGGGAATTCAGGCATACTGGTTATGTTCTTTAGCTGAATCTACCTTGGTACCTTGAAGGATAGAACAATTGGACTGCTCAGACAACTCTTTTATTGCCCCTGTTTCTAGTGTCACCTGCAATTAATTCCTTTGTTTCGTATGCAAATATTTATGAGTTAGTAAACTATTGTCGATGCATATATCACAAATTGAACCTTGGACGTTCTTCGCAAAACAAAACAGAAAAAGAAAAACACTTGGCACGTTTAACTGAAAATATATTTGTATTGATTTTGAATGGCCTGTGAATAGGCGTTTTGTGTACAAGAGGCTGACGTCCTAGTAAGAGGTACGCCGCCGAACAAAAGAGTTTATACAAATTTTGTACAAAAGAAAATAAAACAGCTGTGTGAAGTATGAATGATCCACTGGGTTTCAACTCTGCTATTGCCTTTATAACTCTGAGCGTCTCATCACTTGATGACCTTGGTTGAAGGTGAAGCTGACTGATCGATGCCGTCTGAACTTGATGTAGATACCGGATTCTGGATGCAAAGTGATCAATGAGACATAGTATTACGCTTTTATCCCTAATTTTTGCCTGGACCGCCCTTTCGGGTTTTCAGTCCACCGGGATACCCATTTTTGCCCAAGCCGCCTTTTCAGGTTTTCGACTTGCCGGGTGTACAGATTTTTTCATTTTCATCCCTTCATTTTTCCCGAACCCTTTTGGTTCGACGGGAAGCCCTAATTTTTGCCTAGGCATGTCAGCCTAGCGGGTCTTTTTTCATGCGTAGTATTTTTTAACTATGTCTGCATTGGCGGGGTGCGGAAGGTCGTCACCATCCATGTTGGTTAATATCATTGCTCCTCCTGAGAACACATGTTTAACCACAAATGGCCCTTCGTACGTAGGGGTCCATTTGCCCCTTGGATCACTCTGAGGAAGGATGATTCTCTTGATTACCAGATCCCCGACTTGATATTCCTGTGGTCTGACCTTTTTGTTAAATGCCCTGATCATTCGTTTTTGGTACGTTTGACCATGACAGATAGCAGCAAGTCTCTTTTCATTAATGAGGTTGAGTTGATCAAGTCGTGTTTGGATCCAATCATCTTCATTCAGATTTGCATCCTTCATTATCCGGAGAGAGGGTATTTGCACTTCGATTGGCAAGACTGCCTCCATGCCATAAACCAGAGAGAAAGGAGTTGCCCCGGTTGACGTCCTCGTTGAGGTACGGTACCCATGCAGAGCGAACGGTAGCATCTCGTGCCAGTCTTTATAAGTCACGGTCATTTTCTGCACGATCTTCTTGATGTTCTTGTTCACTGCTTCTACAGCCCCATTCATCTTCGGTCTATAAGGAGAAGAATTGTGGTGCTGTATCTTGAACTGTTCGCAAAGCTCAGCGATCATCTTGTTGTTCAGATTGGTACCGTTGTCTGTAATAATCCGCTCAGGGACGCCATATCGACAGATCAGATTGTGTCGAATGAACCGTGCCACAACAGTCTTGGTTACCGTAGCATAGGATGCTGCCTCAACCCACTTCGTAAAATAATCAATCGCCACTAGGATGAAGCGATGTCCATTAGATGCTGTAGGTTTGATCTCGCCAATCATGTCTATGCCCCACATTGCGAACGGCCAAGGTGCAGTCAGAACATTCAGGGGAACCGGAGGAACATGCACCTTGTCTGCATAGATCTGACATTTGTGGCATGTCCTGGAGTGTTGGTAGCAGTCAGCTTCCATTGTGGACCAGTAATATCCTGCCCGTAGGATTTTCTTGGCCATAGTGTGCCCACTGGAATGCGTACCAAAGGTCCCTTCGTGTAGCTCTTCCATGATCCTTTCTGCTTCAATCTTATCCACACAACGCAGTAAGGTTGAATCATGGTTTCGCTTGTACAAGATGCCGTTGCTTAGGAAGAACTTGGCTGCGAACCTCCTCAGGAATTTCTTATCATTGATAGATGCACCTTCGGGGTATTCCTGAGCTTCCAGATATCTCTTCACTTCGTGGTACCAAGGCTTCTCAGTCACCAATTCAGTTTCGAGATCACAACAGTATGCCGGTTCGTCCAGTTTCCAGATGATGATCCGGGGAGCCTCATTATCCCATTTGACCTTGAACATTGAAGACATTGTAGCTAACGCGTCCGCTAACTGATTCTCTTCTCTTGGAAAGTGCTCAAAGGTTATCTCTGTAAAGTGGGGAATCAGGGTCAACACACATTCTCTGTAAGGAATCAAGTTTGGATGTTTCGTATCCCACTCTCCTTTGATCTGATTGATCACAAGAGCGGAATCTCCGAAGACACTTAGAAATTTGATCCTTAGGTCAATCGCAGCTTGAAGACCCATGATACACGCCTCATACTCCGCCATGTTGTTGGTACAGTTGAAACACAGCCGGGCAGTGAGTGGAGTATGGGTACCTTGAGGGGATATGATGATGGCGCCGATGCCATTTCCCAAAGCATTGGAAGCTCTGTCAAAGTGCATAGACCATCGGGATCCTGGAAGAAAAATGGGCCCATTAGCATTTTTAGGTCATTTGGATCAATGTTGACTTTTCAAAATATCCAAAAATTTCCCAACTTCCACAAGGCATAACTTGCTCAATTTCTAATCTTTTCTCATGTTCTTGGACATTTTGGAAAGGTATTTGAGTCCTTTAACCAATGTCTTTGGTCCCATGTCATTTTGATTTACCAATCTCAAGTTATGGCCTTTGACTTAAAGTCTCTTTTTGTTGACTTTTGAAAATGACCTATAATGTTGAAATTGATAACTTTTTGTGAGAGCATTTCTTGGACTTGAAGTATGAAGATGAGTTTTAGGAAATGTCTTTCTCTTCAAAATGAGCTTTGGATGGAATTTTTCTGATAATCCATGTGAAAGTTATGCCCTGGTCAATTTCAGTTGACTTTTTCAGCTGTCCAAATATAGTAACTTTTGCATCTTTGATGATTTCTGAGCCAAATTTTGAGAATCATGATCAAGCATTGATCAAATGATGTTTGTGGCTTCAAAATGATATATTGACCAAAAATTTGAACTTTTGACTGCCAAATGACCATTTTGCCCCTACAGTTGACTGTAGTGCAATTTAGGGTTTTGACTGTGCAATTTTGAGCTGAATGCCTTGAAACTTGATATGAGGATGCTTGACCACATTTGTAAGCATATGAGACTTGATTGAGCCTTTGAAATCTACATTTCTTTGATCAGAACCCAAACCCTAGTTTTGACTGTATAGGAGACCTTTGCACTGTGCAACCCTTGGGGAATTTTGTGACTTGGCTTGGCAATTTCTTGAAGAATATGGGAGGGAAAATTTTGGGGTGCAACAGGAAGGTATTAGCACCCTTTTCATCCATTGTTTTCCATGGGCTCTTAGTTACTTGCTAAATCACTTGCTTTTGTTTGGAAATTATGCTTTGTGTTGTGTGGGTTTTGAAAGTATTTTGAAAATGTAACTTCGTAATGATTCTCGTTTCTATAAGAACGCATACAAAAGTGTTTGTTTCAAAAATGATTCAAAAAAGTGTTTGTGAGATGTGTTTTTGAAAGTGATTTTGAAAAGGTGTCTTTGTAATGATTCTCGTCTCTATAAGAACGCATACAAAGTGTTGTCTTTTGAAAATGTTTCAAAGTGAGAGTGTTGGTGTATATAATGTTTTTGTTGTGAGCAAGCAAGCAACTAGGAGCGAATCTACCTACTCGAAAGGTATTAGATGTTCTTTTCCTCCTCCTTTAGGTGATGCTATCTTACCATTGATTTGGTGAGAAGCCCCATTGTTGGATGTGAAGGGATGGGCGTGGGTTATCGTATATTCATAGAAGGAAATCTATGGATGTTTTAGCAATGTCGTTTAGGGACTAGATCGTTTACCGAAGGTAACATCGAGGGTCATCGTGGGACTACGATCTTTTATCGAGGGTCTTTTATAAAACGCCCATGTTCGAAGGACATGACTATTTTCTAATAGGAAACAAGTGAGATTACCCTAAGGTGTGCATATGTGCAAAGTTTGTTTGATTGCATGCATTTTTGTCTTGATTATGGTTCTCTATTTGTTGATTTCATGTCTTGCCATACACACCCTAATTACTAGCAATATATGAAAGCAATAAAAAGTGCGGAAAGTAAATATCCTACGCTATTACAATCATTAGGGGAATGGGGTCTACAGATTTACAAATGGGGATTGCAAATAAAATTAAATCCTAAGTTACTATTACAACCATATTGAATGGATAAGAATGTACAACAAAATGTGAAATGGACTTGTTTTGTTTAAGAAATGAAATAAGTTTTGTTTAAGAAAATATTTTTGATCTTTTTGTTTTAAGAAATAAAATAAAGCATGTAAAATGTAAAAAAAAATTGGAGCTTTTGATTAGTGAAAATAGAAGTGATAGCAAAAATAGTAAGGAAAAAGAAAATATAATCAGCGCATTGCTGAACTAAAAGAGATCAGAAGTTCTGACTCTAGCGTGCTACAAAAACATAAATCATATTAGTAGAAATAGGTAAAGTCAGAAGTTCTGGGTCCGCTGGGAACAAGAAGATTTCAGAAGTTCTGATGCCTTTGGCAGAACTTCGTCTCCCTCTCCATGCTAGTCAGAACATCTGCAACTTTGTCATTTCTCAACAGAACAGAAGATGCGCATATAACAGTTATGGCAGGTTTCATAAGGTGTATGAAACAAGAGATATCAGAACTATAAATCAGAAGCAAGCATGAATTTGATAATCCTAATTTCCTTAAGAAGTTCTAAACTAATTTACTCCCTACTTAGGCATACAAATACGTGAAACCTCAGAATACGTACATCATCAGAATCATGATGTCTACATTGTATTTTTGAACATGCAAATCTGACAATGCCTAAGTAATATGATGAGAGTCAACAGAAGCTTACCTTGAAGCTGGAAAATACTGTGAGCTGGAGTCTGGTTCTGAACTCTGGTGATGTTCTGAATAGCTTCTTCACGTACTCAGCAGGCTGGAAGCTTTCAACTTGGGCTATGAATGATTAGAAAATTCTGGAACAACCAAGGGGCAAAGTTCTGACTTCGTTGAGGTGGATATGGATGGAGAGTGTGTTACAATAGGTTTTGTATTTTTGTTTGCAGTTTTGGACTCTTGGAATTTTAGCAGGGGTTTAAGGCTTTTTCTTTCTCAAATTTTCGATCTTTTTACAGGTGCCAATGAAGTTCAATTTATAGACAAAGATTTAGTAGCTTGGAGAGGTCAAGGGTACAACCATCATGTGCTAGGCACTGACTTGTTCTTGAAGCAAGTTCCAATAGGTATGGTGGTTAGCAGCTTTAGCCGCGCCTAATCTGGATTTGTAAGCAGGAATTAAGGAAAGGTAAACTCAAAAGCAAAAGCAATGCATGGGCCCAGCACACTCTTGTACAAAAGTTTTCTTTTCAAGGACAGCAATGGTACTTCTATACCACACGTGGGGAAATACTTTGGATAAAGACTCAAAAGTGGTTGTGAGCATTAAATGATGATGAGATTTGTCAAATCATAAATCCTGCAATGTGAGATTCTGCATCATTGCTTCATTTTAGATCAGAAGTTCAGCTTCAGCGTAACTTAGAGTAGACATCCAACTTCTGATCTTTGTATCTCCTTGCTCCAGCGTGTTTTGAAGAAGCTCTCAGAATTTCTAGGAAGCTTGCAACACGCTTTGTAAACCTTCTTTGAATTACCCTTGTGTGATACGGTGGGAGAACTGACTGTTTTTACTGGTTTGCATTTTGTAATGCAAATGTCGCGGTAAGCAAGAGTCGCCACCGACTTTTATTTTATCCAACAAAGGAAAAGGGAAAAAGAATAGAAAAAACCTTTTTCAAGATGTTTCTGAGTACGGGGGTAGATTATAGAAAGGGAAGGTGTTAGCACCCTTTCTATCCGTAGTTTTCCACGGGCTCTTAGGTACTTGCTCATTTTTTGAAATTGCTTTCGTGTGTCTATGTTTTGAAAAGTTTTACTTCGTGATAACCCTTGTATCGGTCCTCAAAAGTGTGACGAAGTTGTTTTGAAAATTGTTTTGAAAGGTGTTTGTGTAAAAATTTGTTTGTTTGAGCAAGTACCTAGGAACTAATCTACCTACTCGAAAAAAGTTTGTTCGTTTTCCTTTAGACAGCGCTATCCTATTATTAAGGAATAGATAGCACCGTCGTTGGAGTTTTAAGGGACGTTTAAAGGGACAAATGCAATCACAAAAGCAATGTTAGGAAATTTTAGTAATCATCCTAAAGCCTTAAATATCTTTCTCCGAGGCAACATCCGAATGAGTCATTTTGGTCTTTGGGACTAGAGGACGACCACTAACATTCCATATACTTCATGACCGTTTACCGAAGGCAACCGGAGTGGAGTAAACCCTAGGAGTGAGCATGTGCAAGTGTGCTTTTTAAGTTTATTTATCTTTGCGCATTTAGGGTTTTCTACTGTGTTAATTGCAATTTGTCTTTCCATACAATCCTATTAACATACATCTAATATCTTATAGTTTGTGGAAATTAAAATGCAAGAAATTAAAGTCCTACCTATTACAAGGCTTTCGCGGATACATAATTATTTTGGCTGTAAATAAAGATGCGGAAATTTAAAACCCTAATTACTATTACAAACTCGGAGCAGTTACAATAAAAGAAAAAGGAAATTTAAAGGCGCGCGCGGCGAATGAAATGCAAGACATAATTGGAAAACCTAAAAATCTAATTGAGAAAATATTTAGGTTTTTTTTTTAGAAAAAAAAATTAGGTTATGTACGACATTAAGCCCTAATTCTAGTTGATTTTAATTATACAAAAAGAATTAAATTTCCTTAATTTAATTAAACTAATTAATTTATAAAAATATTTTTATAAAAAAATTATTTTTGATGTTTTTATGATTTTTTTGATTAAATAAAAAAAAGCATAATTTTTGGTGTTATTTGAAAAAAGAAATTGTTAATAAATGATAAAAAGGAATTAAAATAAAAAAGAAAATAATTGGGCATGTTTGATGAGCAATTAGGGGGTATATTTCTGAATTTGTTAGGCCCATGCATACTGAGCCCATGCATGTGCCAGATCCCATGTTGAGCGTGCTTGAAGGTCTACCGTGAGGAATAATTGCTAGGCGCATTGGATCTGGATCATCAAAGATCTGAGGGCTAGATCTGAGGGAGCAAGATGGACGTTTGATCATGAGGCGCATGGGATCCTGCATAGAGTGTTAAGAAAATAAAGAAAATTATGTTGGGACCTGGGATCGAACCCAGGTCCTTCTACTCATTCCACACTTGCCCTAGCCGTCTGCGCTATGTGATTTTGTTGTAATAATAATGAAACTAAATCATAATATATGAAACAAAATGGATGGGCTGGAAAAACACGCGCGTAATTCAAATGGCCCAGTGGAAGGGTGATAAATCTTCATCTTCTTCTATGTCCGTCGTTTTAGGTTTCAAGCTTTTACCTACGGACAATATTCCATAGTTATACACCTGCAAGCTTCAAAAAATCATATGATGCACAATAAATCAATTCTAACTATGCCAGTCAATTCGTCTGGGTCTCACGATAATCATAGCGTTAGTTTCTTGGTATAATTTTACCTGTACAAAGAAGCCCCAAAATGGCTTCTCAAACCCTAGCCATGGCACTCGTCAGTATATTCATCGAAACATAAATTGAACCATTCAAACATGTTGCAAATACATTGACAATTATAAATGTATCATTCAAACATGCTTAAGATGCAAGGATTAGCGTAATCAATTTCAAAAAAGAAAGCAAACCGTATGAGTGTTGTAGGGTGATTCTGGGCGTTTTGACAATTGCAATTGATCGTGTTAGCTCCAAGAGAGGTCCAGGAAACGATCGGAAGCTTCAGCGTGCCTTGAATTGGTCTATGGAAGAAGATACATCTCACACTTTTTGAATAAAATTTGAACTTTGTTTCTCTTTTTTCACGACTGCAAAACCTCCTCTCTTGCCTTGTTTTTGTTCACTATATGTAGTATGGTGCATTAGGGTAACAAAAATGAACAGAATCCTTTGGAATTATGGAGATTGAATGAGATTTTCTTGCCATATGATATCTTTCCATAACCATGCAAATCATGCTCTTTTTGCCTCAAATTACCTTGACTCATTTTGTTCTGATTTGGCCAACATAATTAGATTTGATTTCCATCAAAATCAGATCTTCATAACAATTTTTGGTATTTTTTGTTATTTATTTCTTTTAATGTGATTTTTAATAAATATAAATCATAATAAAATAAATAAATGGAGAAAATAAGATGTGGTTGCTGACTTGGGTCGTGGACCATGTCCTTAACAAGATACAATCCTAAAATGCTAGGCCCTTTTGGCCAAAAATGCATTTTTGAGCACATTTAACTTTTGCCAATTTTCCAAAAATGGTCAACATTGAAAATGCATAACTCTTCCAATTTTAACCCTAGAGAGGTTATCTTGGACTTTTTAGAAAGCTTAGCATGTCCTCTAAACAACCCTTTTGGTTTCATCTCAATTGGGTATTCCATGTTCATGTAAGGAGCTTTGACCCAAAATGTGTTTTTGTCGACTGGATCAACTGAACTTGATTGATGAGAAAAGTCTTACAGTTGTCTGTCATGGTCAAATGTATCAATAATGGATGATCAAGGCTTTCAACAAAAAGGTCAGACGCCAAGTATATCAAGTCGGGGATCTGGTGATCAAACGTATCATACTAGCGCAGAGTCATCCTAGGGGAAATGAACTCCTACATACGAAGGACCATTTGTAATCAAAAGCATATTCTCTGGTGGAGAAATGATCTTGGCCACCATGGATGACAATGACCTGCCACACCCTGTGAACACGGACATAGTCAAAAGATACTACGCATAAGAGACTCGCTAGGTTGACGCACCTAGGCAAAACAAGGGCATCCCGGTGAACCAAAAAGGTTCGGGCAAAAATTAGGGATAAAACAAACTAAAATTTGTACACCCGGCAAGCTGAAAACCCGAAAGGGCGGCTTGGGAAAAAAAGGGTATCCCGGTGTACTGAAAACCCGAAAGGGCGGTCCAGGAAAAAGTTAGGGAATTAAAGCGTATTACTATGTTCTGTTGGATCACCCTACAGACAATCTACAAACTCGACGGTTCTGATCAATTCAATCAACTTCGGACAAGGCAACAAATAGATAAGATGCTCAGAGACACAAAGGCTATAGCAGAATGGGAACCCCATGGGATTATTTCACATAGCTATCTTTTCTTGGTATCAAATTTTCATTTTTTACGACGGCATTCTCTTACTAGAATGTTTTTCTCATTGTACAAAAATACTTATTCAAAGTCAATACAAAGATATCCCTTTTAAAGTATAAAACTATCTGTTTTTCTTTACTCTTATGTTTTGTTTACAAAAACGTCCAACGATTTATTTTTTAACATATGCATTTGAACATAACTACCATTTACAAATGAATAAAATAGAAAGACAATCACTAATGGCTTTAAGAAATAGGGAAATCTCTCTAAGCTATTTCCATAAAATTCCCCCGCAGTGTGCAGTTTAATCCTCAGCAGAACAAAACTTCCTGTTATCACTCCCGGTAGAAGTCGCCAAATTTCTCAGGATTTCCCAACAGGATTTTACAAGAAGTACACGACATTCCCCTTACAACAAGGTTTATTGCTCTAAGTGGAAATTCATCAACACTTCAAAACATGAAGACTTGCACTCTGTATCCTCAGCAGCAGTCGGGGATTTATTTTCCCCAATCCAACAAGCAATGCTATATATTAGCTTACATATGAACACATCGCATCCATATATCATAAACATCGATAATACGAATGCATGTATCTCATTATACCATGCATTTCATACAACATGACTTTGCATATTAGCTAACAGTTTACCCTTTTCAGGATAAGGTTAATCAACGGATACCATTAACAATGTTCAAAGGATTTTCAGATACAGTTCAGATACACTCCTGATACGGATGCCATCCTGATACTCATTCAGATTCGAATTTCAAACACAATTCAGATACGCTCCAGACACGGATGTCATCCTGATACTCATTCAGATTCGACTTTCAGATATGCTCCAGACACGGATGCCATCCTGATACTCATTCAGATTCGACTTTCAGATACAGTTCAGATACACTCCAGAAATGGATGTCATCCTGATACTCATTCAAATTCGACTTTCAGATACAGTTCAGATACGCTCCAGACACAGATACCATCCTGATACTCATTCAGTTTCAACTTTCAGATACAGTTCAGATACGCTCCAGACACGGACGCCATTCTGATATTCATTCAATTTCATCTTTCAGATACAGTTCAGATACGCTCCAAACACATACTCCATTCTGATATTCATTCAGTTTCAGCTTTCAGAAACAGTTCAGATACGCTTCAGACACGGGCGCCATTCTGATACTCATTCAGTTTCAGCTTACAGATACGGTTCAACAATCATTTTGGGATGGCATCTACAAGCCCATCTCCAACAACTTTCCATCATCCCTCCAAATGGCATCTTTAAGCCCATTCCCTATACCATCAACCATCACATCACTGAGTGCAATTTTCTAGGCACTCTAGTGTCCAATCATCTTCCACCTTCGAGTCACGAATGGAAAAACTCGTCAATCTAACTTTTCAGGCTTAAGAAGATTGAAAAGGGGAAGCTATTGTACCCCAAAATTTTCCCTCTCATCTATCAAGAATTTGCTCACAAGATCTCCTTTGGCTCAAGACTGCACTAGGGTTGATCAGCTCAAGACACCTCCTTAAGCACTGATGACCAAAATTAGGGTTTGAGATTGCACAAGGATATTTGAACTTCCAATGCCCCATATGACTTTCATGGATCATTATGGACCCTCAAGATTACTCATGTCAAGTTTCAAAGCTTTGGATCACACTTTTTCTCAGTCAATTTGGTAGTTGACCTAAAAATCAGCTGTATTGGGGAAAAAGTCAACGGTAGCCAATTTATAGTCAAACTTCATAATTTTTTATCCACATCAACATTTTAAACTCATATGTATCATTTTATCAAGTTTTTACCATAATTTCTCAAGAAATTTGATCAAATCTTCAAAAGGACAAAATGTTCAAAATTAGGGTTTTGACTAGGAAAGGGCAATTTCTGATTTTTGACCTAGCAAATGATCAATTGGTTTAAGGAATGATCTCAAGAGTCCAATTTCATCATTTTTACCTAATGACATGGCTCAAAATATTGTTTAAGTCTAATAGATTGACAGATGAATTTTCAGTCAATTGATCAAAAGTTAATTGTATACTGAAAAGTCAAACTTTGACTCTTTGGTCAAAATCAAATGTCAAAGATCACAATTCATCAAATTATGTCAAAATATGAAACCTATTCATCAAGAAATCAACAATTCAAGATTTCATTTTGAAAAGTTAAAATTTCTAAACTTAGAAATTTTTCTAAGTGTTGGAAATTTCTTATTTTTTCACAACTTTGAGCAAAATTTTCACCATGATGCAAGATGATTCAAAAGAAACTTTCAACATGAAACTTGTAGATCTCCATGAAATCTACAACATTTCTTTACACATATCCTTTCAAACTTTCTTGGATTTCAAGTTATAATTTTAAGAACACACGGTCATGAAACAAAACACTTAGTGAAATTTTGCCCTAATTTGGTCAGGATTTTGACCTAACTTCATGGAACTTTTTCATATAGTTCCAAAGGGAATTTTCAAAAGTGATTCAAAGAGGTTTTGTAGAGAACATTACAATCTTTCCAAAATGTCAAAGAAATCCTTGAGATCAGTTTTGAGTAGGGAGAATCGAAGAGATGAAGTTAGGGTTTTCACACTTGAATTACAAGTCATTTTGTGATGAACAAGATTCAAAATTCAAACTTATGCTGCATAACCTCTACTTTGCAGGCCTAAAACTTGTTAGGCACTCCATAATTAATTGCTTGCACAACTGTTAGAGGTCTCAATTCAAGCATTCAATGCAAGGCCATGCTCTATATCCATTTTGGGAAGAAAGTGCACAATGCCATTTTGATAAAGTAGCTTTTTGCACAAAACTTGTTCTTGAGCCTTGAAATTGCTTTCTTCTGATCATACAAGTCCCATAAATCAAGAGAAGCTTGTATAGACACTTACAATCACTCAGTCGATGCTTGTACTTCCTCTTGAAACTTGTTTTCCCACTTTTCTTAAAAATCAAGTAACATATCAATTAGCTTGTAACTTGTACTTCTGACTATCCAAAACACTCAAGACCTTTTTCTTATACATACACAATTTATTTTTCACAAATCCCACGCATGCTTAAGCCCTAAAAACACAAATAATACAGAATCTCCAAAAACACCTCAAAACTGGCCATTTCATAGTTTTGAATCCAATCTCCAAATTTGCTCGTGCGTTTCTTGGCCTTTTACTTTCAAAAGCTTCTAAATAACATACACAAACAATCCCAACACCTGCAACACCACTTTAACACCTCCATCATCATCCACCATTTTCAAAAACAACACCTTGCACCTTGACTTCTCCATAACTCCTCAGGCACTTTCAGCTCAAGCTAAGCATCACATTAGCTTCCTAGGAACTTGAGGAAGCTAATCCAATCATTGGAACTTACTAAAAGCTACTCAAACTCAAAACACGATACCCTCTTGCAAGGTAAGTTATCTCAACTTTGAACTTTTCTTACAAGCATCATTAATGGTTTATTTGTGAATGAAAAATGTAGATATCATTGCCCTGAAGCTAACCACGTCCATAGTTTTCATTTATATTACTTGAGCTTAGAGAATTTTAAGATTGAAGTTTCTGAAATTTTTAGGGTTCAGATTAGGGCCATTAAAATTCATGCTTGTCTTTGATCTATAATTTTATTGCTTTTCATTTTTGAGATCGTGAAGAAATTTGCTACAAGTTTCTTGTTTACATTTTTCATTTTTGTTGAGAATTGAATAAGATACAAAGGTTCAGGTTGGGCGAGAGGTTGAAGATGAAGTTCCCTTCAGGAACGTGTTTACCATATATATTTATGGTTTGATATTAATAAACGGATGTATAGCCACTCTAGTGGTAGAAGCGTGCGCATGTGACTATAGGGACCTAGGTTCGAGCCCCAGTGGTACCCTTTTGGGATTTTTTCATATTTTTCACATTTTCTTATCTTTTTTGGCAGCACTGGGCCTCATCCCCTTGGGCCTTTATTTTTTTACTTCTGACCCCCCTTGCTGGCTATTCACACCCCTGGCCCATTTTATTTTCTTTTTTCTCATTTTTATTTATTTGTTTTCTTAAATATTTTATCTAATACAAAAAAAATCAGAAAAAATATAAAAACATTAGATTTATATTTTGATATAGTTTATTTATTTTTTGCACAAAAAAATTATTTTATTTTATCATACTTTATTTATTTTACTAATTGATTTGTAAATTTAATTAAATAACTAGGGTTTTAGTTATTTTCTTTTACATAATTTAAATATTTTATTTTAAAATGTAAAAAGACCAAAAACATTTTATAATACTATAAATTATTTTTAAGACAAAAATACCAAAAATATTCTTCTTATAAACTTAATTTCTTTTTTAATCAATTAATGGATTAGAGTTTTATTTAAATTCTTTTCCTAGTAAATTTAGGTTTACTTTTTATTATTTTAATTAATTATTTTCTTTTAGTTAATTAGTTTAAAACAAAACCCTTTCCTAAAAAAATCCAAACAAAACATCCATTTTCTTTATATTTACATTCTTGTATATTTATTCATTTTTGTACATTATTTATCCAAATTCAATATGGTTGTAATAGATAATTAAGCTTTATTTTCTTGCAATCCCCATTTGTAATTTGTACATCCCCCTCTGATAAGTATTGTAATAGCGTAGTAATTTTAAATTCCGCAATTTATCACTTTATATATAAATGCTAGTAATTAGAGTTTGTATGGAAAGACTAAAACTAATCAATTAGAAAACCCTAATCAATGACAAATCAAGCATGAAAAACAATACACTTGCACACAAACACCCTTAGAGTAAAATCCACTTGGTTGCCTTAAAAAATGGTCATATTACGCATGTGAGGTATCTTAGCAAAAACAAGCAAAATATAAGATCATAGTCCCTCGATGACGCTATCTATGTTTCCTTTCAAATGATCTCAGTCCATAAACGAGAATGCTAAGATACCTTGCAACATTTCTAATCATGGTTATACGATGACCCGCGCTCGTTCCGTTTACATCCAAAGATAGGGTTACTTACCAAATCAATGGTAAGATAACAATGTCAAAGAAAAGAGGAAATGAACATGAAATACTTTTGAGTAGGTAGAATGCTCCTAATTACTTGCTCATTTTCAAAATAAAACATACTTGTTATTTTAAAAAACAAACACCTACACTTTCAAAACATTTTACAAACTTGAAAACATTTTCAAAAGACCAACATCTTTGTATACATTCTTACGAACGAGATTCATTACAAATGTTTACCTAAACATGGCCTCTTTATAAAATACTTTCAAAAAACCAGACAAAGCAAAATTTCAAACAAAAGCAAGTGGTCTATCAAGTAACTAAGAGCCCATGGAAAACCATGGATGAAAAGGGTGCTAATACCTTCCCTTTTCATAATCTACCCCCCCCCCCCCGAACTCAAGAAATAATCTCAAAGGTCTTTCATGTGCTTTTTCACCTTTCCTTTTGGATAAAAGAAAAGTAGGTGGCGACTCTTGCTAACCGCAACATTTGCAATCAAACAAAACACGAAAGTCAGTTCTCCCACCGTATCACATACTCAAAGTACCGAAGCGAGAGAAAAGAGTTTGTTGATAATTTATGTGTAAGAACACCATCATTTTATTTAAAGAAGTTTTTTTCAACACAAAGTTACTTTAATCACTTTATTATTCTTCTCCATTTCCAATTAAGTCTTTAATAAATCTTGTTAAATTTTCCTTATTAGCATTGTCTTTACATTCTTGCAAGTATCCAAATTGTTTCCTTTAAGTCACATTTAGGATTTATAGTCAAATTTCAATATCTAAAGATAACCATTATCACATACAAAGATCTTATTATCATTCATATAATGCCAAACTTTGAGTCAAATTGTAAAAAACACTAAGACACATGTCCTAGGATCAATCTAGTTGATCCTATAAGTTACCAAAACGTAGAGTTTGGAAGACTAGCGGTTGTTTGTTAGAAATCACTATTAAACAAATTTGCACACCCGGCGGGACCGTGTCAGAGTGTTTTAATTACTTTGCTTATGTTCTTTCAATTTGGGTCTTTATTAATTTCTTTTATGAACTTATTCTTGCCATTAGTATATGAACCTTAGGAGTGGTAAGATAATTAGCAATAACCAATCAATACCCAAAAGAAAACAGACTAGAAAAATGGTTAATAATACCAATAGTGGAGGAGGATAAAATCCTCCACAAGGATCAGGCACAATCATGGCAAGTTCGACGAATGCGTCAACTGCAATCCCTGTTTCACAAGCCGTGTCCACATCCATAGGATCCTTGGCTACAAATAGTTCTATACATGGGTCCACAGGGCCTATACCCACGAACAATTCGATAACCATGCCTATCTCCACAAGCGTGGCAGAGATCCCCTCGAATACAGTTTTAAAATTTATCGTTTTGATTCATGCGTGATAAAGAATCAAATTGGCACCATTACCGGGGATTCTTGTTAATTTAGCAAATAGTTTAGTTTTAGGTATTGTTTTAATTTTTCTTTCTGCATTATCTTGCATTTTTGTGTCGGGATGTCTGACTTGGTCTGAAAACCCAGTTTTCTGAAAATTTGTGTATGTTTGAAATATGTTTTGTCCCTTCTGAGCAGAAAAGTCATGCGATCATTAGTCCCCTACTCTTAGAAAGAGATATGAGATTCCACCCTCATTTTTCCAAATTCCTCTTTTTCTGTTTTTTATGAATTTTTTTACTGTTTTCATATTCTCGAAAAAATCCAAACAAATTTCCAAAATTCTTATTTCACTTAATTAGATTAAATTTCGTGTTTTTGTATTTTTTTGAATTTATTTTAATCACATTTCTTTTTCGTTTTGTTTCTGCCTACTTGCGACATTGTTGGTAGTTTTTCTTTGGATAACATAATTGATCAAAGAACACTAAGGCAGCTTGCTGCCCCTGATGTTAATTACAATGGTTTATGTATTGAATATATTGATGTTGTTGTTCCTTTTGAATTGAAATCTGGTTTAATACACTTGTTACCAAGGTTTAGTGGTCTTGCAGGTGAGGATCCGCATAAGCATTTGAATGAATTATAGGTTGTTTGTTCTACACCACTGAGGCCTGAAGGAATCACAGAAGATCACATCAAATTGAGAGCCTTCCCATTTTCACTACAGGGTGTTGCTAAGGATTGGTTATACTATCTTGAGCCGAATTCTGTCACAACATGGAATGATCTTAAGAAAGTCATCCTAGAGAGATACTTTCTTGCATCCAGATCTGTAACTATCAAAAAAGAAGTATGTGGTATTAGACAGGGAAATAAATCATTGGCTAAGTATTGGAAGAGATTCAAACATTTAGTATCCAATTTCCCTCAATACCATATTACTAAATAGTGGCTTATTCAATATTTCTATGAGGGGTTACTACCAATGGATAGAAACATTTTATATGTTGCTAGTGATGGAGCACTTGTTGATAAGACCCCAACTGCTGCCAAAACCTTGATTGAAAATATGTCACCTAAATCCCAACAGTTCACAACTAGAAACATTTCTACAGTTCTAAAATGAGTGAGTGAAACCCAAACTTCTGCTTCTAATAGGGCCTTAGAAACCAAACTTGATGAACTTAGCTCATTAATCAAACATTTGGCTGTAGAAAAAAAATCAACCAGTAAAGTTATATGGAATCTGCACTTCTAATGAACATCTAACATATTCGTGCCACATCTTGCAAGATGATTCAGTTACAAAATTTCCCCAAGCATATGCAGCAAACCTTTACAATCAAGGCAACATCCTTGACCTGTCCACTAAAAAATACCATCCCAATTTGAGGAATCATCCAAACCTTTAATATGGGAACCAAAAACCACATGACCCCCCACCCTCCCCCAATTAACCACATCTACACCCTTCGGACCTTCACTAGAGGACCTTGTCAAGCAAATAGTTGTACAAAATCTCCAATTCTAACAAAAAAATTGATTCTAGCATTCAGACCTTGCAAACACAAATTGAACAACTTGCCACTTTAATGAATACCATGTAGCAAGCTCAGGGATCGAACCAACTACCTACCCAAACAATAGTGATCCTAATGTGAGTACAATCTCCCTGAGATCCGAAAAAGTTAATGAACCAGCCCAAAAAAAAGAAAATTATTGAGGTAACACATAAACCTTCTGTTGTTATTGAGGCTGAAAAAAGTATGTTCCACCAATCCCTTTCCCATACAAAGTAGCTAAAACTAATAAGATAGAAAAGGGAGACAAAGAGAGGGATATTTTAGATGTATTCAGGAAAGTGGCAGTGAGCATTCCACTTCTTGATCTGATTAAACAAGTTCCAAAGTATGCAAAACTTTTGAAAGATTTATGCACACACAAGAGGAGGGTGAAGGGAAATGAGAGAGTGAATATGATAAGAAATTATTCATCCCATATTCAACCTAAACCTACACCTGAAAAGGATACTATTTTAGCCCTCAATCAAACCAATTTTCTCCATAAATACAAGGATTCACGAACTTTTTCTATTCCATGTACCATTAGGGATAGTAAGTTCAAAAATTGCATGCCTTGTTTAGGAAAAGTGTGATACGGTGGGAGAACTGACTTAAGGTTTTGCGGTTGTGTTTGCAAATGTTTCGGTTTAGCAAGAGTCGCCACCGACTTTTTATTTTATCCTAAGGAAAGGTCAAAAAGTACAGGAAAGACCTTTGAGATGTTTTCTTGGGTTCGGGGAGTAGATTATGAAAAGGGAAGGTGCAAGCACCCTTTTCATCCATGGTTATCCATGGGCTCTTATTTACTTGTTTAGATCACTTGCTTTTGCTTTTCAATTGTTTGAAACCGTGCTTTGTGTGTGGTTTTGAAAGATGTTTTTAAAAGAGGCCATCATTGTGGCAACCTTTGTAATGATTCTCGTTTGAATGTATACAAAGGTGTTTTTGTCTTTTGAAAAGATGTTTCGATGTTTTGAAAGTTTGATTTGGAAAATGTTTTGAAATTGTGTTGTGAAGTGTGTTTGAAAATAGCAAGGATGTTTTGCAAGCTTTGATCAAGTAACTAAGAGTTATCTACCCTAATTTACTCAAAGATCTTTCTTAATGTTTTTAACCCTTTTGACAGTGTTATTTCACCATTGCATTTGGTGAACAACCTTGCATTAGGATGTTAAACGGGACAGGCGCGGGTCGTCGTGTAAACCATGATACCAATTGTGTTAAGTATTTTTGGCAAATTTTTGAGGGACTTGATCATTTTGTTTAGGCAACCAAGATAGCGTCATCGAGGGACTATGATCTTTGTTTTTGTTTTTGTTTTGCCAAAGTACCCAACATGCATAACATGGCCCATTTTTAAGGCAACAAGTGGATTGTAACCCTAGGGGTGCAAGTGTGCATTGTGTTTGATTTTCATTCATTTTGTCTTTCATTAGGTCAAGCTACTTGTTGATTTGGATTTTTGCATACAAACCCTAATTCTCTAATCATGACACAATTGAAAGCATAAAGTGCGAGAATTTAAAAGTCTAAACTATTACAACATGATTATGGGATGGGGGTACAATTTTTGAATGGGGGGTATTTGACAAGAAATATAAACCCTAGTTTACTATTACATCCAAATTGAATCCCAATGCATAAATATTAAATGGACAATATTTAAATGAACAAAATAAATATATCAAATAAAAAATGAATTATGCAAAAAAGGTTTTTGTTTATTTATGTATGTAAAAATATTTAATGTAAAAATAAAGAAATAAAAGATTAATTTTATTAGGTTAAGGGTAAAACCCTAATTTTCTTTAAGAAAGTAAATATATTAATTATTTTATTTATATACAATAAAAATAAAATATTATATGTATAAAAAATAAAATATGTTTAGAACAAGTATTTATTAAGTATATTTAATAATAAAAATAAAAGTGTAATATTTTATATTTTTATTCTAAATATATAATAAAATAAGAGTGTGTATATATATATATATATATATATATATATATATATATATATATATATATATATATATATATATATATATATATATATATATATATATATATTATATTAAATCTGTACAATAAATAAAATATATACAAAAAAATAGATTATATTTAGAATAATATTTTCAGTGTGAATAAAAATAAAAACTAAAAAATTAAAGTATAATTTATGTATTATTTTCAAGTTTCAATAAATAAGATAAAAGTAATTAAATTGATTTTTATGTTAGAAAAATAAAAATAAAATGCAAAATAAATGTGAAAAAATTGCAAAAATATTTTTGAGCATTTTTTATATTTGGAAATAAATAAACAAAATCAGAAATGAAAATAAAAATACAAAAATATAAAATAAAAAGAAATTGGGCCAGGGGGTGCAAAAAGGAAAAATGGAGGTGTCAATAGTGAGTCAGGCCAAGCCCAGCCCACCACTTCATCTTCAACCTTCAGATTTTTGAAAACGCGCGCGCCCTGTACAACCACCAGATCCTGTATACGAGCTCTATTGCAAAAACACACAACATCAAACTTGTAGAGCATTTCAAGACGATTCCAACCATATAAACAACTTGTCTTAACTCTCAAAGACCAGAGAGAATTTCTCTAGCCCATAAATCTAACCTAGTTTTTTCAGCATGTTCATGGATGAAATTCTCTTAGCATGTTTAATATAAATGAAAACTGAGCATATGTACAACTTCATGGCAATGAATACTGCATTTCTTATTCATAAACCTAAGGCTAAATGTTCCTAAATAGAGAGATAGGAAGTGGACAAAAACCTGTTTCAGTTGACTTCGTGTAGGGCAATGTAGAGCTTTTCAACAAGGCTTAAGATGTCTGGGAGCTTGCTTGAACTTCACTTGACCTTCTCCAATAGCCTGCTTGCCTTGAATGTACCTGAATCAGCCTATAAAACTCAACCTGCACAAGCTCAAAATGAAAATGGCAAACTCTGTAAATGGAGTTACAGTTGGTGTTTGAGGTTTGGGATAGCTTGGATGAGTTGAATGGAAAGTGTTTGAAGCAACTTGGGACAAAACGCACGAGCCAATTGAGCTACGGAACTCAAGTTGCAGATTCTTCCCTATTTTGCCAATGGAAGGTGATTTCTGGCTATGGGGTGTTTAGAGGCTCAAGCAATCGTGTTTCTGGCTCAAAGGGGTGTGAGAAAGATGTTCAAACTATTTTCATAAGTTTATCTTGGTTGTTGTTCAAGTTCTCAAGTTTTGGACAAGTTTCTTGTTTTTGAAGCAAAATGTGAAAGTGATATGTAACAGGCTTGTACAGGTTATACAACACCTTATAACCTCTGCTCTTGGCCCCTCTAATTTATGTATTTGATTAGCTGCAAAAGATCTGGACCAATGCTCAAAGATTGTGGTTTAACATAAAGCAAGATTATGGCAAAAATGGAAATGTGCCTTTTTCTACTTAGGGCTTAATTTTGTGTACAATGTCCTAATGACCAAAACAATAGCTTAGACCAATGGATTTGCATTAAATTATTGAGTGTGAAGTGGTTTAGAGTCCTGTAAACTAGTTTAAGGCATGCTGACTTGAAATTGCAACTTGTATGAACATGAATATGCCATGGATGAAAAGTGAGTTTTTGCCAACTTCAAGCCTTCGATTCTCCCTAACCACAAATGTGTTTGGAGAGTTCTTGGACATTTTGGAAATATTGAAACATGCTCTACAATCCATCTTTGAAATGCAACTTGAGATTTCAAGTGGAACTATGTGAAAAATGGCCAAGAAGATAGGTCAAAATCCTGCCTAAACTAGGGCAAAATTTCTCTAAGTTAAAAGTTTTAGGGACCCTTCTTCCAAAAATCATAACTTGAGATCCAAGCTTCTTTTGGAAAAACTTTGTAATCAAAGTTGTATAATTTGTAGAGGACTACAACTTTCATGTTGGAAATTTTGTTTGAATCCAATTGCATCATGGTGAAAATGTAGGGCAAAGTTTAGGAAAAATTAAGAAAATTTCATAACTTAGAAAAATTCTAAGTTATGAAAATTTTCAACTTTAAACCCTAATTTGCAATTTTGGGTTTCTTGATGAACAAGTTTCATATTTTTACACATCTTTATGAAAAATGACCCTTGGCACTTGATTTTGACCAAAAAGTCAAAGTTTGACTTTTCAGTGTACAATCAAATTTTGATCAGTTGACTGAAAAATTGATCTGTCAATCCAATGCATTTGGGATCTTTTGAACTTGTTGAATAGGTAAAGATGATTCCATTGAGTACTTGAGTCCATGCTTGAGCCAAATTTGCCATTGGCTAGGTGAAAAATCAGAAATTGCCTTTGTGCAGTCAAAACCCTAAAAATGACCATTTTGCTCTTTTGGTGATCTGATCAAATTTCTTGTGGAGTTGTGGTCCAAACATGATCAAATGGTTCATATGAGTTTATAATGTTGATGTGGATCAAAATTCATGAGGTTTGACTGTAAATTGGCCATAGTTGACTTTTTCCCTAATACAGTTGATTTCTAGGTCAACTGTCCAATTGACTGGGCAAAAATTTGATTCAAGGCTTGAAACTTGGTATGGACAAACTTATGGGTCCAACATGAAGTATGAATGTCACTTTGGGCATTGTAGGTCAAAAAATACCTGTGCAAACTCAAACCCTAATTTAGGTTATCAGTGCAAGGAGATGTCTTGAGCAGAGCAAACCCTAGCTTGCTCTTGAATTCAAAAAGTCTTGTGATGAAAAATGTTGATAAAATGAGAGGGAAAATTTTGGGATACAACAGTTGCCCCTGTTCAATCTTCTTGAACCTGAAGAGTTAGATTGGTAAGTTTGCCTTTCGTGACTCGAAGGTAAAAGAGGATTGGACACTAGAGTGCCCGTAAATTTGCACTCGTCAAAAATGCAGTTTGAGGAAATGGGCTTAAAGATGCCATTTGGAGATGATAGAATCTTGCTGGAGACGGGCTTAGAGATGCCATCCAAAGTGTTTATTGAATATCAGTAGAATGAACATCATAATGGTATCCGTATCTGGAACGTATCTGAGTCGTATTTGGAGATAGGATTCGTATGAGTAAAGGAATAACGTCTGTGTCTGGAGCGTATCCAAGTTGTAACTATATTTAATTCTTGAACGAATATCAGAATGACTACCGTGTCTGGAGTGTATCTGTATTGTATCTGAAATCTTAAATCTGAATAAGCGACAGAAATACATCTGTGTCTGGGATATCTCTGGGCTGGGGAATGAGTGGAAGAATGGAAATCGTGTCTGGAACGTATCTGGACTGTATCTGAAATTGAGATCTGTATGAATAGCATAATGACTTCCATGTATGGAGTGTATCCATACTGTAATTAGGATCCGGATAAGTGACAGAATGACTTCCGTGTCTGGAGTGTCTTTGAATTTGACTTTGATAGTTGAATCTGACTGAGAAATAGAATGGCTTCTATGTTTGGAGTGTATCTAGTATGTATCTGATTGCTGAAGTCTGAATGAGTAGTAGAATAACCGCCGTGTCTGGGGTGTATCCACACTGTATCTGAAATCTTTGAAAATTTGCTAAAGATAGCTTTTAATCTTATCCTGAAAAGGGTAAAATGTTAGCTTAAAACACAAAGTTATGTTTGCATGATATGTATGATGAAATAAAATGTGTTCTATCAATGTTTATGATATATGAATGTAATGGATGCGCATGTAAGCTGACTAGCCGTCTTGTTTTAGGAAAATAAATCCTTAATAACTGGAGACAATGAACTCTTTGACCGCTGCTGGGGAACATAAACCCTTGACTTCCATTGGGGATTCACAAACTTTGATTGTTGAGACTGAGAATGTCCTTTGGACTACTGCTGAGGATTGAAAATCCTTGGTAACTTATGGGGAATTGAGAATCCTTTATGACTTTCCTGGGAAAATAAGGATAACTCTGACGATCTCTACTAGGGAATTAGAACCTGGGAGGCTCCGACCGGAGAAATAAAGATAAGAATCTTCGTTCTGCTGGGAAATAACTTTGTGGGGAGAATGTTTATCCTGCTGGGGAAATCAGGAGTTTGGGTTGTATGCCAATCTACTGGGGATTCCCGTTTTGTGGAGAACTCCGTTGGGGAAGAAAGTTTAGAGTATTCTGGCTCCGCTGGGGATATATACTCCAAGGTTTTAGCTCTGTTGAGGATCTGAATGACATACTGCGGGGGATTTCTTTTGGAACAGCCTAAAGACATCTTCCTATACTTTCAACCTGTCAGCAATTATCCTTTCTCATTTTGTTTTATTTGTAGGCAGTGATTATATTCAAATGCATATGCTCATTTAATAAACCATTGGACGTTTTCAAATAAAACACAAGTGTAAGAAAGAAAAGGCAAACAAATTTCTGCACTTTGAAGTATCTTTGGTATTAACTTTGTGTAAGTATTTTGTACAAAGGAGACAAACATCCTAGTAAGAGAATGTTGTCATAAAATTGAGAAAAATTTATACAAAGAAAGATGGCTATGTGTAATAATTTCCATGGGATTCCCATTCTGTTATAGCCTTCGCAACTCTGAGTATCTTGTCCATTCGTTGCTTCGTTCGCGGATGATTGGATTGATCAGAAGCTTGGAGTTTGGTCGCGAAGAGATTGTCCTTAAAGTGATCCGACGAGACATAGTCATACGCTTTATTTCCCTAACTTTTGCCTGGACCTCCCTTTCGGGTTTTCAATCCACCGGGAAACCCCTTTTTGCCCAAGTCGCCCTTTTGAGTTTTCAACTTACCGGGTGTACAAATTTTTTATTTATCCCTAATTTTTTCCTGAACCGCCCTTTCGGGTTTTCGATTCAATGGGATGCCCATTTTTGCCCAAGCCGCCCTTTCGAGTTATTGACTTGTCGGGTCGTTTTATGCGTAGTATCTTTTGACTATGTCTATGTTCGCAGGGTGCGGCAGGTCATCTCCGTCCATGGTGGTCAGAATCATTGCCCCACCAAAAAAATGTTCTTGATCACAAATGATCCTTCGTAAGTAGGAGTCCACTTACCCCTGGGATCACTTTACGGCAAGATGATCCACTTGATTACAAGATCTCCGACTTGATATACCTGACATCTGACTTTCTTGTTGAAAGCCTTGATCATCCGTTTTTGATACGTCTGACCATGACAAACAGTAGTAAGTCGCTTCTCATCGATCAAATTAAGTTGATCAAGCCGGGTCTGAATCCAATCGTCTTCATTTAAACCAACATCCTTCATAATCCTCAAGGAAGGAATCTGAACTTCCATAGGTAAAACAGCTTCCATGCCATATACCAAAGAAAAGGGGGTTGCCCCAGTTGAAGTACGCGCCGTGGTACGATATCCATGCAGAGAAAATGGTAACATATTGTGCCAGTCCTTATAGGTGATTATCATCTTTTGAATGATCTTCTTGATATTTTTGTTCGCAGCTTCAACAGTACCGTTCATCTTTGGCCGATAGGGAGATGAATTGTGATGTTGAATCTTAAACTGCTCGCACAGAGCGGTGATCACAGTGTTGTTCAAATTTGTACCGTTGTCCGTGATGATCCTGTCGGGGATACCATACCGGCATATGAGGTTCTTCTTGATGAAGCGGACAACCACATTCTTTGTAACGGAGGCGAAAGAAGCCGCTTTGACCCACTTGGTAAAATAATCAATAGCCACCAAGATGAAGCGATGTCCATTGGATGCCGTGGGCTTGATCTCTCCAATCATGTCGATTCCCCACATTGCGAATGGCCAAGGAGCTGTTAGAACATTGAGAGGAACTGGAGGAATATGTACCTTGTCAGCATAGACTTGGCATTTGTGACAAGTACGAGAATATTAATGACAGACAGCTTCCATGGTAGACTAGTAGTAGCCTGCCCTTAGAATTTTCTTAGCCATCGTATGTCTGCTCAAGTGGGTGCCAAATGTGCCGCTATGTATCTCAGTCATGATCAATTCAGCTTCAATTTTGTCCACACAACAAAGTAGAATACAATCATGGCTGCCCTTATATAGGATACCATTGCTCAGAAAGAACTTGGCAGCAAATCTCCTTAAGAACTTTTTATCATTAACTGAAGCTCCTTCAGGGTACTCTCGAGTCTTTAGATACCTTTTGATTTCATGAAACCAGGGTTGTTCCACTACTTCTTCGGTATTAATCTCATGACAGTGTGCAGGTTCGTCCATTCGCTCGATGGTGATTCGGGGAGCCTCATTATCCCAGTTGAGTTTAAACATGGAAGACATTGTAGCTAGAGCATCAGCTAGCTTATTTTCTTCTCGCGGAAAGTGTTCGAAGGTAATCTGCTCAAAGTGAGGAAACAATGTCAAGACATGTTCTTTGTATGGGATAAGATTAGGATGTTTAGTGTCCCACTCTCATTTGGTTTGACTGATAACCAAAGCTGAGTCCCCAAATACAACCAGAGATTTGATTCCCAAGTCAATAGCAGCCTTGAGACCAAAGATACAGGCTTCATATTCGGCCATGTTATCGGTGCAGCTGAAACAAAGTCTAGCAGTGAAAGGTGTATGGCAACCTTCTGGAGAAATAAGTATCGCGCCGATACCGTTGCCAAGTGCATTTGAAGCACCATCAAAGTACAGGGTCCATCGGGATCCTTGTTCAGGTTCGTCATATGGTCCGTTACCTTCAATGTTGTCCAATGTCATAATGTCCTCGTGAGAGAAGTCGAACCTCATAGATTGTAATCTTCGACGGCTTGATGAGCTAGATGGTCAGCTAGTACACTCCATTTTATAGCTTTTTGGGTTGTGTACTGGATATCATACTCAGTCAGGATCATTTTCCATCTAGCGATTCTTCCGGATAAAGCAGGCTTCTCGAAGATATACTTAATCAGATCCATTTTAGAAATCAGCAAAGTGGTATGTGTCAACATATACTGCCTTAGCCGGCGAGCAGCCCATACTAAAGCGCAACAAGTTTTCTCGAGCAGTGAGTAGCGAGTCTCACAGTCGGTAAACTTTTTGCTAAGTTAATAAATGGCATGCTCTTTTCGGCCAGACTCGTCATGTTGGCCCAGTATGCACCACATTGAGTTATCTAAAACAGTCAGATACATGATTAAAGGTCTTCCTTCGACGGGTAGCATCAAGATAGGAGGCTCTAGCAAATACTCCTTGATCTTATCAAAAACAATTTGACAATCATTGTTCCATTCAACCACCTTATCTTTCTTCAACAGCTTGAAGATTGGCTCACAGGTAGATGTTAGGTGAGAGATGAACCTTGCAATATAGTTTAAGCGTCCCAAGAAACCTCTAACCTCCTTCTCAATACGGGGGCTGGCATTTCTTGTATAGATTTGACTTTGGTAGGATCAACTTTGATGCCTTTGTTACTGACGATAAATCCCAAAAGTTTACCGGACCTGACTCCGAAAGTGCACTTGCTAGGATTCAGTCTGAGCTTGTATTTATTTAACCTGACAAACAGCTTTTGCAGATGGTCGAGGTATTCTTCTTCTGTTTGTGAACGAGCTATCATGTCATCTATGTAGACTTCAATCTCATGATGTATCATGTCATGAAATAAAGCTACCATGGCTCGCTGATAGGTTGCCCCGGCATTCTTCAGTCCGAATGGCATCACTTTATAGCAGAAGGTACCCCACTGCGTAACAAAAGTAGTCTTCTCCATGTCTTCGGGGGCCATTTTGATCTGGTTGTACCCTGAAAATCCATCCATGAAAGAAAACACCTTATGTTGAGCTGTATTGTCGACTAAAATGTCAATGTGTGGTAGTGGAAAATCATCTTTAGGACTAGCCCTGTTTAAGTCTCTGTAGTGCACACATATTCTGACTTTGTCGTCCTTCTTAGGTACGGGTACAATGTTAGCAACCCATTATGGATAGGAAGTAACATCCAGAAAGCCAGCATTGAACTGCTTCATCACCTCAGCTTTGATCTTTTCAGACATGTCGGGCCTCATTCGGCGAACTTTCTGTTTGATTGGTGGACAGTCTTCTCTTGTAGGGAGACGATGAACCACAATATCTGTATCCAATCCCGACATATCTTCATAAGACCAGGCAAAGATCTCAACATATTCATTCAATAGCTGAACTAGACGCTCTTTGACTTTTGGCTCCAGGTTGGCACCCACTTTAACCTCTTTTCTGTCTTCCTCTGTTCCCAAATTGATAGTCTCTAACAACTATTCATGGGGCAGAATATCCCTTTCTTCTTGTTGCAAAAGTCTGGCTAACTCTCTAGGCACTTCACAGTCTTCATCAACTTCGTACTCGGCATGATTGACCAAATCTTCAGAGTCACTGAAGGCCAAAGCAGAATAGTTACCCATGGAATCCGGGATGGATGGGTACCTGCATTTTGTGAGTGTGGGTGTGTGTAAGGGATAGCCATCCTTAAACAAAATAAAATGTAAAAGGAAAGAAAATGAACACAAAAGTTTATAGATGAAAACATCCATGATTCATTAAAGATGGCATATGAAAATGAGAAATCAAAACCCTTACAAATGGACCTATGTACCCCGGGAAAGGCACAAGGCAAAAGAGTGTACGAATTGTTTAAAAGTTATTATAGACCAACATAAATGTTTCAAAAGATAAATTACTGATTGATGAAAGTAATGGGAACGAAGTCTTTCGCCTCCCAGTTGTTTAGTCCTCCTTCAATGGTTGGAAAGATCCAATCTTCAAAGTTTCCTTCTTCATCATCATCTTCTAAAGAATGAACTTCATGGTGAGTAATCTTTACGGGTGGTCCTCCAGCCCGGGAGTGACGCACAGCTTTCTGGTCAGCAGCAGTGAAACCCAGTCCGAACTTGTCTGTCTTGTGAGGAAAATCTGGCAGCTGACCCCACAATGTACTTCCTCCTTCCTTGATTACAGCCTCCGCATCTTTAAGGGATGACATCTGGGACACAGGCTTGGTAATGATAGGCACATCAGTCATTGTCTTTGATACTGCGACCTCAGGAGAAACCTCTTCAAAGTGTTGAAAAGGGGTTTCTATGAATTCACCATCTAATTCCACGTAGCAGAAAGAGTTAAGGTGGCTTATCATATACTCCTCCTCACCATGAACTGTTATGATTTTACCCTGGACTGGATATTTTAGCATTTGGTTTAGAGAAGAAGTGACTGCCCCAGCGTTGTGGATCCATGGCCTTCCCAACAAGCATGAATATGAAGGATGAATGTACATCACATAAAACGTAGAGTTGAAAATTTCCGTTCCCACCTTGATTGGGATGTCCACTTCTCCGTGAACCATCCTCTTAGAACCATCGAAGGCTCTAACAATGATATTACTGGGCTTTAGGGTCAAACCTTCACAGTCCAATCTGTCCAACGCCTTTTTTAGTAGAACATTTAAAGATGAACCGGTATCAACCAGAACATGAGCAAGCGTGGTCCCCCTGCATTCTACCGAGACATGCAGCGCATCATTATACTTTCTTCCCTTAGGGGTCAAATCAGCATCAGAGAAGCCAAGACCATTGTCGGCTGTAAGGCTAGCCACGCACTCTTGAAACTGATTCGCAGAAGTTTCTTGAGGCACGTGTGTCGTCTTTAGAAATTTGATCAAGGCTTTGGCATGAGCCTCGGAGCATAGTAAGAGAGCCAGCATAGAGATTTTGGAAGGGGTTTGCCCCAGCTTCTCTATGACATCATAGTCGCTCCTCTTAATTATCTTTAAGATTTCCTCCATCTCCTTTTGGGTGGTCTCGGGGATAACCAAAGTCTGAGCCTTCGTTCTGACAGGCGCTTCTTGGATCCCCTTACCTTTATCGATAGTAACAACAAAGGGTCTAGATTCAGGAGCATCAATTTCTTCAATTACTGGACTTTTCACAGATATCTTGACAGGCACAGAAGCACTTGAGGGTCCGAAGACTGCCCACGGAGGAGCAATCTCCGGAGAGAAGATTCTTCTGCTACGAGTTATCTTACTTGTCCCTGCAATATTCCCCATATTGGGAGTTTCTTCATCGGAATTCTCTTCAGCTGATTCAATCTGCTTGACACCGTGGTAGAAGATCTCTCCTCCATAGTTCCATGGTATCGTCTTGTTGGACTTATATGGGATAGGCCCCGGCATGGTAATTTTCAACGGTACAAACTTAGGATCAGGCGTAATCTTAACAGGCCTTTTGCAGGTCTTGGAAAGATTATCGGAGATGGTGATTATAGCAATGTCATTGATCGAAGTAACAAGGGTAACAGGAGTAACAGGAGTGATAGTAGCAACAGGAGTTTTTTGAAAGAGGATCTCTTGAGTATCCATCAGGCGTTGGATGCCTGATTTCAACAGTGGGCAGTCGGATTGCAGGGTTGAACAGAAGTAACAATCTTTTTCACAGCCTGGGAATATCCCGGCTTTCAACAAATTCACTTTAATCATTGGCAACAGAGTCAATAGGTCATCAACAGCGGTAACATGAAGATCTTCCACAATTGCATGGACATTATGACCATGCTTTGGCATAGGAGCGGATATCACATTAGGTTTTTTGGGAGCATCAAACTCTACCTCCTTGGCATCTATCAAATCTTGGATCTTGTTTTTAAGAGCCCGGCAGTTGTTGGTATCTTGCCGTGCACTGTCCGAGTGGTATGCACATTTTTCATTGGAATGATAACAAGGAGAAGAGGTATTTGGATTTTTCGGCGCTTCTTTCAAGTTGGTAAGGTTTAACTTTAACAAATGAGCGAGGACCTGAGCCGGCGTCATATTGATTCGGGTGAATTTCCATTGTGGCCTTTCTACCCTTTGTTGGTTAGCCCTTGGTTGATTGCTACGAGGTTGATCGGCTGAGGAGTTCTGGATCATCACAACCCCTACCGTTGGTCGGCGCTCCATTCTTCCTTGATTTCTCTGGGTATGAATAGCAGAAACTTCCTTCTTGGCTGGGAAGGTCTTCTTAATAGCAGTGGAAGCGGAGGCATCCTTCGGAATTTTACCACTCTTAATTCCAGCTTCGACCCTTTCACCGGTCAGAATTAATTCGGTGAACCCTGCAGATGAGCTCCCGGTCAAGTGATTGAAGAATGAACCTGACAGAGTCCCTAAAAACATGTCAACCATCTCTCTATCCGACAATGGTGGCTGCACCCTTCCATCCAAATCCCTCCACTTTTGGGCATACTCCTTAAATCCCTCATTAGAGGCCATACCCATACTCTGTAGCTGAGTACGAGTAGGCGCTAAATCTGCGTTGTATTGGTATTGTCGGTAGAAAGCAGCAGCCAAATCTTCCCAGTTATGAACATCAGATCTCTCAAGTTGATAGAACCAGTCCAATTGCGTACCCGACAAACTATCTTGAAAAAAATGGACCCATAGATCCTTATCGGAAGAGTGAGGTTGGATCTTTCTGACGTAGGATCTCATATGCATCTTTGGACAGGACAAACCGTCGTATTTAGCAAATGTAGGTACTTTGAACTTGGGAGGAATGACGATTCCAGCAACCAACCCTAGTTATTTGAAATCTAACCCAGGTACCCTTTGCAACTCCATGGCTACCAACCGATCTTCAAGATTTTTATACTTATCATCCGCCGGAGTGTATTGTTGTTCGGAGTAATCTTCATCCTCTTACTCTTCTTTTCTTCAACTTCATATTCGGAGGGCATTGCAACTCCTTTTCCTTTGCCAACCCCTTCGTCAGACATCGAGGGG
Source organism: Vicia faba (assembly GCA_948472305.1). Classification (NCBI taxonomy): domain Eukaryota; kingdom Viridiplantae; phylum Streptophyta; class Magnoliopsida; order Fabales; family Fabaceae; genus Vicia; species Vicia faba. The sequence continues at coordinate 627,594,133 of OX451735.1, read as the reverse complement.
AACTCTAGAACTCTCCTAGCCTGATGCTCAAATCTTCTTCCCATAGTGGCCACACCAATTCTTTTCTTTTTCTTCCTTTCTGATTCCTTCTCTTTCTCTAACAGTTCTTTAAGATCATCTTGACCCTTTGCTAAAGTCATGAGGAGTTGTTGGAATTGCGAATTTTGTGCTTGCAGATCTTTAACCGTCTGCTCTATATCCATCTCGCTGAAATAAACAGCAGAAAGATAAGAAAACCTGGTGTGAAGACCTGTTTATGCATATGATGAATGATATGTTATTCATGTAATGCATTCAAGGATTCAGAAATTCAAATTTATTGCAAACAAAAAGAACACACGTCATATTAATAAGAAGAAATTTGTTAGTACATAAATGCCCTATGGGCAAAATATTACAAAGCTTCTTAATGTAAAAAGACGTTGCGCATCCTCTTCGGCGCGATGTAAGTGTTAAGAGTCTCCTCTTCATGAAGTCGGCAGGTAAGTTCCAAGACCTTCTTCTCACTGACATAGAAACTGGCTTCAAAAGTATTCCGCTCTTCCTTGAGTTGTATCCAACTCCTTTGTAATTCTTCCAATGATGTTGGCATGTCTGGATGTAGGAGGGTGTATGGAACCTCTCCTTCCATAACAGGCTCTTTGATCACGGGGAGAATGTGAGGGTAAGGCATTATAAGAATTTGGGCGCGGGTTCGTACCCACTTGAGATAAGGCTCAAGGGGGATGGAATTCTTGTGCCCCAGTTTCTTACTATCCACTTTGTTGGGCATCCTCCATGCTCGGATAAACCTTTTTCGAAGTCCTTGAGCGTCGTTGTCGAAGTCAAAAACCAAGTCAGGAATCAGCATGTCATGAGGGCCATCCCTTCGGGCATACCTAAATTGCCTCAGAGCTAAACAGGGGTTGTAGGTAATGCCTCCCCTAATGCCGAGTAGTGGGACATTAGGGAATTCTCCACAACGATCAATGATGATGACATTTTCTCTGGACCGAGAACACCAATAAACATCAGAGTGCGTGAGGGTCATCAACCGTTGTGACCACCTTAAACCCTGCTCATTCTTCAAAACTGACTGGGGAAGGTGAGAAATAAACCACCTTGCTAATAGAGGAGTACAACACATGAGAACACCTCTTTTCCTCATTGTTCGTGTGTGAAATGAGTGTAGGATGTCCCCAAGCAATGTAGGCACATGATTTTGAGATATGAAAATCTTGACAGTATTCACATCTACATGTTGATCAGGGTTTGGGAACAAGACCAACCCATAGATGAGAAGTGCTACAATCTCCTCAAAAGCTTGTAGATCTAGAGAATTCCAACAGTCTTGTGCCTTCTCAAACAGAAACTTTGCCAAGAAACCCTTGACACCACTTCTGGTTTCCCAATGACCTTTGATATCAGATGGTTGCAAGTGTCAGGCTTGAGCAACATCTTCAGGCTTTGGTTCTCTTTCGGTACCGTTGTAGGGTAGCTGATGGAGAATAGGAATCCTCAGGAGTTGAGAAAATTCCTCCAAAGTAGGTACTAGTTGGTAATCAGGGAATGTGAAATAGTGGTGTAGGGGGTCAAAGAACTGGAAGAGAACTTTCACCATGTCTTCTTCAATGTTGGAGTTGACCAAGTTCAGGAGTCTACCATGTCTTTCACTGAAGAAAGAATTCTCTGGAATCTTGGAAGTAAGCTCCTTGAGTTGAGGAGGGATTCTCACAAAGTTGATTTGGA